>OX465274.1:36350000-37587500 GCA_949987645.1 Tachina grossa | reverse complement strand
ATAAACAAGTGTCTGGATTAAAATTTTTTCATTAGAGTTTGTTGGTTACGCTTTTTTGGGCAAATGTTTGACAAGTGTGACCGTACCTTTAGCAATCTATACAATTCCCCCTTCATTGGCGTAGCTAGACATTTTTTCTGGGGGGGGGGGGGGCAAACACAACTTTTTTTAATTAGTGTTTTTTATGGGAATTGTTAAAATTTAAGCTTAAAATTTTTTAAACGCACTAATAAATCCAAATTAATATTTTACTTATTAAATTAAATATATATTTTTTTTATTAAAAATACATTGAAATTGGAAATTAAAAAAATATATTTTACTTAAGTAATATATTAATAAGTAAAATATTGGTTTGGGATTATTAGTGCGTTTAAAAAATTTTATACAGATTTTTTTTATTTAACATTTTTTTTATTTAAGTTAAAACATAAATTAACAGTCCAGTTTCAATAACAAAAATTAAGTTATAATTAAAACTAGAAAAACAAAACATTCAAAACAAAAATAATATATAGACAAAAAGTAAAGTATGTGTTAGAAAAAAACTAAATAATAATAATAATAATCTAATAATAATAAACTAAATAATAATAAAATTAATATTCGTTTCCAACAAGTTTATATGTTCATATGGAAAAATTATTTATGTATATACTATATTTGAATACAATATTTTGAAAAGATACAAGCAAGAAATGATTTCATTCATCATTCATGATTTCATTTCTTAATAATTTATTTAATTTAAAAAAGATTTATCTGTTGGTGCATAAATAATAACAAAAATTAAAAATTTTAAAAACCCCGCGACTTTTTTCAGAAAAGATGTTATATCTTCTAAGCGGCTGGACCGTTTTTTTTCAAACTTAGCTAAGAACCCTCTCGATCAAGTCATCTTTCAAACAGAAAAAACTAAATGAAAATCGGTCCAGCCGTTTTGCCTGTACGTGGACACAGACAGACACACAGTTACACAGATACACACTACAAACTTATAACACCCCTTTTTTAGTCGGGGGTTGAAAATAAAAAATTGCCATTTATTATTTAGTTACCCTTCCAATATTGAAGTTCTGAATCAATACTATATTGTTGCGATGAATGAACATACATACATACATACATAAATAAGTACAAACATTTGTATGCAAGTATGTATGTATACGTGTTCAATTGAAAAAAATTTTATGTGCATATATATATATAATTACATGCATACATATCGATAGTTGAGTTTTTCAGTGATTTCAATAAATTTCACACTAATACACCTCATCACAAAAATTTATTGCAATAGTGTAAAAAATAGCGCTTTTACAAGCAGTTGTACAAAAAAGTTACATTTTGAATATTACACTTTCTATTATGTGTGTAAGTTGCTGTGTAAGTTGATATCCTATCAAAAATTTCGGTCATCAAAAGTACTGATACCAAAATTTGGACCTAGGAATATTTTTCACAAGTTTTCCACTAGTCTAACAAAGTTGTATATGAACATGAATTGTTTTGTTTTGTTTTCTAATAAAAATACATGTATACATGTTTAAAGAGGAAATTTTGATTTGTTCGATTTTCTGACGATTTTTAGGACATAAAATGACGATTATTTTATATTTTATCGGGATTTCGGCGATTTTTCCATCATTTTATCTGGCAGCCCTGGATTGAACCATAAATATGCATACATACATACATACATGTGTGTGTACGAGTATACATATATAGTATATGAATATATACAAGGTATTTGCAGATCATAATTTTTCGCTATTTTTTTAATTTTACTCTAAATAAAAATTGGTGGCTATGTTACAAACAATTTGACAGTAGAAAATCTTAAGAACACCTTAAAGCAACTTGTCTTGCTACTAACTACGTACACTAATACAATTTTATTAAGAATTTGTTGAAAGCTACATACACACATACATATCTACACACATGCATTATAAATTCACATGGAGTTTACTATTTTTGATGTTTTGAAGAGCTGTAAACTTATAGTTTTTTTGGTATTTGTTATCTAATAAAAGTATGCATATTTAGCGATTATTCGAAAAGTTTGTATAAAAATTACTGGTGATTTTCATGAGTAATTTTAAAATAAATAAAAAATAGAATTTTTTAATATTACAGGCAAAAGAATATGTTTTAAAAAGAATTTGTAATAAATCCTGGGGGGGGGGGGGCAAAATCAAGTCTGAAAGGCATAGCTACGCCTATGTCCCCCTTAGTACTTGATAGCCATGATATTTGTGATTAAATGGCATCTGGAAAGGGCAGCCATTCATGGATATTCTCATGAAGTTTATTTTTGGGGGGAAACATTCTTCCCGAATATAAATCCTGGCAATTATAGATGCCGTAGGAACGAAAATTAAGGGAGAGGAAAAATGGAATTTTCAGTGTCAGCTGTTTGCTTAGTAGCATTACATTTTTGTCTTACGTAAATATGTACATATGTACATATACATATCGCACTCAATCAACAAGAGGGTATTAAGTCAAAATATTTTAATTTTCACTTTTTGCAAGAAATAAACTAACAACATCAATATCTATATACTGTAAAAATTTCAACGTATTTTGACCACTCTTTTGTTGATAAAATTTGCTTTACTTTATAATTTTAATTCGAAATGTGACTGTTCTTATGACAAAATTGCTAAAATTTTCTCTGATTTGTGACTTTTTTCAAAACATAGATATTCCTCCCCAATAATTGCAAGCTTTTAAGATAAAAACAATGTAAATATATTTTTAAATAGAATTTGCTTACCATGATGTAGTTGGATTTTCAAATTCTCCTAAAATGTAACCACAAACAGGTTTTCGTCTCCACTGAAAATTTTAAAATTTTGAGTTAATACCCTCTTGTTGATCAAGTGCGATATGTATACTATGTATGTATGAGTGTGTACCTTTCTTATGATATTATTTTGAATACGAAACTGACCAGTAGTCTTTCATGCTTGGAATAAAGTTAATTTTATTTTTCTTGTGCAAATTAATTTTTTTGCTATTTAATATGTATTTGTTTTTAATAAAACTTTTTGACATTAAATTTTCTTGCGAGTTTTAGTCAGTAAATGTTTGGATTTTATCCAACTTGCACGATTTTTTAAAGATATGGAACGTATAACGAAATTTTCTACATGTTGCATGTGCTTTTTTACACAATTTTTGTTGCACGATTTCCTTAGGAACATAGAGTTCGGTGTACATCGGAAAACAGAAATGTACCGTTTTCTGGAAAGGAAATTTTTTATTTTATTTTTATTGTGCTAACTTATCCTAATTACTTAAAAAAAGTAATCAGCAACTTTATACATTTGCTTGTAAAAAGTGTAATATAAATTTTAAAAAATTTTTTAGTTGAAAATGTTTAATTGAACTTTGGATTTTCAATTTGGATTTGAGTTTTTTCTGTGTATCAAACAAAAAAAATGTTTTTATATATTTTAAACGTTTTGGATCAATTAATGCTAAAAAATACTAAATAGAAAATTTGAGTTTTAAGGCTCAGTTAGCCGACTGTAATTTAATGTAACTGTAACGTAGAAAACAGTTGATTGATATTATTATATGAAAAGTAGGTTACGTTACATAACATCTCTATAACCATTTTCATTACTGTTCACATAACAATATCGATCAGCTGTTTCCTACTGTTGCATTTACATTACATTACAGTCGGCTAACTGAGCCTTTAGGCTAGGGTTGCCAGTTTTGAAATCGTAGAAATCAGTACATGAGAGAAAAAAATCAGTACAATTGAAAAAAAAATCAGTACATTAATTTTTTAAATATAAAAGGCTTTAACTAGGAATGTAACTAATATCAGTTTAGCGCATGCGAATGCGAATACTACATTTTAATTTTTGCAAAAGCGAATGCAAATATTACAATACGTTAAAAAATCACATGAAAATAAATTTATATAAGAACATGAAGTTGTATTACATATGTACATGGATGTACTACATATAGCATTTTATTTAAACTGAGTCTTGCATTGAGCAAATATGTATTAATTTATTAAAAACACGAATTCATAAAAGAGAAAGATACATATATATGTTTGTATATGAAATTAATGAGTGACACTTGTTTCGCGTGGAATTTACTACAACAATGACTAGTTAATATTGTTTGCGATTCAAATTTGTTGGTACGAAGTATTGAATGGTGCTCAAAACATTTTTTAAAAGTTTTAACAGACTAGTCTTAAGTAGAAAATACTGCTGCCGAAAATAAAATGTCTTTTCTTTTTCAAAAAATTAAATAGGCATATTTCCAAACACCGCTGGACTTTAGTTTAATTTTGATGCTTATGAGAACTTTTTTATAGAAAAGCTTTCTGATAAAGCTTTGAAGAATGCCTTACTTATAAGTCAGCTACGTCCAGGCCATGTGCACAATGTGCAAACTTTTATAAAGAGTTTTTTGTGCTTTCACATCGACGAGATGACAACTTTCTTAAATAAAATTACTTGCCTTGTCAAAAATTGTTTGCAGTTCGTTCAAAAATGCCAACTATGCACAGATATTGAGCAGTTGCAAAGCATGTGCAACAGTTGATCACGCATACGCAGAAAAAATTCGCAGAACTTCTGCATAAATTTGCTGAATCTACGAACTTACCTTATATTTATATTTTTCATGCTGGCTTAAAATAATTTTCGTGTTTTTGACGTTTGTTAATGGCAAACTTTTTTCGTAAAAGAAGTACAAAATTTTTTTGTCTTAAATATTCGCATAAATTTAGCAAATGCAAATAGCCAAAATAAGCGAAAAATTTGCCAATGCGAACATTCGTTACATTCCTAGCTTTAACCATTCTTAAAACAAAACATGAATTCAATAGCCCAATTCACAATCTTGTGCAAATGGTCTTGCATCGTAGCATGTGCAAAATGTTATAATATATTGACACTCACCACTAAGAATTGTTAAGTGGTGAGTATTAATATAGTATACCATTTTGCATATACTACGGTACAAGACCATTTGCACAAGTTTGTGAATTGGGCTAATGCATACTTTGTACCAATGCATATGTAATTAATAAAATAATATTTTCAAAAAAATTTTCGAAAAAGAAACTTTAAATTCATTATTTACATGTATCAGAAATCACTTATAGCAAATCTTTCTTGCAAATTTAAATTAAAAAAATCTGAATAAAATTAACATTAACATTAACTTAAACTAAAATTTATATGATCTCTGACAGTTTTGGCAGAATTTGCCCTTAAGGCGAACGTAAAGTAAAGATCACTGGTGATTCAAAGAAAATAAATAAACACTACGACAGGCTTTCTGATACATTGATCATAATTAATATATAAAAACAGTACAAAAACAGTACATGAATGAAAAAAATCAGTACATTTGCGTACTGATTTGCTAGTTATGCATAAATCAGTACTTTAAACAAAAATCAGTACATGTACTGGCAAAATCAGTACGACTGGCAACCCTACTTTAGGCTGAGTTTACATCTGGCATTTCTTGTGTGTCATTTGCACAAAAAAAGCGTAACCAACTAATTACTAATGAAAAACTGTTTGATTCAGACATATATTTATTGATTTAAACAGTTTCCAATCATGTTGGATTCTATAATATTGTCTATAAGTTATGTATGAAAGTATTTAGCTTAATAAATACGTGTCTGAATCAAACTGTTTTTCATTAGTAATTAGTAGTTACGCTTTTTTACGCTTGTGTGGCATTTGGCACACAGATGGAAACCTGGCCTTAAGGTAGAATTAGTAAAATCGTATCATTCTACCTTACAGCTTGCCGTATCGTTCAACTTTGTGCACAAGTTATAGAAAATGTAACAGTTTGCACAGCACATTTTTTTTGTCTGGCATTAAATGCGGCGTTTTTGACATTCGCTACAGAAAAATCTGTTTTCTGCAGACTCCTACGTCAGCAGTGCTACCACCACATATTTTATAACTAGTAACATGCATTGTATATGGTACAGTTTTTGTCAGCTGACACGCAACATCACGATACGATTTTACTAATTCTACCTTTAATGATCAAACACAATTGCGGCATAAACACATTTTCCATACACAAATTGACACAAAAAAGCAGCCCCAGTAAGCAGTCGAGAGATCTATTTTGACAACGTTTTTTCTTATGCTCTCACATATAAATACTCATTCTCTTAACCAGTGTTGCCAGTTTTTTTCTAGAGCTTGTCCCCAATTTTTGATTTGTCATCCCCGAAAATCCCCAAATTGAGTTTTTTTTATTAAAATTTTTTGTTTTGTGAAAAAGATAAAATTTTTTTATTTTTTTAAAAATATAATGACAAAAATAACATTTATAACGATAGCTATATTTATATTCATATTAATTTAATTTGTACTTATAAAACTTGCAAAGAAAAAATAACACATAGTTTAATATACACAAGTATAAACAAATTTTAACCAAAGTTTACCATTTCAAATATTTCAGAATCGAAATCTTCCGATTCATCAGCCTCAGAAATTTTGTACATAGTACTTGTATTAAAAAGCTTTAGCATTTCAGCAGAAGGTTTAAGTTGTCATAAAAAATGGACTTATTTTTAAAGTGTGTTTATTCTAAGAAGTGCTTCCAACAAGTCATATTTAATTTTGTTACGTATTATTGTTTTGGTAGTGTTCATTATATTGGTTAATCTGCCTTGATACTTCTTCTTTATGCGCTGATTTACACGGGCATAATTGTGCTGGCATAACACGCCAGTTGAGAGGTGAGTTATGCGGTTGGCATAACTTTTCAACCAGCTTCAACCCCGCATTAACAGCATAAAACCAATACACACAAAACAGCAAATGTTAAATGAATACTAAAAACACTAACACATAGAGCTGTGTATACGTATACATTTGGTACCAGACGAATTAGTCTGGTGTAATTTGGAAAAGAACAAAAATTGTGCGGCTTAAAAATTGTTCTCGTGTAAACTACCTCTATTACCTATATAATTCATTCACTATGAATAGAAACACACATATTTAGACTTGCCAGACACACATTTCTTAGCTAAAAGATCATTCTTGTTACCATCAGTTATAAAAAAAAATCCCAAACAATCCCTTTAATTTTGGTTATCATCCCCAACAAATCCCCAAATCCCCAACACGAAATTGTCATACCCAATATCGAAAAAATCCCCAATTTGGAGACAAATCCCGTAAACTGACAACACTGCTCTCAACAATGCTACAATACTTTCAATAAAACTACTAAAAGAAAATGAAACAAAAATTAGAGAGCATATCAAGTTATTGCCAGAGATTTTTATTGTGGGCTTTGTTAATTTGAAAGCGATTTTTCATGAGGTTTCAGACTTATTGCGCTGATTTACACGGGCATAATTGTGCTGGCATAACATGCCAGTTTGTTGGTGAGAGAGGCAAAGAGAGTGGTTTTGCGGTTGGCATAACTTTTCAACCAGCTTCAACCCCGCATTAGCAGCATAAGTCCAATACACATACAACTTAAAAAACAGCAAATGTTAAATGATTAATAAAAACACTAACACACACACACAGCTGTGTATACGAATACATTTTGTGCCAGATGAATTAGTCTCGTGTAATTTGGAAAAGAACAAAAATTGTGCGGCTTAAAAATTGTTCTCGTCTAAACTGCCTCATTCTGTGTAATCATTTAATCAAAGTGAAAAATGCGAAAATTTTAAACTGGCAGGACCGGGTCGAAGCCAATTAGATCATTCATGTGAATTTTCTGTGTCCCTTCATCCATTCTTCATTCGTTGTCGTTTTCTGTGTTATCCATTGTGAATTTCATTGCAAATTAAGCGGTGGTATTTGTGTTTTCCTTGTTCTTACGCAAATTGCAGTGACAGTCACTGCGAGTAGGTTTAAAATGTCCAACTAAAAAAAGTTGTAACTTTTCTAATACATACGAGTATACATACATAAAAACATACATAAATATTCTGTACTTACAGCCTTTTTTAATATTTAAGAATTTCAACTACATCTAATTAATCCCCTTGTGTCAGTTGAAAAATTTAAACTATTTCTTATTTTCAAAAACATGGCAAAGTTTAAACAAAATCTGTCATGTATTTTGCAAAAAAAAAAAAAAAAATCTATGCTCTAAAAAACTTTCCTTGCAAAACTTTGTCCACACAAAAAAAAAAAAAGTCCTTCTAATTCGATGAAATTTTTCCAAAGTAGTTGTCTCTCGTAATTTATGCTTAAATAAGTTTAAAACAAAAGCAAACAAAAATTACTGACATTTTTATTAAACATATCAATTTCCCTTAAATTTATTTAACGCTTTTTTTTGTAGCTCAAATTTTGTGTACTTTTTGGTCTGCAGAAGAAAAAAAAGTGTAATGAGAGTTTTGGTGGTAAATTAAAAATAAATAAGCATACAATATAATTTTGTTTATGTTTTCTATTCAGCTCTTTTTCCTGTTGTTGTTGTTGTTGTTGGTTTTATGCTTGAAATTTTGTTTTTGTTTTAATAGCAGCAGCACTTCCCAGCGTAAATAATTGGCGCCAATAATTGTGTAGGTTTCCGTGGCACACTTTCCGTTTACATTTATCTAAATAAATTGTTAAATAAAATTGTATTTCCAAAGTACAGTACCAGCTAGATTTGCGCAACCGAAAGGGAATCAAGGTTGTATACAAACATATATCAATTTAAATTAAGTTATTTTGTTTATTTTATTTAAACATATTTGATTTAATTAAAGATCTTTATTTAAAATCTATTTAAAAATTTTTATTTTCACCAACATAAATAAGGAAACACATTAAATTATGGTAACGCTTTGCTACTTAAT
Source organism: Tachina grossa (assembly GCA_949987645.1). Taxonomy (NCBI): domain Eukaryota; kingdom Metazoa; phylum Arthropoda; class Insecta; order Diptera; family Tachinidae; genus Tachina; species Tachina grossa. The sequence goes on along the minus strand of OX465274.1, from coordinate 37,578,658 downwards.
ATGACAGCGGTAATTTTCAGCAGTTCACCTAAAAAAATAACCAACAAAGTTTTAAAAAGTATTTAAACATTCAATGAGTTTTGATAAAAAAAAGAAAAAAAGGCTTTAAATATAAATTGATATTTAAATAGAATTGGTGAAATAGGCTCTAAAGGGATTTATATTTAATTTTAAAGTCGGTAAATTTGTTTAATACGTAGCATAGCATGTTTCGCACATAACAGGGCACTGTTAGTTATTTCACAGTAGTTGCTAGATTTAGGAAAAAAACGGAATCAATTTTTATCAAGTATAGAACTACACACGTACTACATAAACTACACAGTCTTAAAGGTCCTAAATGTGACTCATTTGTTCACTTTCCTGAAATAGTTTTGAAAATTTAAATAATCACTTTAGAAAAAATTTATAGAAAAATATGCATTCACATCTGCCCAAAATAAGTTGAATTTTTGAGACTTAGGATCGCATCTAATGATTTTTTCCCGCTTTAAACTTTGTTGCCGTTACTAATTCATGACTTATAATGATCAGCACCTACATATTATTATTATTAAATGTTGTAGGCTTTTTAAATCAATAATACTGAAGTGGTGGGGGTATTGAAGCATTGGAGTAGAGATGGGCGGGCAGCGCTCATAGCGAATTGGCGTGATTGTTTATTCGTATGTTCTTCAATAATTGTGTTTTCAATCAAGTGAAGGTTGCGTATAAAGAAGTTTGATTTGATTGTGTATGTTTGCTCGAATACAATTTTTGCGTAATTGTTTTGAATTTTAAATTAAAATTAAATGAACGATGTACACAATTTCACAAAAATTTTTCGTAAATATTTCACAAGCGTGAGCATCCTTAAATGCCTTTGATTTTTTTTAATGGGAGTTTATGGAAGAGAATCAAAAATTCTCATAAATGAATCACTTAAATTTGGTTATGCCTTCAATATAAATAGGCTGATGAGAATTTTTTATCGTCTTTGATAAACTGTTAGTTAATACTTATGTATATGAGCTTGGTCGCCAGCATTGCCAATTAAGTGCCTTTTGTATTAACTTTAGTGCTTTAGTGCTAACTTTTTTCAACTTAAAGCTTTTTCAAAAATGGCAGTGGATTAGTGCTTTTTCAATTTTAATTTTAGCAACTTTAAATTTAAACACTTACATTCATACTCAAGGCAAATCTAACAAGCTGACTGAATTGTGACTGTCAGCTGTTTCCTTTCCTACTGTCAAACTTCATATGGAAGCCATAAAAAACAGAATAACAATATTTAATTTGGGCAATTATCTCCAAGAGTACAAATAAAATTTAAATTGAAATCCATATCCTGTAAATATATTAACATATGTATATGTAAAAGTTATCATCACAGTTGGTCGCATATGCTTCAATAACTTTTTCTACTCATAAGAGTGAGTAAAAAGTTTATCAGGGTTCCGTCTCTAGACTAGACTAGAAGTGTATATATGTATGAGCATATGAAATATTTGTACGTACATCGCGTACTTATGGAGGCGTATATTAAATATGCTAAAATGTTAAGACATTATAAACATGTTTTTAGATTTAGGTCAATATACATATACATACATACATATTTATTTATCTATGTAGATTTTTATGTTGATTTGTCCAGCATTTATCAAAGTTGCTTAACATTTTCGAAAAGAAATAAAAGGTATTTCTTATAAAATTATTTCTTTTTCCTTTCAAGTTTTATTGTAAAACTTTTATGAATAAAGGCTCAGTTAGCTGACTGTAATGTAAAGTAAATACAACAGTAGGAAACAGCTGATCAATATTGTTATGTGAAAAGTAATGAAAATGGTTATAGAGATGTAATGTAACGTAACCTACTTTTCATATAAAAATATCGATCAGCTGTTTTCTACGTTACAGTTACAACATTACATTACAGTCGGCTAACTGAGCCTTTAAGCCTGATTACGTATGTATTTGTTTCTAAATATTGAAGGAAACTGTTTTTTCTACTCTAATTTTACTCTTATATAAATTGATTTTCCTTGAAAACTTTTATTTCATAAACTAATTTTTCTTTTTATCTCTTTTTCTCTTTCTAGGTAAGAAATCTCTTTTGTTTGCTTTTTAATAAATTTTGTAAAGTGAGTATGACGATGACGATGATGATGATAATGATTTTTTATTGTTTGAAAATAATTGTATGACTGGCAGAAAGAAATTTCCAAGTCATAGAAGAAAAATGCTGTAATAATAGAATTTGTAAATTATTTTGATCAATATTTTGCTGATGCTTTATGTCAGGGGTTTTCAACCTTTTTGAAGCCGCGACCCTGAAATGATTATCAAAAAATCTGGCGACCCCTTAACGTATTTGCTTTCAAAGTTTGAAAATATGTACTATGTATTATAAAAAAAAACAAAATTCAATGAAAATAAAGCAAAAACATTACACTGCGCGTTCGCTATTCTTTCAATAGACACCTAACGGTATTTGATTGTTGCTTATTATACCCTTCACCACTTCTTTGTTTACACATCGGTATGATGTCGTAGTTGTTGTTGACTTTAAAAATATAACTGTAAATAATATAATATAATACTACAAAAGTAGTACAAAAAGACAATCAGAAGATTTTAAATGCTGAAATTTTCTCTTGCTTGTGAACAGTGAAGGAGACAAGCCGCATTTGAATTATAAATGAATAAGTTTCTTAAAAGAGCTGTGGAACCGTTTACCTCAGGTGTAAGTGAATTAAAAACAAAAAAAAAAAATAAAACAAAATTATGACAATGAATATTTAAAATATGGTTTCACTGTTATTGACAACAAACCAAAGTGTGTGATTTGTGGTGTACAGCGGGCAGTATGCTCAAAATGGAATATTTATCTTAAAATAGTTCAACATTTTGGCTAAAGCGAAAAACGGAATAGCCCGAGCTAGCTAAAAACAAAGCACTTAAAATATTAATTCAATTTTCAACATCTTATCTGTGGGAAATGACTTTTTCACAAATGGTGAATATTAAAACAAAAACAAGAATAAACTTAATTTAGAAAATGATTTGATTGTTTGTGTGTAACAATTGCAACCACGTTTTTAGCATTTAATTAAAAATAAGCAAGCCCAGCGTTCACATTGATATACATAAGTACTTTTATATTTTTGAATTAAATTTTTTTATGTTTTTAAATTAAAAGAATTAAATATTTAAAAACAATCAATGTGTTTTATTTAGATCAGCTCGCGACACCCGAGAAAGGTCGCCGCGACCCCCCAATGGGTCGCGACCCACCGGTTGAAAACCACTGCTTTATGTAATTTAAAAAAGAGAGTTTAATAGACACGCATACAGCGTTGCCAAATGTGCAGTTTTAACTGATTTTTGCAGTTTTTTAAGCATAGAACAGTTTTGCAGTTTTTTGCTTAAAAAATAAGTTTTTCTATAAATTCTGCAGTTTTTAATTTTTATTTTATATCAAGTTTTTATTTTAGTTCCGATATCTGAAGCTATAGTTTTACCCATTTTGTTTAATATATTTATTAGTACCTTTTCAAACAGCAAGAGAGAATTCACACGAAAGTTGTGTTTTTCTTTATGAAATTTGGTGTTATTGTTTGCAAGTTGGGTTCATACGATAGAGCTCTTCCTTTATTAATATTAATTCGCCTTGTCTTATTGAAAAAAAAACAATTCTCTTCTGTGGAATAATTCGATCCCATATAGAATGAGATAAAATACGACAAAATATACACCAAATTAAAGGATAGACCCCATAGAATTTGAAGCCATACAAATTTTTTCAGAACTCTCTTGGCAAAATTTCAGTAATTCACAGAAAAAACAACATTTTATTTTGGCTAAGCAAGTGTAAATAAATCATTGTGCACTTCAAATAAAACAAAATACTAAAAAACATAAGCAAAAATTTTAGTTACTAATTAGTGTTTTTTATGGGAATTGTTACAATTTAAGTTTAAAACTTTTTTAAACCCACTAATAATCGCAAATTAATATCTTACTTATTACGTAAAATATTAAATATTTTTTTATTAAAAATACATTGAAATTGATTATTGAGGGGTTTAGCTGGATCCTCTTCGCATTTTACTGTTGCTAATGCAAATCATCAGGGAACCTTTACCCAAAGTTCCTTAGAAAAATTAGAGTTATTATGTTATAAACTTTCATTTAAACAAATGAGAAGCTCAACAACAAATAACACAGAGTTGAAACAAGAAGTCAATAATCAACATGTTTTTTATTTTCTTACTTTACCATTACTACATTGGCTGACTTTTTTCAGCTTCCAATTGTAGTCGTAAAAGTATGTAAAAGAATATTGGATCCACTTACTTCTTTAGGTTGATTTGGAATTTCCCTGTGTAGTTTAATGCGAAATACTTCATAGTGCAACTAAAACACTTCCATTTCAATTAATTGAAAACTTTATAATTTTGTAGAGCCATATTTTCTTAACTGATGTTGATGAGGCTTTCGAGATGGTAAAACGTAACAACTTGACAAAGATCATCAAGTCATGATATAAAAATATATCAGGTATATACGTATGGTTAACACCCCCTCCCACCAAATATATACAAAATACCAAAGAATTTTTTATGAGCAGTTTTTTCACTTGAAAATCAGTTTTTTATTCTAAATTTTCAGTTTTCCAAAAAAATATTATGGCCACGCTGCACGCATATAACCGCCCTTCGTTATCAGCAAACTTAGAGATTATAAGGGATATGTAGTGGAAAAAATCTAGGTCAAATTTAAACTAGATTGCATACTTTTTATTGATTGAATTTGTTTTATAAAATATTAATTTGTAATATTTTATGAAACACTAGCCATGTCCGCTCGTAAATAAGTTTTTTCTTAGCTGTGTCAATATGAAGACATTCAATAATGTGCGACTTTGACTCTCACACGAAGAGTTCCGTATGGACACTACTACACATCGTGCCATAACCGCCAAAAAAAGCTTACTTTTTACATACTTTTGAATGTAATTTTTTGATCAAAATCGACTATTTGCGATAGTTAAAAGTAAATTTTCGTTAAAAATAAACAAAGTCCAAAAAATGTGTCGCTTTAGCTATTTTAGCAGTTATGGCTCGATATTTAATAATATACGAACTTTTATTTTATATATGAACTTTAGTCTATATATATATATATATAGATATAGTCGAGTATCTTTCCTGTTGTAGACATTTCTTAAGATTTTTAGACCTATGCTCTTTATGTCATGATACAGGAGCTAGAATGTGATTATCGTAACAAAAATAATCGACACTATTACAGTTATAAATTTATTTTTGTTTTCATGTCAAAAGCAGAGTACGAAAATAAACTGAACAAAATGTTTGATTTTGTTTTGTTTCTTTCCTTGAAGTGAGTGAAACAAAAACCAAAACAATTAGAACGATTGCTAAATTTATTTTTGTACTGTTTTTGCACATGAGCACAAACAATATAATAATTTAATCGTATTCAGATAAAAATGAATTAATGGGAAATTAATGGAAACGTTTTGAAATACATATTAGTGGCGAATTAATATAAACTAAATATACCAAACGGACGACACACTCGTCCGTATTCTAGAATCAAAATGTAAATAATTTAAGATTCAAAGAAAATGTACATATCTAAACTTCATAAAAAATTCATTAAAACACAGCCACACACAAACTTACATACATATGCAAGCATAATTAAATAATACATGAAATTAAAAAAACATAAACAAAACCTTCAACCAAGCTAATTCACTTTATTCAATTCTCTTCCTTTAAGTATTATGTCTTTCATACAACAACAAATAAGGGAAAAAATTGTTAGATTAAGAGAAATACTACAAACACACACACACACACTCATATTTTGTTTCTTTTTTACTTGTAAGCTAATAAATGCGTGTATAATATGTGTGCATGTAGTAGTAGCAACTTTAAACGCTTATAGCTCCCAAAATACTAAACCGATTTCAATAAAATATAGATTCTGCACATCTGTACACAAAATCCTTTAAAACCATATAAATCTTTTTAAAATCGGTGTAGTGGTACCAGCGTAAAAGGGATTACAAAAAACATGTTCGCCTATTAATTATATAGATAAGCAGCTAGCTCTAACCGGCTTTCTTCTTTTTTTGGTTCAATTTTGGGTTTTTTTTAGTTTTATCGTTTTTTCTCGTTTTGTGGACTTTGTCGGTGCTTGGCTTTTTTCGGTTGTTTTTTCGTTTTGGTGATTTTTTCTTTTTTAAAATACATATTTTTGGTTTTAACGATTTTTTAGATTTTTGGCGTTTTTTAACTTTTAGGTGTCCTTTTCATTTTGATGATTTTTTGTATTTCACCGATTTATTTAATTTTTGGTGATATTTTCATTTAAGCGCTTCTTTCGTATTGGCGATTTTTCGTTTTGGCATTTTTTCCATTTTGAGATTTTTTAGTTTTAACACTTCAAAAGTTTGCGTCATAGGCCACTGCTACACGTTCAATATATATTGAACGCGATCCAGTATCGCGATATTTATTGAACGTGTAGCATGTAGTATTGATGGATCGCGATCCATATCGCAAAAAGGCCTAAATTATGGAATCCAGATCGTGAATCGCGGATCGCGTGATAAATATTGAACGTGTAGTATTTTCATGGTATTAGATCGTGATACGTTAATAAGAAGTGAATTAAAACAAATTAAATAAAAGACGCAGTGCAAAAAATTTAACAAATAAAAAGTAAAAAAGTTTATTAAAATGTGTTAAGTCTGTTTTAATAAAGGGTAGTGGCAGAAGATAGTGAAAGCGATGTGGGTTCTGCCGGTGGAATTGGAATTAACGACCGAAAAAATTATTTTGAAAAGACTTTATTTTTAATTTGGAGGCATTGCCGCAGCTGTGGGACATTTTTGTGTGACATTTTTTTTAATAAACGATCCGCACAGCACAAAATAATGTAAATACTGACGCGATAAATATTGAACATGTAGCATACGCTCGTGATCCAAATATCACAATATATATTGAACGTGTAGCAGTGCCCATAAGGTTTCCAAGATACAGCAAGTTGTCAAGATTTTAAAATTTTTAAATTTCGTTCCTTGTCTATCTATAATTTAACTGGCAGTAATTGCCCCCAAAGCACCTCTTGGTTCTAGATTAAAAAAAAAGAACGTGAAGCCTATGTGTCATTTTATATGCAGTTGTATCTACGTTTTGAATTTCATAAAAATCGATTGAATAGTTTCAGAGAGCCAAATTCTACAATAATATTATTGTATGCAATCTGTATCTGCACTATTTCAAGTTCTCATTAACTTCTCTCCCTTAGGATATTTTGCAAATATTATTATTGGCAACAACTCGAAAATTCAATGTCATTAAGTCACTGCCTCAACAAGTTTTTATATACATACATATGAACATATCTTGACTGTTAAGGAAAATTTCAATATTTCATGGTTCTTAAGAAGTCATAACATCAAAATCAGGTCACATTTTATAAATGTCATTACACTGCATCTAACACATTTTACAATGACAATAAAATTATAATACCTCTGCAAGTATTATGTGTGTGTTCTTTCTTTCATTTTAATTTAACACGGAAGGCATGAAAACATAAAGAAAAAAATCTTGAAAAGAAGACAAATAGAAACACTTGCCGTGAGTTGACAGACAAGCTAGATTCGTATGATATACTCGCATATACTTCTAGTACACGTAATTTATTGTTCTTTTTCTAAAGCAGACCACACCTTTGTTTCTTTAGTAACGTCAGTTGTCTTAAATGTGATATATTTCTGGTTGTAATGCAGTACAAATGTGATTATTGTTAAAGTCACATATATTTTCAGAAATCTTTAAATGACAGTTTTTACAGAAATGTAGATGCTATTCTTACGAAAATCGGAGATAAGTGTTATAATTCACAAAAGGTACATTTTGCAAAAGGTACTTTTTACAACAGATACTTTATGAAAAAGTGCTTTTTACAAAGTCTATTTTATACAAAAAGTACTTTTTGCAAAAAGTAATTTTTTACAAAAGGTACTTTTTACAAAAGGTACTTTACAAAAAATTGATTTTTTACAAAAGGTATTTTTTACAAAATATATTATTTACAAAAGGTACTTTTTTACAAAAGGTACTTTTTACAAAAAGTACTTTTTACAAAAGGTATTTTTACAAAAGGTACTTTTTACAAAAGTTATTTTTTTACAAAAAGTGCTTTATACAAAAGACACTTCTGCAAAAGATGCAGATAAAAAATGTCAATAATTTGGCGACAAAAAACTTGTTAAATATCATTATCCTATGTCTACCACAGGTAGACATGTGTGCGTGATGGCGCTGAAAATGCGACATTTCCTTTTTTTTTTTGGTAAATCACATTAATAAATAAATAATTTCATTCTATAAAAATAATTGAAAAATACTGAGCTTGAGCCTGAGTAGGAAATTGTTTATTGGTCAACGTGTAGTTTCCACAAACAAACAAATTTGTTAAAGATATACAGTTTTATTTATAAAAATTATTACGGCCTTATAAAACCTTTTTAAGAAAAATTTTGTATTAAAATTTTTGTTTTTAAAACCCTTTATAAAGCTTTAATAAGTTTTATAAATAAGGCTGATATTTTTTAACAAATCGATTGTTATTAAAATAATAAACTGAATTAGAAATCGTTGAGTTGGTCTTATTTGCTCAAGTTACAAATATTGTGGTTGTATTAACAAAAATGTTTGTTGTCGCAGTTTCTATTAAAGTTTTAGTTTTGTGTACTTAGTTTTAAAATGGTACTTTTTATAAAAGGTACTTTAGTAAAAAGATGTTTTTAAGAAAGCTTGATTATATTTCTAATATACTTGTTACCAAATGTACTCTTCACTACGAACATTTTTTCCAAACGGAAATTTCACCACCAAAAATTTTATTTGCTAAGGGTAGTTTTAACAAAAAGATACTTTTAACAAAATGTACTTTTTAAAAAAGTTGTTTTTACAAAACATACTTTTTCAAAGGTTGTTTTTTTAAAAAGGTACTTTTTACAGAAGGTACTTTTTACAAAAGTTACTTTTTACAAAAGGTAGTTTTTACAAAAGGTAGTTTTTACAAAAGCTTTTTAAAAAGAAACTTTTGACAAAGGCTACTTTTCGCATAAGGTACTTTTCACATAAGGTACTTTTTACAGAAGCTGTTTTTTACAAAAGGTACTTTTTATAAAAAGTATTTTTTTAAAAAACTTGTTTTTACAAAAACTTCTTTTTACGAAAGCATCTTTTTTACAAAAGCTTCTTTTTACGAAAGCTTCTTTTTATAAAAGCTTCTTTTTACGAAAGTTTTTTTTTCAAAAACTTCATTTTTACAAAATCTTTTTTTTTACAAAAGCTTCTTATGAAAGCTTCTTTTCGCAAAAGCTTCTTTTTAAAAAAGATAATTTTTACAAAGTTAACTCTGACGAAAGGTACTTTTTACAAAAAGAACTTTTAAGAAAAGACTTTGTTACTCGTACAAAGTTTACTTCTTAAACTTCTAAAAATTCTTAGTGCATATTTTTTAAGTCAGCTAAATTTTTTTAGACAATTTTTTATTTACTTTGCAAGCAACGTCATTACTTTATGAACAACAGTTTTAGAGAATCTCCTTAAAAAAAGCAAGTTGCAAATTGAAAGACACATTTTGTTTCCATAAAAAAATTATTTTTACGAATAAAAACTAGCCATACAATAGCCCAATTCACAATCTTGTGCAAATGGTCTTGCATCGTTGCATGTGCAAAATGGTATAGTATATTGATACTCACTACTTAACAATTCTTAGTGGTGAGTATAGTATATTGTACTGTGCCATTTTGCACTTGCAACGATGCAAGACCATTTGCACAAGATTCTGAATTGGGCTAATATAGTTTTTTATTATAAATTGCAAAGGCTATAAAAGCTTTTGATTATAATAGTTTTGGAGTTAATATAAAAATAAATTAAATTTTCTTAATTCTTTGTTTAAAATGCTTGAAAAAGACACACAATAAAGATGCCACGATACAAGTTTAACGTGGCCTGATTAGCTGCGTATGTCTTGAGGTGCCTATTTACGTACATACATATATTTTTTTAAGTTTACTCTTGGAGGTGGTGTCACTGGACACTCCTTCTTGTTCTAATGATGCACTGACATTTTTATAACTTTGAGAACTTGTCTACATGACTGAGTAAAACGACAGCATATTTTTTTTTTGTTATATGATGTCGGTGGATGAAGTGTATGGATGGATGTTGATGAATGATTGCAGACGAGTTGTGGTACGTGTATCAAACAAGTTCATTGAAGCATTGCTTTACGTTCTATTAGACATTGACAACAGCTCCTCATAATAACTGAATTGATCGGCAGTTTTCGGTGGGGCGTAAAGTAAATGCACTTAGCCAGACATTTGATTAAACCATGTTTGTGTGCCAACTAGATAGAGAGACTATTAAAATAAAACTAAAAAATAAATAATGAATGCTGTTTGGAAGGCTGGTCGTTTTAAATGGCCAAAATAGAGATGAACAGAAAAACCCCATGAAACTTAATATAAAGTTTTTAAAGAGACTTTAGTGATAGTTAAAGGAGACAGTAAACTACGTTTATAAAGGCTTTAGAGGATAGCGACATCCTACTAAAAGTTTAATTCAAAAGAAATACTTTTAAAACTTTTTTTTTTTGAAAATGGGACAATTGTAAATTACCAGATTCTCATAAGAATATATGTGCCCTTAATTATGAAAGTGATATTTAATACATAACATTTGATCAAATCAAAAAATATTTTTGTGTTGTGCAACATTTCAATTTAGATTTCTATTAGTCTCGATTAATATAAATTTATTTATATTTGTTGAGCTTCTCATTTGTTTAAATGAAAGTTTATAACATTAACAGTGAAATAGGATCCAATGAGGCGTTTAGCCCCAATAATCAATTTCAATGTATGTTTAATAAACAATATTTTACTTAATAAGTAAAATAATAATTTGGGATTATTAGTGCGTTAAACATTTTTAAACTTAAATTGTAAGTAACAATTACCATAAAAAACACTAATATTCATTAAGGGTCTTATGCAAAAAAACTTAATAAAGCTTTGCCAAGCAATGTTAAGTAAAGTTGTATTCTAAAAAAATTGTTGTATAAAAATTCTAAAGTAGGCACCCACGTTTGTGAAGACTACTTTAAGTTGATATTTCCAAAATGTGTGTTTTGTACCTCAAATATTTTTATTAATAAAGCAGATACTGATTCATGTTACATCTGAAAATGAAGCTAGAAGTGCCTGCTCTTATCTTAAATTTATTATTTCTGTCATGTAATGGGAAACATCACCAAATTATCCAACTGATTCGAAATACATAGCAAAATCCATAAAAAAAAATTTAAAATAAATACAAGTATACAAAAATGTTTTAGTGATGTACATACAATCAAAACAAATCGAAAAAAGCTGGATATTCAAATACTCGTTTCATTCGAATAAAACAAATTGTGATAATTTTTCACATTTTTTTACTTTTACTTCATGGTTGTGTTTATCTGTTTTCCTATTAAGTCATAAGCTCATATTTTTTAAATTAGGTTGCTTTACTTCAAGATAATGAAAATTTATTTAATAAAATAAAAATTTATTTGAATACCCGGATGAAATTGTATTCAATTTTGTACATCATAAGCTGTGAAGTGGTTGTTGAACATGGTGGTGTTACCAGTATTTATTATTAAATCAAAAAATATTTAAAGTTGTCTTTTGCATATGATTTTTTAAAATATTTATTGAAGTTTTTTCAAGATTTATTTAATATATCGAAGCAAAAATGTATATGACTTAGACCACTTTCATAATTAAGGGCACACATGTACATATCGATCATTTACTCGAACAATGTCATAAGTCAAAAAAACTAATACGTTTTCAATTTAAACACACCTTTATCGAAAAAGAAAATTTCATTTTGCTTTTAAGAGTTGAGTAAACAAGATATTTGTATGAAATTTTTACACAATATAAAGAAGGATATAAGGACTAATTCTGCTTCATTAACTCAAGAATTCCATTTTTTGAGCTATGACGTTGTATGAGTAAATGAGCTATATATTGTCTAGAGAGTTTGAAATGTAAGAACTTATGTTATGAGGAAAATGTGTTTAGAACATTTTAAACAAGAGTAAGTATATATTAAAATTATTTGTCGACTAATAACTTTAAGTTGGCAACACTGATTTTTGTAACAGCTGATTTCAGATTATTCAGCTGTAATTCAGTAAAAAAAAGCAGATTTGCAAAACAGGCCTCAGAACAGTTTTTGTGCCCTCTTAAAAACTGCAGAAAGGCTTGTGTTTCTGGTCTCGATACTGTAACGATGAATTTTGAAGTGTTCATCAATTTCGATGTTTACAACCACATTTTTTCCAGTGAAAAATTTTTCACTATAACTGCCAAAAATATTTCATTCTCAAAAGTGAAGTGTGTAGTATATTTTTTGTATAGCAACCAAACTTCACTTCGATTATCATTCAGCAACCAAAAATTGTCGGTGTTTGACAGTTGCCATCGCTAACACAGTTTTTGTTAACTGCAATGCCAACGGAACTGCCTTGCCAACTTAAATTAGAAAGAAGCATAAGGGGCTGTCCATATATTACGTAACGCTGTTTTCCCCGATTTTTGACCCCCCCCCCCCATCCACCGCTAGTAACAGATCGTAACAAAACTATGGACAACCCCTCCCCACAGGAATAACGTAAGAATGAGATAAAAAATAAATTAAATAGTTAAAACTTTTTATTAAAAAAAATTAAATTTAATTCATTGTTTTAAATTCATTTGTTAGACTAGCACAGTGCGTAGACAAAAATTAAATAAGCTTACATATGAATGTACTCCATATATTGGCGAAACTATTTTTTAAATTTCTTCCCAAGTGTCCTCAAACTCCAAAAATTATGGTTTTATAGAGAGATTATTCCTAAACTGTATGTGTGTATTAGTGATGTGTATTGGAATTCCAAAACATTCGGCCTTTTCTAGATATTCGTATTCGTTTAAAAAAATATATAAAAAAATTCATAGATCCAAAACGAAATTTAAATGAATGGCACACAAATATTAGTTTGTAATAATTAAACAAAATTAATTTAAAATTTTTTTTTGCTATGCGTTTTTTGCCAAATAATCTGCTATAGTTTTCCGTATTAATGACTGAACAGTATTTCAAACATCAAGACGAGAATTTGCATTAGCCTTGCGGTCGCTTTCACTAGTTTTATAAGTGAAGTCTTTGTTTATTTCCGAGAGCTTTAAAATGACTCCGTTTGGCCATCTTCAAATCAATCTAAAATGTGCATGAAACAAAAAAAAAATTATATCTAGGATCAATAAAGGTTGCCATGGTGAATTACATTCTACAACATTACATTTTCAATAGATATTTGCCCATTAAAAAAATATACCTTAAAAATACCTTAAAATTAGAGGGGCACACAATCTAGTTCCTAAACGCATTTCACTGTTATTTTCATATTTTTTTTTTAAGTTCTGTTGCATAAAAAATTAAAATAATATCCTTATGAAAATACGTCTATGTATGCCAGTTTCCATTAACACATCTCTCAAAGCTTAAACATTGTAGCCTCAAGTTGACCAACAATAATGTTAAAACTGATATTGTCATGTACATATATGGAAGAATATATTTTTTGAAAGGACACTTTTTTGTCCATGAGAATTGCAAGAAACCTTTTAATAAACTTCTGCAAATACCATTTCCTTCTATGTATTTGGTGGATTTAATGTTAATATATGTTGCAGTTTAATATAAGAAGTTTATATATATATATATATATATATATATATATATATATATATATATATATATATATATATATATATATATATATATATATATATATATTACATACATATATTAAGAATATTTAAGAATGTAAATGGATAAAGAAAGATGAGGAATTAAGAACCAGTTTAATTCAGTTTGACTACAATTTATTTAATTTATTATAAAAACTTTGTATAATTTTAAAATTTTATTTAATAACTATTAAATTTTTGGATAGTTTTCATAAACTTTAAGGTACGTTTTAAATATTCGAATTCTAATTCGCGAATATCAAAAGTTGACATTCGGCAGATGTACATACATATGTAGTATACATACTCGTACATAATATATGTAGGCAACACGTATGGTCAATTAAATAAATAAATGAGAAAAACATACGTATTTTTGTAAAAAATTAGTAATTTTCTCTGTTACGTAAAACTTGAAATCACTGGTTTTTTTAACTTTTTTTTTCACAAACATTCATAGTTCAATATTTTTTTCTACAGCTCTCTAAAAGTTAAATTATGTATGTATTTATTTTAATTTAATTTTATTTATTTACTATCAATTATTAAAATTCTCATCTGTATAAAATTTTGGGCATTAGAGAAAAAAATTTAATTTATTATACCGGTTTTTTGATACTGTTCCCAAGTAACAAATCAAATAAAAAATTAATAACAAGTAAGAGTACTATATGCGGTTGTGCCGAATCTTATATACCCTTCACCGTTTAACGTTTATGGAGTATACACATACATACATATACATATAAGTTCAACAATGCATATAAGAGGGATGTGTAAACAGTCTTGAAATGTAAATACGTCTTGTTTTTTAAATGTATTCTCGTGACATGTGCTATACTAAACCAATAATAAATGCTGTCGTTTAATAAGCGAAGCACAATGGATGTATTTATTGATGTATTTGTCAGGGTTGTCAGATTTTTTCCGACCTATTTCGCCAAATTGATTTTAAAAATCGCCAAAAGTCGCCAAAAATCAGTTTTATGTAGTTTTTCTTAGTAAATATTTGATAATAAATTTGTTTTTGTATAACGCTTTTTTAATATAAATTTTTATAAAATGGTCGTATCAAAACTAGTCAGAAAATCGCCAAAATTATAAATAAAATCGCCAAAAATTATTTCTTGTAAATATTTCTCATCAAATTCAAAACGCGTTAATTAGTATAATTAAAATAAGAAAAATCATCAAAATCAAAACGTTTTAACTTCTTGCAGACGAGTTTTGGTAGGATCAATTTTTGAAACTACTCCTTCAACAAACTTATTTTTCTGAATTATAAAAATTTTGATGTTCAATTTTGTTAAGAAATAGCCATAATAATCGCAAACAAATTTATTTATCGCCAGAAAAATCACCATGTCGCCAAACCAAAAATTTGGACGCCAAACAAGTTGAAAAATCGCCACGTTTGGCGTGAAATCGCCATATCTGACAGCCCTGGTATTTGCATATGAGGGTTTACAAGCGATGTCACGAAGACTTCTTGTTCGTAACAAACACTCAAAAGAAGTAGTGTTGATGCGTTTATGCTTGTTATTTTGCATATTGTACGTTTGAGTGGATGTGTAAGATGTAGATGGTAAGCTATTATGTGTTTAAGGGTGGTTTCTTAAAGCAAACACACACAACTAATGTCATTGCGTGTGTACGTTTGTATGTGCGCAGAATAATAAACGATCACACACACAACGTGTGTGCGTACGTACATACATGCATGACGTTTGTATACGCTCCCATGCGTATGATGAAGAGCAAGCATGACAAATTATTCCATTACGAATTATTTTCTTCTTTACCTGCGATAACTCAAACAAATGTCTTGCCAATAGTGTCGCTTAGCGTTTGTTTTAGAAGATTTCGCTGTAGTAAAGCATTTGAAAAATCCCTCATGTCTTAAAAGTTCTTGTAAGTCGTCGATTTCACGTACAGACGGACGTACGGACATATCTAATTCGTCTTCCCTATTCATGAAAACTCAGAATAAATATATTTTATGGATCACATTTTAATATTGTGGAAATTACACATGGAATGACAAATCTGTATAAAACCTTTACCATCTTTAATGAAGGGTATAAAAAATTACTTTTTTATCTTTGTTAAAACATATTTATCTTATTTAAATTAAAAATTTGTCATTGAGATATATTTCCGTTCTCTAAAAATAAAAATAAAACATTAAACAGGTGGCGTCGCATTTTACGTGAAAAAAATTAATATAAAAAATTTCTTCTAGTTCAACTTTTATTTTATAGATAGATCCCAGTGGCTGGCTGCTGTTTTTTATATATATGTATAGTGAAATGTTTTTGTATCGGTAACAATTTAATAAGTACATCAAGTTCATTTATTATTTTATTTATTAAATTCAAAATAAAGGCAGAATTAGTTTGTACGTGCTGTTCTGTTTTGAATCAGCTGTTTTGTTTCTGTTGAGTTGAAAATCTGTATGTATGGTTAGTTTTTACTTTTTCGTTCTGTTCTGTTGCGGACAAATCTGTAGAAAATAGAATTCAACGTTAAGTGACAGCCAAAAGTGTGTATGTATTAGTGTGTTGTGATATTTTGTGTACAAGTGTAATCAATTCTATAGGTTGCCAGCTGATTTTTTTCACAGACAAAGTAATTGCAAAATATTTTATACAGAAAGGAACGGCACAGAACAGCAACAGAAAGTAAAGACTAATGAAGCCTTAAGAAACATTTAAAACTGACAGCGCTGACATGACAAAAGCATGCAAACTTGACAGTTTTTTGATATTCTTAAAAAATGTGATACATATGCAAATATTTACGGTCTAATTCATAAAAAAATATTTAGGTTTATTACAGGTTTATTTGACAAACTTCCCATATGTCAAATAAGCGCTTAATAAACCTAAAATATTTTTTATGAATAATGGTGTTATTATTTTAATTGAATTTTAATCAAGAATAATTTTCGTATTTTCAATTCTTATTATAGAATAAAATATTATTTTAATTAATGTAATTTCTTGACAATTAAAGTTATACTAGATTTTAGCTGGGAGAAATACTGCATTTTTCTGTGCCACCACGCATTTCATCAGCACGCATGTCTATCTATTAGGGCAGAGAGTGCTTGCTAACATCAGATATTTAACATGAATTTTTAATGAAATGGAGTATGAGAAATGGGTTTGTTTGTATTTTTTGCTTTTTGTTGATAAAATCAAAGTAACTAAAGACACATATATTTTTTTACTATGGGTAAATATTAATTGAAAAAAGTGAAAATTGCAAAATTTTTAGTAGACGCTTTTTAGAGGAATTAGTGCAATATGTCAAATTTGGGTAACTTTAGTCAGTATCCGAAAGTGAGCTTAATTTTGAATATAAAAATTCCGTTTCCGTTGGCAAAATAAAGTGTTTTATTAAATTTTAATTATTGTTGTTCGAGCTTCATTTGTTTCTTTATTTATAATTTGATCAGGCTAAAGTTCGTATCGCTTTGTGAGCCAAATTACATGTGATAATTATTAATGAACAAAGTTAATTGTAAATAATCTGACAAACACGTAGTAGAACGGAACAACTAGCTGTTTTCGAAGGCCCCTACACCTTCATCATCAGTGCTCTTTGTGTTTGATCCACTGTATGTGGCGTCAATTGATAAATTTACAACAGTCTGGCCATTGTCGTTTGCTCTTTACTAATTGGGCACATGTTAGTTAATTTGCTTTTTTTGTTTTTATTTATTCTACTTAAAACAAACTTTTTTGGTATTTTTACTATTGGCTATTAATTTCAGTTAATTTTAATTATTATTGTTCTAACTTCAATTGTTTATATATTTATATCTAAAACATTTTCAATAACCAGATTTTATTACACACCCACTCTACACATTCTTATTTTTGTAAAACTCATTACAACAAATTCGTCTATGGCCAATTGATTTCTTTTTGAATTCTTTAACTTAAATCATGGCACGCTTATGATACGAGTATTTTATTTGACAAAAGAAATTCTCTCGCTCTGATTTATTTCATTATTAGCCAATTGCAACTAGTTGAGTTATTGGAATTTGTTTCGTTTAGTTTCTTCTTATCCTCTTTCGTTCCTACTTCAAAACTGTATTTTAGACAAGTAATGCTTAAGTGCTTTCACATATTCGAATCAATATTAAACAAAAAAAAATTACGAGTGGCCGAAACAAGGTTACAGAAATAGAAAGAGAACTTGAGAGACCATCTACTACTTGAACTTATAAAACAGATAACAGATATATATATATATATATATATATATATATATATATATATATATATATATATATATATATATATATATATATATATATATATATATATATATATATATATATATAAACTTATGTTATGTAAATATGTAAAAAAGTATGTACTTTTGTATTTATGTACAAAGGCAATGGCCCAAGTTTAATCTAAGAGCAAATTAAATTGAATATCTGTAGCAGATGTGTTTAAGAAGAATAAACTTAAGTTTGATATACTAATCACTTTATAGATCTTAGCAAATAAGTTGTGATGGAAGAAGAAATTGAGCAAAATATTTCAATGATTTACTGTCGTATTCATAAAAAATATTTTAGGCTTACAACACGCTTATTAAGCAAATTTCCCTACAAAATTCAATTTGTAATCGAAAACTATTATTTTTTGGATACGGCAGACAGTGGGGTTTTCTTAGTATTTAATAGAGGGCTGCGTAAACAGTCTTGAAATGTAAATACGCGTTGTGTTTTGTTTTCGTTTGTTTTAAAAGATTTTGCTGTAGTAAACCATTTGAAAAATCCCTCATGTCTTAAAAGTTCTTGTAAGTGGTCTTGTGCAGGGGTCTAGTATTTAACCTGCAATGTTTGTTTTTTAATGGCAAATTTTGCGACAGCTTTTTGTAATAGTTGCACTGAAATTTCTTCGATCTTTGCGTTTCTAATTGTATTTTTTATAGATATTGAGCTTGATATATTGTTTTTTTATGTAAAGTAGTTACCCATTGTGGCTACGAAATAGTGGAATAAAAATACAATTTGTTTATTCTTTATATAAAAAACAAAATCTCAAGCTCAATAAATATAAAAATACAATAGCCCAATTCACAATCTTGTGCAAATGGTCTTGCATCGTTGCATTTGCAAAATGGTATAGTATATTGAAACTCACCCCTTAACAATTCTTAGTGGTGAGTATCAATATACTATACCCTTTTGCACATGCAACGATGCAAGACCATTTGCACAAGATTGTGAATTGTGCTAATAATCTCTAATTTTAATGCAGCAACTTTGAAATGCATTTATTACAAAACGGAGATAAAAAGCTCATTTTTGTCACATTTCCAATTTTTTTTTTAATATTCCTTAATTTGATACATACTTAGGGCAAATGCTGCACCTTTTTTTCTTCACACTTTATTCTTATCTTAATTAATTTTATGACTTAAAAACTTACAACATCTTCGAAAGTATCTTAGAAAGTAGATGTGAGAAATGCATTTAAGAATTTCTATGCTATAAATAATGTAATTAAAACCGAAAAATAGGCCACTGGGTAATTAAATGCGGCATCATTTATCTCGATAAATAATTTTAAATTTAAGCTTTTTTTTAGTTAAGTCATTAAAAAGAGATTAAAGAGCAATTTAAACTTTTTGTTTTGGTGAGTGAGTGCATAAAAATAACATTAATTTTGAGGAATTCATTACTTATTTATCAAGCTGTAAAGTTATTAATATGTATTAATAAATTTCTAGTTGAATATTATTAACAATGGTAGATATTTTTTCTTTCAAATTTGTCATAAAAAATATGTTCAATATTTTATTAATGCGTTATAAAATCTTTCGTTGACTTGCATTTATTGCCATCATAAAACAGAAGAAAAGCCTTTTTAGATTTATACATACTTACATATATGTACATAACTACATATGTCCATACATATATGTACATATTTTAAGTTCCCAACTGTGTCAATTGTTTTGTCGCATTGAAAGTACATACTTCAAACTATCATAATCATTTACAAAATTGTATTGAATTGTAATGATGTGTTCTACTTTTGATATGCATTTTTTTTATATTAAATTCATTCTACAATAATTTTCATGTGGTTTAGGAATTGAAAACAGCTTACATAAATATATTTTACTGAATGTATTCAAGATCTTAAATATGTCTAAAATATTTATTGACAAAAACCAGTACACAATTTTTGTGTAGTAGTTGTATTCCAATTGTGGTCTATTGGTGAAATGATCCGTTTCAAGATGCACAAAATCCTTGTGCTTTAAGTAATATTGTGTAGATTAAGGTCCAAATTTACAGTCATTAGTTAATTATTAGTAAACTAAAATGATAACTATTGTTTAACTAATACTTCATAGTCACAGTGCATTGTTTAACTAAAGTTCTTAATATGAGCAAAAAATGGTAACACTATCAAACAATTAAGTTTCACTATTGGCAGCTCCGCTATAGCATATGGTTTTTGTTTACATTTGCTATATTATTTCTTAAAGTCGTACAATATATTTAATTAGTGCTGAAATTGGTTCGGAAAAACCAAGATATAATAGAAAATAAAATAAAAAAAAATGTGTTACACCTAAATATAAAGAAGATGCCTTATCATGTATGTGTAAACTGTGTATACAAATTTTCACAATGCACCAATACTAATAAAGTTTACAGCGAATCAGCTGTTGTCTAACTATTTGTTAACCAATGACATTTGGCGGTTTAACTAATGGTAAACAAATAGCTGTGAATCAAATATTATTGGTTAAACTATTGCTATTAGTTAACTAATGACTGTAAATTTGGGCCTAAATGATAAAACACACAATAACATTATATAACAAAGCAAAAAATTAATGCTCCTGCTAGATTTTGTGCAGGTGTAAATGCCCTATAAAATGTAATTCAAAAAGTGCCGACTTAGCTTATTCACATACCTTCAATACAAAATTTTGTAGAGTGTAGCCAATGCACGCACCTTCTATATAAGAATATGTTCTACAGGGTAGTAAAAAATAAATATTGTATTTTGAGTAGATTTCCCACAAATCTATTGACAAAGTAGATTTCGTTTTGTGTGGGAAATCTAGTATCTACCTCAAAATATTGTAAGTCCTAATTTACACTATGCAAGTCTTATTGTTAAGCCGATTAATTTGGAAAGGAGGAAAAGAAACGTTTTTGTTCCCCTCATCTCTCTCTCCCTCAAACTAATCAGCTTAGCAATAAGAATTGCATAGTGTAAACTGGACTACTGTCAATTCCCTATTAGAATAGTTTTTGTAAGGAAGACAATAATCAATTAGTGGTGTGCATAAATAAGGCATGTATTACCTTGTGATCGCCAGTTGTAAGCAATAGATCTAAATATTTTTCTTCCTCTAAAGCTTCTGTGAGAGGTGACATATAAACAACATATATTTTATGCTTTTGGAAACAATATTATTCACATACGATGCTTTTTCTCTTGTGTAAGTGAATCGTAATTTACAATGTGCCTTTTTTTGAATTCTCCTTAAAATTTGATGCATAATTACCACGGCGAATCCATATGACCTGATCTCAACATCCCAGCTGACTTTTTTCGCCGCTTGCAATTTGAACATCTATATTTTTTGATATCCAAAGTATGAATTTTCGAACGAATTGAAGCGAGTCTGCCTTATATGAACATGCCTTGCATAACGATATTTCCATTTTATAATTTGACCTTTATACTATAGAAACCAAGACGAATTGACTTAATAGGGCATTTACATTATTTCGAAATCTAATACTTACGAGAATTTCTCCATGGCTACTCTCAGTAACAAAATTGGCAACGCTTAGGCAAAAGAAAAAAATACATTGAAATTCATTATTGAGGGGCTTAGCTGGATCCTATGCGCATTTCACTGCTGCTAATGAAGATCATAAGGGAAGTTTTACCCAAAAATTTCTTAGAACAACTAGATTTATTATGTTATAAACTTTCATTTAAACAAATGAGAAGCTCAACAACAAATAACAAAATTGAAACAAGAACTCAATAATCACCATGTTTTTTAGGCCTTTATTATAAGGAACTTTCGATCTTTGACTGTAGTCGAAAGTACTGATCGAACGAATTTTAATTTGGTATTATGACGAGCATTCGACAAAAAATGTCCTTATTGTGAATGTCACTCAAAGGGATTTTTAAAATTTGCAAAACTTTACCTAAACATAAAAAACAATCGTTTATAATAATTTTTTATTATAAATACTTCATCGATTTAAATTCTGTTCGATTTTTAAAATTTGCAAAACTTTACCTAAACATAAAAAACAATCGTTTATAATAATTTTTTATTATAAAATACTCCATCGATTTAAATTCTATTCGACAGAAAGTTCGTTGCTCAACGAAATTTTCGATGCTCATAATATGAATTGAACATTCGATGTCCGATATTCAGCGAAGATCGAAAATCGAATGCAACTCATAATAAAGGCCTTATTTTCTTACTTTAATACATGAGCTGACTTTTTTCAGTTGGAATTGTAGTTGTAAAAAGTATGTAAGAGAAAATAAATGTAAATAACAAAAACAGCTATTCAAGAATAGAGTGTTGCCACACAAGCATTTTTAATCAGGTGCTTGTTATAATTTAAGTTTAACGCACTAATTTGATTTTTGTTTTATGTTTTGCAATTGTCTTACAATTTTTTTAAGAAAATAGTTGTTATGTTAAAATTTTCGTGTGTGTTTCCGACAAACTTTAAAAAGTTCAGCTATGTAATCGCTATTGTCTGTATGTGAATTTGCCTTGATTGACGTGACTATTGCAACTAGTGTTGCCAAATTATATGTTTCAGAAAAAACTGCTTATATCGATAAAAAAAAGTGATTTTCTAATAAAAGTATTTTCAAACAAAAAAAAAAGAAGCGTTTTCGACCAAAAATTTTGTTTTTCTTGAGAAAAAATTTTAAAAAAAATCTTAACAGAATTATATATAAAGCTCAAATATGAATTATGTTTTGGCCTCCACAAGACCACAAGACTAATGGTATTGGCAGAATGGCTAAACAAAAGAACATGCTACCCAATACCAAAAACTAATACATAATGTTGCGTTTTTACCTTATAAAAATACTTCACATGTAACAATTTTTAGATTTTAAACACGTTGTTATTGTGGTTTAGATGATTTCCAGTTGCATAAAATGACACAGTGCACAATTATTAACAAACAGCACTTTATTCGGAGCTTTAAGATACACACAATGTTAAATATTTCACAGATGAATTCCATGATATCATCATCACTGCCCTTTACAGAAGAGTCATACAGTTGTTTTTTGTTATAGTTTCACTTAATACTGACTGTTTCGACTATGACCGATTGTTATTCTATTGATGGTTAAAATCTATTCGTCATTTTACTCCTTTGCATATGAGGACGCATGAGTAATATATTATTGAGCCTACAGTACACGGCATGTAAAAAGCCACATGTGTATGTGGCGATGACGTCACGAGAATTTTCAGCATGTTCGTTGCATTTTTTATATTACAAGTAGTGGCTACATGCCGTAAAATTTTTATAGTATTTTTGATCCAAAATACATCTGTGGCACATGTAGCCGAATCGAAGACATTTTCTGGGGCAGCTCATCTGTAAGTATGTTAATATCTACATGCACATATGTTGCTAGTACACGGCATGTAGCAAATGTAGCATCGTGATGACGGCAAAATTACGTCAGAACCACACGCGCATGTGGTTTTTTACATGCCGTGTACTGTTGTAGGCTTTACTCATACGCACGGAAGGTATTAAATGGCCAAAGGAAATTGACCACAGATTACCAAACCGTCCGTATCTATACACATAGTGGAGAAGTTATCAAAGTCTGAACCCTTTACGGCACCATGTTGCACATTTGCATGAAACAAAACATTCAATGCTCATAAAAACTATTAAGTACAGGCAATTGTTAATTTAATTTTAATACAATAACTTTGGTACAATATCGAGTTTCAAACTGCAGAATTTGTTCTTAATAAAAAATTTTATCACAACAGATGTAAAGTCACTTACGATTTTATTAAATCAATGTTAGCGTAATGCAATTTCTTAAAAACTTATGCTCGCGTTTTATTTCAATAAATTTTGTGATTTTCATTATCAGTCAAATTATTTCTAATTTGGAACTTTTCTCTCCTCTTCCTTCTTTACCCCTTTTCACTACAATAAATAAAATTTCAAAAAAATCCTTTATTTAAATTGTTTTATTTGCAATCTATTTTACAATAAAAATAATAAGCAAATTTCATGACTTTTAAATAACATACATTGAGTTTTCCTTAAAATTAAAAAAAAAATAAAGTAAATAAATCAAATTTTACTTTTAAAATTTAAATAGGATTTGACGAATTAAAATTTCCTATTTTTGGAAGGGTTGGTCAAGTAATTGGGTTATGAGCTCCTAGAATCTATAGAAAAAATTAATTTCTCGATGCTGCGCCCTAAAGGGTTATTAAATAAAAACTTTAGTCTCAAAACATTATTTCATAAAAAATGTGATAAACTTATACGGGTATTTTAAAAATATCAGACTACCACTGGAAACAAAGAGGCAGATAAGCTGACAGAACTCTACTGTTTGGGGAAACCCAAATTAACAAAAGAGATATACTAAATAACTATGCAATGACTCAAAAGTTGTGTAAGAACTGTTGCAATTTGTTGTAAATTGTTGCAATTGAAGTTACAGTCAAATCCCGATAATTCGTACCCCGATAAATCGTAATTCCCGATAATTCGTACTAAACTGTCGGCCCCTTGAAAAAATCTCGTTAATTCGTAAAATTTCCATACATTTTGGTCCCCTCGCTAATTCGTAATATATTTTTTCAAATAAAATCTTCTTTACCTCTTATAAATAGTAATTGTTTGCTAACTACCACTTATAATTCGTAATAAAAACAACAGAAACATGGAAATAATGATTTTTTGTTTACCGCTATTTTTTTTGCGTGGGTTTTTGCTTCTGCTTGTGTGTGTGTACGCACGCATAAAACCCTGTCGGTGTTACAAAAACAACAAATTTTTATTTTGTACTTTATTTTTAAAAATTTTTTTATCCTTTTTTTCGTTTAAGTAAACAAATTGAAAAACCCTCGTTAATTCGTATATATTTTATTTTAACCCCGTTAAATCGAAACCCCGCTGAATCGAAAACCCCTATAAATCGTAAGAAATGGCCGGTCCCTTGCGATTACGAATTATCGGGATTTGACTGTATATATATCACCATCTTTTCATTTAAATATATTTTTATATATTTTATAAACCTTTTATTTACAATTTATTTATAAAAACAAAGATCATTAAAAAAAACTGAAAATAGCAAAACTTATAATAAACAAATGAGCTACAGTTTTATTATAATCACTTGCTGCGAACAGATTTTTTATGTACATATGTATGTAAATATTTACTTCATTCTATAATTGCACACAAAAATAAGTATTTATGTATGTATTTTTCTAAAAGACTTTTTTTAATATGCAAACTTTATAAATAAAATTTCTATAGACCATAACAAATAAGAAGTATTTTATTTTATTTTATTTAAAACAAAAGAAAATACATACATATATGTATGTATGTATAAAAAACTCAGACAAATCATCATTAAGATAATCCCGTTTATGAATAAATACTGGCAGCACTTTTTTCTTATTCTAGTTTTTGCATACATACATATGTGTTCAGTAATGTGTTTCTCTGTAAAGACTTAACGTGTAGCAGTACTGTTGTACTTTTTTTAGTACGAGCGCTTTAAAAGATCTTATGGAAAGTCCGGATATTATTTTCTTCACCAGTGATAAAATTTGTACTACAATTTAAATCTTTTTACAAGAGAAAAAACTTTTTGTTATTTATTTATTAATTTAAGTAATACAAAAGGAAATTTTTCATAAAAAATTTAGCACCAAATTTTGTTTTATTTGCTAATAGAAGCGCTAAAGCAGGGCTATTCAACCTGTGGTACGCGTACCACTTGGGGTACGCGAAACTTTTCCAGGTGGTACGATAAAATCTTCGAAAATTTGAGCATTTATTTTCATTAACCAGATATAAAATCTCTGATATCAAAAAGGCAATGCCAGCGATTCATTAAATTCTGACATACATATATAAAATGAATTAGAAATACAGTCTTGTTACGTTTTTATTGCCCTTGAATAATAAATTTGTTATGTTTAATTTCCTTATTTTATGTTATTTTATTTTATTTTATTTTATTTTATTTTATTTTATTTTTATTAGTTTCAATAATAAAGTACTGAAAACGCCAAGATCTCCTAATTTGTATGTATTTAATTTTATTTATTCTTGTAATGTTTTTAATAATTTTAATTTCTTTTTAATTTTGTTGTTTTTTATTATTAATAAATGAAATGGATTAAATATTTTAAAATTGTTTGGTTATTTATTGAGCCCATACTTGTTTATACACATAAAATTTTTTGGTGGTACGCACACCAAAAAGGTTGAATACCTCTGCGCTAAAGAATACAGTCAAGGCATATGTTATATGCATATCAGGGATGCGAAATCAGTTTTATAAATTGTACTAAATTAGAAGAAAAATTGTACTTTTCTCAGTACGATTGTACCAAATTATTTATTTTTCCTTTTTTTTAACAAGTAACAAAAAAATACTATTAATTGCTGAGATCTGAATATAAAAGTAATATTTAGAATTCGATTGGAGACAGTCGATTCAAATAGTTGGTTTCTCTCCTTGGTATGAAAACACACTTTCCACATTTGCAGATGAATTTGGAATAGATAACATTTATCTAGCAATTCTTGAAATATCGAAAAAGATCGGTTCATTTGCTTAATTTTTCATTTCTAATACCTTTTAGCAAAAGGT
Organism: Tachina grossa; assembly: GCA_949987645.1. NCBI lineage: Eukaryota > Metazoa > Arthropoda > Insecta > Diptera > Tachinidae > Tachina > Tachina grossa. Next base: position 37,551,814 of record OX465274.1, on the reverse strand, counting down.
ATTAGATGGACTTAAGGACTTAATAACTTCTATATCAATCTTCTATAACAATAAATATTTTTTTATGCTATTTTTGGCATGTAATATAATAGAAAAATAAAATTCAATATTGTTAAATTGGTTATAAGGTTGCTACGGTACTTTTGTCAGTCAAATTCTGCTAAAAATAGTACGATTGTACCAATTTTTCCATCCCTGTATTGCATACCTTACCTTCATATTTTACATGTCAAAAAATTTACAACACATACATATGTGTGTTGACATTTGAGGGATATTCAAATTACAAGCGGCGAAAATAGTCACCTGAGACCACATGATACGGATTCGCCCTGAAGAGAGTGATACAAAAAAATTGACGGAGCACGACTCTCTGCAACATTTTTTCTTCACTCCACCTATTGACAAATGACTACAAAAATGTATGAAATTTATTTCAGTTGGACATATTCTATTAAAAAAACTGTTTTAAATTTTTTTTTAGAAAAACGTACTAAAAGTATAAAGGTACGGTATAAGGTCTTCACTACATAAGTTTCGAGCGCTTGTAGTAATTCGTGTTCTAAGCAAAAAACTTTCCCCAAGGATTTCTAGAATCAAAGAAATTCAAATACTGCCATTTATAACTTGCAGACAAAATCACTTAAGTACCAGATAGCTATTCTAGATTCTAGAATGATGCGTGTTATTGTTAAGTCCAAGTTTATATCACAAATTTTTTCGCGACATATCTTGCTTGTCACGTTTATATTTCCCGTCAAGAAACACCTTAGGTGAAGAATATACTACATACATCTCAGCCAAAAGAAATTTGGTATAAGTAAGCACCAATATAAAAAGAAGCGCTTCGGAGATGCGGAAAAGCACATAGTGCCTCCCCTCTGCCTTACGAGGATGCATTAACGTAAGCGAATGATGAAGTTGGTCGGCTGTTTATACTCAAATAACAAAGTGTTTTTATATTGCATACACTCTCGCAAAATTTGGAATTTTTATTTTGTATTTTGATTTTTATTTGAATTGTGTATGAAAATAAATATGTTCTTCGGTAAGTCAGAGAATAGTGTTCTTGCCGTTCTATACATTAATGTACGTAATTTTTTATTTATGGAACCTTCAAAATTCCATGAATTCACTGCATACTAATTGCACTGAAATAACCACTTAAAACAAATCGCTTCAAAGTGAGACAGCGCGAACAAGTATCATGCCATACGTAAGTAGGTTTGTAAGACAATAGCAGCTTGACATTCCCTTACAAACCTGCTTACGGCAAAGCAGTAATTTTTGCTAGGATAGAAACTGTTGCATACAATAAATTTTGTGAAGGAAAGCCACGTTTTAAATTCATTCCAAGACAACTTCAAGAAATTCATAGTAGCTTTTTAATAACTTTATTTGCCATCTCTGGTATATGGGTTAAGCCAAGTGCCCGATTATGCTGATTGTATACATACGTATGTATGGGTGTGTATATGTGTTTTACTTGCTGATAATGATGACCATGTATAGTTTTATGTGTGCAATATTAGTACATACCATTAATGCCTTCTATTGTTATTTTTGTATTTATGGCGGAGCATTGTACTTTTGTTTCTTTTATTTTAATTATTATATATTTAATTAATGAAACAAGTGCTGCCAGATTTGCGGTTTTTTACGGTCTACTTTAATTTTTTTTTAAATACCAATTTTTTTCAGAATGAGGCTGAGCTTTATTCAAATTTTATGTATGTAGCCGGAAATTGATTAATGTAAATTCTTATTCTACACATAATTTTATTTTAATTAAACGGCGTTTGATATCACAGAAAAAAGTATTCACCAATTAATATTTTCAATTAAAAATTTAATTGACTTAATTAAATTTTTAATTGTATTAATTAATTTGAGTGGAAAAACTTAATTGATATTATCAAATTGTTTATAGGTGAAAATTTAATTAAATTTTTAATTGATATTACAAATATTTTAATTAATATTACAAAATCAATCATATTAATTTTTTGTGTGATACGAGTACATAGCAGAGAATGACATTAAGTACTGAAATATAAAAAGTAAAATATAAAAAATACTTAAGTATTTACTCTTAATTGTAGTTAGTAACTGAGTATACTCATAATTGTGCATAAAAAATTCGGACAATCAAATATTGGCTTTCAAACAACTATGAAGCATTTAACACGTTCGCCACAGCAGGCTACTGCCAGTAGTAGCCAGTTACTTTAACCTTTTGGATACGACAGCGGCATCATAAGCAATTGGTATTCAAGTATAAATACGAGTACATATTTGAGTGGTGCCACAATAAACATTTCAAAAATATATGTATTTGCAATATGTATATAAAAAAAATATAATTACACTTTTAAAATGTACTTATATCACGCAAAGGTATAAATATTGATCAATTTATTTCCCTACACCAATTTCCAGATGTTTTTTCTGTTAAATAGTCACCTTTGTTACAGTTTTCAACATTGACCTCACGTCAATAGAATATCAAAAAAATGTGACTTGTCTGCTCGCTCTCGAAAAAATTTTTGGTTATTGACAGTCTATTTATGTTCCCTATGATCAATAAATGTGACTTGTCTGCTCGCTCTCGAAAAAATTTTTGGTTATTGACAGTCTATTTATGTTCCCTATGATCAATAGCAGCAGTCAGCTGTCTTCAACAACGGGTAAAGAAGCCCCAAATTTTTGGTATCGGATCGACGTGACGTCGATGTTGACAACTGAAATAAGGGTGAATATGAAATAATTGTAAGGTATCATTCATTATACTTTTGTATGAAACTTACTTAGCTTTAGTGCAAAATAAACAACGAAAAATTTATTTATTAGAAATCGATTGCATAACTTAAGGCTGAAAAAATCTTACATGTTTTGTCCGTTAAAAAATTAAATGGCAAAATGTATTTGTCCTTTTCGCTCTTACATACTTTATTGTATTTTTCTATTATATTGTCAATGCAAGTGCCTAGACATTTACTGATTTTAAGCAGTACGCTTAACTGTAACAAATTTCAGTAATCCGAACTACGTTTTAGAGAAAAATTGGATAACTGAGAAAATTGGGTTTTGGTTATTTCCAATAAATCGGAGTCGACTGTAAACATGTTTGTTCTCTCCTTAACATTTTGAAGTCGGTAGCTTGCTGTGGTGAATGTTCTTAATGTTTAAGTATAGCCGCTTCCAACATACATTTTTTTAAACATAACAAACACAACCCGCAAAGCGATTAGCTTGCCTGCGAAAAACACCCCGGGTCTATGGTGGGAATCGAACTCACGACATCTGGACTGAGACGCTAGCATTGCTACCACTCAGCCGCAGGGGCACCCAACAAAGTAGCATGCGTATTGTGAGTATTAAGTATCTATGATCGGAGTATGTTAATATTCAGAGTATTCTCATACTCTCCCACTCACTTCACTTTTCTGGGAACAATGATGCTTGAAGTGCTTAAATAACAAAGCAATTGTTTTGCTCAAAATAATTATTAAAATCAGTTAATGTTGACGAACGGAAATGACTTTCTTGAATTTCGAATCAAAGACTTTTAATGGATGACCCAATGTTGCATTAGTAATCATCGAATAAACATAGTGTTGCATAAATCGCAATCAGCGTTGTCAACTTTGAAATTTCAAAACGTACCAAAATGGAGAAAAAACTCGCCATTTACAAAAAAACGCACCAATCTTAGAATTTATTTTTTTTAGTTTAAAATGTTTATTGAATTCATTTTGCATAAAAGTACATTATTTTTTTGTATTAAAAATTTAACACTAAAACAGGATTTTACAGTTCAGGGTTAAAAAATAAATAAAACCTAAAAAAACTTAGCAAATTTGTTCATATTCGTTTGTATTACATAGCTAATAATTTTTTTTTTATTTCATAAATTCTGTACAAAACTTTTTAAAGAGATCAACGATTAATAGAAAGGATTCAAAACTTATAAAAGTTCTTTATTTATAATTTTATTCAAATATGTATTCTTAAATTTTTTTTTATCAGAAGCTTAATATATCCATATTAAAAATATAACAATAAAAATAAATAACCTTTTACAATATATGTACATAATTAAAAAACAACAAAAAAAACTAAACAAATTCGTACATACATAGTGTACATATGAAAGTGGTCTAGGTCATATCATTTTTGATTCGATATAGTACATTTTGATCAGACTAGAACAACTCTAAATTAAATATAATAAAATGTAATCTACTAAATATCTCTACCAAAGAAATATAAGACTTATACAACTTTCATAATTAAGGGCATTCATTTGTAAAGGGTGTTTTTTATTGAGGTATAGAACTTTAAGTTGGCATCACTTTTTTAACTGGCGGCCATTTTGTCAGCTGTCAAGTGATTAATATTTAGTTTGGTTTGCCATTTCATCATGAACAGGTTGACAAAAGAACAACGCTTGCAAATCGTGCAAATTTATTTCGAAAATAATGGTTCAGTTCGCGATGTTTACCGCAAGCTCCGTCCATTTTATGGTCGACATAATCGTCCATCAGAGCAATTAATTCGGTTAACCATGGATCGTTTTCGCACTACGTTTACTCTATGTGATAATACGCATCCGCAGAGACGTCGAACAGTGCGCACCGAAGAAACAATTGCCGCTGTAGAGCAAAGTGTTGAAGAGGACCCGAATGAATCGATTCGCCACCGTGCACAGCAATTGGAGCCGACTAACCGACTATTTTGTTCCCGAATTGGATGGCATGAATGTGGATGATTTGTGGTTCCAACAAGACGGCGCTACATGCCACACAGCGCACGTCACAATCGATTTATTGAAGGAAACATTCGATGAGCGCATAATTTCGCGGAATGGACCTGTCAATTGGCCACCAAGATCGTGTGATTTGACACCATTGGATTATTTTCTTTGGGGATATGTGAAGTCGCTCGTCTACGCCAATAAACCAGAAACGTTAGGGGACTTGGAAGCCAACATTCGTGGCGTTATTGCCAACATACGGCCCCATATGCTCGAAAAAGTGGTTGAAAATTGGACCTGAAGAATTGGCTTTATTCGAGACAGCCGCGGCGGCCACATGCCCGAAATCATATTTAAAGATTAATGGCATAAAATTATCCTTCCAATAAAGCCAAATTGATGGACATTAAAACGATTTTCTTGTGTTTTATTTCAATTCGAAGTTCTATACCTCTGAAAAAAACACCCTATACAAGATGATACATTTTTGTATATTAATTTTATAAATTCGGTTTAAAACTTTTTAAAAAGAGACCAAAAATTAATCATTCCAAATAAATAAAGCTAATATTTTCATCATTATTGTTATCATTGGGCCATAAAACAGATTTCATTTCAAATTGTAATATTTTGTAAACATCATTAGTATTAATATGGTAATTAACACTATCAGGAAGTTGGTAAGTTTCAAAACAAGAATTTTTGGTTAAATTTGCGTTGGTGCCACCAAAAATTAAAAAACGCACCGAAATTTAAAAAAAAAGCGCACCACGCACCAACTAAGGAATTTTAAGCACAAAAAAGTTCAAAAAGCACCAAACATGGTGCGAAACGCACCAAGTTGACAACGCTGATCGCAATGCTCGTTTTTGAAGTTGTTTTGTTCTCATGGAAAATGTGTAGCAAAACGCTGAAAAGATTTCTGACAGCACCAAGTTTGGGAAAACCATGGGAAGCCCTATGCTCCAAAAGAACCGATATACATATATGATAGAGAAAATCCTGAAGCCCTATACTATACAAAAAATCTTTAAAAGCAGCGCTTTTTTTATTGACAGACCAGATCTCAATTTTTACCATTTTATTATCATTTTAGTATTCAATAGCCATCGAGTGTAAATGCGAAAAATATAACAAACAAATTTTAAAAGGCGACCCCTACGTTCGGCAAAAAAATATAACAAAACTATATCAAATTTAAAACATATAATTTTGGAACCGTTCTGCTACAATTATGGAAATACTTCCTTTCGATAAGTTTAATATTTTTTTAGCTTTAATTTTCTGGCATTAGAGATGTATATTAGGGTGGCAGGTACTGAGATCTGGAGGGTAAATACCATAAGGCAAAACATTGGTCTTTTCAGACAAAAAAAAAACAGAAATATATAGGGCATTTCCCACGATGTTGACAGCAAAGGTTACATGGATTATTTGCAGTGAAAACAAAAATATTTCTTTTTGTTTTATTGTTGTTTTCAATAGCTTTGTATGTTTTTATAAGTATGTTGCCAATAAAAATCCAAAGCCATCGAACAATTCCCATACAGTTTATAAAAAATACACATCATTTTAAAAGTACACGAAACGTTTAAGAATTCTACGAACCTCAAAACATTTATTTTAAATTAATTTAACATAAAAAAGGGAGCAGTTACATATTTTAATACAAAACATCAATATTTAAATGCTCTCTTCCTCGACATACATAACTTCTTTATTTTTGTTCTAGCGCTTCTTAATTTTTAATGCAAAAGAAGATGGAACGTATTTTGTTGTTGTTTTTCTTAAGAAACTTGTGCACAATGCGTTTTTGTAATTTTCAACTGAAATGGTATTGACTTTTTACCCTTTCGAGGTTGTTGTTGTTGTTGACTTTGCATGCTTATGTTTCATCATCTTTCTTTTTGGATATATTTTAAGCAACCAAGCCCACCATCAACCATTTTAAGTGGCAACATTTTTTACATTATACATATCGCCCATTTACTCATAGAACGTCATAATTCAAAAAATGGAATTTTTTTAGTTAATGATGCAGAATTAATCCTCATATCGTCCTTCATAATGTGTAAAAATGTTATACAAATGTCTTGTATAATCAACTCTTGAAAGATAAATCCTCACAAAAACACAAATGTGAAAAAAGGCCAAGTTCCTATAAAAAAGTTCGGCCATTAAAAGTAGTGAGATATAAATTTTGACCAAGTTCTTGTTTGGTACAATACCTATCCTCACAAAAACACAAATGTGAAAAACGGCCAAGTTCCTATCCAAAATTGCGGCCATTAAAAGTTGTGAGATATAAATTTTGACCACGTTCTTCTTTGCCACAATACCTAACACAGATATATACAGGGTGGGCCAAAAGAAACCAAGGGGTGTAAAAGTTTAATAACTTTTTTGTTTATTAACTTTTTTTTATTTTTTCTTTCAGATTATATAATATACAAAATGGAAATTTTTTTTACACTAAGTATGAAAAATGATGACTCTTAAATGACCACCGTTTTCAGCTTCGCACTGATGGGCTCTTTTTAGATCATTTTCCATAACATCTTTCAAAACTTGTGGCTGTAGCGTTCGAATTTCTGCAACAATGTTTGCCTTGAGTTCAAGGATTGTCTCTGGCTTGTTCACATACACTCGCTCCTTCAAAAAACCCCAAAGAAAATAGTCGGGTGCTGTCAAATCTGGCGATCGCGCTGGCCAAATAATTTCCGAATTTCGAGATATTATTCGCTCTCCAAAAATTTGACTTAAAAGGGCCATTGTGTCTCGGGCAGTATGGGCAGTAGCTCCGTCCTGCTGAAACTACATACCAGGTCTGTTTTCAAGAGCAGGACGTAAAAAATTTTCTATCATAAACCGATACCGCTCTCCATTTACGGTTACAGCACTTCCATCTTCATTCTCGAAGAAGTAGGGCCCAATGACATTTTCAGATGTGATCCCACAACATACTGTACACCTGATGGGGTGCAATTGGCGTTGATGAATGGCTCTTGGATTTTGAGAACCCCAGAACCTACAGTTCTGCTTATTAACAAAGCCATTCAAATGAAAATGAGCTTCATCACTCATAATCAAATTTTCAATAAAGTTGATTTCATAAAATTCTATTGTTCTGGTTCTCTGTTCAGTTGTGAACCTCTCCATTATAAATTATCCAAGTGTTGTGTATATAATCTGAAATTAAAAATAAAAAAAAATTAATAAACAAAAAAGTTATTAAACTTTTACACCCCTTGGTTTCTTTTGGCCCACCCTGTATTATGTATGATAGAAATTTATAATCGTAAGGGTGTCATATAATTTCTAGATAATCTGCTAACTTGACAAAATTTTTATCAATTTAAAGAAATGAACATTTACACATTATTCTCTCCTTTTTTGGAAAGGTAAAAATTTTGCCAAGTTAGCATATTATCTAGAAATTATATGACACCCTTACGATTATAAATTTCTATCATACACAATATATATCTCTGTTAGGTATTGTGGCAAAGAAGAACTTGGTCAAAATTTATATCTCACAACTTTTAATGGCCGCAATTTTGGAGAGGAACTTGGCCGTTTCTCACATTTGTGTTTTTGTGAGGATCTGATTACTTTTTGAAAAGATTTCTATAATAACACTTTTTAAACTTAAAATTTCTAGTGTATTTTATTTCTATTCATGATCAATGTGCCAGTTGAAAATGGCAGAGTTACATAAAATAATGGGTAATAGTGTGATTGGTATTGAATTGTTGACCTTAATATGCACCATTGTGTCATTACAACGGGTCGGCAGTGTGTATGCACTGGACTGGAAGAAACATGTAAAATACAGCGTAAATTTTACTGGGCATGACCCCGCCTATTTTCTCAATATATTTTTATATTAAAGTCTGCTTAGCCGAAGTACATAAATCAAAAGGATATGCCCAATGTGTATGCAAAGTTTCAATAGGGTAGCTGGTGCTTTTAATTTTTCGATTTTCCAATTGAGTAAATCAATTACTATTTGTGTACAAAATTTCAGCTCTCTATAGTATAATATTACGTAAAATTTTCATGAGCCTGGCCCCGCTGACTTTTATATCTGCTATTGCGTATGGTTCCTGCAAAGTTTGGTATTAAAAAGTTAATAAAAAATACCTGAGTATTAAATTAAAAACTGCTAAGCCGAAGTACCTGAACGAAAAAGCTAAGATTTATGGGTGAAGTCACGGCTACTTTTTAAAATAGGAAATTTTTTTTTTTGGGATAAGTGCAACGTGTATGAAAAGTTTTAATAAAATGTATGTTAATTTTGAACTTGAAGTGCTTGTTTCCGCCCTCTGATAGCAACTTCTGGGTTTTCAGATTTTTCTTAGTGATCTCTTATCTAGATTTATTTGTGTATCAAATTTAAGCTCGCTAGTGCGAATTGGAGTTTTAACGTCGTGGCCCCGCATACCGGGTAAAACTTTTTGGTTTTATGATTTTCCCATTGGCTTACGCAGCTACTAGCCTTGTGCCATTTAGTTCATTTCAGTGACCGGTCATTTTAGTTCATTATTTGTAAATGAACTAGTTCGTTCATTTAGTTCAATCGCTCTTTTTAGTTCAATGAACTAGTTAGGTCTTTTTAGTTCAATGATTTTACATCTACAATTCTACATGCATATGTATGTATGAGTGTTGTGGTCTTTGACAATATTAAAAACATAAATTCTGTGATTAAGATACTTTATGAAAACTAAAATTAATTATTTAATAAATAAATTTGATTTATAAAAAAATCTCATAAATCCAAAATATTTTTCGTGAATATGGTAGTATAAGTGTTTTCTTGTTTATTGCATTATTGGTAGTAGCCAGCGATGAACAAGAACTAAATATACATATGTACATACATACATACATATGGATGAGTATTGAAGATAAGCAAAGAAACAGTAAAAAAAGTAAAGCAAAGCATTGAAAACATTTAGTTCATAGCTTCTGTGTTAGTTCATTTTGTGTATTAGTTCTTAGTTCAAAAAATGAACTAGTTCAAAAATTGAACTAGGGAGCGTAAAACAATTGAACTAGTTCACTTAGTGCAAAGTACTGAATCGTTCATTTGAACTAGTTCGTTCATGAACTACACAAGACTAGCAGCTACACATACTAGTATATAAAATGTCAGCTCTCTAGCGCGAATTATATCTTTAGATTTTATCAGCATTAGCTCTCCCCACTATTCCTAACTCAAAATTTTGTTGTCAGCAGCGCTTATAATTCATGCTAATTTTCTTCTAAAATATGCTAGACCGATGTAGATTAAACACAAGGCTAACATTTTATGGGAGTGATCACGCCCAATTTTTAAGGTGATGCAAGATTTCACTAAATTGGCTTGAATTAAAAGCTGTATATTAAGTATTTAGTTCAAAATAATATTAGCGTGGCCCCGCCCATTCTGAAAAAAATGTTTGGGGTTTAAAATGTTTCTAGTTTGTTTCTCACTAAGACCTACTTGTATGTATATCAAATTTTAGCTCCTTAGCGCAACTTTTAATTTTTATGGGAGCAGCCCCGCCCCTCCTACTAAAATTTTTCGGGTTTTTAGATTTTTGTAGTTGGTTTCTCACCTAGACCTACTTGTATATCAAATTTCAGCTCCTTAGCGCAACTTTTAACTTTTAATTTTTATGGGCGTAGCCCCGCCCACTTTTCCAAAGTCAATTTTTTTTTTGGATCAATGCTTATTATTCGTATCTAGTTTCGTTACAAACGGATAATAATAGCTAGATAAATAGTATATCTAAATATGCTGAGCCGCAGGGCATTAAAATGAGGTTTAAATTGTATGGGCGTGTCAACGCCCACTTTTATAATGAAAAATTTATAGCCTTGCATTACCGCAGTATATATGACGAATTTCAATAAAATAGCTTCCATGAAGCGCCTTACATTAGCATTTTTAATTCTGACCTTTATGGGCGTAGCCCCGCCCTCCTGGCTAAAATTTCCGGATTTTCAGATTTTTTTATTTTATTCCTCTCCTAGACCTAGCTATGTATCGAACTTCAGCTGAATAGAATAAATTTTAGTTTTTATGGGCGTAGCCCCGCCCCTCTGGTAAAATTTTCCGAGTTTTCAGATTTTTCTAGTTCATTGCTCACCTAGATCTACTTGTGTACCAAATTTCAGATCTCTAGCTATAGCGGAAGTGCTTCATAATATTGATGAGTGAGTCAGTGAGTATGTCTTAAAATATGCACTTTTTGCTCTTCCATATCTCCGGAACCTTTCATTGTAAAACTTTAAAATTGCATATGAGGTTACATGAATTTATTCTAATTATGATTTAAATTTTATAATTTTACGATTGCGGGGAACAAAGTTATGAGGGCGGTAAAAACAGCTCGAATGGCTTCCTGTAAATATACACACTGGTGCATTGGCCGGAACTTGGCCTGGCGCACTACCGTGCGCCTAGATAAATTTTTCTTTTTCCATTAAGTTGTTTGTTAATTGAAAACTTCAAACGCGTTTTCTCTGTAAAACTGTTTTTGTTTTGTAGTCTTGACGTTCTTTGAGTAAATTAGCGATATGTACATACAAGCGTTCATGATGACACGACCTTCACTTTTTGCCATAAATTTTTCTTCAAAAATTAAAAAAACGTTTTTGGAGGGTTGTAAAGACAAACCTTGGTATAACGAAAATCTAACATAAGAAACATTAAACTTACATTATCCATTATTATTATTATTTTTTATTTATTTGTATGATAAGGTTTATGAAAATTTTCACGACTTTCGTAAGTCGTGCAATTGTGTAAGATAGTAAGGATCAGACTTTAGGGGTTTCAAAACCGAAGGTCTGGCAAGGCTGTCAGCTGTTAAATATCTGTCATTTGAAGTGGCATTTATTTAGTGAAGGGTTTGCCATTAGCGAATATGGATCGTTTAAAAATAGTAAAAGTCGTAAAAGTAGTTAAAACGTAGTACAAAAGTGGCGGTTCAAAAGTAATGTCCACTTTTCGTCATAATCGGCCTACTGTGCCAGGAATTGGCCAGATTATGAGGAAATTTTAAGAGACTGAATGCGTTACAGCTGCGGATAGGCCTGGGCATCATCGCAATGTGCGCAAGACCGAAAATATTGCTACTGTTAGTGAAAGTATGGCGCATAATCCGAGTTTGTTGATTCCATGGCGTTCTCAGCATTTGGACCTATCTAACGGCTTGTTATGGCGTATTTGGCGTTTGGATTTGCATTCTTATCCATATAAAGTTTAACTCACGCAAAAACTAAAGCCAACTGATCATTCTCAGTGCCGTAGATATGCCGACTGGGTATTAGAGCAACAGGTTTTAACTATGGATTTAAAAAAAAAAAATTCTTTGTTTTTCATACAAAATCATCACCGAAGAAAAGAAAATACATTAACAGTTTGCTTTGCCATTCATAATTCTTAGACTTTGTATGAAAAACAAAAACAAATTTTCCAAATGTTGTTTCTCTTCTCAAGTAAAACTCACTTTGACTCACTTTTGTAATAATATACGAATTTTATCCTATATAATCGAATATCGTACCTGATGAAGTTTTTTTAATTTTAAGTAGTGCTTATTTATGGAAAAAATACTATCGGATATTTTAGTTTTGGCTTGTTTTCGTTTTGGCAATTCATTGGGTTTTTTTGCGATTTTTATTTTTGTTTTTTTTACAATTTATATTTTTATTTATAGCGTTTTTTTATCTGGCGCTTTTTTTTATTTTGGCTATTTATTCAGTTTTTAGTGATTTTTTTTTAGTTTTTTGGTGACCTTTTTATTTTTGGTGATTTTTCTGCATCTTAGCGATTTATCTTATTCTTGGCAATATTTTGTATTTAAACACTTTTTTAGCCTTAGTGATTTTTCATTTCGACATTTTTTAATTTAATTTTTATTTGTTGAAAATTTCAAGGGTTTGCCTCTTATATAACTATATTGTTCGTTATACCCATATTCGTCTGTATTATTTTATTTATGCGGTTCTTTACACTAATAAAATATATATTATTATGATGGATGAGCGTACATACACACATACATACATGCTTATAAACACATTAATATTTCTATGGTTGCGCTGCATTATGAGACAACATATTTCAATGGTTGGGGGAGGGTATGGGCAGCTTGAGGCGCTGCTGCTTTATTGTTTGTTGTTATTGGTTTCACTTGAATATTTATTAATTTCATACTAGATTTATGACGAAATCATTTTCAAATTAGTTTTTCTTTCTGATAGAATTTTATGTGGAAAAAAAGAAATTTTGCCAGAGTCAATGAAAATGATAGATTTTGTGTGGAGAGTAGTGATAGCGGTGGGAAGAGATGGTATTGGGTTAATAAAACAAGCATGTTTTTAAATTATGGCAATGGCAACTAAAAAATATTAATTAATATAATGATTTCAAAAGATAAACAAGAATAATTAAACATACTTGGGTAGAGTGGTAGAACTTCGTGAATAGAAAATGAAACAAACGGAAAAAAAAGAAAATTAGTAGTTATACTTACAAATGTGTTTGCCAAAGGTAAATCAGTACTTCTCATATTCCATTTCATTAAAAATTTAAATTTAAACAGCTGATGTTAATAACAATCTCTGCTCAAGTAGATAGTAGACCCCTGCACAAGACCACTTACAAGAACTTTTAAGATATGAGGGATTTTTCAAATTCTTTACTACAGCGAAATCTTCTAAAACAAACGTTTAACGACACTGTTGGCATTACATTTGTTTCAGTTATTTTAGGTAAAAGAGTAAAGAAGAAAATACTTCGTGACGGAAAAATGTGTGATGCTTGCTTCTTCATACGCACGGGTGCATATATAAACGTCATGCATGTACATACGCACACACGCATTGACATTAGTTAAGTGCGCTTGCTTTAGAAAACCACCCTTAAACACATAATCACTTACCACCTACATCTTAAACATACACTCAAACATACAATATGCAAAATAACAAGCATACACGCATCAACACTACTTCTTTTGAGTGTTTGTTCCGAACAAGAAGTCTTCGCGACATCGCTTGTAAACACTGAAAGACACAAGCATCAATACATCCATAGTGCATCGCTTATTAAACGACATCATTTCTTATTGCTTTAGTATAATACTTAGTATAATACATGCTACGATAATACATTTAAAAATTAAGAGGTATTTACATTTCAAGACTATTTACGCAGCCGTCTAGTAGATAGACGTGGGTGCTGATGAAGTGCGTGGCTGCGCAGAAAAATGAGCATTTCCCTCAGATAAAAAGTGTAGTTTGATTTTTCGTCTCTTCTTTAGAAAATTACATTTATTAATAAAAATATTTTCATTGGATAAGAATTCAAAATACTAAACTTAAGCCCGATTAGGAAATTATTCCTGATTGAAGTCCAAGAGATGTCCAGAAGGTAAATATTCTTTTAGGAAAAATAATTTTTTTATCAACGTAATATTGCTGGATTAATATTATTTTTTTAATAAAAAAACACAACAGAAAAACAGCGTATTAAAATATTTAGATCTATTTGAGGTAAGTGGTTGGGAGTGGCTTAGATAATTTAAAAGAGGCGGTTTGTATGTATCCTTAGAAGACCCACCCTACGAGCCGACAAAGGGTGAAGATGAAGATTTGAAGGAACTTGGCCGCTCAGAACTATTTTTCAAACGCAACAAGTGCTTTTTTTAGACACAAAGCTTAAGCCAAACCCATGTAATTTAAAATGTGATTATAGCTTTGTGCTTAAAACAGCTACGTCCAAGCCCTATGCACAATGTGCAAACTTTTATAACGAGCTTTTTGTGCTTTCACACCGACGAGAGTACAACATCCCAACAACAACACAATAGGCACCAATGCTTGCCCTTACTTTGCAAAGGAACAAGAACAAATTTAAGAGCTTTCAAAGCTGTTTATCTCAAATGCAAATATCAGTGTATGTGTGCTTTAGTGATGTAACGAATGTAAATTTTTGATATTCGCGAATACGAATCCGAATACGAATATTTGAAACGATATTAACGAATACGAATACGAATATTATATGCAATATGAAATATTAAAAAATTGTTATGAAAAAGGACTTCACACTCTTGTTGGCGTACTTCAAAGTTAATAAAAAGTACCCAAAATTTTAATGATCGTCATTAAATAATAGTTGAAAATGATACAAAGCACAAATTTCTATAAAAAATTAAAGTATTTGTGCAAACTAAAATTTTAGTCATTTATTTAAATTTCGTTTAGGTTTTATTCATTTATTTATTTAATTTCTTTGGAAAAATATTCGTATTCGTATTCGTATTCGCCTGAAAATGGCCGAATATTCGACAATTCGAATACGAATATTCGTGCATCACTAGTGTGTTTGAACGTAGCTGGTTTAAAACGAGCTTACTGTAAGAGTTCGATATGAGTCTAGAAAAATAACCCAAAATCGGATATCACACGTACGGAAACCAATAGACATCGAAAGGTGAATAAGCATTTTTTTAGGGTGGCGTTGGCTGAAGTCGTTAGCACGTTGACTACAAAACCGAAGATCCTGGCTTCGAGAATGACCCCAAACATTCATTAAAACTAACAACACCACTAATTTGTCCAATATGCATTAGTGTCTCATTTTGTCAGTTCTTGTAGGAAAGTTCAAGTGATGAAAGCATAGACACTGGTCACTGAACTACACTGGTTTCAGCGGATACTAATCCTCATGTAACATCAGAGCGCCCTTCCTTCCTTCAGCGCTATTGTGTAGCAAAATCGTCAGCGAAGTAAAATAACCAATAAAATGGTTATGGTGAAGCTGCAAAACACAGCTTCAAAAATTTAATACGCCTATTTGACACCAGAGGCGCTGCAACACTGTATTATTTAAAAAAAACGCAAAAAGCAGAGCTGTAAAAGAATGAAGCTTTCCCTCTATCTCTTGCTTCACCTAAAGAAGACAACACCTAATTATAACAGTAGGAACTCATTGCCTGAGTGTTACTTCTCTTAAAACAAAATCTGAAATGGTGCATTACATTTTTAAAAAGAAATATTTATCAATTACAATTATTTAAAGCACTAAGGGCCATTTTCACAACTTACCTTTAGCTAAAGGTAGGATTTTGTCTGCCCGATAAATATTTTTGCATTATTACAACTTAAACTTTTTATTGGTATTATTATCAATAATAATAATATTTAACGGATACAAAAATAATAAATGAAGTTATTAAAATGCGCGGCCATTTATCGGGCAGACAAAATCCTGCCTTTAGCTAAAGCCAAGTTGTGAAAATGGCCCTAAAAGTCGTATACGAAGCCCGTTCTACCAGGAAGATCTGCACCAAAGGCGTTATCTATGATGCCAAGATAATGCCCTGTATTGGATATGGTTAGTTTTACAAAGTTTTAAATCATGACAATGCTTCGAGCACTAAATGGAATATAAGTGAGCGACCATTAGTTAATTATTTGGAATATTGGAAGGAAAAAATTAAAAATTTGTCTGGAACAGTACAAAGTTTCAAATATACAACTTCTATGCTTTGAACATCTCAAGAGTATTACCCCCTTATGCAAAAAAATATTTTACTTTAGCTTTAAAGTTCATATTAGTTGCCAAGCACTTTAAGGCTAACATAGCTTTGTTAAGAAACCGTATGCAAAAGACAACTTTAATTATTTTGTTATCTAATAATGAATACTGGTAACAACACGGTGTTCAACAACCACTTCACAGCTTATGATGTACAAAATCGAATACAATTTCATTCGGGTATTCAAATAATTTTTTATTTTATTAAATAAATTTTCATTATCTTGAAGTAAAGCAACCTAATTTACAAAATATGAGCTTCTGACATGGTAATAAAACAGATAACCACAACTATGAAGTAAAAGTAAAAAACTTTGAAAAATTATCACAATTTGTTTTATTCGAATGAAACGAGTATTTGAATATCCAGCTTTTTTCGATTTGTTTTGATTTTGTATGTACATCACTAAAACATTTTTGTATAATTGTATTTATTTTAATATTTTTTATGGATTTTGCTATGTATTTCGAATCAGTTGGATAATTTGGTGATGTTTCCCATTACATGACAGAAATAATAAATTTAAGATAAGAGCAGGCACTTCTAGCTTCATTTTCAGATGTAACATGAATCAGTATGTGCTATATTAATAAAAATATTTGAGGTACAAAATACACATTTTGGAAATATCAACTTAAAGTAGTCTTAACAAACGTGGGTGCCTACTTTAGAATTTTTATACAATAATTTTTTTAGAATACAACTTTACTTAACATTGCTTGGCAAAGCTTTATTAAGTTTTTTGCATAAAACCCTTCATTATTTAACTAAAAGCTTTCTAAAACAAACAGAAGTAAATGTTTGCCTTGGTGTTGTTTTTTTTTGTTCGTGTGCAGCAAGTAAAACAAACATTTGCGGGATTCAAATGGTAGTCTTAAATCTCATAGTGTCATAATGTTTTAAATTATTTGAAAATAATTCTTTTTTGCTTTTGTCTTTTTTCCAAAAAAAAAAAAAAAATTGAGTTCGAAGCTTGTTTTTAAAGTCTAGTAGAACTTAGTAATACAAGCAGGTTTTTTTTTCTTCAACATTTTACTAAAAAACAAGTAAGATTGCTATATTCGAATCTTATATACCCTTCACCAAAGTGTGTATATAAAGTACAGAGATACATTCATAAGCACATCCATACATATACATATGTTTTGTGAAAAAATTTATAATTTTCTGCTCTAGTGCAATTTTTAGTAAGTGAACTCTCGGTATTTTTAGATATTAGCAATAAGTTGAATATTTTATTCTATAGTCATTACATTCACTCTTATTTCAGTTGTCAAAAACGACGTCACATCATATAGTATCAAAAAATAAAATTAAAAAAATAGTTTCATTTACTAACTTTAATATCCAGAAAAAAAGTTCAAAGTTTCCAGCTCTGGAGCTGTGGTTTTAATTTTTATAATTTTCTGCACCAAACTTTTCTTTCCAAAACGTAAAATATTTATAATTTATAAAGAAAAAGAAAAAATTAATTAGACCTAGTTATATGGTAAATAAAATACCACAAAAAGTGTAAGTTTCCCAACCATGGAATCATCACCAATATCTTTCTTTTAAGAATATAAGATATATTTGATTTATAGAAAAAAATGAAAAATTTGTTTTAGTCAGTTAATTTTGTATAAAAAAATTACAGTTTTCCGACCCTGGAAACGTCTTTTTAATTTGTTTAATTTTTTTATTAGAAATACCAATTTTATTCATACTGAACTATAAAATAAGTTTATTTAATAAAAATAATAATAAAAATTAGTTTTCGGTAGTTACTTTAGTGGCAAAATAAAGTTTGAGTTTTCCAGCTCTGAAATCGTCTGCTCGATTTTGCTTATTTTCAACACAAATCTTTTTTAAACTATTTCTGACACACCAGTGCATGACTGAAGTCTCTAGCTTTTCTGGGAGCTTCAGAAAACCGATTTCACGTACAGACAGACGGACATCGCTTATTCGTCTTCCCTATGCATAAGGATCCAGAATATATATTCTTTATGGGTCGCTTATTAATATTGTAGAAATTACAAACGGAATGACAAACCTATATAACCCTTTTGCCATTTTTTGGTAAAGGGTATAATAACTCGATGTAATTAAAAAAGTGTGTGAATTAGCTATATTGCAGTTGTTTGGCAGTAGTTTAGGAATGTTTCACTCAATGGTTTTTGTATTGGATAGGAAGAAAATTAAAAACAAGATTTTAATTGAAATTTGCTAGATTTCGTGTAGGTACACAACTAACTTACTAGTACACAACTAAGGAAGAAAAACAATTTAACGAAATTTAACTGCTTTCAGAATAAACGTTTTTCAAGCGTTTGCTAAATGCTTTTTTTTTACTATAGAAGAGAATGTATTAGCACGAAATTAAATAACAGATTTGCAAGCTTTTTTTTAATTTGAACTTTGTTTTGTTTAACATTAAAAAAATATTTGGTTTGGTTTGCTCTTGTGCAAAGCGATAAAAATAATCTGAATAGTTTTTGTCCTTGCTGGAAAAGCGTACGAAATATTTTTTATATTTTCCCACACTGATTTTGACTAAATATATATCTAGCTAATGTAACAATGCGCTATTTAGAATTCCCCTTTTACAACCTTAACTTAATTCCTAATGTTCACTGGCGTAGATATAAATTTTTTCCTAGGTGTGGGGTGGGGGCGGAATTTCATTTTCATGAGTAATATTAATTTAGATAATGTAGTCATTTTCGGGGGGGGGGGGGGGAGGTGTGGACAGCAGAATTCTTGGGGTGGCAATTCGCTCACCAGAATGCGCTTTCTACGCCTATGCTAATGTTGGAAATGTCTTAGCGCTAAATGCACTAAAGTAGCACATTCCGTGATTGATGCGGCATCTGAAGTGAAAATTGTCAACTTTATTTCAAGCTCATCACCATCATCATCATTCTGAACGAAGTGCATCATCGTCGTCATAAGCTCACACACCATGTAAAATACATTATACATTAGAAAATGTAGTATGGAATTCAGTTTTTTTTTCATTTTATTTCTGTCTATTATTAAAGTTTAGTTTTGCTGCACATTAGCAATGGATGACAAGTACAACGAAACTATTTCTGCTATTTTCTTAGAAGTTTTGCTTTGGAATTTATCAAGAACAATTCAGTTCTTTGCCTTTCTTAACTGTTGTAAAGTTAGAAATTTGGTATTTTGAGTTTATTAAGTTATTTGATGCAAAATTTTACACAAAAAACAATTACGAATATATGTTTTCTTTCATTAAGTTAAAAAAAAACAAAACAATTCAAAATCGCTGCGAAACTGCGTAACGACGATGTGAATCGTAAATTTAAAACAAAAAGTGAACAAGTGGAACATATGTAATTTGGTTTAATGTAATAAAACGTGACATAACATAACATACGAGGGCTGCTATTTACATTTCGGGAGTTGGCAACTCTAATATCAATAGCTAAAATCTGGCAATGCCGTAATAAAGTTTGACATTTTATAGCATAAAGACACTCACAACCTTTTGATGTACCAGTGATATTTGTTTTGTTTACAGTGAGTTCAGAAAATCAATTTGACAAAAAAAAAAAAAAATTGAAATTTCAAGAAAAGGTTTTCGTTGGATTATTTTTCACAAATTTCGACGTGGATTATCTCTCAAGATGAACTCAGTTATTTGTATGGAGATAAAGCACCAACAAAAAGCACAGTATATCGCTGGTGTAGTGAATTCAATCGCGGTCGTAGTTCTATCACCGACGAATCCCGTGAAGGTCGTCCAAAATCGGTTGATGTGCCACAAATAGACTTGTGCCATTTAGTTCATTTCAGTGACCGGTCATTTTAGTTCATTATTTGTAAATGAACTAGTTCGTTCATTTAGTTCAATCGCTCTTTATAGTTCAATGAACTAGTTAGGCAATCTTTCATCTACAATTCTACATGCATATGTATGTATGAGTGTTGTGGTCTTTGACAATATTAAAAACACAAATTCTGTGATTAAAATACTTTATGAAAACTAAAATTAATTAATTCATTAATAAATAAATTTGCTTTATAAAAAAATCTCATAAATCCAAAATATTTTTGGTGAATAAGGTAGTATAAGTATTTACTTGTGTTTTCTTGTTTATTGCATTTTTGGTAGTAGCCAGCGATAAACAAGAACTTAATATACATTAGAGAGCTGCGTAAACAGTCTTGAAATGTAAAATCGTCATGATTTTTAAATGTATTCACGTCCAATGAATTATACTAAACCAATAATAAATGCTGTCGTACTATAAGCGAAGCACGATGGATGTATTGGTGTACGTGTATATCAGTGTTAACAAGCGAAAACGCCAAGACAGCAAAACAAAACAAACACTCAAAAGAAGTACTGTTGATTAGTGTATGCTTGTTATTTTTCATATTGTACGTTTGAGTGTGTGTGTAATATGTAGATGGTAAGCTATTATGTGATTAACCGCATACAACTAATGTTAATGCATGTGTGTGCCTTTGCATGTGCGCAGAAAAATAAAAAATCATACACACATACATGCATGACGTTTGTACACGCGCTCATGCGTAGAAAGAAGCAAGTATCACAAATTCTTCCGTCACCAAGTGTTTTCTTCTTTACTCTTATACCTACAATACTCAAACAAATTTCTTGCAAACAGTGTTGTTAACGTTTGTTTTATAAGATTCGCTGTAGTAAAGCATTTGAAAAATCCCTCATGTCTTGGAAGTTCTTATAAGAAGTCTTATGCAGGAGACTAATATACATACATATACAATATACAAACAAACAGTCAAAAAGCAAACCAAAACATTGAAAACATTTAGTTCACAGCCTCTGTGTTAGTTCATTTTGTGTATTAGTTCTTAGTTCAAAAAATGAACTAGTTCAAAAATTTAACTAGAGATCGTAAAACAATTGAACTAGTTCACTTAGGTCAAAGTACTGAATCGTTCATTTGAACTAGTTCGTTCATGAACTACACAAGACTAGCCATAAACATTTGGGTATTCCAAGACAAGCTTAATCCAACAAAATTTGTTCGTTGAAGAAGTACAGCGAAGCAAATGGTCGCCTGTTGCTTCGGCCGAATGGGTCATATGGCCACTTTTCCGCTTGAGCAACGTAGAACTGTCAATTTTGAGTAGTACGCGACCATTTGTTTGTCAGAAGTCTTCGAAGAAATTCGTAAAACTAACCCTAGAAGACGAATCATTCTTCATCATAACAATGCGAGCTCTCAAACATCTCGTTAAGCAAGTAGACTTGGGTCGAACTCGTTCAGTAGTTCATTTTTGCCACAAACCAATGATCAAACCCATTTAAATTACATGGGTTTGATCATTGGGTTGTGGCAGAAATGAACTAGTGAACGAGTTCGACCCAAGTCTATAAGCAAGTAAATTTTCGAGCAGTCAAAACATCGCATTGATGACTCATCCTCCGTACAGTCCTGACTTCGCACCCAAAGACTTCTTCTTGATTCCGAATATAAAAGGTAAACTGCCTGTTCAACGATTTAGAAGCGCCGAAGAAGCAGTTGAAGCGTTCAAGAGGAATGAAAAAACTGCTATGAGAAATGGTTTGAACGAATGCAAAAGTGACCATAAAGACATTTGCATTTTTTATTATTATTTGCTATTCCAGAAATATGAATAGTAGCCCTCGTAATATAATATAACATAGCACAACGACTTTTGTTCCTACTTGGTGTCACGCGAAACCTTTCTTATATATTCTTACATGCAGTTTGACGTCTCCCTTGGTCTAAAAAAAAACAGAAATTATATATAAACAGATTGGGGTCTAATCATGAATCAAGAAAACAAGATTGCGCATTTCGCAGATCCTTTATTTCATTTTCTGCTTTTGACGTAGATATAGAACTTTGTTGTAAACAAGGTACATCAGACAAGGGAGTTTCTTTGCAGAATTGTGCTGAAGTATTCTTAAGCTGAGATCACACGATTGGCACAATGTACCAATTTTCGTCGGCTCACTGAAAAAAATTCAAAAGTAACAAGGTAAATTTGCATTATTTCTAAACTAATTGCAATATAATTACATAACAGCACCACACTGCATTGGTAATAAAGCCATATAGATTTATTCAAGAATTAATTAAGCAATATTGTCATTTTGGCTTATTAGCTATGACTTTATTGCGGTGAGCCGACGAAAATTGGTACATTGTGCCGATCGTGTGATCCAGGCTTTAAGCTTAAATTAGACGTGACTTAGCCATAGCCATAACCAAACCAAAATTCAATTTGTTTCTATGGTAATAAAGGGTGTCCCAACAAGAATGCAAGATTTAAATTTGGCGCCATTCGAAGTGTCATTGTTTGACATTTGAACAATTGTTATTGTTTGCTAGTAGAAGGTACGAGGTTAGTAAAAATGAAGCGCTACACGAATGAACAACGCATTCTCATTGTGAAATTGTTTTACCAAAATGGTGACAGTTTTGCGGCTACATGGCTAATGGATAAATTTGCCGAAACTGGGTCTGTTAGTGATGTAAAGACAACCACGCGCCTTCGACCAGGTCGATCGACCGAAAATGTCGCAGCTGTACGTGATGATGTCGCTCAAACGCAGGTCAAGCGCAAACAGTCAATGGTGTTCGGTATCGTGAAATGATAACCAGTTTTTTCGTGCCTAGAATTGTAGAAATGAATGTGGAGGGCATACGGTTAACCGCATACAACTAATGTTAATGCATGTGTGTGCCTTTGCATGTGCGCAGAAAAATAAAAGATCATACACACATACATGCATGACGTTTGTACACGCGCTCATGCGTAGAAAGAAGCAAGTATCACAAATTCTTCAGTCACGAAGAGTTTTCTTCTTTACTCTTATACCTACAATACTCAAAAAAATTTCTTGCAAACAGTGTTGTTAACGTTTGTTTTATAAGATTTTGCTGTAGTAAAGCATTTGAAAAATCCCTCATGTCTTGAAAGTTCTTATAAGATGTCTTATGCAGGACACTAAAGTACATACATTTGTTTGTGTAATGTGCTCTCTCTTTCACACACTTTTTACAACAAACACACGTGTGCATTCTATATTGACGCAGATGCGCAGTAGAAAATTTTTTTGTACGGCTGCGTGCGAAATCTTATTTTCTTGATTCATGGGGTCTAGCGGAGACACAAACCGGAAATTGTACCACACTTCGTTTTGCAGTTAACAGAGAACAAGGAAACATTCATCAAATATATTTTTCATCTTTGGTTTTAGTTAAAATCGTAGAGGATTTCTATCATTCTAATTTGCCTATTCGTCCATATTTTACTACATATGATTGCCAGCACAATAAATTCACATAACCAGCTTAACAGTCCATACATTTGTACACGAATTTTCAGGGAATTCTCCTACACATATTTTGAGCTACTAAGAACAAAAAACAAACCAAACAACCTCCTCTTAAATAAATCTTAAATGTATTTAAATGGAAGAATAGAATGGCTGCAGTAAACGAATGAAACATATGTACATATCAATGCCATTTATGTATGTTGTTTTGAAAAAAGTTGCTTTTGCCAAATATAGACTTTCTTAGTGGAGACATTTAGAATCATCTGGTGATTCAGGTTTTCTACATATTGTGATGTTTAGTTGGCTACTGTTCTATTCAGCAGCACAAACACAGTCGTTTATGTACATAAGTTTAAAATCATATCAAATTAAAAACGATTGTATGTTTTACTTAAAAATTTTAGACATTGTAGTTAGAAACATTGTAAACTAGAGCGCAAAGCATAAAAGTATATATGGTCTGAAAGCTATAATCATCATGATTATCATCATGATTTTTATTTGATAATTTCAATTTAATACTTCCTCGTATGTATAAAGCACATGTGTGCGGATTCAAGTTTTGATGTTTTATTTTCTACATGGAGTTGGTTTTCACAACAGCTTCGTCATCACGCTTTCATATTTAGTATAGAAATTCACTATTTGAAAATAGTTCTTCTTTTATTCTTTTGTTTCATTGCTTCAGCTTTTTGTGTCAATATAAACAGCAGCAGCTGCAAAAACTTTTAATTGAAATTGGAAATTATTTTCAAAAATTTTTGTGTTTCTTTTTTCTTCTTTGCAATGAATTTACTCATTTTTGTTAAACAGTTGGGGGACTCAAACGGTAGTCATAAAAGTCACAATATCATAATGTTTCAAAATTTTTGTTTGAAAAAAAAAAAACAAAAGCAAAAACAATTACATATATAAAAACAATTTAAAACATTATGACAATATGACCTTTATGACTACCGTTTGGATTCCCAAAAGTTTTTATTAAATTTATAAGAGTGTTTATAATAAACTTGAATTTGTTCTGTGGGCTTTATTGAAATATTTACTCATAATAATTCGCATTTTGCATTTATTAATCTTTTTATTTTATTAATCATCATTTTAATTTTTATTAATCATCATTTTAATTTTCTGTATAAATAAATTGATGCTTTGGAGAGAAAAAAAAAGAAAATTGAAATAGATAAAAGAGTATCATATTGTTACAACATGCTTACAAAATTTTTTGTTTGAACTAAAAATTAAAGCGTAACTTAGTACTCGGCCACACAAAATCAAAATTGTGATTTTGAAGAGATTTCAATTGTCTAAAAATTCGGCTGTCGTTAAGGTTTTGCAAAATTAATGTTGATAAATGGTCATTGGCGGAAAATCCATTAGATCTTTTATTTGAAAAAATGTTCTTTAGTTTCAAATTACAAATTGCATTAATTACCCCGTAGTCTGAATGTATATATATAGATATTTACTTAAAGAGCAAAAAGCGATTGTAGAAGTGCAGCTGTAAGATAATAGCTAAGCTTTTAGTAATTTGTTAAGAGCAAACTGAAAAACTTAACCTCAAATTTTGTGTACTTGTAATTTAAGCGTTGCGGCTGAGAAAATATTTTCTCAATAAATTTTCTTTGTTCTAAAAAAAAACTTCC
The DNA here is from genome assembly GCA_949987645.1 of Tachina grossa. NCBI lineage: Eukaryota > Metazoa > Arthropoda > Insecta > Diptera > Tachinidae > Tachina > Tachina grossa. The sequence goes on along the minus strand of OX465274.1, from coordinate 37,526,500 downwards.
AAAATTTCACAATACAGTATACTAATTTTATTGTTTCGTGACAATAAATAAGTACTCGTACATAAATCAAATTTATTAATTCATGAGAACAAACACCACAACGGCAAGAGTGATGTAAATTAAGGATGTTAAATTTGATAACTCATTGCATAAAAGCTTTCAACAAATTGAAGTGCGATGAATCAAAACAATTCACATATTCCATTTGCTTTGAAAAAATATGTGTATAAGAACGAAGTTTATAATAATTAGAACCACACATAGAGCACCAAACACAATGAAGGTATTGCTACCAGCCTTCGAAAACAGCATGTTGTTCCGTTCTGCTGTATTTTGTCATAATAATTTACAATTGTCTTTGTTGCAATTTTTTCCACAAAAAATTATCACATGTAATTTGGCTTACAAAGAGTTAATGTAGTATGTAAACAGAGGAAGAAATAATTTCGAACAAATAATTAGAAACTAAAGAAAAAACAATTAGCCAATTCACAAAATGTTTTATTGCATCATATTTGTTGTATGTCATAATCTTTTAAAACTGTCATAAAAATATTAATGATATTTTTCATATAAATATATTAAATGACAAAAAAATTTGTTATCTATGTTTTTTCTCACCCACCCACCCACATACTCCGCCCCCCTGCCTCATATTTGAATTAAGGGTTACCCATTCTTTTATATATTGAATATGTTTTTAATTCTTGTATACAACCTATCTTCACGTTAGCGTGAGCGATTTGAGTCATTCCGAAACTTATAAGTTTTTGATTCAGGAGGCTTTGCAGAACAGAAAAATTTTGTTTTTTTTATAGTTATTTCTTTACAGCATTTTTCGCTATTATTGTATAGAAGAGGAGAAAAGACCAGTCTTTGTAAGGAAGATCTACACACCCTTTCGCGGTCTTGGTCCTATGCCAGCATATGAAATTTTTTCTCATACAATTTCGTATGAGTACGCTAAATCAACTATATTTTTTCAGTGTATTTTTAAAACACAATTAATATTTTACTGAACAAGTTAAATATAAATTTAAGAAAGAAATGAGATGAAAATATTAAAACTTTATTTGATTTCAGGACTAAACATATTTTAAAATGTAAAATATTTTTTTTTTCAAAAATGATGACAGGACGAAAAAGATTCTAAGCAATATGTTTAATATGTTTATAATTAAAGCAATAAATTTCAGCTCTTTTTCTTTGCGTAATTCGCCTACTTAACATTAGAGGCGCTGCAACGATGCTATAAAAACTAGCAAAACACACAATTGCTGATTTTTAAACGTGTTGAGATTAATAGTTTAAAACTTGAGCATATATCCCTTCTTCACTATCGCTTTCATATTAAAAGGTAACACACACTCTTTTAGATAAGTACAGTGGCTCACACCGAAATTCGGCCAATGCATTGATACAATTTTATCAACGAGTTAATAATGCAAAAAAAATTGTGATGTCATATATTCTGCTTTGTAAAAATTTCATATAAAAGGATTTTATACACAAATCTGGAGAAAATAAAATACTTTTATATCTTCATTCTTTATTTGTATATTTTTCACAGCTGTTGCATTTTTTTTTGAACAACTAGCCCGATTTTCTATGTGGCTAAATGTATTTTGATAGTTATAATAATTGCTTTAAAAAAATCAATCAAACAATATGTGTAAGTATTTCAATCGCATAATGGTGCTTTGCGAAAGAGTGGTGGCCCATAACATTTACATAAAACTGTACAGTTGGCATTTTAAGTGATGCAACAATAATCTTATTGAAAATGTGAAAGCATTTACATCAGCTACGCATACTGATATTTGCATTTGAGAAAACTCTTTTTAACCGACTTCAAAAAAAGGAGGAGGTTAAAAGTTTGTGTCTTTTTTTTTGGGGGGGGGGGGGGTTGCTACTTCATAACTCGGTACATTTTAAACTGAATGCAAAAATTCTTTTTTGTTTGAGAGGGTATAGCTTCCCACTGGTCCCATTGTAAAAACGTTGGTAGGGACACGCCCACAATTTTTTTAAGTTTAATTTTATGGCATTCTATTTATTTGATTGCTGCTAAACGTATAAAACACCTTTGGTTCTTGTAATTACACAATTTGAAATTTGAAAAATGGGCGGGGTTACAGGCATTAAAATGTTTTATAATATTTCAGGTGATTCAACTTAACCGATTCTTACGAAGCGTACCACACAACTTGAGTTCTAAAACAAACACAATGTTCCAAAAAAAAAATGGGCGTAGTCACGCCCATTAAAATTTAAGTGGTTTTACTTTACCGATTTTCACAAGACTTAACACGCACCCTGAGCTCTGAAAAACACACAATCTTGCAATAAAAAATGGGCGGAGGTACTTTTTCTTATCTTCTTCTGTCAGATTTCTGCATTGAAGTCGGTTTTTTTTTGCAGAAAGAATTATTTCTTTGCAAAGTCAAGCATTTCTGTCGTCGAGTTCAGATGGGCTTTTGTGCTCTTGTCGGTGCGAAAGCACAAAAGCTCTTTTGTAAATGTTTGCACATTGCGCATATGGCTTGGACGTAGCTCAGTTACATACATACATACATACTTACGTAACTTAAACTAAATGAGAATTATCGAAATAAAGATATTGGACCTTATTACGAGTGTCGTAATAAGACTTAGACTACGACGATTTTCTACTAGACTAAAGAACATTGCAACATTTTTGCTTTAATCTAGTACAAAATCGTCGTAGTTGGTGTCATTCATAATAAGGCCCATTGTGATACTACTGGCTTCCTGCTAAAAACGCATAAGTACTATTTAGTAAAAATGAAACTGGAAATTTTTAATCTCGCAAATTCTTTCATTCTAAACAATCAAATGGCAACTAAAAATAATAATAAATCATGCGAAAAGTTGAAAAAATAATATTAAGAGCTGACACCAATTAATGAACCCAATAAATATGGATTAAGCTCGTATATTTTAAAATTAAATATTCTTTACTTTTTTTTTACAAATAGTATGTGTGTGAAATAAATTAAATATTTATAATTTATTTAAATTTAATGACAATAAATATGCATGCGTATGTAAACTCTTTTGATGTATCCGTTGAGAATAAAAAACAACAACATAAACAACAAAAATACTTTCAAACAATGCGAGTTGTTTAAAATTAACAAACAAAAAACCGGCAACAACGAAATGTTCAAAGATCCCTAAAATTTTCTTAAGACACTTCAAAATTGCGTACCAGCTGTTTGCTGGTTAAATATATCATACCATAACCGCCAAAAGGTCTTAAGCGAAATAGTTTTCGAACTTCAGTTTTTGACGAGAATCTGTTGTTTGTGATCGTAAATAATCAATTTCGTAAAAAAAACGATTTTCAAAAAATATGTCAGTTCAGCTTTTTTTGGCGGTTATGACTCAATATTTGTTGTTGAACTTTTGAAATTAAAAAACAAATAAAAATTTAAACAGCTGTTTATGACAGCACTAATAGGTGAATAAAATATATTTATGGTTATGGCTATGGCATTATGGTATGACAAGTCTGTTTGAACCTTTGAATTTCATGCTAATTTCATGTCAATTTTTCATTATGCAATAGGCTGTTATTATTTATTTTTTGTTCAGTTCTATTGCTTAATAAAGTCCTGCACAAGACCATTTATAAGACCTTTCAAGACATGAGAGATTTTTGAAATGCTTTACTACAGCGAAATATTCTAAAACAAACGATAAATAACACTGTTGGCAAGACATTTGTTTCAGTTGTATGTTTTGCTAATAGTGTTGTTTAGAGTTTGTTTTAGAATATTTCGCTGTAGTCTTATAGATGGTCTTATAAATGGTCTTGTGCAGGACACTATTGTTTAAGAAAATTATTCATTTAGAAAACTACAATAATTCCTTAATTTTTTACTTGAAAAAAAGCTTATTCATTTATTTTATTTCTTCTTCTATTACAGAATGTAACAGCACAATCTTTCTTTTGGCAAACTCTATTGCATCATTAACCATCATCATCACAACGATGTGGAGTTCAAGCCAAATAGAAAAGGAGGCCAAAAGCATTAGGAAATGTACGCAAACAACAACTGCTACTACAACAATAACTGACCAAACGAAGCTGTAACGTTGTTAAATAAATAATAAAATTACGAAAGTCAACACAGAAGTAATGAAATAAATATTTAAAGCAGAAAAATTAAGACAAACAAAAAATAACTACACGAGAACGAAATTAAATTTCTAGATATTCCTTCAGTTTCTTCGAATACGACTACAAAATTGCTGATTTTTGTAAAATATAAAGAGTGAGGGAGGAGAGGCAGAGAGCTAAAGCTGCATTTTGTCATTCTGGATGAAACTTCTCAAATGCAAATTTCCAATTTTTTTAGTATTATAAAGAAACGCCCACTATATTCCTTGTCTTATAAGCAAAAATAGAACATTCCTTGGGAAAGCATCCAAAATACACAAAAACTCAAGTGTGTGCAATTAAAAATTTTGCATTGTTTCTCTCAGTTGTTTGCATTTCAAATGTAAAACTGCAATAACAAACCATCAATCATTTAATATATTTGTGCCATTTCAACTATAATTTCTATGCTGGTGTGTGTGTGCATGCAAATGGTGCATTTTTCACACCTTATCTTCTAATTTGAAACTCTTCCATTGATACGGAAGCGGCAGCAGTTGCATAAAAATCTACTGAATTCCTTAAAAGAAATTAAAAAAAAAAGCTATAAGCTTTTTATTATTTTTTTTTGTTCTCCTAATTTCCTTTATTTTGAGTTGTTGTTTGTCACGTGTTTTAAACACGCGTTCAACTCAACGCATTGTTGTACAAAATGTCTATGATCGAAAGGAAAGTTGGCGGTGGTGCCAGTAGTGGCGGCGGCGGTATTGTTCCCGAATTGGCTGTTAGAGAAGGCGATGATTTTCACATGCATGGTTCAAATATGAAACATTCGTTAAGTACGCCCTCCGGCGTCGATGGTACACCTTCGACGCCTCGCCACCGTGGTGGCAAAAAGATAACCGTGCGCATTCAAATGCTCGATGATACCGTGACAATATTTCAAGTACAGGTAAGTTTTGTTTCTTATTTAAAACTGGTTTAAAACGGATAGTTTTAATGTTACGTATTAAAATTGATTTGCTTTAAGAAAATTAGTTGAAAAACTAAATGCGAATGGTGAAAATATTTTACCTAAAATATTGCTGTTCCAGAAAAAACAAAAATATAATCAATAAAAAAAAAAAAAAACAATAGCGAAAGAAAGGTTTAGGATTTTGTTGATGCGCTAAAGCCTTTCATTATTTTATTTTTCACCTTTATTGCAACATTCTCATACTCGTACCTCCATGGGGGTTGAAATACCAAGAATTGCCTCTCCCTTCGCCGGAATTATTAAAAATTGTCTGTAATTAATTCTTTTAAAATTACTCATGAAAATCGCCGGTAATAATAATTTGATTTTCGAATATGAGTAAACATTAGAAAATTCGAACAGAATTTCGAATTTTCAAAATATAGAAAAAAGCCTGCTTCGAAATATTGATTACCTAGAAGAAATTACTGACTTAAATATCTTCGAAAATTTAAAATTTAATTTCCATCTATCGCAAAGAAGTATATACATACATACATTTGTATGTGGTTTGTTGAGTAGAAATTTTCTACTTTCGCAGAATGCATAAATTAAATAATTTTAAATTTTTGAATTTTCGAATATATAAACTTATATTACAAACTTGTAATCTTAAAAAGTATATGTCATTTACTGTAAGATGTAAAAATTTACAGATCCTGCAGGCTTTAAAAAGTTCGAACTTAATTTCGAATTTTCGAAAAATATAAAAAAAACATTTTTCAATTACTTTTTTTTTTAATTGATTAATTGGCTATATAAAGTTATTGATGCGATATGTAAATGCAAAAATATAAATTTTTAAGCCAAGTTCGAAACTTCGTTTTTAAGTTTAAATTTTCCCATATTAAATCATTAATTTTGAAGCCTTAAATAAAAAATTGTCTTAAGTTTGCGAGATTATGAAAAAATTTTAAATCTTGTAAAAGCATAACAAATTCGGCTCAGTTTCGATTTTTCGAACATTGAGAAATTCTTAATAAGAAACCAATTACAGATTGTGTGCAACTTAAAATATTTTGGTCACACTTGCGAATTTTCGAAATTTTTAAAGATGCTCGAAAAACTTACTGATTAAGTGCAAAAATATAAATTCTCGAAAATTTATTTTATATTGAATTTTTCAATATAAGTCTATCATAAATTTGTAAATATTGAGTAAAAATCAAGATATAAAAAATTGCTGTTAGCTTTCTTTCATAAGCATACAAAATTCAAGCTCAATTTCGAATTTTCGAAAATTATTTTAACTACCACTACTACTACCAACCATTTTAACTATTCACAAAAAAATATAAATTTGAGTTCAAAAAGTCATTTTTAATTTCGAATTTTCGTTTATAGTTGGTTATATGTTGGCTACTAGAAAACTTTAAGACGTGATTTCGAAAAAAAATTTAGATAGACCCTTTTTTATATTAAGCCATCGAGTTTTCAAAAAAAGATTATATGTATGCCAATCAGGGTCATCATATCAATTGCTTAGCAAGAAAAGCATCTAATTGAAACTCAAATCGTGTTTATTCGTATATATAAAAAATTTCTGGGTGCGGTCCTGTCAAAAACAACACAAATTCGTGACTTTGATATGACTACAAAAGATTTAATTTCGCCGAAATAAGCATCTGTCAAAAACAATTTTATTAAACATTTTGCGCCTACCTTATTTTCCTTTTTCCTTATTATCCTTGTTTCAACAATTTAATACTGTTAGTGGTATAAAGTTCTATATTGTTTGTGTAAGTCGTCTACTTTTTACAGTAGAAGTTGTAAAGGTTGTTTAAAAAAGTTTTCGTTTACTAAGTAGTATTATTATTATTACTATTGTGTGCCGGAGTAGGTGGGAAGTAGTAGGAGCAATGTAAAGTAGTGTGCTTAAGTTAAACAAGGCATGAAATATGTATAACAGATGGATGCCTTTTGTAAGCACAAATGTTGACATAAAGTATTGGGGAGGAAACTACAGTAACCAAAAAATTAAGAAAAAAGGTTGAAAAAGCGGTGAATAACAAATATGTACATACATATTGCTCATTTACTTCAATAGTGGCACAACTCAAAAAATAAGTTTTTTGAGTTAATAATGCAGAAAGATGCGGCATTTCGTATTTTATCTTGTGTAAAAATTGCATATAAATAGCTTGTACCATCACCTCCAGAGAAAAGATTTTTTTTTTCATTTCTCCATTGAGTTGTATGCAAATTGAAAACTTAAAACGCGTTTTCTGCAAAACTGGTTTTTTTGAGTTGTGCCACTATTGAAGTAAATGAGCGATATGTACATAAACATATCACTCGCTTATTTGAACAATGTCATAACTAAAAAACAAGCTTTAAATGAAACGATTTTAACAATCACATTTTTACAAAAGTAATTTGTTTTGCAAATTTTTTTTTTTACAAAAGTAACCTCATTACATAAGAGAGCTTTTTGCAAAAGATATAATATAAACTGTCTTACGAAAGGTACTTTCTTACAAAAAGGACTTCAAAAGTACTTTCTTCCTAAAAGGTATTTTCTTACAAAAGATACTTTCTTACAAAAAGGATCTTCCTTAAAAAAAAAAATACTTTCTTACAAAAATGTACTTCCTTAAAAAAAGCACTTTTTTACAAAAAGGAACTTTTCTACAGAAGGTACATTCTTACAAAAGGTATTTTCTTACAAAGGGTACTTACTTACAAAAGGTACTTTCTTATAAAAAATACTTTCTTACAAAAAACATATACTATAAAAAGGTACCTATTTACAAAAGTACTTTTTTACAAAAGTAAACTCTTCACAAGAGCACATATTTACAAATGGTACTTTTTACAAAAAGTACTTTTTTACCTAATCTATTTTTTTTACAAAAGGTACTCTTTTACAAAAGGTACTTGTTTACAAGAGGTACTTTTTTACAGGAAGTACTTTTTTACATAAGTTATTATATTTCAAAAAATAATTTTTAAAAAAGGTACTTCTTTTAAGTAATGCTTTGCAAAAAATACTTTTGGCAGAAATTACTTATTTGCAAAGAGCTTTTTATTAATAGTTCCTTTTGTGAAAAAGGTGTTGTACAAAAGCACATTTTTTACAAAAGCAACTTCTTTACAAAAGGTACTTTTTTACTAAAGGTACCTTTTTACAAAGCGTACTTTTTTGCAAAAGGCTATTTTTACAAAAAGTTCTTTTTTTAAAATAGGTACTATTACAGAAAATGTGCTTTTATACAATAGGTACTATTTTACGAAATGTACTTTTTACAATAGGTACAATTTTACGAAATGTACTTTTTACAAAGTTATTATTTTAAAAAAAAATTTTACAAAAGGTACCTTTTTTAAGTAATGCTATTACAAAAGGTACCTTTGACAGAAGGTACTTATTTGCAAAAGGTCCTTTCTTAACAGATGCTTTGTGAAAAAGGTGCTTTACAAAAGCAAATTTTTAACAAAAGGTATTTTTTAGAAAAAGGTGGGTTTTTTCAAAAGGTACTATATTATAAAAGGCTGTCTTTTACAAAAGGAAGGTACCTTTTTTTAAATAAGTTATTATTCTTCAAAAAATTATTTTTACAAAAGGTACTTTCCTTAATTAATGCTATTACAAAAGGTAACTTTTACAAAAGGTACTTTTGGCAGAAGGTACTTATTTGCGAAAACTACTTTCGTCAACAAAAAGTACAAAAGGTTATTTCTTGTGGCACTTTTTTACAAAAGATACATTTTGATAAAAAATATTTCTTTGAAATAGGTACTTCTTTTTCAAAAGTTATTTCTTAAATGCTTTTGACAGTGATTGCAATCCTATAAAAAGATTTTTTATTAAAAAACAATATTTTTCATTAAAAAATTACTTTTTTTTATTATTTTTTATTAAAAAATATTTTTTTACTCAGAAATAATTTCTTATTCGGGCTTAAATTCAATAATTAAAGAATAATAATTAATAAAGAAAAGAAGAAAAATTAAACTAGATTTTTTAGCTGGGGGAAATACCCATATTTTTTGTACAGCAACGCACTTCATCAGCACCCTAATCTATCTACTTGGGTAGAGATTGTTATTAACATCAGCTATTTAATGTAAATTCTAATGAAACGGAATATGAGAAATAAAAAAAATATTTTTTAATAACAAATTCCCTTTTATAAAAATTCTCTTTCCAATTACAAAAGCTTATTTTTGCAAAACGTATGTACTTTTTAGAAAATATATTTTAACAAGAGGTAGATGCCTTTTTACTGAAGCTACTTTTCTTACAATATGCACCTTTTTACTTCGTTCACATTTTACAAAAGAAAAACATGCATTTTCTTGCAAACGGTACTTTCTAGAAAAAGTTACTTTCTAACAAAAGTTACACTCTTGCTAAAGGATTTGTTTTTAAAGGTAAATTTTGCAAAAGGTACTTTTTAAAAAAAGTTATGCTATTACAAAAAGTTAATTTTTTTCAACATTTTGCGAAAGGTATTTGTTTGCAACAGTTATTTTTTAGAAAAGGTACTTTCCTAAAAAGTACTTTGAAGAAAAGGTACTTTTTCAAGAAAGGCACATGTGTAAAACGTATTTTCTTACAAATGATAACTTTTACACATAAAAAAATAAGCTTAACAAAATGTACATATTTCTTATATATGTAAGTTACCATTCATAAAATCTTTTCACAAAAGATACTTTCTACCAAAAAGTGCTGCTGCGCAGATTTATATTTATAGCAACAATAGCATTTATTGGAAAATAACTTTATACTTTTAACATACATACATACACACATACAATACATATTTTTGAATTTAAGTGTAAAAAAGCATAAAAAACATGTCTGAGCCGATTTTACTCCACTTAAGTTTTTTTTTCGCTTATTTTCATCCATAATATTTAATATATTGCGGTTAAAGTTGGTTGGAGTGTGTAGTTTAAAACACTTTTTTCTTATTTTTCCTTTTTGAACATAAAACGCAATATTCAAGTACGGGCTATCAGGAAAAAAAAATGTTGCTGTTTCTGTTGTAGCTGTAGTACTTACAACATTGGCGGCTGCTGCTGTTGTTATTGTTGCTGTTGCAGCCTCTGATATTTGTGGCTGCCGGTTTGTCATAAAGTTCGAGTAGAAGTACCAATAGGTTGTGTGTAGAGTGTTGAATGAAATAATTTTCATACGTAATACCTTGGCGCGACCTAAACGGTCAAAGACCTTAAAAATATCTACAAACATCTTTTTTAACAAATATTTTTTTTATTTGTGAAACGCGCGAATAGGGAGGGCCATTTAGATTTTAACGTTTAATATATCTCTTTTTTATATAAAAGTTTCCTTACTTTTAAGTAAATGTGAGTTAGCACAGTTGATGCCAAGTTTTATTTTTGACTCACATTTTAGCCAAGATTTCAAGTTTTTATCATTTATTGCTTTTTGATAATGTTGTTTTTGTTTTTATTTTGGATTTAGTTTGTTTGTGTGTTTCTCTGAAGTCTGCTCGATTTTATAGTTGTCGGGAAATGGTGACGGCGGACCAGGGATGTTTAGTTAATATGTCATATCGTTTGTTTACTTATTAAAAACTGATTAAATTTTTACATGTTTGCCTGTCTGTTATCTGAAGGAATAGAATATTTTACTATGTCCCCATTCAAACTTGCAGAAGATTAGCAAAATGATCGGCTAGAGTGGCGCAGTAGTTTTGTGCCCAGAGGCTTAAAGAATTTTCGGCGGCTCAAATAATTATATGATAATTTGAAGAGAAAATTAAAATTTGAAATTGAAAATCGTTTCTCATAATACAGGGTGTCTGGTGGCAAATTTATATTTTTAAATACGATTATTTCAAAAAGTAATAAACGGTGCGGAGGGAGGGTGGCGCCGTAGGAATTATCGATTGTGCGGATTTGTTAGTCACAATGTCTCGCACGTTCTCCGTGGAGACATTTCTTAGGAGTAATGATTGTTACGTAACTGCTCGCCAACAAATTTTGTTCAAAGTTCAGTATTCACCGAATACGTATAAACTTAATTCGTTCGTGAGTGCAGAGATTCCGCGCAACTGCTTCGGCTATGAATGTTCCATGGCAAGAGCCCAGTTGATCTTCAAGGACTCCCGAAAACATTGAACTGGTTGAAAGCTGTTTACTTGAAATTCCGCCACTTTCAATTATTCATGAAATTTTAAAAAAGGATCTGAAGTTTCATCCTTTTAAAATTCAAATCGTTCAAGAAATGAAATAAAGTGACTTTGATTTACGCAAAAAATTTTGTGAAACAATGTTGCAACGTTTTCGCACTTTTTGGACTGACGAGGCTCATTTTCACTTAAACGGATACGTTAAAAAAAAACTGCCGTTGCTGGTCTCCAAGAACCCGCAACCCTCGATTGAAACATCAAAAAGCATTGTATTGCCCCAGGGTAACTGTTTGGTGTGCCTTATCCATCCAATTCTCGAGTCCAGGCGACGAATGTCAACGGTGAAAATTATAGACGTATGATTACGGAATTCTTTTTACCAAACCTGCGAGCTCATCCATCGTACTCTGTACACATGTGGTTTCAACAGGATGGGGCGACTGCACACACAGCCAGAGCTCCGATGAATTTGCTTCGGAAAAATGTCCTACAAAACGTGATCAGTCGCTTTGGGGATATCCCATGGCCACCGAGGTCGCCCAATGTAACTCCCATGGATTTTTTTATGGGCCTACCTCAAAGAGAGGGTTTATAATGAGAATGCCCAACCTCTTGCGGCTTTAAAGGAAAATATTTGTGGAGAAATTAGCTCAATTGAACCAAGTTTATTGCAGCGTGTGGCGCAGAACACAAGGCTCCGTTTTGAACAGTGTGTTCAACTCGACGGAAGACATCTGGATATTATACTCTTTAAAAAATAAAATCCATATTTCCATTCTACCGTTCAATGCTCTTAATAAAACTGTGTGAATTATTACGTTTTTATTTAAGTTTGAAAACATAAAACTGATACCAGACACCCTGTATTTTTAGGGAAATTGTACGATTTTATCATTTTGAGCAGATAAAACTTTGGCTGCTTTCGAGCCGATGCAATCGGCGGCGGAGGGATAAATGAAAAAAAATCGGCGGTTGCGCGCCGACGCCTTCGAGCCCAAAGATTTCTCTGTTGTGAAGGGGTGGGAAGGGGTGGGTGCTCAATTTCATGTCCTCTGCAATTCTTTTTCGTTTTAAAATTCGCACTTGTTAATATAAAGTTGGTAGGTGTATTTGACATGCTATTTTATTTGTTGTTTGAAAAACAGAAAGTATAAGAAAAAGTCAATAGAATTGTTAATTTTGCAGGGAGATGTGTGATGCAATCGAATTCTTTTAAAACACAATTGCAAACCTAGAATTTCACAATATTGACACTAATGCAATTTCAAAGTAGAATTTTTAAAAATTGCAAGTCTGGACGGGAATAGAGTCCCCCTATCCCCTTGATCCATTCCGATTTCGTTAATATCTTCTTAGTCTTGCAAAACAAAGTCGATCGGCTCGCTTGTTGTTTCAAATTTCTATTAGACTGCAAATTGTGGTTTTACTTTTTTCACAGACTATTTTAAAATGATTTTCCAATCTAAAGCACTATATATTATTGGAACTGGCAAACTGTTTGTCTTATTGTATGTAACACCCAAAAATTACAAAAAAAAAAAAAGAGATTCTTGTGATTTTTTTTCTTTTTCTTTTTTAAGTTCCATTTACTTTAATGTGATCAGAGTTTTTGGCTGAGTGCCAAAATTAAACATTAGCAAGCAGCCAGAGTCGTTCATACATAAAAAATTTTTGTTGTTGGTTGTTCATTTGTTTTTGTTTCCTGCATTATTTAATGACTAGTTTTTTTATTTTTTCTTTCTTGCACCATTTTAGAACATTTCTATGGATTTGTTTTTCTATCTCTATGATGTACATAGACCAAAACAAAGTGTTGTTGCTCTTTTCTGTTATTTAGCCTTTAGGAGGTAGTAACACTCTCTAGTTTCACCCTCTGCTGAAGATTTTAGTTCATTTCCTATTTAGAACATCCGCTTGCAACAAATTTTAATAGCAAGTTGCAAAATTGTACACATTTGTTCGTACCTTTTTGATTTTTTTTCACTTCTTTTTTTTTTTGTCTTTTTTAAGGCCGTACAAATTTTTTAAGGCATTTTAGTTACTTAAAGTTTTTAGCAACTCTATGGTTCTTTTATTTTGCTTTTATATGGCAACTTTTCACATAATTAAAAACGAAGAGTCTTTTTAGTTTGGTGATTTATTGCCAAGCAGATACAATTTGTGTTCATGTTTATCTATAGTTTATTTTTTTATTTTTTGAGGAAATTGAAACGAAAAAATTTTGTTTAGAGATCGTTAACTTGTTACCAAAAGGAAATTTCAAACGGAAATGAGCAGTTGCTTCTAAAATGTCAGTGGTGGCGAGATGCATCTGTAGTAATGTAAAAAGCTTTTGTGTGGAAACTCTAATAAAAACAAGTAAGAGTGCTATATTCGGCTGTGCCGAATCTTACATACCCTTTACCAAAGTGCTTCTTTGTAGTATAGAGATACATACATAAGCACATACAAAAAGTATAAACAAAAAGAAAAAAATAATTTTACCTAGTTACTTTTATGTCCAAAAAAAAACTAATTTTCAAACCCTAAAATCATCATTTTAGATTTTTCTGATTCCTTATACCAATCTAGTAGTTCTTGAAAAAATATAGAAAGTGTGTTAAGTGAAAAAAGAAAATTAAAAAAAAAGTTTTATTTATTTACTCTAATATCCAGAAAAAAAAGTTCAAAGTTTCCAGCTCTGGAGCTGTGGTTTTTATTTTTATAGTTTTCTACAAAAAACTTTTATTTCGAAAACGTAAAATATATATAATTTATAAAGGCAAATATAAAAATTACTAAGACTTAGTTACTTTTATATATCACAAAAAGTGTAACTTTTCCAACCCTGAAATCATCCTTTTTAATTTTTCTGATTTCTTACACCAATATTTTTCTTTTAGGAATATAAGATATGTTTGTGTAAAAAAGTAAAGTTTTCCAACCCTGGAAACGTGTTTTAAATTTTTTTAAATTGAAATACCAATTTTATTCGTACTTTAATAAAATAAGTTTATTTATTTAAAAAAATTAAAATTAGTTTTCGCTAGTTAATTTTTTATATCACAAAAAGAGTAAGTTTCCCAACCCTGGAATCATCCTTTTTGATTTTTCTGATTTCTTACACCAATCTCTTTCTTTTAAGAATATAAGATATGTTTAATTTATAGAAAAAAAGGAAAAATTTGTTTTAGTAAGTTACTTTTGTATAAAAAAAAGTTAAAGTTTTCCAACCCTAGAAACATCTTTTTAATTTTTTGAAGTTCAATTTTTAATTTGAATTACCAATTTTATTCGTACTGAAACATAAAATAAGTTTATTTATTTAAAAAAAAATAATTTTCGGTAGTTAATTTTATTATTTCACAAAAAGTTTCAGTTTCCCAACCCTGGAATCATCCTTTTTAATTTTTCTGATTTCTTACACCAATCTTTTTCTTTTAAGAATATTAGATATGTTTAATTTATAGAAACAAAGGAAAATATTGTTTTAGTAAGTTGCTTTTGTATAAGAAAAAAAGTTAAAGTTTTCCAACCCTGGAAACTTCTTTTTAAATTTTTTAATTTTTTTTTATTTGAAAACCCAATTTAATTCGTGGTGAAGTATAAAATAAGTTCCTTTAATAAAAATAAATAAAAAATTAGTTTACGGTAGTTAATTTTAAACTTCACAAAAATTTTAGGTTTTCCAACCCTGGAATCATCCTTTTTGTTTTTCTGATTTCTTGCATCAATCTCTTTCTTTTAAGAACATAAGATATACTTAATTTATAGAAAAAAAGGACAAATTTGTTTTAGTAAATTAATTTTGTATAAGAAAAAAAGTTAAAGTTTTCCAACCCTGGAAACGTCTTTTTAATTTTTTTAATTAGAAATACTAATTTTATTCATACTTAAGTATAAAACGAGTTTATTTAGTAAAAAAAAAATAATAACTACTTTTCGGTAGTTGTTTTGTATGGCAAAATGAAGTTTAAGTTTCCCAGCTCTGAAACCGTCTGCTCGATTTTCTGATTTTCAATACCAATCTTATTTAGACCATTTCTGACATACCAGTCCAAGAACGGAGTCTCTAGCTTTTCTGCGAGCTTCGGAAAACCGATTTCACGTACAGACAGACGGACAGACATACATCGCTTATCGTCTTCCCTATGCATAAGGATCCAGAATATATATACTTTATGGTTCGCTTATTAATATTCTGGAAATTACAAACGGAATGACAAACCTATATATACCCTTTTACCATTTTTTGGTAAAGGCTATAAAAAGAAATAATGCTGCACACTGGCTGGAAATAAAAAAAAGATTTAATCCATAATCTAGGGGCACGATAGCACCTCTGGGTATATTTCGGCTAATGCATACTACAGTGTGTGTATAGAACGCCCCCCCATGTACTTTTTTTAATCATAAAATGGCAAAATGTAAACGCAAAAATGAATTTCGGTGTTACGTACAGTTACTCACAGAAATATTTTGCATAGATAAAAATATCTCCTTTTAAAAATTCATGTTTATTTTTTTACATATTGAATAAGAGAAGCCTTAACAGCAATTATTTTGATAAAAATTTAAAAACAAAAGAATATTTTATGAAATTTTAAAAAAATAATGAAAACATCGCTTATGTATCTGGTCACAAAAGTATTTTGCTTTTTGAATTTTTTATACAGATTTTTCATTATTATAGCAGCAAACTATGTTTTAATGTTTTGTGTGATATACATTATTAGAAATGATCACTTGCAGACATCTTATCATAGATTCTACTAAATTTCGGAAATTTTGAGGTATTTTTTTAAACGTTTCTTCTGCCAATACTAGTCCGTAAGTACACTTTTGATAAAATACTATTTTCTTGGATTTTTCTCTCGAAATAAAACCAATGATTTTTTATACGACTCATGTCGAGACTTTGTGGTTTTATTGGCAGATGTTTGGTATTATATAAGAGCTATAATTTAATGTCCAGGGCTATATGTTTTGGGTCGTTGTAATGTTGGAAGTAATATACATTGATATACGGACCCATTTCTTCAGCACTGGCATGTAGATTTTCTCTAAGAATGGGCAATTATAGATGTTTATCCATTGTGCTTTATATAAACACCAAATTTCCCAGTCCTATTGCCGACATTCAGCCCCACACCATGAGACAACCACCACGATGTTTTACTGTTGGCCTTATATTCTTACAGCCGTATTCATAAAAATTTTAAACAGCGTTTCAAATGGTGTTTAAGCAAAATTCGCTAAAATTGTATTCATAATAGAATTTTAGCTTAAAAACGGTTTTTAAACCTTTCGTAAATCAGCAAATTTTAAAATTGACTGCCCCCATGTTTAAACCAATTTTAAGATGATGTTGTTGTTATTTTGCTTCGTTTTTGTTTACATTTTGAACTTTACCTATATGTACATATGTGTGTATGTATGTATGTACTTATGTATGTATGTATGTATGCATATGCCAGTATTATTTAGAAGAAAACAATGTAATTTTTTTATAGAAACTAATGCCGAAATATCAAATATACTCCAAAATAATATTTAAAAGAAAAGGAGCGATCCAGTTTCCATTCCCAGTCATTGTTTTCTCATTTTATGTGTTAACAAAAATAATATGATTGTAGAAAATGAACTAGTGATGTAAAGGGTGTTTTTTTAGAGGTATAGAACTTCGAATTGAAATAAAACACAAGAAAATCGTTTTAATGTCCATCAATTTGGCTTTATTGGAAGGATAATTTTATGCCATTAATGTTTAAATATGATTTCGGGCATGTGGCCGCCGCGGCTGGCTCGAATAAAGCCAATTCTGCAGGTCCAATTTTCAACCACTTTTTCGAGCATATGGGGCCGTATGTTGGCAATAACGCCACGAATGTTGGCTTCCAAGTCCCCTAACGTTTCTGGTTTGTTGGCGTAGACGAGCGACTTCACACATCCCCAAAGAAAATAATCCAATGGTGTCAAATCACACGATCTTGGTGGCCAATTGACAGGTCCATTCCGCGAAATTATGCGCTCATCGAATGTTTCCTTCAATAAATCGATTGTGACGTGCGCTGTGTGGCATGTAGCGCCGTCTTGTTGGAACCACAACTCATCCACATTCATGCCATCCAATTCGGGAACAAAATAGTCGGTTATCATGGCTCTATACCGGTCTCCATTAACGGTAACTGACTCTCCAGCATTATTTCGGAAGAAGTATGGCCCAATGACTCCACCAGCCCATAGAGCACACCAAACAGTCAGTTTTTGTGGATGTAATGGCGTCTCAAGGGTCTCATGTGGATTCTCTTCACTCCAAATGCGGCAATTTTGCTTGTTGACGTAGCCATTCAACCAAAAATGAGCCTCATCACTGAACAAAATTTTGCGATGAAAATCAGCATCGAGATCAATCTCATTTTCGGCCCATACACCAAAATCACGACGCATTGCATGGTCTCGCGGCTTTAATTCTTGCACAAGCTGGATCTTGTAAGGTCGCAAGCCAAGATCTTTGCGCAAAATCTTCCATAAAGTTGATGGACAAAGCTCCAAAGCTCTGTCTAATAACTTCAGAAATCAAATTTGGTTTTGTAGCTACGCTACCGTTAGTATTGTTGGCTTTTAGAATCCTACTGATGGTCTTGCCACTTAGGTGTGTCCGTAGTATCCCCTTTAGGATTTTTTTTTAAGACTCGGCACATATAAATGTTGGTTTTCTCTATTTTCTTTAATAGTTTGTCGTGCGTTTCTTACCGTTAACAACTTTGCTCGACTTTTTCATGGAATATTTTCAATGTAACTGCACTCTTTTACACGTTTAATTGCATTTTCTATTGTTTTCTACATCGACCAAACATATCCCAAATATATTTGACTGATTTGCCCTATTATACAGATATAAAATGATCTTATTCGTAGACCAATTTAATTCCTTCACTTTTAAAAATTTTTTTTTTACAAAAACTTCACGTGTTGCACTCAATAAGAAAATATTGGAACCAATTATAAACATAAACGCATAATAATTACTATTGCAAACGAAAAGCAAAAAAACCCATGTGACAACAGAAATATTTAAAAAATAACGGAACGTTAAAAGAAGCAAAATACTTTTGTGAAGTTGAAATTTCGTAGTTGACACAAGAAAAAACAACAAAAGTATAACAGTTAAATTCAAAGTTGTTGTTTTTTGAGTATTTTCTATTCTATATACTTTGCTTGCTCAGTTATAAAAGAAATAAATTTATGTAACATGTTGCCTCAATTTCTTATTTTTAATAAATTTATTTAATAATTTTGCTAAAAAAGTGTATGCAAAATATTTCTGAGAGTAACTGTACATATAATATATTTTTTTTGGAATTAATTTGAAATTCGAATTTCAGAGTAGTCTATAATGAAAACCGCTTTTTTTACTCATAATGCCCGATATAATTTATTAGAGTGCTAATTGTTGAATGAAATGTCATACTACGCTCATTTTTTTAAATATATGATTTATAAATAAATTGACTTTAGCACAACTGTCAAATTTACTTTGAACATCAATCTATAGATGAATTCGTGTGTTCACACATTAGGCTAATTTTTGCCTTGTTTCTAAAAAAAATGAAGCAGAAGCTCGCATTGAGATTAATGTAAATGGAAAGATTTTAATAAATTGCTTCAAAACTCAAGCTATTTTTTTTCACGTACACGTACAGACCAAACGGCTGGACCGATTTTGATTTAATTTTTTCTGTTTGAAATGTGACTTGATCGAGAAACTTCAATAAAACTTTAATAAAATCGGTCCAGTCGCTTAGAAGATATCACATCTTTTCTAGAAACATTCAGGGGTATTTGAAAATGTTTAATATTTGTTATTAAAAGACGTACGTATGTATATATCGATGGCTTAATATAAAAAAGCCTAACTCGAATTTTCAATATTTTACAGGAGAAGCAAAAAACTGAAGAAAAAATAAAGCATTTACATGCAGAAATAGTTTTTAAAGTTTCCATAAGTCCTTAATTTTGAACTGTAACGTACTAAGATCGTCAGATGTGCAATTGCTTTACGTGAGTACCTGCCATTACGGCCTAATCTCACGTGTGCCAAAGCACTGGGTGTGGGTTAGACGCCAGACCAACGCCCCTATGCACCCTTTTAGAATGAACCTATAGGCCCACTCCATAAGGCACATAGGTTGCAATCTTTGAATATAGTTATTGCTGTTCTATATTCAAGTACCTTGCTGAGGTACTTTGAGCTATCTAAACTCTGCTGCTATGTCCGTGCCCATAGCAGCTCTTTTGAATGGCAACAGCACCTAGAATACTGTCTGGCTGACCGCGTCAGACCAACCACTAGCATTGATTTTACACTGGGAAGCCAAGACTATTGTCCCAGCGATTTTGGTAGCAACCACAGCCACCACGATAATTCTCCGGCTTCCAGGCTATGGTGTTGTGTATACACAGCTAACCACTCATCCGAAATGAACGCATGACTGTGTCGCCAAATAACCAGTGCCTACTCCACACTTACCAAAATCATCCCTTTAACCCCGTGTGGTAGGATGAACTCGGCATTTCAGCAAAGGACTGACGACCGCTACACAGAAAAAAATGATTTGTAAATACAATTAATTTTTTTGTTATATCAATTAAATAATTAATTGATTTTGAACCTACAACGATTTTTGTAAATACAATTAACGAAATTGTAGGTTAAAGGAAAATCTGAAAAATATTTCCAATTAAATATATCAATAAATAATTTGTTGAAATTAACTTATTTTTTCAACATTAATTTTTGTTAGATTTCAAAGTTATTTCAATTAAAGTTATTGTTATATTGACAATGCGAATTGTTGAATTTCCATACAAATTTTGATTATCATAATTGTTATGTTAACAATGCTGTTTATACACAATCACAATCCTCGAAACGATATTTTTCTTGTCTGCGAAAAACAGTAAATGTCTTTAGGCGGAGTTGAACCGGCAACCTCAGGATTAATAAACCAACATACTTACCTCTCAGCTAAAGAGCAACACTTTATTAGATACACAAATAGTGAATACATACAAAACATGATTTCTTATTTTTTCTACATGTGCGCATTCCGTTATGATATAATTTAACAAATAATTTTGTTGAGTAATTTAATTGACTACAAAAACTTTAATTTGTTATATCAACAATGATGATTGTTAATATTTAAATTAAATATTAACAATTTGTTTTGTTGGTTGCATTTTGACGATATTTTTTTCTGTGTACATGCACTCAAAACTTCAGAGCAGCGAGAACCACTTACGCGAGAAGAACGCAAGCTCGCCACCAAGATCTTGTGCCTACTACGATCGATCATGTTTGATAAACGCCCCTTGAACCCAGGAGGTAGGACGCACAACCATTTCAGCACAAAATCTTGACAACCGCAATGCATTTATCTCTAAGCAGCTCAGCTGTCGGGCAACCGGCACCCGTGGTACCACAAGTAGCCTCTGGTTAGACCTCGAAGTTCCACCACAAGGGCTTCACCTCTATCGTCTTTTGAACCCAGGGGCAGTTCTAGGTGACGCTGCACCTAACTGACAACAACGGGCGTAAAATATTTGTTTTCCTTTTATAAATATGTGCACATCCTTTGCTCTCCTTATTTTCAGAGATCGGGTAGTAACACATAAGTTTTACGGGTAATGAGCCAAAGGTCCGTCAGTGGAAAAAGCTACATTACGCTAGCTGGGGCCCCGGGATTGCCACACCCGTAGTCTAAAATAGACTCCCCTGGGGGAACTAAGATCGTCAAGGAGGATGCAACTATACGTTGTCGCCCAGAAAACATTAAAAACACGATTTCGAAAAAAATTGAGTTAGGCCCTTTTTATATTAAGCCATCGATATGTATATTATTTTTCTATGTACAACTTTTTGTTTCCCCTTTGAAAATTGATTACATTTTTAACCGACTTCAAAGAAAGGAGGAGGTTACCAATTCGTCTATTTTTTTTTTTTTTGGCGGTGTTACTTCATAGCTCGGTACATTTTAGATCGATTATAAAAACCCTTTTTTTTTTGTCTGAAAAGGTATAGCTTCCCATTGGTCTCATTGCGGGGACACGCCCACACATTTTTTTATTTATTTTTATGGTATTCTACTTATTTGATTGCTGCGAAACCTATAAAACCTCTTTGGTTGTTGTAATTACAGAATTTGAAAGTCGTAAAAATGGGCGGGGTTACGCCCATTAAATTTATTATAATATATCAAACGACTCTACTTAACCGATTTTTGCGAAACTTACCACACACCTTGAGCTCTAAAATAGACACAATCCAACATTTAAGAAAAAATGGGGGGAGTTACGCCCATTAAAATTTTATATTTCATTTTAAGTGGTTCTACTTTTCCGATTTTTACAAGACTTAACACGCACCCTGAGCTCTGAAAAACATAATCTTGCATTTAAATAGCAAAAATTAAAAATTTTAAAAACCCCTACTTTTTGCAGAAAAGATGTTATATCCTCTAAACGGCTGGACCGATTGTCTTCAAACATAGCTAAAAACCCTCTCGATGAAGTCATCTTTCAAACAAAAAAACTAAATGAAAATCGGTCCAGCCGTTTGGCCTGTACGTAGACACGGACAGACACACAGATACACAGATACACAGACACACACTAAAAACTTATAACACCCCTTTTTTTATTCGGGGGTTGAAAAGGAGCGGAGGCACGCCCATTACAATTGAATTTCTCTTATCTTCTTCTATCAGATCTTTGCATTGAAGTCGGTTTTTTTGCAGAAAAAATTATTTCATATACATATGTACATCATTGGTTTTTTTTCCATCACGTTACTAGGCATGACAGTATAATTCACCATAACTCCAAGGCAGTATGTCCGACGTTGACCAATGAAACACCATCGGGTAACTTACAAAATTTGCTTCAAATCATTTGAATATAGTAAGCTAAAAAAATCAATAGGTTCTTAGTTATTCGTAAAATAAAATTGAAAAATTAATTTTTTTTACAAAATTAAAATTTTTTTCTCCTAAAAGCTTATAAAAGAAATTCAAAACTGCAAAATATTCAACATTTGAACATTGTCTTTCAAGGCAAATATGTTAAATATAACACTACGACCACACCAGCAATTTGATGTGGCTTAACACAAGCAATAACGCCGGAAGAATGATGACGTCCGATTACTTGTGTTCAGTGCTGCCAGAAAAATTTTGACTCTTGTCCCCAATTTAAAACGTCATGTCCCCGAAAAGTCCCCATTTCAACAGAAAAATCCTAACTTTTGTCCCCCAAAAAAATATATCATTCATTAAAAAAGATTATTAAGTCCTATATGTACAGGGTTGCGAAATAAGATTTTCACAAAGTTGCAAGCAAAATTGTACGTTTTTCAGTCCGATTGACCAAATTCTTTATTTTTATTTTTTTAAATGTTTTTATCAATTAATATTAATGTTTAATTTTAGAAGGTACATAAAAGAGTATTAGTTTTTTAGATCAGTGTCCCGTTTCCTTAACTTGTGAGAAGTTCTCGCATCGAGAAAATTTGAATAATTATAGTGGTTGCCTTATTTTACACAGGGTTACTCACAAAATGATAATGTTTCAGAGGATGATAACAATTTTTTCGACTCGAAAAGTTTTCACATTCCTTACAGAAACGAGGCACAGAATATAAAACTAAAATTTAGGATTTAAGGCCCAACTATAATATGAATAAACTAGCTTAAGCAACTGTGCGGTTACATATAAAACGTATGTGGCAAACTATAATGTACTTAACAAACTTTTCGTCAAGTTTCGTCAAATGTCATTTGCTTAAGTAAAGTGCCAAACTGAACGCACATTCCGTAAGGAAACAACTGTTTGTGCATTTTTTGAACACAAACAAGCAGCAGCAGAAAATATTCATTGATTTTAAATATTTTTTTATTGTTTCTTATTTTAAACTCGGAAAATAAAGCAAAACTTTTATTTTCATTGTTTGTTTTACAATACACATATACACACATACACATGTATTTACTTATGTATATTCAATGTTGTACTTTTTAGTAGGCAAAACAAATAAAACAAGTAATAAGGTGATGGATATATTTATATGTGAATTTCTAATAGATTAGGACATTCTTTCAAGTTAGTTTGATTGAATTGCATTCATTTATGAGTTATGAGAAGAAACAAAATTAATACAAAATTATTGACAATACCTAGATGTGCAGCTGTGGCTAAAGAATACTTAAGTGCATGTAAGTACATTGTGGCCACCTAAAAGTCACATCTGAATTGTTTAAGCATTTGACAGACTTATCGTTCAATTTTGACATTAGCTTAAGCCAGCTTATTCATATTATAGTTGGGCCTTTACTTTTCCATCCATTGTTTTGTTTCGGTTGGAGTCAGTCGAAGTAAATAATCTGAAGAAGATAATAGCAAAAAAAAAAAATAATCACCCCTATCGTGAACAGTTTTCCCTCGAAATATTTTCCCTGTTCCCCAAATTACAATCGTGAATCATTTTACCCCTGAAATGTGTTCCCTTTCTACATTCCCCTTATCGTGAATAATATTTTTCTAATGGATTTCACTTTTCCCTTCGTTTTGTTCACTTTATTTTTGCAGGCGAACTGAATTAATACACTGCGTAATTTCAAAACTATACTTGCAATTATATATTAAAACTTATAAATAATCATTTTTAGGGCAAGATCAAGAAATAATGTCCACGATTAATAAAAATAATACCTTTTAACACCTCTTTTCATTGAACATGAATCTCTTTGGTTTACATGCCATAAATTTTATGGCTGTGGTATACTAAAAAAAATTTTGCACGGCGCCTAAAACAATTAAAAACACAACTTTGCAACTTATGTGTATTTCTTATTATTAAACTCAATTTGTTTGATTTTCAATTAATTTTGAAGCTTTACAAGTCTTCTTCCCGTTTTTTTACATTTACTACGCATTGATAGTGGGAACAAACGTTCCCATGAAATTGACGATTGCAAATTTCCCTTCATGGGGAATGAAAATTTCATGGGAACAAAAATTTCACATTTTATTCACGATAGGGGTGAATACGAATTTATGAAGATATTACATACATACATACATTCTTGCAATCGAAATATTCTAAATAATTTCCCAATCCAAAACTTCATAGACATCAAATTCGTCTCCGTCCTCTACAACTCGCTTATACATATTTTCTGATTTGAACTTTTTATCATTTCTTCAGGAAGGAACCTCAAATTTATGGCAGCAGATCTTATAATTATTTAAATATGATTTTTTCTTATTAAAGATTCTAACATTTCATATTGCAGATTATTCCTTAATTTGGTTTTGGTTTGGTAGTGTTCATGCATGAAATTTACTCTATCCACAAACGCATTACTTATTGGCACTATCAACAGGTTGAACACATCAGCTGCAATTTCACGAAAGAAGTAATTTCCGGCATTATCTTCGTACTGATATACTATTGCCTAAAAGCCAAATATGTCTTTAGGAAAACTTTGTTTCGATATAAGCAATTTTATTCCATTGGTTTTCATATACGCTCAATGCAACTTTTGGATCTATAACATTTATCAAAATTCCATACACCGAATCAAATCTATGTTTTGCAATGTGCTTAAATTGCAAATTTTTAAAAAGTTCAAAGTTTCCCATACTTTCTGGGAATCATACATATACAGTTTTTTATGCGTGACACAATAACTAAGGTAGAACCGTGCGTAGAACAATTGCACAATCAAAACATTCAATTGACAAAGAGCTATTTCTGCAGCTGCCACCACGGTTTTGCCTATATACGTCCGATAAAGTCCTACTTTTAACTAACTTTAAGTTGTAATAATGGCCCTAAGAGATTTTTAAAAACTGAAATGTTACCAGTACTAAAATATTATGTCAACATTCACGATTAATTATTTTCCTGATACATGCGTATTGTTAGAGCTCAAAATGAAAAGTCCCAAAATCCCTCCCCACGAAATTCTGTCCCCAAATTAGAGGCGAAATCCCCATTTTGGGGACAAATCCCCTAATCTGGTGGCACTGCTTGTGCTCAACAATGTATTTGGAGGTGGTGAACACGTATGTATATTCAAATATGTTTTCTTTTTATTCACATAAATACTTAAATTGTCAATCATTTTATCATTTTCTAATTTTAAATTGAACTTTTGTTGGTTTTATGTAGTTAAAACTGTTGTTTTCTACTTTTACGTTGAAAATAATTCAATATAATTTGTATTTGACAGCATGTGTTAAGAGATTGTTGCTCAGCAATGTATTTTAACATTTGTTGCTGAATATATATTTGAACACATATTCATACGGTCCACACGCTAATATCTTGTGTCGGCAATCGAATTTGACAGTTGCCACGGCAATAATTGCCAAGATTATTGCGCGTGTGGTCGGCATCTAAAATAAGCTAAATATTATGAAAATCTGCTAAAAATTATAGACTTTATAAGTAAATGAAAAAGCGCTGTATTACACAGTGGGATGGATGGTCCTAAATCATTGAAAGTTAACACCCAGCAAACCAAATCGGTTTTTACGCAAAAAAATTTTTCTATCCAAAAAAAAAAGTCTTCAAATTTGCTATATGTAATTTCTAGGATAAATATAGAAACTATCAGCATTATTTATAAAACTTGTTAAATTGCAATACAAAATTTTTTTAAAAAGTCGCCTTTATAACGCAATAAGCAATTTTGCTTGAAATCAAGTGTTAAACAAGCCACACAATCAATTGTCAAGGGTTGAATTATGCTTGATTTACACTTTAATTCAATAGCATTCTCCAGTGAAAAGGCAACTTGAATTCAATGCGAACAATTCAGTTGTAGTACAGTGTAATTCAAGCCTTGAATTACACTACAATTAAGCCTTGTATTACAATTGAATTCAAGTTTATTTTAAGCTGCAAAAATAAGGCTTTTAAAATAGAAAGCAAAATGCAATTCCTTTGTTTTGTAATAATAGCTCAATTCACAAACTTGTGCAAATGGTCTTGCATCGTAGCATGTGCAAAATAGTTAGTATATTGATACTCACCACTTAACAATTCTTAGTGGTGAGTATCAATATGCTATACCATTATGCACATGCTACGATGCAAGGCCATTTGCACAAGATTGTGAATTGGCCTAATAATTTTCTGCACATCTGCCTTTGCTATTGTTTTCACGTTTTACTCACCTTTGTTTTCCAAATTCACTTTTATTTATTTGTTTTTGATATATTCACCACAATTTCAGTTTTAATAATAAATAAAATACGTATTTGACAAGGTTCGAACATACATATATGTACATATGTATGTTGTTTGATTTTTTATTTAAAAATATTTTCAAACTTGAAAATTACTTGAAAAAAATGTTTGAATTCAACTTTGTTTCCAGTTCAATTTCAAGTGCTTGAATTTTAATTTTTTCAGTGCTTATTGGGAAAACCTTAATAATTTTTATAAATAAGGCTGTAAATGTTTAAATTTATGAAAGTTTAAATTTTAAATTGCATTTGTATTCATTGACCAAAATTTTAATAAAACCCAGTAAAAAAAATGGAAGTCATTCTGATAGAACCACATTTTCATTGCTTCCAAAAAATCGATATTTTTAATATGCCGATAGTTAGCAGAAAACCAAGTAAAAGTTTATTTTAATCACACAAAACCTTGTAGTTTTTCCATAGTTTTAGTAAATACTCACCAAAATGTTCAAAAAATCGATTTTTTGAAAGAAATTTATGAACTAATTTTGGCCTAAAATTTAGAAGTTAATTGCTTAAATTTACATGAAAACACTGTTTCGCGTTTAAATTCGTATAAAAAGAAACGAATTGTTAAAATATGTAACTTTTTAAAGTTTTTCCTAGATGAAAATATTACCATAGAACACCAAAAAGGAAATTTTTCTTAAAATCGCTTCTAATTCGGTGACTAGGCATGGAAAAAGAGAACTTCTTGCAATGACAACCCTATGTAAAAATCATTAGATCGGATCGAATTTTGAACTACTTCCAGACTGCAAACTCTACATTTTCATGACTTCTTTGGAGTGTCTTTTTTTACTGGGAATTAGTAAAAAGTTTAATGCTTCCATCACGTAGATATTTTAGCGGCGGTGTTAACATTCAAATATTGGCTGCGGCTTAGCTTATGTCGCCTTTGTTATTTCAAAAGTCAACTGCTATAATAAATATTTAAAGCAACTTTGACGCTTTGTAGCAGAAACTTATTGCATACTCGTATATCCTAAAGTTGCAGATATACAACGGAAAGTGATTTCCGCTAATATTTTCCTTCACATAAAAATTTTATTTCAGTTTTTTTTATTGCACGGTGTTAATATAAATATCAAAAGCTTTAAACTCTCATAACCATTTTAAAAGTTTATTATTAAATCCTGTGACAATATAAAAACCCTTGAGAAATGCTGCAGCAACGATAGAAAAAAAATTAATTTTTGCCGCATTGAATTAAGCAATAAAAAACTTTTTATCTAATAGAGCTCACAAAAAAAACATGACATTGTCTTAGAGGGTACTTCTGCTACTGCAGCACATGACCCGCATGTGGTATACAACACTCAAACATACACATCAGCCAGCCCGCCGCCCTTCGTTCATAACTAAAACTCAGAATCCACAATTAAGTTGGTGATAATTGTTAGCTTTTGTTTAAGAAAGCTTTTCCTTAATTTTAAATTGGTTTATGGTATTACTGCCACACACAATATGCAGCTAGAGATGAACCATGAACCATGCCGAAGTAAATAAAACAATAAATAATGAATGATAAAAAAAAGAAACTAGCATCCTTCCTTAATTTGTGTGTGGTAGAGATTTTCTGTTTGCCTCTTTTGTTTGACTGTTTTGTGGGCAAAATAAAATTCCAAAGTTTTTAGGGATTGAAATAGTTTATAATCCAATTTGCTTTTTGTTTAAGTGATAATAATATGACAATAAAAAGAAGTTTCACACAAATATGAAAACTATGGCAATTGTACAGGGTGGCGCGGAATGAGCTACATATATGGTTTAAATGGTTTATAACTTTTTAATTTATGCGATTATTATAATTTTTTTCTTTTAAAATACAGTATATTATTGGGGATTTGAAATTTGATATCCTGTAAGTGATGTCCATTTTCTGCTTCGCACATACGTGCTCTTTTTAGCGAGATAGAGTATAAATCTCATATTTGCCACAACTTTTCGCAACAAAATGCTGAAAAAACAAACAAAGATTAACAATTTAAAAAGTTATAAAGAATTCAAACCATATAGCTAATTCTTCGCCACCCTTTTTATAGCAGATTCATACTCGCACAAGTTTATGAAGATTCCTAAAGAATTGTTTTTACGATGGAAGGCGCAGCTTTTTTTCTCCTTTTTAATCGACTTCAAAAAAAAAAAAAAAGGAGGAGGTTATCAATTCGTCTCTATTTTATTGTTTTGGGGTGTTACTTCATGACTCGGTGCATTTTAGACCGATTGTAAAAATTCTTTTTTTATCTGAGAGGGTATAGCTTAACATTGGTCCCATTGTAAAAAGAAATTGGATGGGGACACGCCCACAAAAATATTTGATTTTATGATATTCTTATTTGATTGCTGGGAAACCTAGTAAACGCCTTTTGTCCTTGTTATTACACAATTTTAAAGTTGAAAAAATGGGCGGGTCTACGCCCATTAAAATCTATTATTATATTTCACGTGGTTCTACTCAACCGATTTTTACGAAACTTACCACACACCTTGAACTAAAAAATAGACACAATAAAAATAGACATAATGGATATAAATTATTTGCTGGGTTTTGTATCAGTTTCAAAGCCTACTAAGCTTATTTTTTCTTTTGTGATTTTCAAAAGTATTATTATTTTATGAATTCTCATATAGTTTTTGAAAGTCTATGCATAAAGTAAGAGGTTTGTGACTGTTTAAAATTTGTGGTTAAAGTCTACTGATGATTTGGTTCCAGCGCCAATGAAATACGTATAGGGTGTTTTTTATTGAGGTATAGAACTTTAAGTTGGCATCACTTTTTTAACTGGCGGCCATTTTGTCAGCTGTCAAGTGATTAATATTTAGTTTGGTTTGCCATTTCATCATGAACAGGTTGACAAAAGAACAACGCTTGCAAATCGTGCAAATTTATTTCGAAAATAATGGTTCAGTTCGCGAAGTTTACCGCAAGCTCCGTCCATTTTATGGTCGACATAATCGTCCATCGCATAATTTCGCGGAATGGACCTGTCAATTGGCCACCAAGATCGTGTGATTTGACACCATTGGATTATTTTCTTTGGGAATATGTGAAGTCGCTCGTCTACGCCAACAAACCAGAAACGTTAGGGGACTTGGAAGCCAACATTCGTGGCGTTATTGCCAACATACGGCCCCATATGCTCGAAAAAGTGGTTGAAAATTGGACCTGTAGAATTGGCTTTATTCGAGCCAGCCGCGGTGGCCACATGCCCGAAATCATATTTAAACATTAATGGCATAAAATTATCCTTCCAATAAAGCCAAATTGATGGACATTAAAACGATTTTCTTGTGTTTAATTTCAATTCGAAGCTCTATACCTCTAAAAAAACACCCTATATATAGACATGCTAAACTACCAGCAAATAAATTTCAATTATTTTATGTACACTTCTGACAATATGTCAAATAATAAATTTTCTTTAAAGTTTTATCAGATATTTTCATTGAAGTCGGTTTTTTTGGCAGAATTATTTACATTACATACGTTTGCGGACACCATACTATAACTGTGTATACTAGGTTTACTACACCTTTGCAATGAGTTGCAAATTACATAGAAAAATATAACTTAAGAATTTTCAATAAAATAATTTATCAAAATTAAAGTCGTCTTGGATTACTTGCTCCAATTAAATTAATAACTTATACAATTTAAAAAAAATTGTAGTAATTGAAAATATGTATTTGAAATATGCATTGAATATTTTTTAACACTAGAATAATTTTTTTGTAAATCTTATATCAAAAGTACTTTTTAGCTTGCACTCGTACTTACTGAGCTACTCTTAACAATAAATTGCAAGGATTTTTGTAAAAATATAACTACGGTCATTTTAGTATTTTCGATTAAAAAAAAACGATAGGATTCGAATTGCTGCAACACTTCAGCAATAACTACTGCTGTAAAAATTTTACTGCTCATAAGTGGCAGCTACAGCAGTTACATTTCAAATCTGTTTAAACATCAACACTTTACATATATACACATATATCATTGTTGGGCTGCACACTTATAAAAAGGATTTTTCCTCATCCTCTCCACTCCACTTTTCCATTTCAAGTATTGTTGCAAATTGAAATACTCATTGGAGTTAAATGGCAGCATAAGCTACAATAAACCACGCCAACAACAACAACTAGGAAAGAGGAAACCCCAGTCACAACACCAACAATCATGAGAAAGAAAACTGAGGTGGCAAAATAATAGCAGCATATTTAAAGCAAAAGCTACACAGAAAAAAAATGATTTTGATATTTGAATACGAAAATCGTTGATTCAATAAAAAAATCTTTCGAATTTTCTGTGATGACGATTTTTGCATTATTGATAAGTAAAATTGTATGCACGTTTATTGAATATATTTTTTTTTTTGAGTCAACAAAGAAATTTAATGAATCGAAGAAAAAAGTTGTTGACTGAAAATTTATTTTCAGTGATAATTGTTATTGTGTGTGTGTGTGGATGAATGTTACATTTTTCAACCCCTTTTTGTTTGCTTTTGCTTGGCTGCTATTAAAACTAACGGTCTGGCCCACGATGTCGACAAGAAACTATCTATCGCTTACTTATATTGAAAACAAAAACAAATTTTCTTACTTTGTTTTTGTTTTCAATATAACTAAGCGACAGATAATTTCTTGTCGACATCGTGGGCCAGGCCGTAAATGTGTTTGGGATGAGTCGAACCAGCAATCTCTTGACTAATAAGCTAACGTACATGGTACAATTATACTAGGTACATGCACAACTACAACAAAATTATAACACCAAAAAACACATTCATTTTGTTGGTATAAACAAACGAATAATTGTCAGAAACACATGCCTTTTGTTTTTAAAAATAACAATTACAGGACAGAGAAACAAGTCGAGGCAAAATTATCGGCGGCGGCGGCGCAGTAGTTTTGTGACCGGCGGCGGCGCGCCGAGAGAATCTTCGGCGGCTCAAATAAGCATATGAAAATTTAGAGAGAAAATAAAAATTGAAACTGAAAATTGATTTTCAAAATTTTTTCTCCGAAATTTGTCTTTTGGAGCAGATAAAATTTCGGCTAGTTTTGAGCCGATGCGAGCCGATACAATCGGCGGCGGCTTGATACACAGAAAAATAACCGGCGGCCGCGCGCGGTCGGCTTCGAGCCGGTCGACTTGTTTCTCTGTTACATGGTAACTAAAGTACAATTGCAGACGCGGCATTCATGAATGATTATAGTCATTCAGTGTTGCCAATAGGTGTGTAATTACATAGAGTGTGCAATTACTCTCATTTGTAGGCCATGTAATTACATTCATGTATAATCTGTGTGTAATTCTACTTTGGCTTGTATTTTTATTTATTTTTGTTTTAATTTTAACCTACACAAAAGATGTGTAGTGTAATTTTCTTTAACATATAACTGGAAACACAGCCATGTGTAATTTCATTGGCAACACTGTAATCATTTTATGCACACACATACACTAACATTTTTGCAGCTTGTAAACAAAGTTTGACAACTGTAGGTATTGTATCCATTAACAGGCTGGGCTTGTGCATGTACCTGTTATAATTGTATCATGCTAACGTACTTACCACTCAGCTAAAGAGCAAATCATTATTGACTAAGCAAATAATGAATAGAAGAAAAACATGATTTCTTATGTGCCCATTGTCTTGATATAATCTAAAAATAACTTTGTTGAATAAAAAAATAAAAAAAAAAAGCCACGACGTTTTTCGACTTCTTGTCCGAACTCACACGTATACAACACCAACAATCAAAATAAATAACAACATCAGCACATGACCGCGTTGAGTCAATCAACAAGCAAGGAAAACACCAACACAAATAAATGACATTAAATCGTACCTGCCCAAAGAAGCGCCAGAGTGCCGAACATCAATCGGTTTTTTATAAAAATGAATACACATATGCTTATACATTACTCTCGGGTTTCTCTCTGTGGGCAGCCATGCATTAAATGATATTTTAAAATGCGCGGAATTGATAAATACAATATTCAAGTTAATGACAAATATTATTGAAATTAAAAATTTTATTCAATAACATGGTTTTATTGAAAATAATTCTTGTCAATTTTTTTCTGTGAACAAGTGACATTTGTGCTTGCGAATATAAACATAGATACATGCAGACATTTTAAAAAATTTAGAAAAATCGAGATCTTAAAAGGATTTCGAATAAGTAAAATAGTAAATTTTTTTTGCAAACTTTCGCATATCTATAATAATATAAAGCAGAATGTGTGTTTGTTTGTTTTGCATCTTATAGGGGACCAGAGCTCTGCACCGATCTTTCTGAAATTTTTACAACATTTAACTGGGACTCTGGAATGAATTATATGCTACTTTTTTTTCAACCACGCTCACATTTAAATTACGTTAATCCTTTCACATAGTTTTAATCAGATTATATTATAAATATGCACGCAAAAAAAAATAATCAAATTATCATAATTATCAAATTGGTTTTTTTGTGGAACAATTTTCAAAATACTTGTATATAGAAAAAGTCCACAAATTTTTTTTTTGGTGTGGTTGAGCAAAGTGATTATCAAATAAACTTGGAACAATTTTAAAAAACTTTTTTGCTAACCGAAAAGGTATATTTTTTTAATTAGGGAGGGGGTAGCAAAGCGCTAGTTATACTCGTATATAAATTCCATTTTTCGCTTAAATGTAATGATATGTCAATTTTATACTTTTGCTGTGAAGTTTGCTGATAAGTAGTGAAATCTTTAACCCTTTATCACCCTTTTTCATGGTTTTATTAAATCAATGTTTGCCGTAGTGCATTTTTTTAAAAAGTTATATTATCGGCGTTCTACTTCACTAAATTTTGTAAACGTCTAAGTCAATTATTATTTTTATTTCTAAAATATTGTAAGTGAAATTATTTTTTAATTTGAAGCTTTTATCACCAACATATTTGACGTTCTTCACATTTCCTTCATCAATTTTCGCCACAAAAAAATTTAAAAAAAAAAATCCTAGAAGAAATTTGTTTAATTATGACACCAGCTCTTAAAATATTTTAAATAAAATTAGTTTCACGAGCTATAAAGGGTCAACTAAAACAATTTCAAACTTTCTGCAAATGTTTGTTTTGACAGTAGGCATAGTCTCAATTTCTTCTTTTTCTACATCCTGTATAACTTAAATTTTTAAATAATGTTTTCAAACCCATTACTAACATTGGGTTTCAGTAGTTTTCTGTACATATCAAAATCATATTGCTATATATATATATATATATATATATATATAGCAATATATATATATATATACTATATACTTAAACTAAATTTTGTCAAAACTCAAGAAAGAGCTAATATTTTCCAAAGAAAAATTTTAAAAAGTTTTTGTGGTTGTTTTTCATAAATTTTATAAATATAGCTTTAAAATTGCTGGGCTGTTTAGGGTAAAATCTAGTAAATAATATATTTCTCTTAAAGAATACGAGAGGAAATAATAATATACTTTAGATAAATAGGTTAATGGCATTCCAAAATGAAAGAAAAATAGATAATAAAAAAAACACCTTAAAAAACGCAACAAATTTATAAATATCGTTGAAACTAATCTTCGAAAATTTTCGAACTCATATGCGAAATTTCTAACATTCGCAATGAGCGACGTATTTTATCGGCAAGTGACTTATTATTATTGAGGGAAAATTTTTTAATGGCATTTCTTAAAGCTTATACTCGTAAGAACTTCTAAGCGGCACCACAATTATCTCCCTCTCGATAATTCAGCTCTGCCGCTCACTGCATCATAGTATTCGATATGGTTTAATTTTTTGTCACTCACCGCTTTGCCGCTCATTGCGTGACTTAAGCATATTTCAAAAGACATTCCAGTAAAAAAAATTTCAATACCTAATGAAATTGTTCTCAAGAATAAGATTATTAAAAATCTTTGGCTGGCTAATTTCTGCAACTTTGAAGAAGTTCGCGTTCAGAGAAAAATTAAATAATTACACTGATTGTCCTATTTTTCACTGGGTTATTCATATAAAAACAATTTTACAAAAAAATATCAACAAATACATATAGATTTTTAATTCATCCTGTGTTTCACAAGTTGATCAAAAAATTTCCGAATCGGAAAAGTTCTCGCATTCATTGCAGAAACGAGGCACTGAATACATTAAAATTAACATAGTTTGTTCAATATTACAATATTCAGTTATTAGCCTCAGTGGCAGCTTAGAAGACAATAATTATTTTGTTATTAGCTAATAGACCCCTGCACAAGACCAGTTATGAGAACTGTTAAGACATGAGGGATTTTTCAAATGCTTTATAACATCGGAATCTTCTAAAACAAATGCTAAACAACACTGTTTGTAAGAAACTTGTTTCGGTTATTGCAGGTATAGGAGTGAAGAAGAAAATAAATCGTGACGAAAGAATTTGTGATGCTTGCCTCTTCCTACGCATGGATGGACAGACGCGCACACGCTGTGTGTATGATCTTCTATTTTTCTGCGCATTTGCTTTAAAAACGCACCCTTAAACACATAATAGCTTACCATCTAAATCTTACACACACACTCGAACGTACAATATGCAAAATAATAAGCATACACGCATCAACACTACTTCTTTTGAGTGTTTGTTACGAACAAGAAGTCTTCGCGACATCAGTACATACATCGTGTTTCGCTTATTAAACGACATCATTTATTATTGGTTTAGTATAATACATGCTACGATAATACATTTTTTTTATTTTTTTATTTTTATTTTTTTAAATAAAGAGAAGTAACACTCAGGCAATTACTACTATTACTAGGTGTTACCTTCTTTTTAGGAAAGGGATAGTGATAGAAGATAGGTGGTGAAGGAAGAGATAGAAGAAAGCTTCATTCTTTTACAACTCTGCTTTTTGCACGCTTTTTAATAATGCAGTGTTGCAGCGCCTTCTGGTGTTAATTGAGGCGTATTAATTTTGAAGCTGTGCTTAGTAGCCATTTTATTGGTTATTTTACTTCGCCGATGATTTTTGCTACACAATACCGACGAAGGAGGGCGCTCTGATGTTACATTAGGATTAGCATCTGCTGAAGTCGGTATAGTTCACTGACCAGTGACTATGCCTTCATCACTTGAACTTTTCCCAGAATAACTGATACAAAGGACACTAATGTACATCAGAAAAATGCGTGGTGTTGTTATTTTGATGACTGTCGGATACAGGGATCGAACTCAGGATCTTCAGTTTTGTAGTCAACGTGCTAACTACTTTAGCCAACGCCACCTTTAAAAAACTAGACGTATTTACATTCCATGACTGTTTACGCAGCCCTCTATTAGCTACAATGCAAAAAGGCGTAACTAACAAAAATATAATTTTGAAGGAGAAGCAAATAAACTAAAAAAAAACTGAATAAACTTGTATTTAAGTCGCATTGTTTTTTGTTAATGAAAGCGGCATTAATAATAATCGTTCAGTTACGCCTTTATGAATTTTAGCTAACTATATAGACATATTCTGGCTAACTTATTTGTAGGGTGCAACAATCATTTGTAAAAGAATTATTAGGTTTTCGTATTGAATTTGCTGCAATGAAATATCAATTTTTTTAGTTCAATGCCCAGAATAGACCAGAATAGCATTATAAAATTTTTATTTTTAATATGTTTTTATATTTATTAAGCTTCAAACATATATTCCCTGAAGAAGTTATCCATTGTAACAACGAAATATTGGAAAAAGAATATTTGAAAAAGAATTAGTTAATTCTTTTCATAAAAACCAAGATATGAAGCTTAATAAATATAAAAACAAATTTAAGACCAAAAGATCGAAGAAATTTAAAGAAGTTTTTATTTTTATTTATACATAATTTATCCACTATTTTTTTGAGGTCGATCACTAAAAATAGAAGTGTACAATTTTGTCCGTACATCTTCTTCTCGCTAAGGACTTTCGAATTTTTAATTCAAATATGTATGTACATAAGCAACCATTGATTACTTTAGTCCTGTGGTTGAGAAGTTATTTTTGTCTTTTATTTTTGTGTTGTATTAAAAATAAATATCTTGATATCATTTTTTCATTCAATCTCTGAATTCAAAAAACTCATCAGTCTGCCCTCGTAATATGCAACCATTTGCTATTTTTGTTGTTGGTTTTTATGCAGTTATTTTGTAATTCATTTCTCCGGGGTGTTCTCTGCAATACGGTTTCGTTTATCTGCACATTTTGTGCTTTTTCCTCGTTCTCGTGGCAGACAAAAAAGAAAAACTCTTTTTCTAACGTTAAATTTTCATTTAACCATAAATGTTGGAAACTTGTGATAAATTACAATGTAGTTATATTAAATTGAAATTTCTGTTAAAATTAAATATGAAAATAATTGCGAGTTTGAAATCAATTTATCCCCCACAAACAAAAACACTAAAACAAGCTGAACTGAAAAAGTTTTCTCATTGAAATTTGCAAGACTTTTCTTTTCAATTTCGTTTTGTTTTTTTTTTTTGTGGTCTTCTTTGCCTTTACAAGTGCCTTGAGAAATATTCGGAAACTATTTAAGTTTGTTTTAAACGCCAAACGTTTTTTTTTTTCAATTGAAAAATCTTGCGGCTACAAGTGCGTTTTGGAGTAGGTTTTATTCAAAGCAAAAGTGGCAGCAGATAAGGTAGAATTAGTAAAATCGTATCATTCTACTTTACAGCTTGCCGTATCGTTGAACTTTGTGCACAAGTTATAGAAAATGTAACAGTTTGCACAGCACATTTTTTTGTCTGGCATTAAATACGGCGTTTTTGACATTCGCTACAGAAAAATCTGTTTTCTGCAGATTCCTACGTTAACAGTGCTACCACCACATATTTTATAACTAGTAACATGCATTGTATATCGTACGGTTTTTGTCAGCTGACACACAACATCACGATACGATTTTACTAATTCTACCTATACATTTGGCTTTTTATACACATTTTTGGAAAAATAATTACTTTTACTGGCACAATAGCCCTGATTTGGCACTTTTGTTTCTTTTAATAATTTAAGCTTTTGGTGAATTTGTATACGTACATGGCATATTTACAGCCTCTTTTTAGAAAACATAAACACTTTCGTTTTTATGTTTCATTTATAAACGATAACGTTTGAAATTTGATTTTAATAAAACATATTCTAAAGCTTTCGGTTTGACATAAAAAGAGCTTTTTAGGTATAACCAAAAATTCACACTCACAAAATTATTACAGTGAAGGAATACAAAAAATAATGGCGCATACTCATAGTCAAAACAAAGTATACTTTTATGTATTTAAAACCAGTATTACCATACAAAATACTGGTTTTAAATTCTTAAAGTATACTTTGTTTTGACTATGAGTATGCCCCAATATCTATTAAAAAAATTGTCATGAAAATTTTGAAATAAAATTAATTTCAAATTAATTTTAAATTTTATGAATAAGGGGATAAGCAATTTAATTTTTAATTGATTTTAGCATTCAATTGGAAATCCATTTACACATCAAAACAGTTTATCATTGCATTTCGTATTTTAATTTGTTTATTAGAACTAAGTTTTTTTTCCTATAACCTTTACTTTATTTTGAAACTCAAAACTTAAATATTTTGTGATTTGTTTGACAGTTAAATTGTGGGAAATAAAGCAGAAATTATTTGTTTATACTGAATTTGGTGTTGATTCTTTCACAGAAAAATTGCAGGAGCAAGGGAAACATCTTTGCTTTGTACGGAAGTCGAGATTCGTTCTTGTGAAAGTTAAATCAATCCGCTTATAGAAAAAGCCATTTAGATTTTTTCGTTTAATTATTTTTTTTTGTAATTTATAGTAAAAATTAAAAGGAAAAAAATTGCTTTTCACTGTTTTAGATCAGTTCACATTCTAACATTAAAAATTAAATAACATTTTCGTTAAAGTCAAATAAAAATGATTTTTAATTAATTTTACATAAAAAATTTTATGAGTGTGGAAAACTGAAAGCTCTTTTGTTGTCACACACATGAAAATAAATAAATGTTTTAAAAACGAAAACATGGTTTCATTCGTTATTTTAAAGAACGTATACACTTATTCATTTTCGAAAAACAGGCTGTTATAACCTGTTTTTAGAAAACATAAGCCCTTTCGTTTTTATGTTTCGTTTATAAACGATAACGTTTAAAATTTGGTTTTTAAAAATCATATTCTAAAGCTTTCGTTTTGACATAAAAAGAGCTTTTTAGGTATAACGAAAAATTCACACTCACAAAATTATTACAGTGAAGGAATACAAAAAAATAATATCTATTAAAAAAATTTCTATGAAAAATTTTAAATAAAATTCATTTCAAATTAATTTTAAATTTTATGAATAACGGTGTAAGCATTAAAACAGATTTTCATTGCATTTCGTATTTTCCGTTGTATATTAGAAGTATGTTTTTTTCCTATAACTTTTACTTTATTTTGACTCAATACTTGATTTTTTTGTGATTTGTTTGACAGTTATATTGTGGAAAATAAAGTAAAAATTATCTGTTTATACTGAATTTGGTGTTGAATCTTTCACAGAAAAATTACAGAAGGACGGGGAACACTTTTGCTTTGTCCGGAAATCAAGATTCGTTCAAAATTAAATAATATTTTCGTTAAAGTCAAATGAAAAATATGTAGACTGATTTTTAATTAATTTTACATAAAAAATTTTATGAGTGTGGAAAACTGAAAGCTCTTTTGTTTTCACACATAAAAAAAATAAATAAATATTTTAAAAACGAAAACATGGTTTCATACATTATTTTAAAGAACGTATACACTTATTCATTTTCGAAAAACAGGCTGTTAATAAATTTATTTTTCTAAAAAAGTTTTTTTTATAACATCTAACCAGAGTTTGCCAATCGTATGTGTTTATTTTTTGTTAATATACATACATACACATATGTATATGCACATATATATGAATTTGTAAAATATACATACATATGTGCGTACAAACATACATTCAAGCGTACAAAAAACAATTTTTATTTAAAAATAATACCAATAAAAATAAAAATAGTTACGTATAATCTTAATAATTATAATGATAATAAAAATAAAATTTTTTTTTTAATTATAATACGTTGTAATGTAAATATGTATATACAGGTATGAAGCTTAAATTGTAATTTCACTAAATGTCAAAGTCATTACAATGTTTGTAAGTATAAAATAATGATTTGATACCATTTAAATAGTTTTGGTACTTTTTCCATGTAATCAAAAATAATGTGAAGATGTTGAACTCTCATCAATGTTTCGAACAGCTGTTTTCCATTTTATATGATTTTTTTATACTGATAAACACCCAGCAAACAACTAGTCCTGTATATGAACATATGTATGTTTTTTGTTAAAAAATATACATATGTATATTGTTTGTAAATAAAACTAAATTATTATGAGTAGGTACGAACATTAATAAGAAAAGGATAAAACGAGAAAATAAAGATTTTATTGAGGTGCTACTGCAAGCATACACATTCTTGGAAATTCAAGATTCAATTCATCGTCTTTCCGATGAAGTTGCTCAAAATCTGTTCTGGTAATGTACAATGACAAATATTACGGTTGAGCGTTACAGCTGCTATTAAAATTATTATAATTGAGTTCATTTAAATAAAATAATAATAATAATTTTCAAAACCTCTAGGCGCATTTTCGTTCTAAAAGGTGTTATTTCAAAAACTCAATTAGTTTTTTCCAACAGGCTCGTATGTATGTCCATATACATATGTATGTAAATTTCAATCAAAATGAATTTCATGAATTTAAATATTATACATATATGAACTTCCGCGTTTGGCTTCAAATAACTCGCAATTTAAAATCAAAAATGAGTGTTTGCTGGGCACAATGCAATTAGTATGTATGTGTGTGTGCACAAAGAAGTTTTTTTGTGTCGGAAACACATGAAACGTTTTTAAGTATTCTATAAGCGCTCAAACGTTTACATTTACATTACATTTACATTTACCTTACATCTGCGATTTCTACAGTCGGGTAACGGAGCCTTTACTACTGACTGGTAAGATTTATTTGAAAGTTTGAACTTCAATATAGGGGTGGAAAACTGTCGGTGGAACTACCGATACTATCGATAATTAATTTTTATGGTTCCGTACAACAAAGGTGAAAAGGAATCCTATTGTTTTCGCTACGATGTCTGTCTGTCTCGAGAACCGTTAGAGCTACGGACCTGAAATTTGGACAGAGTGTGTAGGACTTTGGCCGCTACAATAACAAATACATGAGAGTTAAAAATTAAAGGGTGTTCCATAACGAGCAACGAAAAGTGTTAAAATCCCATTATAATTTATGTACATACAATTGTATGTAGATAGACACTTGAAATTTCTAAAGTTTGTGTATTTTTTTTATACAGACTACAACACTTAAGACTAAAAATTAAAAAATTTAAATTAAAGGGTGTTCTATAAGTTAATGAAATTTTGACTATGTAATTTTGACAACTTGTTGTATCTTGAAATCCGTAATAAGCAAACTCTTAAAATTTTCAAGAGCGTTGAAACTAGAAATCCCAAAATTTTAAAATCGCCAAATCAAAAAAAAATTTTAAAACTAAAATAAATCGCCAAAAACCGAAAAAATTGCCTAAAAAATCGCAAAAAAGAAAAAAAATCGCCAAAATGAAAACAAAACGCCAAAAACCTAAAAAATGGCCAAATCGAGAAAAAAGGCGACAAAACTTAAAAAAGTGTGCCAAAACTAAAAAAATCGCCAAAACCGACAAAATCGCCAAAACCGACAAAATCGCCAAAACTAAAAAACGCTCAAAGCCGAAAAATCCCAAAAATGAAAAAAAAAATGTAAATACTATGTATTATATAGGCTAAAGTTGGTATAGCATTACAAATCTAATGTGCGTACGGAACCCTTCGTATGCTAGTTAAAGTCGCACTTTACTGAATTTAATTTTCTGACTATCGATGTTTCAATCCTGCCATAGACTAATACATACTTGAAAACAATCGATATTTTTTAGTCACTATTGATAGTAAATTATACACCACTAAAACCAAAAAATGTAAATATGTTGCTTTTCATAAACAAAAATAACTCAATGGCAAGAAAATTTCTTCCGCTGATCTCACTTATTTTTCATACAATTATTATAGTTGTGTTATTTATTAAACTGGCAAATAGAATTCTATTTTATTTTATTTTCATTTATTTAAAAATATTTTGTTTTGAATTTTTATCGATATATCGATAGTCTTGAATCTATAGATCGATATTTTTTGTAAACTATCGAAAACTTTCGATAGTGACACTATCGATAGTTTTCCACCTCTACTTCATTGTACATGGGTTAGTCGCTTGCACTGTAAAAATCATTTCGTTCGCAGCTTTTACATTTACGCAAGTCTTAGGCAAATTGCTTAACTTTGGGCTACAGTAGCGGAAAATATGCTAATCACACTTATAGGTGTCACACTTATAGATGATAAAGAAAAAAAATGGTTGAATACCCGCCTTATGGCAGGCCAATGCAACAGGTTGTTAAAAAGAATTCGAAAAAATAATTTGTGCCGTTCTAAATTCAATATGGCGGACGCCTCAAGA
Organism: Tachina grossa; assembly: GCA_949987645.1. Classification (NCBI taxonomy): domain Eukaryota; kingdom Metazoa; phylum Arthropoda; class Insecta; order Diptera; family Tachinidae; genus Tachina; species Tachina grossa. The sequence goes on along the minus strand of OX465274.1, from coordinate 37,484,346 downwards.
TGACTGAATGATTATTTGTATGTAAAATCGTTTTAAATTTCATATGTTTTCTAATCGGCCCCACTATGCATTGCGCTAAACCTGTACCTGCACACAGAAAACAGTGCCTAATAAATACATGAGAACAAAATTAATAAGAAATCTCCATGGTTTTTTTTAATAAGGAAATCTTATTAATTTCATAGAGAAAACCTTTTTGAAAAAATCAAGAAGAAATCTTGTACTTTTTGTGAGGTTATCTTATTGATTTTTTTAATAAGGGTTTCTTCTTGATTTCATGAGGCGACCTCATAAAATAAAAATAAAAATATGTCTTCTTTCTTTATTCTTTGAGCTTTGCTTATATATTTTCATTTAAATTCTATACCATATACTTATGTATGTATGTAATATATGTAGATGTTATTTATTTATACTATCATACTATACATACTTACATAGAAACATACATATTATATTGTATTCTTAATTAATTAACTCACCATACGTACATATTATTACTTGAAAGGAGACAAGTATTGAAACCAGCAAACTTCTGACTGATAGACAAACACTCTAACCAATATGCTAACAAGCACTCTGAATAACCATTGAAATAATTTTGCAAACATGCTTATACTAAAACGAAAAAGATCATGAAAAAAAATTGTCTGTGTCTATTTATAGATATGAAATAACAAGACACCTCATAAAATCAAGAAGATTTCCTTATTAAAAAAATCAATAAGATGCTTTACACATAATCATATAGGAACCTAATAAAATCAAGAAGAAAACCTTATTGAAAAAATCATTAAGATAGATAGCCTAATAAAATCAAGAAGAAAACCTTTTTAAAAAAATTAAATAAGGCAACCTAATAAAATCAATAAGAAATCCATATACATACATAGTTTACAATTTATAAGAAAACCTAATAGAATCAAGAAGTTTTTCTCTATGGATGTTTTTTTTTTTGGTGCCAAAGATAACGGAAATTGAGTAAAAAAAAGTTGGGAATAATAAGATTTCTTCTTGATTTTATGTGGTTTTCTTCTTGATAAAATTAATAAGATTTACCACATATGTAAAAACAATAAGGAATCTCTATGAAAAAATAATCGTTTCTTTCTGCTGGGATACCTCTTAGCCTAAAAACGTTTCATAGAGAAAATCTTATTGATTCTACGAGGCAGTTTTTTCTCTGTGTGGATTCTGTAACTTTTTGCGAACAGAAAATCGTAATATTTATCGACATATTTATTTGTTGGCGGTAACGATAGTGTGATTCCGTAATTTGTTTTTACGATAGTCTCCAGCTTTATCTTACTCAGCATTTAATTCAATATTATGTGGTATCTCTGTATAGAAAATGTGAAAAAAGCGAAAAGAACAAAGAACAATGGAGAAAAAAATCAATGAATTTGATCTTGTGATTTAATTTTATTTTTATCCAACCGATAGCGAATATCGTTAAAATATGTTACAGAATAACAAAGTCGATAAAATTTCGTTAAATTCATTATAGCGATACGATTATCGTAATAAAAGTTACTGAATCCGGGTACTGGTGATAAAATATCTTCTCATATATTCGAACTCTCAGACGGAAGCGCAATTTTCGAATTTGTATTTGTAGTATTATTTATGTTTCTTCTTTTCTAATACATTGGTGATAAAAGGAATACAATGTTTATAAAAGTGTTTGTGCATCAAATAATTATTCGAGTAATGTAAACAATTAGTTTGTGTACATATTTTTTCTATTTTTTGTTTGTTCACATATTACCGTAGCATCTGGTTTATTGTTGGAACAATGTACTCTCTTTTCTTACCGTATTCAGCTCCCAATTTCAGCGTTGTCAACTCGGTGCATTTCGCACCGTTTCTAGTGCTTTTTGAAATTTTCGACGCGAAAAATTTTGAAGTTAGTGCTGGGTGCTTTTTTAAACTAATTTTTGGTGCTTTTTATTTCTTGGCGGTGGCACTAAACCCAAAATTCAAAAAGAATTTTCCTTATATAATATATTTATATTTTTTGAAGAAGTCTAACATTTAAAAAACATATCTAAGCACTGAAGTTAAATGAAACATTTCAAAATATTCTAATAAGATTGTACAAAACTTGGTTGAAGAAATACGTGCATTTTATTCTCAAACTTTCACATTTTAAGCACAATTAATGGAAACAGTGTTTTGCCACACGGCAAAGAAGACATAATGCAATTATAGTCTAAAGCGCCCCATACACGTTTCAATTCTTGGCCACACACTTCATAAGCTGAATTGAAAGATTTTCATTCAACTGTCAAATTTATATTTTTTTTCACACTAAAAATTTAAAACTTCTATTGCATTCATTCATTAATTTTTATATTTTTTATTTAGAATATAATAAATTAAATACAACTTTAAAAATACATAACTTTTTCTATACAAAATAAAGCTACAAACATAAATTTTGAGAGCTAATCAGTAGACTCGAACATACACAGCACAATCGAATTGAAAGATTTACTAGTCAACATGAAAAATCAGAATCTTTTGATTTTAATTCAACCAACTCGACAACTGCCAAATGAATCAATTGACAAAGCCATACACGCTTTGATTTGCGCAACAACCGACTCAATTGAAAATTGAATTGAATCGTGTATGGGCTGCTTAATAGCGAAATATTTTCTAGTATATACAGTAAATAGAGAACAATTCACTTAATGCAATGGAGAAACTTTGAGTTCGCTATCGAGTTTTGGGCAGAAATAAAGTCTTATAACGATTCATTTGATATAAACTGGTTTGGGGCATTATCGAAATTCCATTCCGATCAAACTTTAATGTTTAAACACAGAAGTTGATCACATTTTTACCTTTATTACTTTATTTAAGTCTAACATACGTAAAAAATTTTCCTTACACTTGGCTTTATATAAAAGTGGTCTGAAATGAAAAATTGTGTTGCTAATAGAGCTGCCGTTTTAGGTTACATATTTATAACCTACTTCGTTCCTTTTTTCTAAAATAATAGTACATATAATTTAAGTTTATATAACTTGGTTAACTTGCAAATTACTTTTTTTTAATTTGGTAACTTTCTTATTAATATTGCGTTTGCTGTGAAAGAAAAAGTCTTGATTTTAAAAAAATTAACTACTACTCCCATCGAGTTCAAAATCTAATCAGCAAGTCAAAAAGACTTGCCAATTGCTGCTAATTTGTCTAGTTTCAGGTGATTTGTTTTTTCGTTGACGAAAAAAAAATGAATTTTTTATAATAACTTAAAACGGTTTCGTCAAATTGATTTTAGAATTCACTGAATCTCATAGAATCAAAATGCGTATCGGATGCTTCAAATTTGCAGTTTTAGGGATAAAATGCAAGGTCAACAGATTTCTATATTTTTTATATACAAATTTTTTTTTTTTTATTAAACAAAAAATTTTAATTTAATGCTTTTTACTTAAATTACGCTTTTTTTCCTGGTTTCAGCGCTTTTTGATATTTAAAAGTTGACAACGCTGCCCAATTTGTTTTAATTTGGTGTTAAGCTGGGGTCATACGATTGGCACAATGTACCAATTTTCGTCGGCTCACTGCGATAGAGTCATAAGTAATAAGCCAAAATGACATTATTACTTAATTAATTCTTGAATAAGTCTATATGGCTTTATTACTAATGCAGTGTGGTGCAGTTATGTATTTATATCTCAATTAGTTGAGAAATATGGCAAATTTACTTTGTTACTTATAAATTTATTTCGGTGAGCCGACGAAAATTGGTACATTGTGCTAATCGTGTGACCCCAGCTTTAGTTACAGTTTGTGTAGTTCTACACTGCGCATGGTTTGCAAAAGACTTGAATATTTTATTGAGTCTATGAGTGTCCTATAGATTACACAATATTATTCTACACTTTATTGATATTAAAAAATAGGCCTTGGTTAATTACCTCATCAAAAATGTCATGATTTTTGGGGTAATTAGCCGGGAAAGGTTAGACGGTTAATATTGTTTGAATAAAGCTCACATCTTAAAAAGCAGTTAATTTGGTCTTTCGTTATTCTGCTTGCAACTATGATTGAATTTTTTTTTAAAATTTGCCATATTCAAAAATATTACTGTGTAATTTTTATTATTTAAACACGAATTTATAAATGTTATTTTTTTAATCAAAATACTATGTGGCATTTCTAAAACTCTCAAAAGCAAAAACATGTGAGAAAATGTAATTAAACTTTAATGTAATCATGTGTAGTTGCTGAACATAGGGGACGATTTTATTTGGTAATTTGACTTTAGGTACAGAAGTATGTACATAAATATGTATGCAAATATGTATATGCAATATGTATGCATGTATGTGTGTATAAAGTGTCTTTCAATAAAGATATCCAAACTCATTTTTGTTTCTACAATTTTCTTTCCGCATTCCTTTTTATCTCTGTTCGAATCTATCCGCCACTATGTCAGCGAACAAAAAATAAATAAATATGTTTATATTATTTGCTGAGTGTTAACATTTTTTTAAAATACAAATCGTCACTTTTTATTGCCTCACACCAGAGTTAAAAACGAATTGATTTTTTTTTTTTTTTTTGCTTTAGAAGATTTAAAATCCCGCGATTTTTTTATTGTTGTGTAGCGCATTCAGCGTTTCCACTTTGCTTTTCGACAAATTGGTCAAGAGCAAGAAGGCTAATAAAATTTACGACACATTAAAACTGAAATTGCAAGAATATTCTTGGTGTGTTTTATATATTTACAATTTCATCTCATGTTTTAGTATTTTATTATGTGATTTTACAAATTATATTGACAGATTTAACATGAGTCTTCGATAATGCTTTTGTTAAAAGGTTTTCATTGTCGTCCGTAAGAAAATCTAATTTTTTGTGCGATTGCATGATATGTATTTTAATGCGTAGGGGAAGTAACTGGTTGCAATAAGTCAAAGGCTCACGAATTTTGTACGATTGTAATATAAAATTGATGACCAAGCACTCTAAAGCAGTGAACGAAGCCGATCGGCTGTTAGTTGGCTAATAGCCGCCCCTAGCAATTTTTGGCGAGCCGCAGTGGCCGACGTATACGTCTAATATCTGCTTCGACTTAACCGCTTTTTTTAATTCCCCTTTTTTATAACATGCACGTTTTGTAATTCAACGGAAAAGTATGTACCCGCTTCTGACCCCGGGGTGGAACTTCGTCGTCTTTCTAAAGGTGCATGGGGAAGATATTTGGACGTTCACCTTCACCTGGTGCTTAGACCACCGTGATATAAGCAGCGTGACCGTTTGACCGACTAAATTGGCAAATTGCCACTTTTTTAACTGCCTTTCCCCTTTTTCAACTGCCTTGCCACTTTTTGTCCCCCTGTGAGTTATATGAAAATACATTAAAAATTAAAAGTTTAGTGTAGTTTTCGCGTTTTTTTAATTTTACCCCTTTTTTGATAAGTCCCCTATTGGGTGCCACTTTTTGAAAAATGTCATCGGTCACCCTGGATATAAGGCCGTAAAGGCAGGTGCTCACTTTCATCTAAAACACATCTGCCTGCTTCTGCCATGGAAGAAAAGAGATTTTCTTTGACACTACCCGTCGACAGGTTTATTTATCGGCAGCCGCCGCTGAGGCATATTCAGGCTGAAGCCGCCGTAGACATTTTTGGTCAGTCGCCGCCGTTGATAAATCGGTATCAGCTTCATTCTCTGCGTTCGACATTGTACTACAAGCCAAACAATTTGCCACCGTTGCTGTAAAATGAGGAGCTTGTGTATGAGATTGTAAAGTGTGTGGGGTCTTTGTATGAAACTGTGCCTCAATTTGTAGTGACATCGTAATAATTCGGCATTAGCCAAACGCAATGACGTAGTGACTATATATTTTTTGTTAAGCGTTTGCAACAGGGCAGATGATGCGTTTAAATAAACTGAATTACACAATTAGTGGCTAAAACGTTGAAAGTTTATTTAAAATAGTTTCCAAGTCCAATTCAATAAAACTCACACTTAACATAAATTTCATTTTATTGTGTCATAAGTTCTATATTTATACTCTATAATACAATAAATGCTTTATTTTCTTATATAAAATTCATTTAATGTTTGGCTATTTTTTTAAATTACTTAAGAGTAAAATATTACAATACATATTTCCTTTTTTTTTAATCATGAAATCCTTTATGGTAAAAACTCATAAAGAAACTAAATTTTTTCTCTTATATGTATTGAAGTACATAACATATCTCAATGTATATACATATGTATGTATATCTTGTCTTTGTCACATACTGCCATTTGAAATCAAAAGAACCAGCGAACGAATAACATACAATTTTTTTTAGAGATGGTAGTAAAAATGTACGTGTTGAAAATTTTTAATAGATAAAAATAGTAAAGTAAAAAAAATTGTAAGAAAAAAACCTAAAATAAATAGAAAATTAAATAATGCAACAGTACCATAGTGTAGATTGTAGACGAACTTAAGTCAGTCAGCCGCTCGTTGGTGATTATTTACAATTAAGTTTTTATTTTTATATTTTGCTTTGGACATTTGTGTGAAAATAGAAGAAAACAAAATAGAAAATGTTAAAAAATAATTTTTGCTGTACATATTTGCGAAAGGGCAATCTAAAAAGTTTTTTTATGCCAGGATTGAGGAAAGAGTGATCTACAACAAAAACAAAGCTTTTTAATCCCATCCCAGGTACAACAGTAAACTAGAAGTTGCTATAATACGCTTAATTTCAACCGATCGGAAGAGGCACTTTTAACTTATTCCAATCTGCATGATATCAAATTAGCCGCAAATATTTCAAAACGTCCATTTATTTCCCATTACTTTATTTTCCAGCGGCGTACGATTAAATTAATTTACTGTTTGTAGCCGGTGGCGGCTGTTAGCCGGCTTACAGCCAATCAGCTGTGTTCTCTGCTTTGTGCTCATGTGCAAAAATAATACAAAAACAAATTGAGCAATTGATCTCATTGTTTTTGTTTTTGTTTCACTGACTTCAAAGAACAATTTGATTCGTTTAGAAGAAAGCAAAACAAAAATAAATTTATAGCTGTAATAATGTCCAGTATCGCGCCATAAATAGCATAGCTATAATAACAATAAAGTGATAAAATAATATTTCTACAAACTTTAAGGTATGGTTTGCAAATAAATTTTACTTGTCGAAAGTAAAATAGCAAGTGCTTCATTTTGATACGGGTATTGCGTCCGCTTTGTTGACAATTCATTCGAATTAGTGGTATGAAAATTTGTCTAATAACATTTAAATCTTCTTGCCCCTGTGGCTGAGTGGTAGCGGTGCTAGCCTCTCAGTCCAGAGGTCGTGGGTTCGATTCCCACCATAGACCTTGGGTGTTTTTCGCAGACAAGCTAATTGTTTTGCGAGTTGTGTTTGTCTTTGTTATTTAAAAAATAAAAAATAAAAAACTTGAATACTTGTCGCTCGAATCAAAGTTCGTACAGAAGTAAGATAGAGAAATGAAAATAAGTTCTTTTTCGCTTAGAATGCGCAGGAAGACATTCTTCCAAAATAGTGGAAGAGGAGGCAGTTAAATTTTTGTTCGAACTTGTTATTTGTTTCTTTGTTTGATTTAATTACGCTAAAGTTCGTATTTTCAGTAAACCAAATAACACATGATAATTTTTAAAGAACAAATTGCACCAAAGACAATTGTAATTTTCCTGGCAAGCGCTAGAGGAACCAAATAACATGATACCTTGGAAGGCCGCTACTCCTTCTTCCTACTGTGTGTGTTAACAGTTAATGCAAACTTCAATCTTATATGCACATTTTCAGTGTAAATGGAATACGTGAAGTGCTTTGACTCATCATATTACGAGTCTTTAGAAGATTTATGTACTAAAAGTTAAAATTAACCATCACTAATTTACAGCAGACTTCCCATTATAATTTGTTTTTTATTAATCACGCACATTCCTGTTGATTTGCTTATATTTGTTTTTAATTTTTTTTGTCTGTTTTCACTGCTGAAATGAAAATAAATGAAAAAGTAGTCCTATTCGGAAATTCATAACTGTGCTGCATCTTATGCGCCTGTGTGATTAGCCTACGATGGTCATGCAAATTAGATGATATTGTTTGCCAGACAAAAAATTTCATTTGAGAACATTAAAAATGTATAATTAATAATTAACTTAATCTTAGACTTACCAAAAATGGAATACAATTATACAGTCGACGAAATAACAGTTTTGAAAGCAGAAATTAAAATAAATTAATTAAATATATACTCGTACATATTTAAATATTTACATAAAAAACAAATTAAATACTTACTCATGCATTGCATCAGCCATATTTGTGATTTGGGTTTCATGTTTTTTGCGCATCATGTACACCACATGACATTTGCAGTGTGAACAAACTCACACTTTTCAGAAAGTAAAGAGCATCAGATGCAGCGCAGTGATAGATATCCTAAAATGCCCATTATTCACTTAATGAAATAAACAATAAAAATAAATTTATGTTCGAATGACAACACTAGTAAGTGCAAAATGTCTCCCTCTTTTTACCCGACTGCGCGACCCAAAGAAAAGTTTCTGTTCCCCTCATATCTCTCCCCCCAAAACTAATCAGCTTAGCAATATTAAAGATATGGCAGTTGTCAAAACTCAATATGGATGGCGGCCATGAGACGCCATTTTGTAAATACGAAAATATAGGGTGTTTTTTTCAGAGGTATAGAACTTTGAATTGAAATAAAACACAAAACAATCGTTTTAATGTCCATCAATTTGGCTTTATTGGAAGGATAATTTTATGCCATTAATGTCTAAATATGATTTCGGGCATGTGGCCGCCGCGGCTGGCTCGAATAAAGCCAATTCTACAGGTCCAATTTTCAACCACTTTTTCGAGCATATGGGGCTGTATGTTGGCAATAACGCCACGAATGTTGGCTTCCAAGTCCCCTAACGTTTCTGGTTTGTTGGCGTAGACGAGCGACTTCACATATCCCCAGAAAATAATCCAATGGTGTCAAATCACACGATCTTGGTGGCCAATTGACAGGTCCATTCCGCGAAATTATGCGCTCATCGAATGTTTCCTTCAATAAATCGATTGTGACGTGCGCTGTGTGGCATGTAGCGCCGTCTTGTTGGAACCACAACTCATCCACATTCATGCCATCCAATTCGGGAACAAAATAGTCGGTTATCATGGCTCTATACCGGTCTCCATTAACGAATCGATTCATTCGGGTCCTCTTCAACACTTTGCTCTACAGCGGCAATTGTTTCTTCGGTGCGCACCGTTCGACGTCTCTGCGGATACGTATTATCACATAGAGTAAACGTAGTGCGAAAACGATCCATGGTTAACCGAATTAATTGCTATGATGGACGATTATGTCGACCATAAAATGGACGGAGCTTGCGGTAAACTTCGCGAACTGAACCATTATTTTCGAAATAAATTTGCACGATTTGCAAGCGTTGTTCTTTTGTCAACCTGTTCATGATGAAATGGCAAACCAAACTAAATATTAATCACTTGACAGCTGACAAAATGGCCGCCAGTTAAAAAAGTGATGCCAACTTAAAGTTCTATACCTCAATAAAAAACACCCTTTATAAATAAAAGTCGTCGAACTATATCAAAATATATATCATTCGACAAGTATTTTAAAATCATCTTTTATGATTTTTCATTTCGAATGACCATTAAGAATATTTAACGGTTCACAGTTCTTCGCAGTCGGGTTTTTTTTGCTCTTTTAAATTACTACTGAAGAATATCTGAATAATAAAAAAATTTATTCTTTTAAATACACTATTATATATGAAGTATGAAAACTCAACATAAAATTAAAAAGCAATATATTAATCTTCAAACTTTTTGTGCTGACCTCGTATGGACAGTTATAAAATTGCTTTTCGTTCACAACATAAATAATTCGAGAATGTCAATATTATTTAAGTTTCGTTTTTATTATTATTTTTTTCATTTTCCTGCGGCATAAATTGCACGTATCGTGGGAACTGATATCAGCAGATACATATCGACGGTCCCATACCAAAACATGCCTCCCTTTTCAAATGTTTTAAATACACTGAGCATAATTTAGTTTGGAATTAAGTACTCAAAAAAAATTAATTTAATATATATATATGTATGTATTTACATGACCATTGTAGGTGAGAAAGGACCTTACTTAGAGGACTAGGTAATAGATTTGTGATTCTAAGTCACCTTTAACTATGAACTACGACAAATTTATAAAGTTCAAATAAATTCTATTGCAGTTATTACATATATGATTACAAAAAGTCTCAAGTTTCTCTCTCATAACATTCCCGAGATAACAGCAATAAAGTTTGAAGGCGTTTATCTCAAAACTAGCTTTTTTGACTTAGCATGTTTTAGAATGGAGCCGTCGATATATGTATGCAAAAATTAGTTTAATCATAGTTGTATTGCCACTATCCATCTCTGACAATTACACAGAACTTGTTGTTTGATAATAAAAAAAAATGAGCAGCATGCAGTAGAAGCCGAAGAATTTAAAATGTCTGTAAAACGTGCGCTGAGTTAACTATACTACAAGGAATACGGTGTGTTTGAGCTTTTTTTTAATAAATTTTTAAGTAATTTATTTGCCATATCAATTATGTATGTATGTACAAATTTTCTACCCATTTTATGAATATCAAATATGTGTGCACATGCACCGGTCACACAAATATTAGTACATATTGCTAGTACTACCGAATACTACTTCTCCACCTACAACTAGTACTACTACACTCTGCTATTGCTACTACTTCTATAGCATGTAATACTCCTACTGGTCAGTGTTTGGCCTGCATGTTTGTGTTTGTATCGAACACAAGCTCCATGTATGGGTGCTAATAAATTAAAAAGGCAAAATCTTATGGATTTATGTGCAGATATACGAGTTCTACATCGTATTACTGCAACTATTTTTATAGGAAGACCTCGATGTTAAAGGTCACTAATTACAATTATTTCACATTGTTGGTTTCCATTTATGGCATACATATGTGTTTATGTACAATAAATGTAAATGTAATTAATTTAAAGCATAATTAGTAAACCATAAGAACTTAAGTTGAAGTAAAATTAATTGATAAAACTTCAATTAGATTCGAGGTATTAATTACAAAAGGTTATAAAGGATTTTATATAAAATAAACCAAAAAAAAACATCTGTTTTATATTGATTGTTTAAAATTACAAATACAACCGAATTCACTTTTTAAGCTGAAGTATTAAACACATTCACAGCAGGAGGCTACCGGCTATATGTAATCTGTCAATAATAATATATATACCCTCTAGTCAGCCTAGAACCATATGTCTCTATGTCAATACTCTTTCTCCAGCGACAACTGCACTAGTTAAAATGTCGACAACTTTCCTTTTATGCGTGAGTAGAGATACGTTAGAGACAACAGTTCCAGTGGATTTCTGGTGATATTGTCAATGAACGCGTCAATAGTTTGTTTTTCTTTTTTATTCTGTTGTGCAATAATATTAACAAAATATATGTAGACGAGGGTCACTAAAATCTACTAGTGAATCTTTGGTTCAAATATCTCCATATGATCGTAAAAGAACTACCTTCTCAGTTGTGCTAAAGTCTACTGGTAGATTTTCAATGACAACCGTATGTTATACATATGTCAATAGGCGATTACATTGGCTGGGGTGCACCTAGTCAGTAGCACTGTTGACAATGTCAGTAGAAAATAACTATAATTTTACTATTGAGAACGAGCGAGGAAATATCGATATTGTAGACCAGAGCCCCTAAAATTTACTAGTGAATCTTTGGTGCCAATGTCTCCATGTGATCCCCAAAAAAACTACTTAGTCAGTAGTGCCACAGTCTAGTGGTGGGTTTTCAATGACAAGCTAATGTTAAATGTCAATAGATGATTACATTGGCTTGGGTATACCTGGTCAGTAGTACTACTGACAATGTCACTAGTAGATCACTACAGTTTCACTATTCGCACTTTCTGCAGGGTGTGTAATTATTTTTACGACAACACGGCTACACGAGCACTTTGTAGCTGTAGTCAACTGAGATTAGTTTCTGATTTTATTGGCGAACATGAGCAAATATAGTACTGCCAATATAATACAAAATGTGAAATGCATGGTAGCTTAAAATTATTGTATATTATTTACTAGAAAGAACATGCTAAAATTCATTTATAAAATAAATTGATTCATTTTGTATATTCTTCAATATAAGTGCTTAAGTAGCTGGCTACATGTCTACAATTGTTGCCAGCGGCATTTCGTGTAGTCGGTAGCCTGTTGTCGTGAATGTATTTAATGGAGCTGGAGTATTAAACATATTCACCACACGGACTACCGACTTCAATGGGTAATGTGAATAAACAAAGTATTTGCTTTTTACTTAAAATTTTGTTTTAAAACCCCAAATATGTATGTGTTTTTTGTTTTTTAAAAAAATTTTTAACTAAAAATCAAATACTTTTTTTATTCATACTACCCAATGTGTCAAAAACAGATCACTCGCCGCTGCAAATTGTTGTTAATGCTGATTTTGTCGTTGTGACAAATGTAGTGCAAAATGTGGAATGAATGATACCTTGCAATTATTTCGTATTTTTAACCCCCTACTAAAAAAAGGGGTGTTATAAGTTTGTAGTGTGGGTCTGTGTGTCTGTCTGTGTCCACGTACACGCCAAACGGCTGGACCGATTTTCATTTAGTTTTTCCTGTTTGAAAGATGACTTGATCGAGAGGGTTCTTAGCTATGTTTGAAAAAAAATCGGCCCAGCCGTTTAGAAGATATAACATCTCTTCTGAAAAAAGTCGGGGGTTCTTAAAATTTTTAATTTTTGTTATTTTAAATTAATTCAGCAAAGTTCGACTATGACTCGCACATAATGAGTTCCGAATGGAGCTTGTTTCTTGGTGATTTTTTAAGTATTTCCTACCGTTATATATTTGTTGTTGTAGCAGATAAAGTTTTAGATATTTTTGAAAAATATCAGGTCTGTACCTCTTACGGTTATCAAAAAAAAAAAAAAACACAGGTTGTGACAGACAGACATACAAGGGGATGGACGGAGATCGTAGCGAATGCAACTGGGGTCCTTTTCTGACTTTTACGTAATATAAGTATATTTTAAAGTTAATTTTTATGAATGTGAAATACTTGAATATGGCACCACTGAGTATCAGCTGCTTACGATGCTACTGCCATCTACAAAATGATTAAGCAGCTGCCGACAAGCTGCAAGGCGACAAATGCAGCTAGCGGAATTCTTTCTAAGTTTTCCAAAACCGATCTTATTAGATTGCACAATAAGAAACAGCCTTGACATGTTTGAGTGTGAACTAAGTTCTTAAAGAGAAAAAATAACACTTTTATAAAACAAATTTAATCACGCACAAACAAAAATTTGTCATATTGGTACACATTAGGTAAAATTGTAAGAAAACACGAGTCACATTGGCTGACTTCATAAATGCAGCTTGCAATCCAACACTGCAAAGAAATTAATTTACAAGGCAAAGCAATACTTTATGGCAACACTATTTTGACAATCAGTGAAATACATTTTTAATCAGAAATAATTTTTAGTCAGGCTTAAGTTCAGTAATTTCAATTCTTTTTATTGAATGAAATATTTTTTTATTAATTAATATGAGTTTCTAAAGAAGAGAATAAAAATTAAATTAGACTTTTAAGCTGGGGGAAATACCGATATTTTTCTGTGCAGCAACGCACTTCATCAGCACCCTAGTCTATCTACTTGGGTAGAGATTGTTATTAACATCAGCTATTTAACGTAAATTCTAATGAAACGCAATGTGAGAAATGATTATTGTGTACAATTATTGATTTACCTTTGGTAAATACATATGTATGTAAGTATCACTATTTATTTCCCCTGTTTTTCCATATTTTCATTTTTCTATTTAGGTTAGCACGAAGTTATATTACTCTACTCACGTATGTTTAACTATTCTTGCTTATCTTTTACGATCATCACATTAATTATTTTTACTTATTCGATGTACCGTCGGTACATACATATAAGTATTATAGTAGTGGATATTATGTTACTTTGTTGTTGCATTCTCCCGTTTATTTGGTTTTCGAACATTAGTGATTGCCAAGTGAACAGTGATTGCCAAGTGAACATATTTTTGTCACGTGCCCATGATGAATTAAATGAGTCATTTTTAGATTTTAATTGAACTATAGTGAATTTTTAATCAGAAATAATTTTTAGTCAGGCTTAAGTTCAATAATTTCAATTCTTTTTATTGAATGAAATATTTTTTTATTAATTAATATGAGTTTCTAAAGTTTCTTTTATGAACGCGCAAAAGTTGTTTAGTTGTTTCATTAATTATAAATTTTGTGAAATTAATTTTTTTAATGAATGTTCAGCAAACATGCGCTAATCTTTTCAAAACCGCTTTCGAATTGGCTTATAATGATAAAAAATATACCAAGGAAAAATTAATCAAAAATGAAAACAATGCACAAATTTAACAGATATTTCGCATTGAAAAGCATTGCCATGCAATAATGAACTCGCGGCATTGCCAAAAATAACTCTACTCTATTTATGAACACTACGCATTTCAGTGTTGCATTGCAAGCAACCTTAATTGCTTGCTGTCGCACGTGACAAAAAAGTGAAATTTCTAGTAGAAATGCCTCAATATATAAGACAGCTAAAATTTTTTTGCACATTGTTATACTTTTTTCCGCTGCTATCCTGCTAGCTAAGTTAAAATTTAAAGACTCTCAATAATTCTTATTCTAGTTGTCGACATCGACGTCACTTTAACACAATACCAAAAAATTGGGGCTTGTTTACTCCCTCTCGAGAACAATTTTGTGCTACTGACAATCTATTTCCGTTTCCTAAGGTCTAGAAAATTCCATAAACCTACCAATAGGAGTCAGTTGTTTTGGACAACGTGACGTGAATATTATACATGTCCAGCTATAAGATAACATGGAGGTGTTAAACTATCGGTAGTGTTATCGATATCGATTATCCATGCCAAAAAAAAAAAAAAAAACAATATATCGTGCCATAACCGCGAAAATAGCTTAAGCGACATAATTTTCCAACTTCCATTTGTGACCAAAATCGATCATTCGCGATCGTAAATAGTTGATTTTCATCAAAAAAAAAAAACGAAGTCCAAAAAATGTGTAGCTTAAGCTATTTTAGCGGTTATGGCTCGATATTTTATTTAAACAAAAAAATATGTAGAAGATTATTTTAAAGCTCAGTAAAAAACTAAATACTCAACCGAAGCGAGAGTTGTTTAATGCTCATGTACATACTTTTGTGTGTTTCGCTAAAAATCATTAAAATAATTTTATATTATCTGTTATACAAAAGTTCAAAGCAATTGTCCTGCTGCCCTCGGGAAGTACAATTTTTACAAGTATTTTATATTTTAAGGCCAATCTATCATGAAATACCGATGAATCGAAAAAACGAAAATAAATGCTTAATGAAATCTCATACAACTCATTAATAAACCTGGAAACATTAATTTCTATAAAATTCACAATAATCAATAAAAAAAAAGCAATTCTGTATGCTTTTTATCAGCAATAATGTGTGCCAACTACAAAACTTCTATCATTCTAAAAGGAAAAGCCAATTGATGCATTTCAACTTTTCCATCTTAAATCAAAACTTTTTCAAAAACACTTTTCATTTTTAAATCAAGCCTTTGTGATGTTGCTCTACATTTGTTATGACATGATAACCGCAACAAAACATCAGTTCATATTAGTTCAACATACAGCAAGACAACATGATGTAATTTGATATACATAAATCTCTATTAGCATGACCACTAGTGTCAGCTGAAACAGAACCGTGTCTATGTATACCAAATGAATGTGACTGACTGGTTGGCTGATTGATTGGAGAACTAACTAAGTGACGGACTACTTACTACTAGAGATGTGCACGTGAGTGTTTTCTGACTCACGACACGCACGCTCACGCAGAAAAATATTTTACTCACGCACTTTCACGCACGAATGATTTTAAAAATTTTCACGATCACGCACGCTCACGAATAAAATATTTTTAATCACGCACGAGTGGCTTACAACTTATCACGATCACGCACGCTCACGAAGAAGTGTATGTATAATATAATTTTCATGTTTTTTGGTTTGAAAAATAGGTTCTTACATATTATATGTATGTACATATCTATGTATATATGTATGCTCGTGTTTTTGTAAAATTTACAATGTAAATTAAAATAAATCAAAGTTAATTTAATATCGTTTTAAATATTCGTATTCGCGGATATTATTTTAAATATTCGAATTCGAATTCTCGTATATCAAAAATTTACATTCCGCACATGTATGTACATATGTATACATACATAATATAAATGTGAAGGTAAGACATATAATCAATTAAATAAATGATAATCAAATAAATGAGAAAATTATATTAAATGAAGAAAACATACAAATTACTAAAATTTTTTCTGTTACGTAACATTTTCAAAGACTCCCCCCACCCCCACCATAACAAATCATAACAAAACTCGAACCCCACCCCTCCCCCCTACAGTGTTAATTAATATATGGCCGGCCCCTAAAGCAAAAAATATTTTCTGCGGTACAATTCGTCAGTAGTATTGTTGACAAAGGCACTGTTGAATCAGTAGTGTTTCTCAATTGATACTTCCTACAGGGTATCTAAGAAACATACATACATACTTACGAAGGTGTATGTACCCATCAAACAAAATGCTCCGAATTCGTAAAGAATTCGTAACGATTGGTCGACAAAATCTTCCGATTTCGGCACCGAAATATTACCGAAATCGTAACAATTTTTGTGGGAAATGGTTGACACGACTTCGTAACGATATGTTGGTACGAACTCGTTACGATAAGTCGGTACGAATTCGTAACGTTATGTTGCTGCTATTGTCGAAATAATTTGCACATTCTCACGTTTTTTAATATTTGTTACAATCCTTTTTTTTATCAACATATACATATTTATTTTAAAAAAAATGTTCACACACTTTTACTTATGTACTCAAAAATCAAAGTTTAACACGTTATGCAAAAAAATATTTTACTTTAGCTTTAAAGTTCATAGTATTTGATAAGCACTATAAGGCTAACATAGCTTTATTAAAAAATCACATGCAAAAGACAACTTTAAATATTTTGTGATTTAATAATAAATACTGGTAACACCACCGTGTTCAACAACCACTTCACAGCTTATGATGTACAAAATTGAATACAATTTCATTCGGGTATTCAAATATTTTTTTTATTTTATTAAATAAATTTTTATTATCTTGAAGTAAAGCAACCTAATTTAAAAAATATGAGCTTCTGACTTAATAGGAAAACAGATAAGCACAACCATGAAGTAAAAGTAAAAAAATGTGAAAAATTATCACAATTTGTTTTATTCGAATGAAACGAGTATTTGAATATCCAGCTTTTTTCGATTTGTTTTGATTGGATGTACATCACTAAAACATTTTTGTATAATTGTATTTATTTTAATATTTTTTATGGATTTTGCTATGTATTTCGAAGCAGTTGGATAATTTGGTGATGTTTCCCATTACATGACACAAATAATAAATTTAAGATAAGAGCAGGCACTTCTAGCTTCATTTTCAGATGTAACATGAATCAGTATGTGCTATATTAGTAAAAATATTTGAGGTACGAAATACACATTTTGGAAATATAAACTTAAAGTAGTCTTAACAAACGTGGGTGCCTACTTTAGAATTTTTATACAATAGTTTTTTTAGAATAAAACTTTACTTAACATTGCTTGGCAAAGCTTTATTAAGTTTTTTTGCATAAGACCCTAAATGTTTAAAACAACTTGTTCAGAGAAACTACCGAAATGCCTTGACGAATTCGGTACGACAAGTCTGACTTCAAAAAAATTCGAAACATTTTGTTTGGCGGGTATTCATTATGTTTATAAGCTCATACTACCATACATATTACTATATGTACATATATGCATTTATTATTATAAAATAATAATAAATGCAGGAATGTTATCTCGTGAGAGCGTGAGAATTCGTGCGTGATTATTAAAAAAAGCTCACGCATGATCACGCACGAGTAAATTTTTTTTCAGTCACGCTCACGCTCTCACGCGTGATTAGTTATAATATTTGATCACGAGTCGCGTGATTCACGCGTGACACGATAAAATCACGACATTTGCACATCTCTACTTACTACCTCACTGACTGGGTGACCCAATTTTGTGTAATAAAATAAAATGAAAATTAAACTAAATACTAGAAAAAAAAGCAAAAATATTTTTTTTTTTATATAAAATCAGTTCAATTTAATTGATGCTGACAACTGCTGAATTGCAGTGATTGTACGAATGCATTTAAATGCAACAAACTATAAAAAAAAATTTAAATTATTTGCATAAATATTTAGATGAATGATAGCAAAAACGTAGAAAACATCACTGGTCAACTTGAGTAATATTTAAATCTAAAATTAGACAAACAAATTAATTGTTTGCATTTACGCACAAATTAATCAATCACTTATTTAATGTATACCGTGCCATGCAATTGATTGATGTAAATTGAGACTTTTAAGTATGAAATCAAAAATGAAAGAAAATAATAAATAAATAATTTAAGATCGGGCACAAATTTATTAAGGCAATAATGAATTTCTTTTTTCTGACAAATTTTTAATTTGACACGCAACGAATGGCGTCAACAAATCATACATGCAACCCTCATTGTATGGGAATGTTGTGACAAACATTGTATTACATACTGCGGTTTATTTATTAGAACCAAGTCAAGTTGATAGAGAAAGGCCTTAACTCATTTTTTTGAAATTTAAATTTTTGCATTTTTCGATACATTAGATGTTCTTTTATCGAAATATACAAAAAACTAGATTTAAAAAAAATAATGAGTTAGGGCCTTTCTATATTAAGATAATGATATATACACACACATGGATATGTATTTCATGTTAGTATCTGTTAAATTTTGACTGGCTATTATTTTATATGGCGCTGAAACTCAGTTATAGGTGGGGAGGGGGAGAGCAATCGTGGCACTTCCCCACAGGATGAATAAATTTTTTCATTCGAAATTGTGTGACTACTTGTGAAAGTCATATGTGGCCTTAATTATGAAAGTGGTCTAAGTTATATATTGCTCTTGTGGAGATACTTAGTAGATTACATTTGAATATATAAAAAAGTATTTTTATATTAAGCAGCATTTTAATTTAGAGTTGTTCTAGTCCCCATTTATATACATTTATTTAATTATTTTTAAGTATTTATGGAAGTTTTTCAAAGATTTATTTGATATTTCGAAGCCAAAATGCACATGACTTAGATCACTTTCATAATTAAGGGCACATATATCGATTTTAACTTTCATTGCTTTTTTTTGTGCTTGTCTCTTTATAACCTTTACAAACAAGTTAAAGATATGTATGAGTTTGTCATTTCCTTTGCAATTTCCACAATATTCATATGCGATCCCATATAAATACGGTGTCGTGAAAAATTAATCGCAATAATATATGAAATAAATAAAAATATATTTATTATAAAAATATATTTTTGACCCCTATATGCATATTGTTGCCAATTGTCTACATTCCTGTTGAGTTTAATTTTATTCATAAATTTTAAATAAATTCTTATGTGGATAGTTCAACTAACTCAAAAAAGGAAATGGCTAATAAAAACATAAGTGAAGCAATAGATTCAGACGTGGCTGACTGACAAAAGAATTATCATATTTTTTTGGTTGAACTCTGGGTTGCTGCTACTGACTGGCCATTCAGGTGAGCCACAGTCTTGTGTCCTCATCTGACTTAAATCGAACTAAGTAGCTCCCATCTTCTGGAAAAGATTAGCTTGCATGCACATTTCACGATCAAGTGCAGGTGGGAACATCTTGATTTTTCACAGCAAGAGCTTTTTCGGTGCAAATCTCGGTCTAACATCTTTTCAGCGAGTGCTAGCCGCTGAAGGACATCAACACCTTTATTCTGTAATACTAAATCTCAATGAGTAAATCGCTTTGGAAAATATGTACAAAACATAAAGCGCTTTTGCAATGACATCAAACGCAAAAATTACTCCGAACCAAATTTATAGCGCGTTGCCTAACGCTGAACAACACGGTACTAACGCCGCGTTCAGACTATTATACTTTGTATTTATACTTGTCAAAAATTTAAATAATATGTGCAGGTATGATAGTCTGAACGCAAAATGTCATCAAAGTGGCAAATAATACGATAAAAAATTTCACATCCCATAAGACTTTTTCGTTTTTAGAAAATTTTCTAAACGATAATACTTTTCATTAGATCAGTGAATCGTATGGAAGTATTATTCGTTGACGTAATTTTTTAACGTTTTTGTAATATCTTTTCTTAAATTTTTTCTGTTATTTACATATGTAGAATATTTTTAACTGCTGAATTTTTTTCAAGTGCCGGCACGTCCCCGCCTACATGAAACCGCTTTGCCGCCGCTGGTCAATGAATAGCACAGACATTTTCATTGAGGTAGTTTAGACGAGAACAATTTTTGAGCCGCACAATTTTTGTTCTTTTCCAAATTACACGAGACTAATTCATCTGGCACAAAATGTATTCGTATACACAGCTGTGTGTGTGTTAGTGTTTTTAGTATTCATTTAACATTTGCTGTTTTTTAAGTTGTATGTGTATTGGTTTTATGCTGCAATGCGGGGTTGAAGCTGGTTGAAAAGTTATGCCAACCGCAAAACCACTCTCTTTGCCTCTCTCACCAACAAACTGGCATGTTATGCCAGCACAATTATGCCCGTGTAAATCAGCGCATTGAACAGCTGTTTTGTTTTCTGCTTGTATTACACATTTTATTTGAAGTGTGATGGTCTGAATACAATAGGTCCGTTTGTTTACTTTTCCAATAAAATCCTGTAGTTGAGTAAATTTTGGGTAATTTGAAAGTTTTACTCTCAAGAATGTCTCTTGCACAAAATAGAACGCGAACGGAAAAATTGCAAAAATTTGCAGATTAATCAGCTGATCATATTGTTGTATGTTTTTGTTTTTTTGACTACCCATCGAATACATATTTTTGGTAATTGGTGCATGCATGCATTTTTATGATTATAAATTTGAAGCGATATATACATTTTTCTAAAATAGAACTTCTGTGAAAGCTTTAGATTGTATTTGGTTTTTAGTTTTTATTCTGGGTAAATGGCGTAGGAAAGAAAATACATCAATATTTGATTTCTGGTAGTCGGTACCCTGTATAGTCTGCAGAAATAAGTATTCACATATACATAAACTTTACATCTCTAAAAAAATTAAAGTAAATAGCACAATTAAATTAAATTTAAAAACTGATGTATTTAACGATTATTATTCCTTAATTTGTTTCATCTTGAACATAAAAATTTTCAGATTTTTTTTGTTAAACTTTTACTTCAAGTTTTCTTCTTTTAAATGCTTTTATTTAAAAAAATAATAATACTTTCTTTGTATTTGTATTTGTATTTGGATTTTACTGGAAAAAATTTGTTCAGCAAATATTTGCAGACTCTCAGTCAACAACTGTCAATTTACTCTCTCAATTGGCACTCTCTTTTGCAATTTTATGTGTAAACGATCGCATTTCAGTAAAATCCAGTACAAATTTGCACAAAATTGCACAAATTTTGGGGTAAACAAACGGACCTAATATGTGATTTTACGTTAGATTTTTTGACAGTCGCAACGAATGTACATATTTAGATTCTGTATCGGAAAATGTGATGAAAGTATTAATACTTGTATAATAGTCTGAACGAGGCTTAAATGGCATTCGCAGGCTTCTAAGTCTGAACAAATTTTCATACACTTTTCGTTTGTTTTTTAATAATTTATCTAATTTTTTAGGAATAACTTCATTAGTTTTTTTTAATCACATAACTAATTTCATTAAAACTGAAAATCAAAGACCTAAGTCTAGACAAAAATAGATTTGATGTTATATACCAGAAAAAAATTTCTAAATTATCTTATTGTCTTCAGTTCCATAATTTCTCTTAACTAAAACAAATATGAAAACTTCGTGTCTGACCGTCTAAGCTTTCTAAGCATTTATGCATTGTAGGCCTGCGGTCAGGCGCAAGGTGTGCCTAACTAGGTGGTAGACCTATTGCATATGATAATTTTTTTTTATCTATGTGCCTTGTATCTGACGAATGTCAAAAACTTCTTTTTGTTTCCGCTTTGGTACATTTATTGTTGTGCTTTTGGCGTTCTTCGGTTCTTTACACAGCTATGGTAGCCATGCTTTTGTACAACAAATCCTTATGCATTCGCCTGGGGTCTAATCGTGGCTTTCGATAACGAGCTGATTCGATCATGTTTTTTCAGTTTGAGATTATGGCATTCGATATCTTAAAATATTATATTATATTATTCCATTGTTCGATATCGAACAATATTTTTACATTGTTCGATGGCGCATGCCGCAATCTCGTTCGAATCAGCTCGTTATCCAAAGCGACGATTAGGCCCCTGGTATAATTGCACCATGTTTTGGGGCTTCCAACACCTGCGACGATTACTAGAGATTTTCTGGAAAAAATTTTGCTTGCATCTCATAGTTGTTTTATATTTTTGTGGAA
The DNA here is from genome assembly GCA_949987645.1 of Tachina grossa. Classification (NCBI taxonomy): domain Eukaryota; kingdom Metazoa; phylum Arthropoda; class Insecta; order Diptera; family Tachinidae; genus Tachina; species Tachina grossa. The sequence goes on along the minus strand of OX465274.1, from coordinate 37,461,637 downwards.
TTTTTGGGGAAAATACATTTCAATAAATTCTGTTAATATTAAAAACTTATATCAGCTTCTATTTTTATATATATTTGCAGGCCAAAGCTATAGGTAAAGTTCTCTTCGACCAAGTCTGCCGCCAACTAAATCTTCTGGAAGCGGACTATTTCGGCTTAGAGTATCAAGAGAAAGCAACACAAACCAAATATTGGTTAGATTTAGAAAAACCCTTAAATCGCCAAGTTGGCCTTTCACTAGTGGATCCAATGTTACGTTTTTGTGTTAAATTCTATACACCAGATCCATCACAGTTAGAAGAGGAATATACAAGGTTAGTTTTATTAATGATAAAAAAAAAGAAACAAACAATTCTGACTTCAAGGAATAACGTATTTTGCTCTTACTCCAGATATTTATTTTGCCTACAAGTCAAACGTGATTTAGCCACCGGCAGTTTGCAGTGTAATGAAAATACGGCCGCCCTAATGGCCAGCTATATAGTGCAGGCATCGTGTGGTGATTATGTAGCCGAAGATTATCCAGATCATACGTATTTGTCATCGTATCGCTTTGTACCAAATCAAGATGCTCCAATGCAAAGAAAAATAATGGAGAACCATAAAAAGCACGTGTAAGTTTGAACAGAATAAATTCGTAGAAGTTTTATTTTATAAAAGTTTAACTGTGCGACCCTTAAATGTTGTAATATTTTTTTTACTTATTGATTTTTTTTAACAGTGGCCAATCTCCAGCTGAAGCCGATTTAAACCTCTTAGAAACCGCTAGACGTTGTGAATTGTATGGCATGAAAATGCATCCCGCCATGGATCATGATGGCATGCCATTGAATTTAGCCGTAGCCCACATGGGTATAGCAGTCTTCCAAAATATTACGCGCATCAATACATTCTCTTGGGCTAAAATACGCAAAATATCATTTAAACGCAAACGATTCCTAGTTAAATTACATCCTGAGGGTTATGTAAGTATTATTGAGGTTTGTTTAAAGTATTTTTTCAAAAATTAAAACTTAACAGAAAAAACTTAATTTTGTGTTGAATTACTAAATCCAAAAATTCACATAGGAACTACCACAGATTTCGTAAAACTGAAAAGCGAAATTGGTAAAAGTTTAATAGAATGAAAACCCAATTTTTCTTATTAAAATAATTTCATATAAATTCATCCAGCCAAATAAAGAATATAATAAAATTTAAAATTAGTTTCGAAAACGAAAATGATCAATAGGTAAGATGAGAGCTAAATTTTCCCTTCGGTGTATTATTGGAAGGCTGTCGCGTAGAGCTTCAGATCGGTATTCTTCAAATTTCCCAGTCTCACAAAGGTATCGGCTTCCAACTATTTGAGAAATTGGGAATTTTTCGACAATGACGAATAGTCTTTTGGCATTTTGTTTACATGCTTATATCGATTTTCGGCTCAGATTTCAATTACCAGCCAACAAGCAACATTGTTTTTGATGTACAGTAATTTCCCCTTAACTGATTTTTCAAAAATGCATGGCTTTTGATGCAGATAAGCCGGTAAATCATATATGCGATTGATTAGTTTTTTTACTAATGCAATTGCATGCTTTTTTGTAACTAAGCGGAGACAGTATTGTATAAACAACCTTAGTAACAAGATTTCGCTGAAGATGAGTTGAAAATATATTGGTGAGCAGTGATACTTTTGGGACAGTTAGAGCTGTTATAAACAATTATTTTTATATGGAACCTCCTTTAGGGAGTAGATACAGGTGGCAGATATGTTAGAAAATAATGATTTTTCTAGAAGCGCTCTCAAACAAATTTTATTTAAAGAAAGCTAGTTTTTCCTGGGTGCCAGCCCTCTTTGGGAAGTGCTGGTAAGGGACATTTCGCCACACTAGAAGCAACTATAAATCAATTAATCTCAAGAAAAACTCCCGACAGCAGTAGAGCTGTTGCAACAACATCAATAACAACAAAAGTAGTTATGAGAAATTTTGTGAACTTTTAACCCTTCAATCCTACATTTGACCTTAGAGCTATAATAGATGCCTGATGAATTTTGCTACATAAAGAAACTCAAATAACTTTTTTTATTATGTTTTTAAATAACAAAAATTAAACATTTTAAAAACCCCCCCGACTTTTTTCAGAAAAGATGTTATCAGCCCAATTATGAATATTCCCGGGGAGTTTTTTCCCTTCCCTATCATTTGTTAACAGGGAATAATCCTCCTATTCTAAATAGCCGGGGAATAAGCAAATACGGGAGAGAGTAAAATCTGGATCAGCTGTTTAATGTTTACATATTTTTCTGCACTAACGCAAAGTTCAGCAATATAAATTTATTAAAAATGTGATGTTTTCATTGTCAATAAGATTTCGTGTTAATATAATATTTGTTTTTGTTTAAATAAAAATTAAATAAACAGTGTATCCATTCAGACATTCGGAATAACTTTGTGCTGAGAAAGTGGAGTGAAAACTGAGTCAAGTCCAGTGAACTGTGTGTACAAAGGAAATTTGTAAATTTTATAAAGTTTTTCTTATCGGTCTTGATAATATTAGAAGGAAATAAATCTTCCATTTACCTATTATGGGAACTACAAAATTTATTGTTTTAGTATTTGTTCTGAATACAGAAGTAGTTAATGTTTATGAAGTGCATGTGCGCAGTGTTTAGATAAAAATGCAAAAATAAAAAATACAAAAGGGAAATATAATAATTCGGTATTTATTTAAACTTTTTGTTCTAAATAAATGCTTATATATTGTTTTTCAACATTTATTAATATGATTCTTAAATTTTTGCATTAGTTCCCTTCAAAATGTTTGGAGAGAAAACTCTCAACAAATTCTCCCTCTCCCTCATATTTAGAATACCTACTTTTTTCCCAGGGAGTTTTTTCCCGGGGAAATTTTAATTCATAATAGGAGGAATGGGAAAAGGGAAAAAACTCCCGAGGTATTGCTATTCATAATTGGGCTGTATATCTTCTAAACGGGTGGACCGATTTTCTTCAACCCTCGAATCAAGTTATCTTTCAAACAGAAAAAACTAAATGAAAATCGGTCCGGCCGTTTGGACTGTACGTGGACACGGACAGACACACACTACATACTTATGACACCCCTTTTTTTAGTCGGGGGCTAAAAATAATTAATTTTAAATGGGATCCATACTAAGAGACGCATGTGTGGTAACTTAACAAAAAGTTGTTTATGACTGTCTGACTATCGGTTGAAGCAACTTTTGTAAATCATTTCAATTTGATGGTTTCGCTTTATAAAGTCCCCACAAGAAAAAGTCCTGCCGTTTGATCTGGAGACCGAGGAGGCCACCGAAATGTTGAGTTTTATGAAATAATTTTATTCGGATATTTTCGTAGTAACTCTGCTATAACGGGCCAGGCTATGTGTGAACTCATTCCATCTTGTTGAATTCAATTGTTGAAAGAAATTCTCTTTCGGCGCAGTTCAGAAAAGATAATTTTGTAACGATCTCCACTGACAGTTACAGTTCAAAACTTGATGAAACTACACACCACACTGTGATTCGAGCTAGGTTCAATTGTCTCTCTTGAATAATTCGTGGATTAGAGTCACTCGTTATTGGATGATTTTGCCTAATAACATTGCCGTCAATATCAAAATGGGAGGCGTACCCTTCCACCATTTGTAGTATCATCTGGCAAAATTCCGAGTTGGATAGCCAAATCCGCGAGATTTAATTTACTTGTAGTTTCAACCTTATATATTAACAAGGTCAAATCTTTGTGCAGAGTTGTCTGATACACATCTGAAAAGATAAGTTTCTTGTTAAAACTAGAGAATAATAATGAATACTCCAAAAAAATATATATATGTACATAAGTAAATAGTATTAATTTTAGTAACTGCATATGAGTAACTATGACTATAGCCGATTCCAACATACAATAGCATCTCTCTTCGTTTATCCAAGAAACTAAAATATGCTACAACTACAAATAAAAAGGCACATGCGTATCAAGCGCACTGATTCTCTCTCATACTTTCAGTATGAGTATGTTTATACTCAGGCTTTGAATATTTAATCGGACAAAAAAATATACGCATGATACTCGGAATATTTATTTATCATGCGTCACCGTATACATATATTTGTGTTTATAAAATGGAATGGAAAATGTGTGTGTGTGTGTGTGTGTGTGTGTATAGCTGTTTGAAAACATGATTTATGTGTGTGTAAATAAAATAGCCCTATATATATGCATGTGGAGCCGATTAATAGTCAGATTTTTTTGTACTCATGTATATAATTGTAGATTACACAGACTTTAAACTTTAGTTATGGTTGTTTGTATATGTATAAACACAGCTGTTGGATGTTTAATAGTTATATATATTCGGTTTAAAACTAATGCATGTGCTTCCATATGAGCGTGTACGCATTAGTGTCCTGCACAAGACATCTTATAAGAACTTTCAAGACATGAGGGATTTTTCAAATGCCTTACGACAGCGAAATCTTATAAAACAAACGTTAACAACACTGATTGCAAGAAATTTGTTGGAGTATTGTAGGTATAAAAGTAAAAAAGAAAACACTTCGTGGCGGAAGAATTTGTGATACTTGCTTCTTTCTACGCATGAGCGCGTGTACAAACGTCATGCATGTATGTGTGTATGATCTTTTATTTTTCTGCGCACATGCAAAGGCACACACATGCATTAACATTAGTTGTATGCGGTTAATCACATAATAGCTTACCATCTACATATTACACACACACTCAAACGTACAATATGAAAAATAACAAGCATACACTAATCAACAGTACTTCTTTTGAGTGTTTGTTACAAACAAGCTGTCTTGGCTACATCGCTTGTTAACACTGATATACACGTACACCAATACATCCATCGTGCTTAGCTTATAGTACGACAGCATTTATTATTGGTTTAGTATAATACATGCGACGTGAATACATTTAAAAATCATGACATATTTACATTTAAAGACTGTTTACGCAGGTCTCTAGTACGCATTTATAGTTGTTGAAGCGCTTGTGGTGCCCTATGCCCTATGTGGTGCCCTATGCTATGGATTTCTGTTGTAAAGTCTTCGAGCAACTGTGCCATGCTCGACAAAAGATTATATCAAAATCAATATTGTTCACCTGCTGAAAGCTGTACGCCGAAAGTTCTCCAAAACTCTCTTTATATTGAATAATTTCCATGTGTTTTTCATCGTGCCAATTTTTAATTTTTACAAAATTAGGTAATTATATAAAATTAAAAAAAAAATTAACTGACAATATATTTAGAAAAAAATACTACATATTATTTTGGTAGCGCGTTTAATCAGCCAACCTGAAAAATAAAACAAAAAAACTACACGGTAAAATTAATTAATTTATATTAAATTTTATGAAATATTAAACATAAATTATACTTCCTATTTATTTCACAAACAAAAACAAACGCCTTTAACGCTAAATGAAACTTGCATGCGAAAATTTTTCAATATTAATCATAATAAAATCAATTATCAATTCAAAAAGTTAATTGCAAAAAATCATGCAAAAAACTAGTTTTTCTAAATTAGAGTTTTTTAATGGAAACGTAACAAAAGAAAATTTAATTAATTTCTTTCAGGGCTATTACAATAACACCGTAGAATTTTTATTTCCTGGCCGTAATCAATGTAAAAATTTTTGGAAGAAATGTGTAGAGAATCATGGCTTCTTCCGTTGTACAGTTGTTCAAAATACACCGCGCCGCAAGACCCGAGTCATGTCAAGAGGCAGTTCATTTCGGTAAGAGTTTTTTTTTTTGCTCACATTTTTAATGTAATCATATTAAAAGGTTTCTTTCATTTGCCATTTTTGTTTTGTGAAATTTATAGATATAGTGGCCGTACCCAAAAACAAATTATTGATTTTGTTCGTGAGAATTATGTGAAGAGGCAAAATTTCCAAAGGTAAGTTCAGCAAATTGTTTTCTTAACTTTCGAAATTAGAGTTTTACATATTTTCGTTTTTTTTTCTTTCTTTTTTTTCGTTGATAAGTTGAAAATAAGTAAAGTCATTTAATGAGTTAAAAAAATTGGTGTGGAACGTAAATAATTAAAGGAAAAAAGTAGCAAATTTAAATCACAGATAATTATAGATATAAAAGAATTACAATTGAAACAGAAACAAACTCTACATATTTTTTCATAAGTATGGAAGATTTTAATTAAAAACTTTACCATTTGCTTGGAATGGAACAAAAATATTTTAAATATTTATTAAATATTTATTAAATAAGTAAAGCTCTTTCGAAAACTGTGAACCTCTGTTATCGAACATCGAGAATGGCAAATTGGTATTATTAAATCTTACGAGTGCCTTGAAAATAATTCATGAATTAGTTTGGGAAAAAAGTTTTTGCAATTAGTTGTTTCGTAATAAAAATCAAAAATATATAAAATATACTTTTATGGTGATATATTTTTATATTGCTAAGTCGGCCTTAATTCCGTGGTTAAAGTGCGTGTCCTCAAATAAAAAAAAAATTAGTTCTTAACTCAAATGGAACGAACAAATGTATGTAAATAGAAAACTTTTATATTTTGTGCACTAGACTTTTGTGTATTTTAGGAAATAATTGCATGGCAATGTGAAAAAAGGCCAAGTTCCTATCAAAAATTTCGGCCATCAAAAGCATATTGCCAAGTTAGCAGATTATCTAAAAATTATATGACACTCTTACGATTACAAATGTATACAATGCATAGCATATGTTAGTGAAAGGTTTTGTGCCAAACAAGAACTTGGTCAAAATTTATATCTCACTGCTTTTGATTTCCGAAATTTTTGATAGGAACTTGGCCTTTTTTTACATTGATGTTTTTGTGAGGATCTGACTACTTTTTGAAAAATTTTCTATGATAACACTTTTTAAACTTAAAATTTCTAGGGTGTTTTATTTCTATTCATGATCACTGTGCTAGTTAAAAATTTCATAGTTACATAAAATAATGGGTTAGAGCGTGATGAGTGTTGGATTGTACACATTAAAAATGAATTATTGTGTTATTACAACGGGTCGCCAGTGTGTACGTAATTTGTTAAGAGTTGTCTGGAAAGAAACATGTAAAATACAGCGTCAATTTTAGTGGAAGTGATCCCGCCGATTTTCTCAATATATTTACATATTAAAGTCTGCTTAGCCGAAGTACATACATATATCAAAAGGATATGCCCAATGTGCATGCAAAGTTTCAATAGGGTATGTGGTGCTTCAATTTTTGGATTTTCCGATTGATTAAATCAAGTAGGACTATTTGTCTACAAAATGTCAGTAGTATACAGTATAATATTACGTAAAATTTTTATGGGCCTGGCCCCACCGACTTTTATATCCATTAGTGCTTATGATTCATGTAAAGTTTTGTAGGAAAAAGCTATTGAGAAATACTTGAGCAATAGACTAAAAACTGTTAAGCCGAAGTACATAAAAGGAAAAGAAAAGGATTAGATTTATGGGTAAAGTCAAGGCTACTTTTCAAAACAGGAAATTTTTACTTTGGATAAGTGCAATGTGTATGAAAAGTTTCAATAAAATTTAACCCCTCCCTTTATATTAATCTCACAATATTGTTTTGAGCAGCGCTTATAATTCATGCTAATTTTCTTCTAAAATATGTTAGACCGAAGTAGATTAAACACAAGGCTGAAATTTTATGGGAGTGATCACGCCCACTTTTTTAGGTGATAGTTTAAAGTATTGTATACGTGTAACGTATATGCAAGGTTTCACTAAAACGGCTTAAGTTAAAATCTGTATATTAACAGCCTTATTTATATAACTTTTTAAGGCTTTATAAAGGGGTTTTAAGACAAATTTTCATAAGAAATTTTTCTTAAAAAGCCTTAATAAGTTTTATAAATATGGCTGTAAGTTTTCAGGTTCAGGTAGCGTGGCCCCTCCCATTCTGGGAAATTTCTTGGTTTTTTAGATTTTTCTAGCTGGTTTCTCACCTAGACCTACTTGTGTATCAAATTTCAGCTCATAGGCGCAATTTTTAATTTTTCTGGGCGCAGCCTCGCCCCTCTGACTAAAATTTCTGGGGTTTTCAGGTTTTTCTTGCTGTTTTCTGACCTATACCTAGTCGTGTATCAAATTTCAGCTCCTTAGCGCAACTTTTAATTTTTAATATTTATTGGCGTAACCGTGCCCACTTTTCCAAACTTAAGATTTTTTCGGCCAGTGTTTACTATTTGTGTCAAGTTTCGTGGCAAACGGATAATAATACATACAGAAATAGTATATCTAAATATGCTGAGCCGTAGTGCAAGACAATGAGGTTGAAATTGTATGGGCGTGTCAACGCCCTCGGTTTTAATGAAAAATTTTTAGGTTTGCCCTATCGCAGTATGTACGCCGAATTTCAATAAAATAGCTTCCATTAAGCGCCTTAGATTTGGTTTTTTAATTTTAACTTTTATGGGCGTAGCCCCGCCCTCCTACCCAAAATTTTTGGATTTTAAATTTGTTTTAGTTTATTGCCCAGCTAGACCTAGCTCTGTACCAAATTTCAGCTCACTAGCACACATTTTAATTTTTATTAAATATTCGGGTTTTCAGATTTTTCGGGTTCATTGCTCACCTAGATCTTCTTGTGTACCAAATTTTAGCTCTCTAGCAATAGCGGAAGTGCTTCATCAGTTTGATGAGTGTGTCAGTGGTCAGTGGTCAGTGAGTATGTCTCAAAATATGCACTTTATGCACCTCCATATCTCCGGAACCTTTCATTGTAAAACTTTCAAACTTTGCATATGAGGTTACATGAATTTATTCTAATTATGATTTAAATTTCATAATTTTACGGTCCCGGAGAACAAAGTTATGAGGGGGGTAAAAACAGCTCGAATGGCTTCCTGTAAATATACACACTGCGTGCATTGGCCGGAACTTGGCCTGGCGCACTCCCGTGCGCCTAGATAATTCGTACAATGCAAAGGATGTTTTTTATAGAGTGACAAAATTTTAAATCTTAATAAAACAAGGCAATATATTTTTAATATTAATGACATAGGCTTTCTTAGAAACAAAAATTTTTTGAAATTAATGTTTAAATATGATTTCTGCCATGTGGCCGCCACGGCTGGTGCGTAGAGGGCGCAATCTGTTACACCAATTTTCAACAACTTTTCTCAGCATTTGCAGCCATATTTCGCCGATAACTTTCCGAATGTTGATTTCCAGGTGTTCAATTCTTTGTGGTTTATCAACGTAGACAAGTAACTTAACATAACCCCCAAGAAAATAATCCAATTGAGCTAAATCACACGATCTTGGTTTCCAATTAATTGGGACATTACGTGAAATAATTTTTTCATCAAAAGTTTCTTTGAGTAAATCAATTGTAGCGCCCGCTGTGTGGCATGTGACTCCGTCCTGTTGGAGCCACATATCAGCAAGATTAATGCCACGTATTTGAGGTGCGAAACAATTTCGAATCATGTTCCTATAACGTTCACCAACATTCCTTTTTTAAACATATGGGCCAATGACTCCGTCAGCCCACCAAACAGTCATTTTCTGTGGATGTAATGGTGTTTCGACAAAAGCTTGTGTATTCTCCTTGCTCTAAATGCCACAATTCTGCTTATTTACGCACCTATTCAACCAGAAATGGGCTTCATCGGAAAATAGAATTTTGAATAGAAATTCAAAATCAATATCAGTTTGTGGTACAACCCATTCGCCAAATTGGCGGCGCATACGATGGTCGTTTGGCGATTCATAATGAAATTTCAAAGCAAACTAAACAAAATGCAACTATCAGTTGTCAAATGGGTGCTCAAACAAAGCAGTGATGACAACTTAAAGTTGGGACGATCTTAAAAAAAAACACGATATTAGTTTTAGCGTATATGTTGTTCGGGTTTTTTTTTCAGTGTATTTGCTCAACATATTTCAGTTCTAACATTTATAACATACGTTTTTTAGAAAAATTAATTTAGTATTGAATTAAACACTGTATAAGGATAATTCGTTTGTGACGGTTGTGACCATGATACTTAAATTTATTGTTATATTTCTAAAATTTATAATTTAAAAGCTTTTGATAATAGGTAGACACTAATAGAACATGATTTCTGCTCAGAATGGTCATCAGCAGGCTGTGACGAGTGTGACCTTAAAAATATAAGTTTTTACAGAATTATTACTTTTAGGATGTAGAACACACACAACAACACAGTGAAACACGAAAAATATAACCATATACGGACACCACTACGTGATAAAAAAAAATAGCCCCGTGTCTCTCAGTTTTGCCCCAAGTCATCTCGATATCACTTTTGCATTTCCTCAAGCTCTCATGTCTTGCAAACCGTTCGGAATTTAGATTTACTCTGTGAGGCAAAGTTGTAGCTCTTGTCATAAAGAACAAAAATTGTGAACATATATAAGCTCAAAAAACTTCATCTTCAAGATCAAAATCGCAAAAAATTAAAATTTTTTGCGATTTTCATCTTGAAGATAAAGTTTTTTTTTTGATTTATTGTGTTCATAATTTTTGTTGTTTTTTTAAAATTCCCGCTTTCTATTTTTTACATAAATACATTGAAAATTTAACACTTTAGCGTTGGTGTGACGGGTTCGACAAAATATTTCATATAACTAATTATTCTAACATTAAAATAGAGGTTCACAAAATTTTATAATATTATTAATTGCGCTTACTTTTTCTTATTGTTGTATCAAATATTTATTATGAGCAGCAATAATTTTATTACACTTTTGAAATTTTTAATGTGACGGGTGTGACTGAAAATTTTAATGTTTCAATAATTGAACAAAACTCTCATTATAAGACATACAAAGTGGAAACCTCAACAAGAAACAAACCAGAGTATTATATTTTCAGAGATAAAGGATTTTATTGAGGATGAGAAAGTGAATAAAAGAAAATGTAAAATAAAGACCATGCATAGGCCTATTTAAAAGCTTTTTCAAATTGATAAAAAAAAGAAACTTTATTTAAGTTTAAAATTTTTAAACGCACTAATAATCCCAAAACTTTATTTAGTTTGCCCATAATTGGATTTTTACTAAAAATAAGTAAATAATTTTTTTTTCGTATAGGGCCCTTTTGCGTGGAATGGCCCATTTAAACAAAAAACTCATCAAAAGACTTTACTTGAAAATTGCTTTTATTTTATTTTTTTAACATTTAATTTAATATAAAACTAAAATATTGAAACAATTTCGTTTCGTTCATTTTACTTGTATCACCCGCATCAAAAATCATCGAAATTTTTTATTTAACTTTATTTTTCAATTCAAATTTGATTTTGAAAACAACAAAATTCGTTAAACAAAATATTTTCCCCAAATATTTTAAACAATCGAAAAAAAATAACCCCCTTTCGATATACAACCCTGGCTGCTAAAAATTAAAAAGTATACATTTATACAATATAATTGTTATTCCAAAATTTGTTTAAAGTTCTTAAGAAATAAAAATCATAAACATTATTAATTTATTTTAATGTTGAAAAAAAGAGTTCACAAAAAAAAATAATGAAGTTAAAACTCATGTATAAAAAAACAAACAAAAAACAAAAATAAAATAAAAGAAAAAAGCAACTTTAGAAAAGAGAAGAGGATTTCAAAACAAAATAATGTATTAAAGTATTAAATAAACTAATTGGTTACAAAGTTTAAAAAAGGAAACACAAAATATTTAAAATAAAAATTATTTATTTTATTTTTGTTTTTTATCTCTTCATTTAACGTTTTGTTTTTAACTTAGTTACTCTCTTCCCCTCTTTTCCTAAACGTCAGTAGGTTAAAATGTTTTATTTCGGTTCCTAAAATATTTTTACTTTGTAAATTTCTCCTCCTCCTCCACCTGCAATTTGTGTAACATTATTTAAATAATAATTGGTATAATTATACTTGATTGCGTTCTTTTGCTGTCAATATTTTAATTTCTTTTAAACTTTAATTTCATAAAACATTTATCATTTTCATAGACGCTTACATTTCGATGTGTCATTCATAAATGGCAGGACATCAACCATTAATTCTCTTTATTTGTGTTCGTATGATTTGTACTCGTAGCAAAAGTTAGTTTGTAATCATCCAAAGGCTTATTACTCATATTGTGTATTGCTCGCCAAAAGTGATAAGTTCATTTTTAAGTTCTGTGTAAGCAAATGTCACCTAATGTAATTGTTTTTTTTTTTTTAATATTTATCATAAAAATATATTTAAATTTATGCATTAAACACATTCACAACAGTGGGCTACTGACCACAATCTGACAAAAATAGAATACCCGCCCATTTTGAATTTTCCCGGGATGTTCTTCCCTTTTTCCTATTCTAAATTCCCGGGAATCGAGAAAAAAATTATTCTATTTCCGGGAATTTCGAAAACATATGAATTTAATTAAACGGCCTCAATAAAGAATATAATTTTATGAAAAAACATACAATATTTTTACATTTAAGAAATTTATTATTTGACATATTGTCATAAGTTTATTTTAATTGAAATTTATTTGCTGGTGGTTAAGCATTGTCTTTGATTTTCAAAAATATTATATGTGAAATCTCAAATAGTTCTTAAAAGTCTTTGTGACTTTGGCTAAATACCAATGAAATATATAGACAATGCTTAACGACCAGCAAATAAATTTCAATTAAAATACAACATTTAAATTAAAAACAACATAACTTCATTCGTTCATTTCAAGAACAACAATATTTCAAAAACAAAACAAAAACAAATAAATTCATATGCTGTGAGTTATAGCATGGATGGAAATTCCATCTACATCCGCCAACTTAGATACTATTTCCCATAAAGAGTTCTTAGGTTGAACATATTTCGTAACTCTTGAATTTGTTGGAATCACCTCGGAAACTTCTATTACATCTGTTTCCATGCTTATACGAGTATTATGCATCGTTACAAAATTGTACTTTTAAGTAATAAAACAACGAACAGCAATGTAAAAAAAAGCAAATTCCAAAAACGTAAATATTGAATTCCCGAAAATTCCCGTAAAAAAATACCCGGGATTTGCAAAAAAAAAAAAAAAAAAATTCCCGGGAATCCCTACAATTTTTTCCCGCGTAGAAACTCTAGCGTGAATCCACCTATTTTTTTAAATGGAGGATTGTGTCTATCTTAGAGCTCAAGGTGTGTAATAGGTTTCGTAAAAATTTATTAAATAGAACCGCGTGAAATATTATAATAGATTTTAATGGTGTAGCCCCGCCCATTTTTTCAACTTTTAAAATGTATAATTACAGGAATTAAAGGTGTCTTATAGGTTTCGCAACAATCAAATAATTAGAATATCATAAAATTAAATTTAAAAAATTTTTGGGCATATCCCAGCCCACTTTTTGCAACGGGACCAATGGGAAGCTATGACGTTTTAGAGAAAAAAAATTACAATTGGTTTTAAATGTACCGAGTTATGAAGTAACACCGCCAAAAAAAACGAATTTTTAACCTCCTCCTTTTTTTGAAGTCGCTTAAAAAGCGAAACCGTTCACAAGTACGCAAAATAACTTTATACTGCAAAAGTGGATCGAAAACAGAGCCAGGCGCATATGAAAATTAAATTTATTAAAATCCCAATGTTTTTCTTGGCGGTTTTGATATTAGAGGGAAACAAATCTCTTATTTACGTATTATATGAACTTAAATCGTGCAAATCGTATTGTTTTAGTAATTTTTCTGAAGGCAGCTGCAGTTCATGTTTTTGAATTTGGGTTTGGATAAAAATGCCTAAAGCAAGAGGGAAATATAACATTCTGGTGATTATTTAAATTAGATAAATTTAATCTAGATAAATCCTTATAATATTGTCTTACAACATTTATTAATTTAATTTTTGAATTTTTGCATTAGTTCTTTTCTAAGGGTTAATTTTTAAGTTCGAGATTAAACTTAGTTTCTTTCTCTAATTTGCTAATCCATTAACTTAATCTCACATTAATTGAGTTTAATGATTTGTATGTAATATTACCATACTGAGGAACAAAATAGTGACAACATTTTCTAATCAAAAGTCATAATGTTAACCACACACTTTGATTTTTTTTTTTGGTAAGAAGAAGAAACTATATAATTTTGTCTAAAATATTATGCGTGTTAAAGGAAATAGATAAATAATATAAAATATATGTATATACATATATATTTTTCATTGTTTTGACATATTTTTTTTTTGGAAAAGTTATTTGTTTCACAAATGTATGTTGTCAATATTAATTAAGATTAAACCACCTGGACTAGCAAGAAAAACCATATAAACGACTACCCCTAAACCACAAATAAAGATTAAAGTTAATTTAATCTTTAAACTTGAACTCAAAAAGTGGCCCTAAATGTTTGGGGGAGAAAATTCTCGAAAAATTCTCCCTCATGCTAAGAATACCTACTTTTTTCCCTAAGGGTTTCTCCCCGGGGAAATTTTAATTCACAACAGGCGGAATGGTAAAACGGAAAAAACTCCCGAGGAATTGTTATTCATAACACTTGTTTACACCGAAAATGTACATTTGATGAGAGGTAATTTTCCATATGTATTTTCTTCCGCTGAATTCGAAAATCAAGGTTAAATTTTTTTTATAGAACAGTTTTCGAGATATTGCAATTTTTTAATTTTTTCGACCTTTTTCACTTGACCAACCATATACCCCCAGGGGAGTCTATTTTTGACTACGGGTGTGGCAATCCCGGGGCCCCAGCTAGGGTAATGTAGCTTTTTCCGCTGACGGACATTTGGCTCATTACCCGCAAAACTTATGTGTTACTACCCAATCTCTGAACATAAACAGAGTAACGGATGTGCACATATTTATAAAAGGAAAACAAATATTGTACGCCCGTTGTTGTCAGCTAGGTGCAGCGTCACCTAGAACTGCCCCTGAGTTCAAAAGACGATAGAGGTGAAGCCCTTGTGGTGGAACTTCGAGGTCTAACCAGAGGCTACTTGTGGTACCACGGGTGCCGGTTTCCCGACAGCTGGGCTGCTTAGAGATAAATGCACTGCGGTTGCCGGAAATTTCTGGTCCAAAATGGCTTTTGTCCTGGATACGACCCCAGGACTCTTTCACTTTTTAGTGTCTTGCCGTAGTAGGCACAGAAACTTAGGTGGCGTGCTTGCATTCTTCTCGCGAAAGTGGTCCTCGCTGCTCTGAAGTTCTGAGTGCATGTAGCGGTCGTCAGTTTCCTTTGCTAAAATGCCGAGTTCGTCCTACCCCAATGGGGTATACCCCACGGGGTTAAAGGGATGATTTTGGTAGGTGTGGAGTAGGCACTGGTTATTTGGCGACACAGGCATGCGTTCTTTATGGATGAGTGGTTAGCTGTGCAGGCAATGGTTGAGGAATTTTCTTGGGGACCTCGCTTAGGTGTATACACAACACCTAAGCGTGGAAGCCGGAGAATTATCGTGATGGTTGTGGTTGCTACCAAAATCGCTGGGAGAATAGTCTTGGCTTCCCAGTGTTAAATCAATGCTAGTGGTTGGTCTGACGCGGTCAGCCAGACACTGTTCTAGGCGCTGTTGCCATTCAACAGAGCTGCTATGGGCACGGACATAGCAGCAGAGTTTAGATAGCTCAAAGTACCTCAGCAAGGTACTTGAATATAGAACAGGGATAACTATATTCAAAGATTGCAACCTATGTGCCTTATGGAGTAGGCCATAGGTTCATTCTAAAAGGGTGCATGGGGGCGTTGGTCTGGCGTCTAACCCACACCCGGTGCTTTGGTACACGTGAGATAAGGCCGTAACGGCAGGTACTCACGTAAAGCAATTGCACATCTGACCAACCATATTGCGAGCTAGGAATGTCCGATTGGGTCGTTCTTGGTATTCAACTGCAAGGCATTGAGATGACGAATAAACATGTATCATCGGATCTAAAGGGTGTCCCAACAAGAACGCAAGATTTAAATTTTAAATGAAACACAGATATTTAAAAAAATTCGTGAAACTTTATGATATCGTAAAGTAGACAAAATGAGGCTATGTGTGGAACAACAAATCGGGCAGATGGCCGCCGCGGCTTTGCTGGCACACACGCGATCTTTTAATGAAATTTTCAATGGCCGTTTTGCATAAATGCTGCGGTATTTTATTAATACAGCGTCCAATTCCCTCTTTTAAGGCTTGAGTCGTCGTCGGCGTATTCGCGTAAACCATCGACTTCAAAAAACCCCAAAGAAAAAAGTCGAATGGTGTTAAATCGCACGATCTAGGCGGCCAATTCTGGTCTCCAACACGCGAAATAACACGACCGGGAAATGACTGATGTAGCAATTGAATTGTTTCTCTGGCTGTATGACATGTGGCGCCGTCTTGTTGAAACCACATGCCCTCCACATTCATTTCTTCAATTCTAGGCACGAAAAAACTGGTTATCATTTCACGATACCGAACACCATTGACTGTTTGCGCTTGACCTGCGTTTGAGCGACATCATCACGTCTAGCTGCGACATTTTCGGTCGATTGACCTGGTCGAAGGCGCGTTGTTGTCTTTACATCACTAACAGACCCAGTTTCGGCAAATTTATCCATTAATGTCTTTACAGTTGACTCCTTTAGAGCATTACTGTGACCCCAAATTGATCGCAAATTTGCGAACTGTAGCCGCAAAACTTTCACCATTTTGGTAAAACAATTTCACAATGAGAATGCGTTGTTCATTCGTGTAGCGCTCCATTTTTACTAACCTCGTACCGTCTACTAGCAAACAATAACAATTGTTCAAATATCAAACAATGACACTTCGAATGGCGCCAAATTTAAATCTTGCGTTCTTGTTGGGACACCCTTTATAATTGCTAAAGCGGTTTAAAATATATCAATGAAAATAGGGCACATTTTCAAAAAAATCTTATTTTACAGGCCTTAAATCACACACACATTATAATGTGTGTGATTTAAGGCAGACGAGGCCTTACTTTATATGTCACGTTTTTCCACTGATATTAACATAACGAGGGAGAAGTGTGACACAATGATTACTTTAAAGTCAAACTCCATATAAAGTAGCATTAAATCTTTAAGAACTGCCAACATACAAACTAAAATAATCCTACAATAAAAATTTAAGTACATATCGTCACCTAAGATCCAATAGGCCGTAAGTACACATTTTACTTTTTTTTACAGAAGAAGCAAAAAACCTTATATGTAAATTTAAGAATATTTATTTGTTAGGTGCCAAATTGAATAAGGAATAAAATCGGTATTTTTGTACATATGTGAGTAAAATTTTAAGGAAAGATTTATTATGGTAAATCACATGATAATCAATCAAAAAGTCTATTTTTAATTTTTTGCTTATTACGGCCTACATTTAGTTTGACAGCATTTCGCACGAAATTGTGAACAGAGTACTAGGCATTAGGGTGGAAATACATAACACGCGTTTAATGCGCTAATGCGATACAATTGTCTGTCAAAAAAAGTTGAAATAGTGTGTTTTCATAAGGCAGTTACATAGAAAAGTCCGAGACGCGCACTGTATACAAAATTACAGCTGGTGTTGCCAGATTCATAAGCTAACATATACAAAAGTTATTAGAAATAAATTTTTTTTTGTTAAACAATGGATACTAAAATGGCTTTTAATTTTACAACTAAAAAAGCCTCAAAAGCGCTAAACGTTTAACAAGCCAGAAAAGCGTTGCCACGTAGCGCGTGGTATGTACTTCCACCTACAGTCCTCGTCCAAACTACAAAACATTTGCTGCAAAACTTTCGAGTTGGTTGATGATGGGGGAAAGAGGAATGGAAAGTTGTACTTTGTTTCATGTACATGCAGTTCTTGTCGAATATGCCATTCCCAACATCAACATTAAAGCGTTACCGCCATTTTAGGTCCATTGACTTCATACAAATTTTATTGGCATGAGATTTTTTTTTTGCATGTAAATCCCTGTGTGGCTGTTATATAATTCGATTCGAAAAGAAAACTGTTCGAATTTCATATATTAGATATTAATATTACAATTCGAAACCATTTCCGTTCGATTCAATTGTACATAATAACCGTTTTTCTAAACAAAATAAAAAGTAACATTATCACTTTTACAGTCATTTGATTGCAATTTGTCGTTTGCTCCATTTTGGTTGTTGCATTTTTATATGGCCCTTGTAATACTTTCCAAAAGATATTAAAATTTTATAGTTATAACTATAGTTAACATTCCCACACAAACCCATAAATTTCGAAACGAAAGTTGAATGCATGTGTGTTTATGTTATTTTTTTTTCACCTTTATGTGTATGCGATTGTGTCATATTCGTATTTCTAGCAATTCCTTTTAAACACTTTGTTTCTCTTACATACTTTGTTTACCTGTATTGTTGGGTTAATTATTAATACGTATGTATGTATGTATATATGTATTTGGTTTTGTATGTGTATGTATGTATGTATTCATGACCTTTCAACTATAGTTTTTGTTGTGTTTGCTGTTGTATTCGTAGTACTTTTTCTTACGAGTAGCACATTATTCATTAAGTATTCATTTTTCAATCAGGTGTAGCTGCATATTTTCCTGCTCTACGTCTTGCTTTTAAAACAATTTGTTATATCGCTCCCTTATTGCAACATAGTCATAAGTCTAAAAACTTAAGTTTTTAACAACTCAGCTCAAACCTGTCAACCAACTCAAATTGAGTTTACAAGGGATTTCTATAAAATATTTATACCATATAAAATACGATTTGACTAATGTCGAGTACGCACTATGACATTATGGGCCATCGCACTAGTGTATACTGGTGGCAACGTTTGCCATTTCCGATATTTTTCGTTGTGCTGCTTTACTTTCCATATAAAATACATAATGGGAACGGCGTGGCGCACATTTTGAAAATGAAAACACAAGAAATGCCAGCATAACTGTTCTGCATTATTTACTATTAAAATTCTTGTTTTGAGTTATGACTATGTTGTAATAAAGGAGCTACATATGTACGTATCTATATTTTGTTTGTTTAAATGTAGAAACAGAATAAAGTCTGCAACTTCAGGAAAATCGCTAACAAATTAAACAAGCCCATAATAACATCGACGGCAGTAACTTCAAATGCTCTCTAATTTTTGTGTTATTTTCTTTTGTGCTTATTTTTCTTTGTAGTTTTGTTTACAAAATGTATGAAATTTATTGAAAGTATGGTAACATTTTTGTGAGAATAAGTATTTATATGTGAGAGCATAAGAAAAAACGCTCTCAAAATAAAATAGATTCTATCTCACGACTGGTTTCTGCGGCTGTTTTTTTGTGTCAATTTGTATGGAAAATGTGTTGAAGTCGGTATTCTGTTTAATCATTAAGTATGCAATATTTATAAATATGTTTAGTCTTACATAAAGTAGATTGTTGGTTACTTAAAAATGCCATATAAAAAAAGGTTGAAAAAAGTTTAGCCATATAAAAAAAGGTTGAAAAAAGTTTAGCATACTGCATAATATCAGTTTTTATGATAACTTTAACAACATTAAAACTATTGAGTATAAGATACAAGGAAGGGGAGTACAATCATAGGTAAACCTGACCTTTTGAATTTATATACGATTTTCGAACATAACAATGTAGAATAACAACGATTACAGCTTAATATTAAAGAAATGAGTAAATATTTGCAAAAAAGGAGCTACATCGATATGAAAGAAGTTATTTTTATATTTATTTTTTTTTTCATATTAATTGTATGTATCTAGGTATCGTTATATTAATATAGAAAGGCCCTAACTTATATATTTTTTAAAATCGAGTATATTTTGATAGAAGAACATCTAATGTATCGAAAAATGCAAAAATCTCGATTTCAAAGAAATAACTAGTTAGGGATTTTCTATATTAAAGTAACGATATGTATTCTGAAGTTTTCCAAGTTTCTCTAATGCCCACTTGACCGAAGATTCGATATAAACGAATGCTCACTAAAGCCCAGAGATTTCGAAACAAAATTGTTCGATATTTGTTCGCAAATCTAAGAAAAACAAATTCCAATGAAATTCTCGCGATAGTTTCTCGATTGTGTAACGATAGCGTAGTTAACGTGTGCTAGTCTGTCCAGTGCTCTTCGCACTACACCTGCGGATGCATTGAGAATGCTCTTGCACTTACTACCATTAAACCTAGTACGGAAAAAGTTAGGAATAACCTAAGCAATCCGTTGTACCTCCCTATGGAACATAAATGGTACCGGCCACTGTAGAAAACTTGACGATGAAACTTGGGAATGGAGGATTGACGATACCTCCCCTGCTCTACTACACGAACATCTTTATAAAACCTGGATAGCATCTACAAATTGTAGAGGAATGGTACTCCAGGCAGATGTATTTCAGATTAACCTGAGCACCTGTCCTTACGGCCTCATCTCACGGTAGTCTAAACACCGGGTGTAGGTAAGACGCCAACCATCCCATGCACCCTTAAGAAAGAACTATGTGACCAGTCCACAAGGCACATAGGTTGTAATCTTCGATCATAGTAGTTATCCCTGTACTATATCTGCACCTTGCTGAGGTACTTTGAGCTATCTAAACTCTGTTGCTATGTCCCTGCCCATAGCAGCTTCTGTTGTATGGCAACATCACCTAGAATAGTGTCTGGCTGACCGCATCACACCAACCACTAGCATTGGTCTAAGACTAGAAAGCCAAGACTATTCTCCCAGCGTTTTTGGTGACAACCAACAACCACCACGTACGATTCTCCAAGTTCGCACGCCGCAATTGTAGTTGCTTACATTCACAGCGTGGTCTCCAAGAGAATTCCTCACCATTGCCGGCACAACCACTCATCAGAGCCTGAAAAGGCATGATCCAGTACCTACTCCATACTGCTCAACACCATCTCTTTATCCCCGTGGGTTAGGACGAAATCGACCTTTCGGTAAAGGATCATAACAACCGCTTCACACATCCAAACTCCTAGAGCAGCTCGGCTGTTGGGCTACCGGCACCCGTGGAACCAGAAAAACCCTCTGGTGACACTTCGAAATTCCACCAAGAAAGGCTTCACCTCTAGCGTCTTCTGAACTCAGGGCAGTTCCAGGTGACGCTGCACTTGGTTGACATCACAGACCTGTTTCCTTTTCAACGGAAAAAATAACATTACCCCAGCTGGGGCTCGGGATTGCCAACACCCGTGGTTTACTTTAAATCCCCCTGGGGGTGCTAAATTATACAATGGCGTAGAAATCTAGTCGGCCGAAATTTTACTGGCTTGTGTCATCGCCAAAAATTTTGAATTTTGCATTTGTTCAGTATTTAACGATCGAATTTAGCTTTAGCAAATTAAAGGAAAAGGGGGCTGATGTAGACACTTTTTTTAAATTTTAAGTATTCGGTAAACTTTTTTTTTTTTTTTTGTATTTTGGCAATTCCTTTTAGCTTTGACGCTTTTTCTTAAATTTGGCGCTTATTCTTTTTTTTACTGCCTTTTTAGTTTTGGCGTTTTTTGGAATTTTTTGGTTTTTGCGATATATTTTAGTTTTAGCTATTTTTTTAGTTTTGATTCTTTTTTTTTATTTATTTTTTTTTTTTTTTGGTTTTTGGCGATTTTATCGTTTTGCCGATATTTTCGTTTTAGTGATTTTTTTTATTTTGGGCTTTTTTAGTTTAAGCGTTTTTGAAAATTTCAAGAGTTTTCCTCTTACGGTTTCCAAGATACAGCCAGTTCTCAAAATTACATACAGCCCAATCATGAATATTCCCTCGGAATTCATTTCTCACGTAAAATAATTTTCTCGAGAAAAAATTCTTCCAATCATAAATTCCTTGGGAACAAAAAGAGCAATACGTGGCATCACCGCAGTACGAAGCTCGTTGTTTTGCTTGTTTGTTGACATTTTGTTTCACCTTTTTTTTATTGAGAGAGTAATGGCCTATTTCAAACCTGCGAAAGAAAACGTTCGACTCACAATTTATATTGAAAACAAAAACTAATTTTCGTATTTTATTGTTGTTTTCAATACAAATTGTAAGTTGAACGTTTTCTTTCGCAGGTGGGAAATAGGCCATAAACAAAATTATGAGAATTCACCAACTTGTAAAAATATGCAAAAATAAGTTTATAAATGATTTATTTGGGCATTATTTGTGTTTTTCCACATACAAGAACTATAAAATACAAGTTTATGTATATAAATTCTTGTTTAATGGAGTATTAAGAGTATTTTTATGTAGACTCCCTTCTGTTTTGCAAGTGAAAGATTTTTAGTGAAAAAAACAAGTTCAACTGCGTTGATGATACCTCTTTTTTCCCGGGGAGTTTTTTTATTCCCGCATTTGGTAAACAAAGGGAAAAACAAATTTATAATCAGCCCAATCATGAATATTCCCTCGGAATTTATTTCTCACGGAAAATAATTTTCTCGAGAAAACATTCCTCCAATCATAAATTCCTTGGGAACAAAAAAGAGTAATATGTGGCATCACCGCATTACGAAGCTTGTTGTTTTGCTTGTTTGTTGACATTTTTTTCTCCCTTTTTTTGAGTGAGAGAGTAAAGAAAATTATTAAAATTCACCAACTTGAAAAAATAAGTTAAAATAAGTTTATAAACGATTTGTTTGGACATTATTTCTGTTATCCCAAATAAAAGAACTATAAAATACAAGTTTATGTATAAATATTTTGTTTTAATTGAGTATTAAATATGTTTTTATGTAAACTCCCTTCTGTTTTGCCAGGGAAAGATTTTTAGTGAAAAAAGCAAATTCAATTGCGTTCATAATACCTACTTTTTTCCCCCTGGAGTTTTTTTTATTCCCGCATTTGGTAAAAACAGGGGAAAAACATATTCATAATAGGAAAAAAGGGAAAAGTGAAAAAACTCACGCGGAATTTTTGTTCATGATTGGGCTGAATATTAGAAAAGGGAAAAGTGAAAAAACTCACGAGGAATTTTTGTTCATGATTGGGCTGATAGTAAAAATTGCATTAACTGATAGAATGATAGAATACCCTTTAAATTTCAGTGTTAATTGTTGTAGTCTAGATAACTTCAACTGTCTGGCTCACGATGTCACTTTTTTATATTTAAAACAAAAACAAAATAAGAAAATTTGTTTTTGTTTTCAATATAAATAAGCGAAAGAAAATTGCTTGTCGACATCGTGAGCCAGGCAGCAAGTGTTCATGTATGTATATACATTACATTCGAATTTCAACATTTTCCGTTGCTCGTTTTGGAACACACTATAATTTTTAACTTTCATATATTTGTTGTTCTAGCGGCCAAAGTTTTACATATTCAGTGAAAATTTCAGCTCCGTACCTCTTATAGGTCTCGAGAAACCAATCTGTGATGGACAGACATACAGACGGACAGCGTATCTAAAACAATAGGGTTGCTTTTCACATTGGGCGTAGGGAACCCTAAAAATTATAAATGGCTGTAGTAATTTTCGCCTTGAATATCGAACAAGGTAGCAGCGCTATTACAACCAAAACCAAAATTTTTCCCCGACTTACACTTTTTAATATAGTTTGACAAACAAAAACAACACTAACCATTTATTTTTTATATTTTATATTTATTGCTATGTTAAATTATTAATTATTTATTTTTTTATTTTTATGTTTTTATTGTTATTTTTTTAATATTATTTTTATTAAAAAAGTTAACCAAAAAAGCTAAAATCATTTTTAAAACCACATAAACTCACATTTTAAAATTAACAGCAAATAAGTCTAATTAATTTAAATTAACGAAAGAAAATTAAAAACAATATTAAAATCAATTTTCTTTAAATTTAAAATAATTTAACGCAAATTTTAAATAGAGAGATAAAATTCTAAAAGAAAAACGTGGTATCTATCCTCTTGTCTTTTCTTTTCTTGCTGCAGGTCACAATCATTCCGGCAAGGGCCCTTGAATGCAAGTAGCCGAAGTCAATCGCATACATATGTGAACTCCAGCATTTCAGCCAATCCCTTACTCCCAATCGATAGCGGTTTGTATTTATTTCCATTTTTAATTTGAAAATATTTTAGTACATTTTTATTTTCTTAGCAATTTTTGGTTTTTTATTTTTAAACAATTATTAGATGCAAAATTTGTTTAAGTAGATATGCTGAATGTTTAAAACTTTTTAAATTTTTAGCTAATATTCCATTGAAATTTTTTTATATTTTCTAGCAGCTTGGGACTATCGCAGTCAATGCAACGACTCGATGACGCCTTCTCTGACGAAGAAGGCAGCGGATACTTTGGATCGCCAACAAGGCAATCTTACCGACCGCAAGCATTCTCAAGTAATAATTCTGCATAAATATATTTTTTTTAATTAAATAAATTCTATATTCATATACATATAATTATAATTTAGGTCACAGCAGCCCAGGTGGAGATTTATCAGACGAAGAACTTTGCCTCGGCGTCTCCGGACTCGGCGGAACAGTCACACCACTCGACAGCGGCTGTGGCGGACCATCAAATGAATGCGAATCGGTCTGCTTCCCCACAGGGTCCACAATCATGGACTTCGCCTCAGCACAGCAACAACACCAACACTCATCATCTAACACCCCAACAGCAACAACAACGCTCTCAAGATCCGGCTCGTGCACATCAAAGCGATCACAGTATCGGTAAGTTTTTGTTACTTGCTCTCCTTTGCATACATTTTGAAGGGGTTTTAAATAAAAAGCCAAAACTGTTGGGCATATCTGAAAAGAGTTCCCGTAGATCCTACCGGCCCTATACATTATGGAAAACTAGCATAAAGTTAGCATAAGTGGCAGTATTTGTCAAATAGTATGTCTAAACTCGTTAAGACCACCTTCAATATTGCCACTTATGCTAACTTCATGCTATTTTTTCATTATCAATAGTGCCGTTATAGTTTATCAACAAAGGGCGTTTGTCAAACGGTAGAAAATTTGATTTTTCTGCTGTGACAAATGATATCTTTTTTGACGATGTAAAATTTTGACAAATTCGCTTTAGCATAGAAAGAAGCTGATGAAAAAATTGCCGCTGCGGCGAAACAAAAAATTTGACTACAAGCCGCCGGCTACCAACAATTTTTTAAAAGGACATAAAACAATAGCCCAATTCATAATCTTGTGCAAATGGTCGTACATCGTAGCATGTGCAAAATGGTATAGTATATTGATACTCACCATTTAACAGTTCTTAATGGTGAGTATCAATATGCTATAACATTTTGCACATGCTACGCTGCAAGACCATTTGCACAAGACTGAGAATTGGGCTTATATTCTTGTGAAAAAAATTATATAACATTATATACAGGGTGGCGCAGATTGAGCTATATGCTTTAAATGGTTTATAAATTTTTTATTTTTGCGATTGTTATAACTTTTTTTTTGAATACGGTAGATAGATTCACAATCTTGTGCAAATGGTATTGCATCGTAGCATGTGCAAAATGGTATGGTTTATTAGTATTCACCACTTAACAATTCTTAGTGGTGAGTATCAATATACTATACCATTTTGATTATGCAACTATGCAAGACCATTTGCACAAGATTGTGAATTGGGCTAGTATATTATTGGGGAATTTTTTGCAATTAGCTATGAAAAGTGATATCCTGTAATGCATTAAACACATTCACCACAGCAGGATACACGAACACACGACTTCAAATGCCGCTAGCAGCATTTGTCGCCTCGTAGCCGGCTACTTAATTATTTTGGAGACGGCAGCAGCACCATCTGCAGCTGATATTCAGTATTGCCACTTTTATATATTTTGCATTTATAAAAATTAATTACTCTTTTAAAATGTACTTATTTCACGTAAAAGTACAAAAATGAATCAATTTATTCTTTACATAAATTTTTGGATATTGTTTCTGTTCAATAATATGAAATAATTGTACAAAATCATTCATTCAACATTTTGTATTGTACTGGCAACACTGAATTTTCTCATTGTTTCCCAAGAACTAGAAATTAGTTTAATTGGACTACAACGATAAAATCAGCATAGACAGCAAACCTGTCGCCCTGTGGACGTGCCGTCTTCGAAAGAATCATTCTCATATAAACATATGTATTCTATCCTTTACATTTGGTAGTCGGTAGCTTGCTATGGTGAATATGTTTAATGCATAAGTGATGTACATTTTCTGCTTCGCACAGAGATACGTGCTCTTTTTAACGAGAGAGAGAGAGTATACATCTCATATTTTCCCTAACTTTTCGCAAAATTTTGGGTAAAATGGCCATGATTTCATTTCGAATGTTGGTTTTTAGTTGGAGTGTGGTTCTTGGTTTGTTAACGTACACTCTTTCTTTCAAATATCCCCAATGAAAACTGTGGGTGCAATGCGCACATTAAAATAACGACAATATGCACGCTGTGTCAACACAATAGACTGTTGGTTTGAAAAATAAAATTCAATTATTTTTGTACGTTGTTCGATCGTGTAAAGATACATAATTAATTCCCCAATTCATTTTCATGAAATGCTGAAAAAAGGAACAAAGAAAGAATAATAATTAAAAAAGTTATAAAAAACTCAAACCATATAGTTAATTCTGCGCCACCCTGTATATGATGCAAAATATTTCGCAAATTAACACAAACAATGCATTTTTCACAGTCTAACTACATTTAAGAGACGTAAACATCTATGCATTGGGAGACGGCTCGAAGCGACGGCGGTGGTTTTACCTTTTATGATACCATGCTTCTTATTTGCTGCTTGTCAAAAATTTATCTGTTGTGTCACCTCAGAAGTGTCAAAAATTTAATTACACTAGTAATTTGCTACTGTTTGGCACAAACCCAAATCAAAGAATATAAATTGTACAGAATATGCATCTGAGCTAAAAAATTAAACATTTTTTGCTTACGCTTTAGATGCGGGGGGAAAGTATAAAGCGCAAGCAAACACACACTGAGAGCATTATATTCTTTGCTCTTATCACCGGCGTTGCAGTTGTGCGACTAAAGTCGCATTTTGCTACTTTTTCAACAGCAAAACATGCGGCCAACTGCAAAAAAAACTATGTAAAAATATCCGAGTCTTACCACAAAAAATACCGATTTTCGGAGGAAAGTTGTGTTGCTGAAATAAAGCTTGTTTTAAGGATGATAAGTTTCCAAATTCTGCAGTTGTAAAGTCAGTGAATTACACCGTATTTCTTCATCCTTATAAAATATAATTTACAAAAAAACAAAGTATAAACATAAATTAGCGTTACTAAACAATTATCAAATAGACTTAAAGTAGACACTTGTCAAAGATTAGATTCCAAGTGAAGAACTTATTAAGAAATACAGAATGTTCAGTAAAAAAAAATATGTATTTAAGAACTATGCATAATGCCTTGAAAGAATAGTATCACTACATAGTATAAAACAAAGTCGCTTTCTCTGTCCCTATATCCCTATGTATGCTTAAATCTTTTAAACTACGCAACGGATTTTGATGCGGTTTTTTAAATAGATAGAATAATTGAAGAAGAAGGTTCATATGTATAATAACATCCATTAAATAGTGGAGAAATACTGTTATTTTTGAGGTTTCTAATGTGATGTCGTAAATAAATACATTTTTTCCGCTTACATTGCAAACGCAGGCTGAACCCTACGAAATTTATCAAAATAATGTACTAAGTGTTGTACAAATTGAAAAGGTCTACAGAAAACTCCGCTATGGTATATGTCCATGTCTTATGGATATCCCACAATAACATTTTTAACCGACTTCAAAAAAGAAGGAGGTTATCAATTCGTGTGTATTTTTTTTTTCTTTCTTTTTTATATTTGCATAACTCAGCTATTTGTGAACCGATTTTCAAAATTCTTTTTTGGTTTGAAAGAATTTTGCTTAAAGTCAGAACAAAATTTTTTTTTTCGAAAATCGGAAGGGGAAATTTGCTCCCCTCTGGCATAACTCGGTCATTTATGAACTGTTTTTCAAAATTCTTTTTTCGTCTGAAAAGGTTTTGCCTTAAGTTAGAACTTATAGGAGGAAATTTTCTCCCCTTATGTATCATAACTCCGTCATTTATGAACCTATTTTCATAATTGATTTTTTGTTTAAAAACCCTTTTAAACAAAATGTTTTAGTTCCATAATGTTTTTTTAATCGGTGGGGGGCTTTGATTGCAGTGAATGTAAAAAATAAATAAGTCAAAATGTAGTGTATGAATTTAGATATTCCAAAGATAGCAGGAAATCTGCATGGTTTAGGGAGAGAAGAATTGTGACCACTCTTTTTAGATTTCATGATTTTTTTATATTTAGTAGCTATCTATAATAGGTTTATACTCGTCTTATTTGCAAATAAAAACTGTATTTGCAAATACTCTACTAGCCGGTATTATAGAAATATGTTCGCAGTTAATTAATTATTTACAAAAAGTAAAATTTTCAATCAAGGATTTGGGTGTCAGATTTTTTGCAATATTTTCACCATTTATTGGCTTTTCTATCGACCAAAACAATAAAATTATCGACATCATCGAGCATAAATTCTGTTAAAATGATACAAAGGGATAAATTGGAAAAAGGGTCCTAAAAAGTGTCATTGGCACGAAAAAGGGTCAAAAGTGATACTTTAGTGTCACAACGGCAACGCTGCTCTCAGCAATGCGAGCGTAACATACACTGCAGAAAGAAATGAGAGTCCGTACGCTGGACGGGTAGTACTGGAAATACCCGTCATAGAAATTTTTAGCTTGTATGAGATGCGCATTCTATATGATTTATATTCTTTGCCCAAATTCATAATTTAAAACCACCTTCAAAATGTGAATCAAATTTAGCAATTAAGATTTAAAAAAGTCCTTGATTTAATTTTCATTTTCTCTTAAAGAAATTTATTTCCATATAATTTGCAGTTTCTCTATTTTATTTTTAGAGATTAATACATTTTGATTTTCACTTAATCATATTGAATTGACAACATATCAAAATTTTCCTAAAATTTTGTGAATTTTCTTGTACTTTCTGATTTGCTTATCAACGCTTTCTTATTGCCAAATAAAAAAGGTTTCGTGAAACTAGTTCCTTCATTTGCCTATAGAAGCGGTGTGTGTAGAAGTACTCGTAAATAGATAAAAATTCTTGCACAAATTTTATGAAAAATTTCGTGATGTGAATTTGGTATCAATTAAAACCACTTATTTGTTTTAAAAAATTATTTTGTTCAAAAGCTAAACGAGCTTTAAAACATACATATATTTTTACTTTAAACGTGTTTGTTTTTGTGTTGAATATTTAGTGAATTATGAGTTTGTCAAAGTGATTTCTTGAGAAAAAAAACATACATAAATTTTTACATTGATGCATGCCTTCTAATTTTTGAGTTACAAGTGTTTTAAAAGTTTTATTTTATAATTTACATTTGTTATGGTTTGTATATGGAGGCAAAAGCATGACCAGCAGCCCAAATTTATTCAAATGTTAAATACTTTCCTTAACTTGTTTATATGCTTCTATTTTCGTTTAATTACACAAAAAAACCAAACATGCCTTGCTGGAACGTCAACAGTCCTGAGCCACTTGTCTCACTTATACAGCAGCAGCACCCCTCGTCGAGTCTCAGTGGCGTCACAGGCGTATGTCCATGCGTCGCCGCAACTCAACAATGTCAACACCATCAGCAGCAGCAATCATTACAGTCTGCGCTCTATTCAGGCCACTACCAATACGGTGGGTCTCTCAGCGGATCTGAGCAGCTCTATGGAATTGGAACAGGAGGAGGAGGAGGAGGAAGTGGAGGAGGAGGAGGAGGAGATGGAAGAATCCCTACAGGTCCAAGCAGCTCAAATGCAAGCGGAATTGTTGGAGTCGGATTTTCCCGAGGAGGAAGTGGATTCGGACTTGACACAATCTACCACCAATCGGGAGAGTATGCAATCGGCGGTGGCAACAATAATTGTCCCTCCTCCGCCGCATCGGTCACCGGAGTGCCCATCTCAAGTTATCGCCCCCCATCATTATAGCAGTACCAGTTATTCGATGTCTAAGCACAATATGTTAAATAACAATGCAACCTCTACAGAAACCGAAACAGACAACATCATCTACACTGACATCAATGACATGGGTCATTACAAATATCCCAGCTTTATTACACCAAAATTGGAAAATAAAATTAACAATAGTGAAACGCTTAATCTCAATGATCGGAATGACATTTATGCAACGGTTAATCGTAAAACCAAATCAAAGACCCGAGAAAAACATTTCTCTGATGAATTCATAGATGAGAGCATTTTGGAGTACACACGTTCCAAGCAATTGGGTATAGCTGCCGATATACGTATGCCTTTGGGTTGTACTACCTTAGCTGACCCACAAGAACAACAAACATTTTCCAGTTTAAATTATCAGTATCATAACGATTTAAATCATCCCTCGGACACTTCTTCTTCCTACTTTGGCACTGGCTTCAATACGAAAAAGTATGTCAGCACTACGAATGCGGATCGTGTTAAGCTGGCCTTTTCTGATAACTATTTAACACCTTCCATGGACTCGCAAAGTTCTGCGTCTGGTGCTAACATACCCAGACATACTCATTCTTTGCCTAGAAACTCCGAATTATCGGGAGTAGATTCGGTTGACTCTTATGATAGTCATTATTTGACACATCATTCTATAGGTCATTTACCCAAAAACTCAAATATTAGTCGACAGGTAAGCGGCTATAGGCTGTACAATACGCAAGAAATTGCAAAATTAGTAGACGATCGCAATGCTACAGGTTCTCCTTTAGATCGTTTCAAGACTTCTTCTGAAAAGTTAGAATATCAAATATCCTCTTCTAATTTATATTCCACTGCTTCGTATAACCAAAATGGCACTGAACGTGAAGAGGATGACGTAGATGTCGATGACGACGACGAAGACGATGATGAGGAAGGAGAGGAGAATATATATGACCAAGTCGAGAAGGAATCTTGGTTGAAAAGCTCATCTTGTAAAGACCTTTATGATTTCTCTCACTATGACCGAGAAAAATCCAAACCAATGACTGCTTTTGATAAAGATTTCTTTTCATTTAATCGCATTGATTCTCCAGTTACGCGTTATGATGACTCTCGCCACTCTTTATATTTTACTAAAAACCACTCAATTGATGCCACCCAAGATGTATCTCCCCTAACGCATTCAAAGGTTTACTCTTCTAGCTATCCCGGTAGCACATACAATACCCAAGAGCATCAAGCACAACACAGGCGAGGCTATGGTCATCATGTTGACTACTGTGGTTCTCAAGATGATATATCACAAGATAGCTATGAGCTATTGGAGAAATATGATATTGATTTCTTCAGTGGTCGCCGCCGCTCTGAAGATCATATGCGTTCTTGTTCCTTAGATTCGGGTAACTATATACCCACCGATGACGAATCAGACATCGAGCAACCTAAGTACAGATCTTCTATGGATGTCAAATGCAAATCGGCGGTAGAGTTAATGAATGAAATTTGGGACTCAGAAGACCCTAGATATTTGCCTCGCGAAAAGTTGTGTGTCAAGTCGGATGGTAATTTTTATAAAAAAATAAAAGGAACTTTATCGCGCACTTCCAGCAATGAAAGTAGGTCTGAGATATACCTAACTAAAGTGTCTAGAAGTCCTGACTCTAGCAAAAAATCGCGAGATAGCCTTTATCACACCGATAGTAAAAAATCAAGAGAGACCACCAAAAGTAAGACTTCTGTAGCTTCGAGTCAAGATTCAAAAGAGTCCTTGGTAGGAGATTATTTGGGTAAGAACTATGAAATGCCCACCACTACGGGTAAAAAGTATAAACATTTGAGTAAAAATGAAAAGTATGAAAAGTTATTGCAATCTAGCCAGGAGTCTAAAAGTGACTATTACGATGCTATGGAGACAGTTGAAACAGATAGCTTATGCGGTAGACCTAAAGTTAAGTCACACGATTGTCTACTCTCTGATACTCATGGTTCGTCAGCTAATAGTTCGTTTTATGACAGCCGCGACGTCTATTCCACCTTTCCCAGCAACAAGTCTGCGAAAACATCTAAAGTCCACTCTATCAGTCTACAAAATGTAGAAATCGAAAGAAATTCCAAATCATTTAGTGCGAAATCGCCCGATTCAACCAATACCCCAAAGAAAAAGGAAGAAAAAGAAATTCAAACCAATGACTCTATTGACCAAACTGCACCTTTCAAAAAATCCGACTCTCAATCGTGTAAGATTTCTTCTTTTAGGCGTAGGTCTGATAGTGAGAATATATTTAGTTTTGATCGTGATCGTATAGAATGCTTACAAAATTATGGTAAACAATGGGAGTCGCCCGGTAAAGAAGAGAGAACTAAACAAAGTCCTGACTATCCGCTGACACCTGAACTAGTGTCTGAGTTCGAGAAACAGCATGCCAGAACCAAGAATATTATAATTACACGCAAAGAAGAACTAATTGCAAAGACCCATTTCGAGGAATATAATCCTATAATGGTACCTTTGAATTACAGTCATGCCACTGTGGAGAGAACTAAAAGTGATCCTAACTCATTGGCAAATCGTAATCGCTTGGGTAGTAATTCGAGAAGACATGTGTTGATGCATCAAAAATCGATTGACTTAACACCAGCTGATTCGAGCGATGAAGATTATATTTATAAACAAATACCAAGTGCCCCTCCCTTATGTAAGGCTCATGGTAACTTTGAAATGCCTAAATGTTATGATTCTCCTGTTAAAACACAAGATATAACAAAAATGGGCTTCGAAATGCCCAAGTCATTCTTCCGCGAATATGAAAGACGTTTTACCAAAGTGCTGAAAGAAGATATACCATACGTTCTACACAAACGTCATATTATGAATGGCACCGCTCCTTCGCCGAGTGAGAAAAAGCACACTAAACCCAAATCGCCAAAATCTCCCAAATCACCCAAGTCTCCCAAATCCCCAAAATCGCCGAAATCTCCAAAAGTGGACCCAACTAAGAGTTTGCAATCTCAAGAAGCAGATTTTCTACCTGATATCCTAGACAGTCTCTTGCCGGCAGAAACTAAAGAATTTTTATTTACCCAAAACATAGATCTGTCTAAAATTGACCCTATTACCCTAGAAGTAGACAGGACCATACCTATTATACAGCTGTCTTCGCCTACTAAGCGGGATATAACAAAAGAAATAGAACCCTCACTATTGGAAAAGCTTAATAAAAAACTGAGTCAAATTGAATCAGATTCAGCCACCAGTTCTCGTACAGAAAGTTTGCAGCAGCAAAAAAATAAATTGGAACAAAAACAAATGGAACTAATTCAAAGCTTGCGTCAAGAACTACAAGCCAATGCCCGTAAGTCACAAAAAGCTAGAGTTATACCTAAAACAAAAGTATCAAATAAGCCCAAAAAAGGTAAAACACGAATAACTTCATTTTCCTCAGATGATGAAAGCTTAGACTCAGATGATGTATTTGGTTCAGCTGAGGCCATTCCAGATCGTTTAGAGTTTTCGCCACCACAATCACGCAAAGAAATAGAACCCATATTGAGAATAGAACAGAGTCGTTTAATATCCGCAGCTTGGGGTAGAGGACAAACTATGAGTTCTACTGAAATTGAAGGATCTCCACCGCAATGTCGGCGCTTGGCTGAATTGGAAAGTCGTTATCATACTCAAAAACTAGATCCGCAATATGCCAATGCTACAGAATTGCGCAGAATTTCTGAACGTTCCATTTCAATACCATCTTCAGAGGATGAACCACACATGCCAATACGCAATCGTATGGACGAGTGCACAAATGATTACCAACGTAATGAAAACATACCATCACCAATACTAGAATATAACGAATTTTTCCGCAGCAGTGATGATATCTATAAAACTTGTCATGAGGAGAAAATAATGGGATTAGATATTGATTATATACTCAAAAAGAAAACCTCACCTCGCACAGAGATACCTAAATCGAAGGTTAAGCTAATAGAAGATATAATTGACTCTTCTTTAGTCATAAGATCAAAAGGTCACGCACCTATATTATTTGCTCATGCCCGTCTAAATCTTTCAGAAGGCTCAGTATCATTGCAAAGGCAAAAGGCTACCCTTGAATCGCCAACCACAGAAAGGCGCACAAAGAGCTTGGATACCCCCGTAATATCGCTTCATAGACTACCACCCATGAATGCTTTTTCTTCCAAGGATGATACGGTAGGTTTTGAAGAAGAGGGTGAAATATTAGAAGAAAAACCACTAGAGTGTGCAAAACCTCAAACCGATGATGACACAGTTGATAGCGTTCACTCTTGTGCAGGTTCCATTCCCACACAAACTGCTTATGCATCAGTGGGCACAGATTCTGTTCTCAGTACTGTTACCATAGATGATGAAGAAATCGAGTTGTTAAATAATTTGAAATATATAGAAAAAATTGCTTTACAGGGTGTAAAAATTAAAGATAAAAAGAAGTCAAAAATGAAATTGAAGAGTGGAGATCACTTAATTTTAAATATTCCAAAATACAGGTTTACAGATTGGTCTCCTTACAGTTCGGCCAATAGTTCACGAAAAACCTCTCCCGGAGTTTCAAGAGCCAGTAGCATCGAAAGTACTGGTAAAGGAAAATTAAAGCTAGCGTTGGGAGAAAGTAGTGCTAAAATCAAACCTGGCTTATCTATATCTCGACCGGAATCTCGAAGAACAAGTGCAGAGGATATCAAAAAAGAGGCTGCAAAAGGAAAGAAAACAAGTCCTAAGGAAAGACCTCGTTCTGTAGAAATGCGTCGCTTGAGTAAAGATAAGAGCAAAAGCCAGGAAGAAACTGAAGCGGATATAGCTAAACGTAAGGAAAGACAACAAAAACTATACGAATCAGCTATGAAACAAACTATTACTATGTTAAGCCCGGTCAAGGATACTTTACCTCCGTTCCCGGCACCAGAAGACAAAATTCTTGTAAAGACCGATGGAGATAAAATAATAATAGAAACCGAATTCAAAACAAAAGCTGAAGATCACGTTTTCATAGCTAAATCTCCGCGAAAGCTCGATAACTCGCTGGTAAAATTCAGTCGTAGTTTTGACGAGGGACGCAGTCCTGATAAATTGGAGAAAGCCAGTCGTAGCTTTGAAGATCGCAACAAATCTTTTGAGGACTCAGAGAAGTCTGATGTACCTGATGACATGATGATAAAGTCGCCAAAGAAAATTGCCAAAAGCCATGAAATAAAGCAGAAAATAGAAGGTCCTGTAGTTCACCATAAGAAAATTGATGGTAAGTCAAGTAGTTTGGAAAAAGCTCATACAGAACATCACTATCTGGGCACAGATGTGAAAGCACGAAGTTTGGATGATAAAAAGCAAAACCAAACGGAAACAAAAAAGCCAGAGGAGAAGCCTATAGTTCGTAGTGCTATAGGAGATCGACGAATGTTTGCCCATCAATACAATGTTCAGGAGGACATAGACATGCAGGCGGTAATATCCGAAAGAAGGTCTTTGGAAATACTAAAACGATCTTTGCCTTCCGAGGATACTAGAGATAGTGATGGTGCATTTAGCCGCAAGCCTTCAACAGCTGACAGCTTAGATTCGTTTGTATCTGTAGATGATTCCCATTCGCCAGCAAGTAAATCACCGGTACCACCAACAGAAGGAGGGTATCCCCATCGTGTTCCCACTATAGAATGTGAAGAAGCATCTATAGAGGAAGACGATAGTTCACGACATCTTAAGGTTTCGCGTTTGGATACCAATCGTTTAAGTTTAGATCGTAGTCGCAGCGACGAAACAGGATCCTGGATGACCGTAGAATGTGATGAATTTGTAGGATCAGATACTTCTGAAAATGAGCCACGTACTTTAGAACCAGATCGCAATGTGCTGGAAACTCAGGCTACACTAGAAGATGCCATTCCCTTAGAGTATTCTAATTGCGCAACACCTACATCTGACTTAAATATATTAGTTACTCCGCCCAACACTAGTCCTATGGCTGAAAAGTCTGTTATAGAAACCTTTGAGAAAGTAGACCGAACGCAAAATAAAAGAAAATTAGAGAAACAAAGTGATAAATCAAAAAGTTCTGATTCGTGGACTAGTGGGGAAAAAGATGTTAGCCCAGCCAGAGGTGAGAAAGGTGACTGGAGCTTATCCGTAAGCGGTGGTAGGGAAAAAAGTTCGGTAGAAGAAGAATCAAGTGTAAGTTGCTCTATAGCAAGACCTCTGGGAATTTCTCAAGACTTTGGAGATTTAGAGGCTAAAAAGTGCTTGGAACTGAAACAAAAAATGCTAAAACTGGAAGTGTGCTCTCAATCTCTAGCGTCTGATAGCAAAGTCCAATCTCCAACTAGTCCTTCATCGTCAAGAGATATTACTCCTACCAACGAGGCTGTCGCGGAAACTAAAATTATTGCACGAAAACCTTCCACACCCACATTAGAAAAACAAAGTCCTATCGACTTGGGTAATAGCACAGAAACTTATTTAGATCCGATTGAAGAAAAAATAGGAAAAATTTTACCGCGACCGGAGGATACAGAATCGAGCTCTGGAAGTTCCAAAAAACCACCTAAAATAGAAAAGCCTGTACGGAAATTGGCTGTAGCTAAAATAGAAGGTGAGAAAAATGCAAAATCAGGTAGTAGCTCTCAAGAATCCAAATCTAGCTTTGATTCAAAGGGATCCTTAAGTGTAGAATCTCGAGGCTCTTTTGAAACTGAAAGCAGCTCTGGATCTATGGGAGCGGCTCAGAGGCGAGGCGAGCTTCAAATAAAAGAACAACAGTCAACATGGAAGCCATTTACAATTGAAAGTAGCAATAGTTCTAGCACCGATGATCCGTGGCATCACGTAGAAACCGATGGGTATGAACGCTATGATGCAAATAATCCACTACGTGACTCGTCAGATAGTGAATTTAAGGAAGTGTCTCCTGATGATCAAAAGGAAAGTGACACTAGTTTCCAAGATGAACTTAATGATTTTCCTACCACATTTGGGTATCCATCTATGACGAGTACTCTAAATGGTATAGGTGTTAATCCAACTGATATTATTGGCTATAGTTCTGGCTTTACTTTAGGAAGAACACTCTCTAGAATCTCCGAACGCAGTACGGCTTCCGAAAAGTCCAGCATGGAAGACGATGCCAGCAAAGCTTCAACACATTCTGTTAGCATGCGCGATGAATCTGTCGCATCCACTGATCACCAACCTAGTTTGAGTTCAGACTCTAGAAGTAACACAAATCTAGCTTACATATCTGATGCAGATCGTCGAACTTCAGCAGAAATGCCTGAAATACCCTGCGATTCAGCAACTGGAGACCGGTTATCTAGTATTGGCAGTTTTAACGAGCCTAAATCACCCACTGTTGTAACGGGAAGATTTTCCGTAACGCAAGTAGATGGCGAGGGTGAAGATCGACCCACGTTAATGTGTTTATCTAATGCTGGCAGTCAGGATTCTGAAGACTGGCCATTACCAGAAATACCATTCGATCATGTGCCGGTGAAACCAGAAGATTCTATTTATCAAATGCCAGATTTAGATAAACCGGTACCCAAGAGTTTTTGTTGGAAGGCCAGCATGTCTTTCCAATCCCAAGACTCTCAAGATTGGCCTTCACCTCCTTCCAGTGCAGTTGCAACTCCTGTCATTGTAGAAGACATTGAAACGTTTTATGCTTCAGAAGCTCAAAACGCGGATCAAATAATGATTGACTCTTTTACAACTACTGACAGAACCGATGATGATGACGACAAATTATCTTGCGAAGACTTCCCAGTCACACCACCCGATATAGCCAAAGTACTTCCCTATGAAGATACTGCTTACTTAATGTCATCCGCCTTCGAAGATAAAGATTTTGGCAGTGATGACCTCCAGCATGACACACCAACTTGTCTTAGTTCTACTTTGAGTGCTGCATCTTGTTTATCCAATTCTTTTAATGTTACTTGCTCGTCCTCTCCAAAGTCTCATCAGATTAGTCCACTTCGAAAAGACTCCAGTCCAGAATCTGTGATAATATCACAACCTTCAAGATCTCCAGCTCCAAGAAGTCCTATATCGGAAGATGAGCTTTTTTCCAGTGATGATGTATTTATGCCGGGCACTGTAAGAGTGCAATTATCGCCGGATGAAAACAAAACTAATGAGTATATACGCAAACTATCCCGTGGCTCTAACAATTCGGATACGTCAATTGATGACATACTCTCAGCTTCTGGAGGTACGTATATGGAAGACCAAACTACGGTGAGAAGAAATTATGAAGCTCGTCTAAGTACAGGAAGTTATAAAAAGTGTAGCCACTCTAGCCACTCCGAAGAAGAAACCAGCTCCATTGGTACCGATTTAGATGGAACGGTGCGTATGGGTCTTCAACAGAAAAAGTGCACTCACAGCTCCCATTCTGAAGATACTTCGATTGGACTGAGTATATCGGAGTGGTCTACCGGAACGAATACAGTAAGGCAATATGCCAATCTTTCTGGATCGGACAGCTTATCAGCGGTATCTACGCACTCCTGCGCTAAATCGGAAAAATCTAATCATACAAAATCAAGTATGAGCTCCATAAACAAATCTGCGGAGAGTTTAAATGAACAAAGCAATAGTTTTTCAAATAAATTTTCAGGAGATAATGGTTCATCGGATGGTTTACGTTATGATATTTTATCGAATTCTGAAACTGATAAAATGTCGGAAACAACTTCAGCTACAAAGAGCGATGACACCACTTTAACGTTAACTGAAATGGCTCACACCATTACCGAGTGGTCAACTTCTAGCAGCCGCACTTTAGTGGGAGTACCGCCAGGAGAAAATCAACAAGGATCATCTGATCCAAGAGGTAATCGTAGAGGTAGTTTTGTAGATTATCAACCTTTAAAACAACAAAAATTAGGTAGTAAAAAATCACCGTCAGAAGAAAAGCGAGGATCCTTGCCCCAAGTTCATCTAAGAAGTGCTAGTAATGGCAATCAAAAAACTAACGTCGAAGATATTATGCAAAAGACATCACCACCAAAGAAGGGAGAACAGGCTAGACCAGGAATGCCTGTAAGAATATTGGGTAAGGATGATATTGCCGAAACAAGTGCAGCCCGTAAACGCAGATCCCTAGAAATGATGTCAAAGTTATACCAAAGCCAAGAAATCTGTTCAGAAAGCGAATCATTTGTGGAACGTCTCTACGCTCCTAGTGAAAAACTTACGGAACGCTACCAAAGTCAAGAATTCGTACCATTGCACCAATCCCAGCCCCAAGCAACAGGTCAAAGCCAAACAAAACCATCAAAAGGTAAAGCCCCGCAGCCTCCCGCGAAACCTAAAGCTCCTCAGCCCACAACCAAACCCAAATTCCAAGTTACGCAACCCCTTATGCAAGCCTTACTTAAACATATGAAAACTCCTGGAGTAGCAGAAGCTGCTGCTGCAAAAGCAGCAGAAGAGGAGGAAAAATGTACAGAACAAGAATTAAAACCCAAACAACCCCCACCCATTCCCAAAATACCTCCTATAACATCACCTAGTGATTTACCACAAACAGTAGGTCCCCCTGGAGATAAACCCTTAGCAAAGCACCATAGCTATGATGACAAAACTATGTCAAAATCGCAAATACGTGAATATAAAACCAACAAATTAAGACAATCGAATTCATTCCATGAGCACATGCTATCACAATCACAACAATCTTCATTGGAATCAGCGCCGGCCCGCATAGACGAGGAATCATCTTCGGTGGGAGGAGGAGCCAGCGGTGCTTCATCGGCGACAACGACGACAACCACTGTAAACAGCGAAAATACAACGAGTACCGAAAATTCATCGCCTATGCTGCCAACGAGAGCTGAAAAATTAGTTAAATGTTCTCCCTACTACTCTAGTAGCTTAAGCTCTGAATCACCACCAAACCAGTTAATACAAAAACCACCCCGTAAAGGCTCCATAACACGTACTCCCATTGTTAAGAGTCCACCCAGTGGAAATGATACCGATAGCTCGTTAGATGTTCGTGCGCAAGATCCAAAACTTCGAACACGGGGCTATCGCAAAAAGCGTCAGATCACCGCCAAACGTATACGTTCCTCCGATCGCAATTTGGTAGAGCAGGAAAGTTCAGAATGTTCGGAAGGCTATATGCCTGAAATGGATTCTGGAGGTTCTGACCCTTCCTACCGTCATGAATACTACGAGTTCGATGAGGAATTGGAGGATCATGAACAAGAAACCGATGAATACGACGAATACCCCCAGTATTCGGGCGTGGCCTTTTCATCTACATCTTCAGCGTTTGAAAGTTTAGACATGACTGCTGATAATGTAGATGAAATGGGCTTTCCACGCTACGACCGTTTGGGTCACATTACAAACCCCATGTACCAATCGATGCAACAGCAGCAAATGCGCTCAATAACTCTGAGCAAACCACAACCGGCAAATCATCCTATGCCTCCTTCTACGGGACAACCTATTAAGCCAGCACGCACTAAAAAGCGCCAATTGAAACGTGAGGATTCCATTATTGGCACACATCAGTCCTCATCACAATATCACGGTAGATCCTATTGTAATCCCGAAGAAAGCGAAGTAGAATCAAAGGCTGGTCTCTCCGACGACATGGCCAATAGTAGCGAAGATAGTAGTAGTTTTTATCATACCATCGGTACTATTAAACGTAATGGTGGTTCTAGATCCCTTGTGGGAAGTGGTGCAGCTGCAAGTAGTAGTAGTAGTAGTATCCACCAATTGCCTCAATCTAACACTGGCGATTTAGAGTTACCCTATCCAGATTTTCTTTCCGACTATGAAACCGAACCTATTGAATTTGAACGTTTTGCTTGCGGCCTAGACATACGC
The DNA here is from genome assembly GCA_949987645.1 of Tachina grossa. Lineage (NCBI taxonomy): Eukaryota > Metazoa > Arthropoda > Insecta > Diptera > Tachinidae > Tachina > Tachina grossa. Next base: position 37,420,823 of record OX465274.1, on the reverse strand, counting down.
GTAGATCCACCACCAAAATTCCACGATTCAGATAATCTAAGTGATCAGTAAATAATAAAAAAAGAGATTAAAATCATTAAACATTAGATCTTTTTCGACTATAATCATACAGTTAGCCAAATTTACTAATCAAAAGTTAATCATAGATTCCAAATATATATAAACTATAGATGTAACAGGTAACAGTGTTTTCATTAGTATTAAAAACTGTGTTTAAAATCACTAATCCAACACTCTGGTAAAAACTTTAATAGTTCCCTGCAATGATTCCTACGAAGTGAGTTCAATATGTCGATAAACCATTAAAGGCGGTTTCAGACTATAATACAAGTATTAATACTTTTGATCTAATTTCTGTTCAAAAAATTTTAAAAAACAATAACAACTCAACATGTCAGAGTTGCATTTTCCACAAAAGTATTAATACTTGTATTATAGTCTGAAACCGCCTTAAGTATCATATTTATTTTTGTTCTTGTCAAAGAATTATATATTGGAAAGAAATTGCTGGTATTGAAAAACGATTGGAATATGTTGACTATGATAAGCATTGTACACTTTTATAGTTTAAAAATTATTTAAGGTTGTGTTCGAGATTTTTAGTGGTTCTTTTTTCAAAATGTTAAAGAAAAAATATCTAAACAAAATAACTGTTGATTCAAGTACTTGAAGTATTGTTGCCAAAAGTGAATAGTTGTTATATTTAAACAAAAAATTTACAAGTATAAAATAACTGCAGCTCACTTCATACCCAATTATGACAAATCTCGTTTTTTCATGTTGTAGTACATAGAGCATACGTTACTATACCTTTAAGACAAAAGATGAATACCCAATTGCTGACTAGTTAAGTACATACACACTTACATACATTTATAGATAGTTCAAACTTTCCTATGAATAATATTTCCAACACCCTATCGTTTAATATAATTTTAATATTCCCAAACTAAATTTCTTCATTCCTTCTACAAATTTAATTTATTGAGACTGATTTTATTTCCAGTAACTGAATCTATTTTTTCCAAACGTTACTTTAATGGAAAAATCGAAGTTTTTAAATTTAAAAAAATTATTGCTAAAATACTGCATAAAAATAAAAAATAAAATGAAAAAGCAAAAAAATAAGAAAAAAAACTCAAAAACATACACATTTTATGAAATCATTTTTAACATTTTAATTGCAACCACCTGCAAACGAAACGAAAGAGATAAAAAAGAAAACAACATACATACACACTGAAAGAAAAAACTTATATGAAACACATTTAAAAAGTACACACAACCAATTTTAAGGTAGATGTTGTCTGTGTAGGTTTAAAATTTAAAACAAATAAAACTAAAGTAATAATGTTAGGTTGAGTTATTTATTTTAAATAAATAACAAAAATTTGTTTCTAAACAATAACTAAAATTTAAAAGAAAATTATAACATGCACTATTTATTATTCATCGAATAACGTTTTAACAAAATCTAAAGCCAAAAAATAAAAATAAAAAAATTACTAAAATAAAACAAGATACATATAAAACAATAAGTGATTAGTTATTTAGACTAAAGAAAAAAACTATACTTGAAAATTAATTTTTGAACTCTGACAAATAAACCCCAAATACATAAAATTGTTAAAAGAATTTTTCAAAAAATAAAAAAAAAAATATGTATTAAATTTATGTTTGATGGTGTACGACAAAAATCATTTAAATCTTTTATTTATCATAAATAATTAACTTCATAAATATAATTATAAATAATTAAAATTTTTTTATTGAAGTTATTACATAGTATATATTAATATGTATATGTAAAAGTATTAAGTATTATTAACTGTTTCTTTTCTCTCAGTGTTTGTCAAATGCTTGAGTATTTAGAATGTAAGTCTAATAGTGCGTTTGCATTTGAGCAAAACCTAGTTAATTTCCCATACAAAACTTAATCTATTTCGTCACTAGATTTTATCAAAATCTACTTCAAATCTAATAGAACTTACTGATGCAACTATGAGGTTTTTCAAATGTGTACTACCAAGTCAGCCTGTGTACTTAAAAAGGTGTGTGAATTGGATACATGGTAGTTGTTTGGTTGTAGTTTTGGAAAATTTTCAGTTAATTGGTTTTTTTTATTAGAAAAATTGATATAAGCGGTATAGATTTTCATAAAGATTTTAATTGAAATCTCCTAGATTTAAGCGCCCTTTTAGGTCTTAGATTAAGCTGAGGCACATTAACAACTTTTGGACCCTGTTATGAAAAGAACTGAAGAACCACTTCCTCATTAAGTTAAATTTAAGTGTTAAATCAAAAGCTTATTTTAATACGATTTAGAAAATAATTTTACCAAATAATTGTATGTCTTACATAAAAAATTTTATTAATTGAAAATGAAACGAAAGATTTGCAGATTGTAAGAAAGAAAATTAATTTAGAACTAAATTAGGACCAGCAATAAACATTCTAATTTTATAGTGTTTTCACATTGAAAGTTAAAACCTGGTTTTAACGTTAAAACCATAAACAGCTGATTTTGCTTTCACACTGCAAGTTTGTTAAATTCACGTTTTAACTCACAGGCTGTCTAATACCTTTGCTCAAAATAAAATAAATCTCCTGCAGAAATGCGTGTATTTGTTGTTGCATTTTTCCTGCTTTTTAATAATACTTGTGGGACAAACTGTACAAAAACAGTTTTTGTTAATATGAAAAACTGAAACATTTCACAATGCGCTCTAAAGTGGAAATTATTTTATATTTGTAAATAAATTTTTTTTAAATTATGGAACTTCTTATACAGAATGAAGAAGTGCTTGGAAATAAAGTTAATATATATAAAAATGCACAAATAAATTATAAGATAAACCTTTTTTTATAGGCAGATGAATGTCAGTCATGTTGTCTATTTTCACTTTCCACAGTTGAATTTAAAATATTTTCGTTGTTTTCCTTCCAAAAAACTCTTTTTTTCAATAATTTTTTGATTATTGTTGCTGCTGCGTCCATTTTTAAGTAGAAAATTTTTCAAGTGCCATCTATTGTTATTCACTGGTATAACATTATCAGCTGCTGTCGGTAATTTTAACTTGGCAGCACTGAATTTATCACAGCGAAAACAAGGTTGCATTTCATAAAAGCAACTTAAAACCAATTCAAAATTGGTTTTAATTTGGTCTTAACAAAAACAATTTGTATGGTAAAACCAGGTTTTAACAGTTGGTTTTAACGTTAAAACCAACTTTTATTAAAACCATGTCAGTGTGAAAACACTATTAATTAATTATTAATTAATCTGGCATTCTCATACATACATGCATACATATGTAGGGAATTCACAATAAGTATCTTAAAATTTTAATTTAATTTTCTTTGGGTACAATGAGCAAACTCAGTGTTGCAAGTATTATACCAAATTTTAAATGAATGATATCGTACAATTATTTCATATTATTTAACAGAAATAATATCCAAAAATTTATGTAAAACATAAATTGATTAATTTTTATACTTTTACGTCATATAAGTACATTTCGAAAGAATAATTTAATTTTTAATAAATGCAAAATATTTGAAAGTGGCAATACTGAACTATATATTTATACTTAAATATGAGGAGCAGATGGTGCTGCTGCCGTCTCCAAAATAATTAAGTAGCCGGCTACGAAGCGACAAATGCTGCTAGCGGCATTTGAAGTCGTGTGTTCGTGTAGCCTGCTGTGGTGAATGTGTTTAATGCATTATGTTTTATCATTAATGTTTGTGTTGGTTACTGAGCGAGCAATTGTTGTGGTAATAGCAACCAAGAGAGTAAAATTTTTTTTTTTTAATATGTTCAATTCATGCAAAATTGTTTGTGCAAAAATTTCCAAGCACAAAATTTCTAAAACAATCTGCAAATCTTTCAATATTTTAGGGGTCTGTTTAAAAAAAACACAAAACCTTAAAGAATTTAACGAATAACCAAATTCGTTCGTATTTCTTCTGTTTTCATAAGAGAATTTTTTTTAGTTATAAAGTCTGTTTCTGTAAGTCCAATAGAATTTTAAAATGTAAAAAATAACCCAAAAGCTTATTTTTTTATTCGAAAGATTAATACATGACCGTTTGCATTTGACTGTTTTTGACAAAATGCTTTCTGGGCTACTTATTCGAGCATTTCTATTGGTCTCCAAGGCGTTAATAGCCTAGAGTTGTCAAATTGAACAACCTTGGCCAGGACCTTGGACAGGTCCGTTTATAGAAAATAAATTATCGCCTAATTGTATTTCAATAAGTCTATGGTTGTGGTGGCTGTATGACACGCAGAGTCATCCTATTGGAACCACATTTCGCCGAAATCAATGCCATTCATATCTCCAAAGAAAATAACCAGAAATTATTGTACGGTAACGATCTACACTGATCGTAATGCGAGCTTGATTTTAATTTAAAAAAAAAATCCAATGATGCCACTAGCGTTTAAACCGCAGAAAACGGTACATTTATCGGAATGTGAAGTAGTCTGTAGGGTCTATAGGGTGTGTTGTGAATTGGCTTTACCCCCCATTGTTTTTAATAACAAATCCGTTAAACCAATAAGTCATCGGATCAGTTTCCAACTGCACTAGAACTCAATCTACAAAAGTACGAAGTATATAATTATTTCGTTGCTTTAATTCCTGGACCAGATATATCTTAAACGGGTGCAATCCGAGATCTTTGCGCAAAATTTTTAACGTAGTGGACGGACAGAGATCCAATTCCTACGACCGAAACGAATCTATAAATTTAGATCTTGTTCCACATTTTCGTTTACAGCACTGATATTCTCTTCAGTACTGTAGTTTCTGCGATATGTTGGTGTTATTGCATCATAAAAATCAGGTCCCGAAGTTGTCTATAAGTAGCTCGAATTTATAAATTGTTTTCAAACTAAATCTGGATATTTTAGTAGCTGGTTCGAGCGTGAAATTCTCTTCCTGATGATATGTCAGAGTATACTGATCAGAAATGACAAAAAGTGAGAGCAGTATGAAAGTTAACCATTGCGCGACTTCTATGGGGCTTAAAAACGCAGTTTAGGATTAATTTAACATTCACTTAAATTATCTGACTCGCATATTATACTCGTATTCGCTAAGCAAACTCAATTATTTTTAACACACGACCAAAAAAATTGGTGTTATATGTCTGTAGTGTGTTTTTGTGTATCTGTCAATATGTGTGCCGGTCCGAGTTCACGTAAAGACCTAACGACTGGACCCATTTTGATTTAGTTTTTATCTGTTTGAAAGGCGACTTGATCGAGAGGATTCTTAGCTATGTTTTAAGAAAATATGCCCAGCCATTTAGAAGATATCTTCTCTTCTTTAGATATATTCGGGGGTTTTTAAAATTTTGAATTTTTGTTATTATTAGTTATTATTAGTTGTATCTTATTTAACTGTGAGTGAATTTTTAATAACTTTGCTTATTCATATTTTCAGTCAGTATTTTCAATCTTTTTTTTCATTATTCATTGCTATAATATTCTTTGACAAAAAATTTAGTTTTTTCTCCATCAACTATTTAGCATTAACTTATCTTGTTTATGGAATACGAGAATTTTAGTTTTTGTATTACATACGCCATTTCAAATTTACCGTCGGCAAATGATTTTTTTTTAAGTTTAAATATCACTCTACCTAAGTATATTCATATATTGCTTTTCTCTTTTGACCATTTTTTTAAACGTTTCGCCTTGGTTGGCTTACGTAGCTGCATGTAACCCTACATTCTGTTTTTATAATACTTCGCCTTTGTGGAATTATGAGGTTTTAAGGCAGCAACAAAAATAAAATTGCGACTCTTTGGAATTTAACTGCAACAAAATTACTCAAGCTATTTTACGAACAATTAGGCAGGACATTATTACCTTAAATCTCTGATCTAACTAACATTAAAAATGTCATGCTTTGAGTGATAAAAACAGACCCTTAAATTACACAAATTAAAGTTAAGTTAATCAAATTTTCAAAAAAAAAATCAAACTTATTCGATATATGTAATTCGGTTAAATATACTGCGCAATCAAAACATTTTTACATTAAAAAAAACACGTTTATTTTATTTAAGTGTTTATGTATGTAAGTTTATTTCGATAATTAAGTAAAACAAAATAAAAGATTTTCTTTTGGGAAATACAAAAATTGCATTTAGAGTTTAATTTTTAAATACTAAAACTCTTATAAAAAAACAAACAAATATATAAAAAAATATAAAAGATATATCCCATTAAAAACAATACTCGATAGAAAATCATAAGTGAATAGGAATTTTGCAGATGGACATTTAGTGTTATTTTTAAATTAAATATTCTGTCTCTTTATAATACTTAAGCATATCGTCTGGTGGTTACAGGTTTGCCGCACAGTATATTAAGAATACATTATTACTGCGGCAAACCAATAGCCACCCGACGATATATTTATGTATCTACTGAATCTTAAAATTAAGTATTTGGGTAGCCATCATCATTTTCGCACTCTTAGGCTGCGTTTACATGTGGTATTTCATGTGTGTCATGTGCCAAAAAAAAGCGTAACCACTAATTACCAATGAAAAACTGTTTTATTCAGAGCATTAGAGGCGTTCATAGCGAATCCAATTCTGAATAGTACGCCCCCTCCCCTTCCGCTCATTTCCGCTGAAGTTAGTATGTACAAGAAACCACACGAAAAAATCTGGATAACTGGATACTTACATTGATAAACTAAAATTGATGAGGTTTCAAGTGATCTTAAGGCAATATATGGCTGCCCGGTTGTCGAAAAAAATTCCGATTTTCCCACGGGAATTTCTTTCGCTTTGTATACTACCTGCCTCATTTATGGCCATTGTTTCAGCCAAAAAATATAGTTGCATCATTCTTGATCCTTCACCGCAGATTCAGGTGTCATAATCATTTGTTATTTCGCTCTTTTTTACATTGGTTTCGGGATGGATGAAATACTTTGAAAGTTCTATAAAAGTCCATTTCAGATGACATATAATGGGGGGCTTTCCTTAGTTCTGGAGGTAGTCGGCTTAAGATTTTTACGTATCTGTGTGCTCTTGACTCTTACCAGCCAGATGTCGCCAGTCCTGCAGCACTGCTTTTGACTGTGACCATTATTTGTAGGCCTATGGCAGCTATGTCCAAGTCCAAGAGCTTTTGTGCTTTCACACCGATAAGAGCATAACAGCCAATCATATCTCGACAACAACAATGTTTGCTCTTACATTGCAAAGAAACAAAAACAAATTTAAGAGCTTTCAAAGTTATTTATCTTTAATTTAAATATCAGAGTATGGGTGTTTGGACGTAGCTGGTCTATAGGAAGAATTACTACTATAGCATTCAGAGCTTTCGTAGTTCTCGAACGTAAATGGCCCGTGATTTCGATACAGGCGGATCCTACTTGTAGCGGTTCACCATAGTATGAGACCATATGTCAGTATTGGGTGTTTAATTGCTGTATACATCCATTTTATAATCTTGGGCGGAAGCCGCATTTCGCACCAAAGGTCCTACGGCAGGTTGTAGTAAGCAACCGTAGCCTTTGTGACTCTGTGTTTCACATTTAGTTTCCATGTGAGCTTGGAATCCATAACAATTTTGCACTATGCTACAGTGTTCATATATAATTCTGTAGCCGTGGAAGTTAAAACTCTGTACGTTGCTTTTTGTGGTGAAAAGTACCAGTTCTATTTTATAATTTCTTTAATGCATTCTTAGTGCTGGAATTTGCTAAAGAATCTCAAACTTCTTTGCCTGCAGTGATTTTTACGAGGTTTTTTAAATATTAGAAAAAAAATTAGGCAATTATGTAAATAATCATCACTACCTCATCCCCAGCATATATATACATATGAGTAAAACATTTTTACTATTATGATTAAATGAAAACAAAATTGGATCAGGTTATCATGCCTAGAAAACATGTGATTAAATGTTTGCTTACATTAAACATTTTTCAATTAACAGATCTTGCTGTATTGCTTAAAGTTGTATTTGAAAAGAAAATTTCAATGACAATGTCCTTAAGCAAAAACAAATTGCTTTCGAAATGTTTTTTTTTTCATTCATTTCATTAATTTTGTTTCAAATTTTCTTTTCAAATACAACTTTAAACGATACAACCAGCCTTTCGAATTGAGTAAATAGTTGTGTAAGGGCTACATTTGGGTGATTCTATGGGTCATAGTTAAGTGTCATAGTGCGATAGTGTTTTAGATTATTTTAATATTGTTGTTTTTGCTTTTGTTTTTTTTTTCAAACGAAAGTTTTAATACATTTAGGGAATTCACAATGAGTGTCTTAAAATTTTAATATGGCAACATTGTTGAATCTTCAAATTTTCCTCGCGAGCAGGCAACGATATAAAAATAATAAAATTTGTTAAGTTAAAAATTATTGTTAAATAAATTTATCAAAATAACTTTTGTTCTCCAAAATGTCTAAAAACAGCGGAAAATACAAATATGTTTTGATCAACTACAGCTGCGCTGACAGTTTCAACTTGTTCAGTTTAACATTACCATATTGCCATATTGAAAATAACATGTTTTTAATACTTTGCCAAACAAAAACTACAAACTTGCCAACCCATATTAAACCCTTCAATATTAACACATATTTTAAAACGCTATTTTGAACTCTCTAAATATGATGAAAAGCATATCATCTGAGGTTACCCAATATTTTCATTGCCTGTTTTTTATTTAACCATATCGTATCGCCTTAGTCCTTACATTATTATTAAATACTTCAAAAAAGCTATTTTTATTATACACAATTTTTTTATAACCTTAAAAAACACTGAATGCCCATTCCATATCCCTGCAAACTTTGAGTATTGTAACTAGTTAGGATTTAGTGCCAATTTTTTAATTATATACAATCCAAATAAAAATCCAAATTAAAAATTTATCTTATATATTAATGTTACTTACAACAAAATATAAATGAACATGTGGCAAATTAAGTTTAATAATACACGAAAGTCATAGTTTTAAATAAATTGCTAATTGATTATAATAAAAAAAATGGTAACGCAAAAAAAAACAAAAACTTGTACCTTTTTCCCGTTAAAAGAAAAACGAAGTGTCAAACATAAAAATTGAAAAAATAGAATTATAATAACGAATTGAAAATGAAACACATAATAAAAAACAGCGATTTTTTTTCCTTTATAAAAACAAAATGTTAAGTATAAAATATTAAATATATTTAAAGGCAGTTAGAAAAACGTACTCGTATTAAGTGCGAATCGCGTTTTGTTATTGTTTAATAAAGTACTCTCATTATCCAACACAGACATAACAAACATTGTAAAGATCAACACCGGAATTTATAAACGATTGTTAAAGTTAAAGCATTTTTTAAACTGGTTTTCTCATACAAAACTCGTGCGTTAAATCAGCAATAGGTTTAACAATTGAAGCATAACCGCGAATAAGGTTGTAAAAGACAATTTTTACAAAATCAGTTTTTTAACAGATTACCGTTAACATTACTCTCTTGCATTGTTCAAACATAAAACAATTCAAAATTATGCATCTTATCGCCGTCAAAATACAATTACAAGCAGCCAGTCAGTGAAAGAACTTTGTAAGTAACTGACAAAATCATGAAACGAAATTGTCGAAAATAATTGATAAATGTAACTAGAGATACAAAGAGAAACGTTAATGCTAATTATCATTATTTTCGATAAGCTGAAAAAGATTAAATGAACAAACAAAAAAATACGTTTTTTGGCTATCCTGAAAAATTATTATTTTATCACTTACAACGTTATTCGCGGCTAACCTTCAATTGTTATGAATAATAGACAAAATTACAAATGACTTTAATAATATGTAATACAAATTTTCAGAACTATATTCCGAACAGTTTCCCCTATTTTTCGAGAGTTCAAAACAAAAGTGGAATTTTCGAAAATTGGATACTTTAAAATTGGGTTTTTAATTTACCTAAGAACGTGAAATATATATTCACATTATTTCGAAAATTCGAACTTAATTTCGGATTTTCGAAATAAGTCATAACTTTAGTTTTTGCAATAACAAAATTTAAATTTAACAAAGTTTTTGATATAAGTGCATATTACACTAACGAAATTCTAATTAATATGTATTCTAAATGATTTAGCACAGAAAGTGCGAATAGTGAAATTGTGGTGATTTACTAGTGATGTTGTCAGTAGCACTACTGACCAGGTGTACCCCAGCCAATGGTATCATCTATTGACATTTAACATTAGCTTGTCATTGAAAATCCACCACTATACTATAGCACTACTGACTTAGTAGTTCTTTCGGGACCCCATGGAGACATTGGCACCAAAGATTCACTAGTAAATTTTAGGGGCTCTAGTCAACAATATCGATATATCCTCTCTCGTTGTCAATAGTAAAGTTATAGTGATTTTCTAGATTCACTCGTAAATTTTAGTGACCCTCGTCTACAAATATTTATTTAATATTATTGCACAATATAATAAAAAAGAAACACAAACTATTGACGCGTTCATTGACAATATCACCAGAAATACACTAAAACTGTCGTCTCTAACGTATCTCTACTTGCGCATAAAAGGAAAGTTGTCGACATTTTAACTAGTGCAATTGTCGCTGGAGAAAGAGTATTGACATAGAGACATATGGATCTAGGTTGACTAGAGCGTAGTTTCGTGTGAGAAAATACTTGCACACATACAAACATATACATATGTGAATGTTTCTGTATATGTAAATGTACATGAAGGCCTTGTAACTTCCATTAACAAAAGGAGAGATGTATCTGGGGACACCCGGTTAGAGCTATGCTGCTTAGCTATATAAAACAAATTTAATGTATGAAATAGCAATGCAATAAAATTATGTTTTGTAATGACGTAAAATTCGCCGCAAATATTTCAAAATGTTTCTATTTATTTTCCATTATATTTATTTTAACCGCGTACGATTAATGTATTATTTGTGGCCGGCGGCGGCTGTTAGTCGGCTTACAACTTATAGGTTTCGTTCTATTGTTTGTGCTCATGCGAAAAACTTTACAAAAACAAATTGAGCAATCGTGGTCATTATTTTTGTTTTGTTTTTATATAAATCATTTCAAAGAACGAAACAAAATAATATCAAACATTTTGTTTCGTTCATTTTTGCTCTCTGCCTTTAAGTAAAAACAAATCAAAACAAATATAAATTTATAACTGTAATAGTGTCGATTATTTTTGTTACGAAAATCACGTCCTATTTCCTGTATCGCGCCATAAAAAGCATAGCTCGGTTAACTCCGGTATGCGATGGAGATCGACCAATTGCAAAATAATTCGGTTGTGATGTGTTACGAAGAATATGGTGAATAATATTTGAGCAACTCACAAATTATTATTGACTTTCAAAAATAAGGGTACAGTTTCTCAAAAATTACAACTGTTATAAAAGAAAATAGTTGTGAAAATATTAAAACACCTTTAAGTTTTGTGAAACAGATGTTAAAATTGTAAATTCGTGCACACAGAAAAATTCTGTAGAAAATTTAGCTACAATTGTAGTAAAAGTGTTAAAAATCAATTACAAAATGTATACAAAACCTGAGTAATTGGCATATCACAACTTTATTTCTGTTTTAAAGTCTATTGATTTCTAAAACTGATTTCTTTCAACTATAAATTTATATAGTTTTGTGCTGAAGTTCTGTACAAAATCTGAAAACTATAAATTTATTACCGCTTTGAATGCTTTTTTCGTCTAAAAATAATTTTTTTTTAAATCAGCATCAATTTAAAATATATTTTTGTTGCTTTTCGAAAATTCGAAATTTATTTCGAGTTTTCGAACTAAGTTGAAATTGTGCTTTTTGTGCAAAAACATCAAATTCGGCAAGCTCTTTATTATTAGTACATACTGTATTGTTGAGAATTAATGTTACTATTCATTTCGAACATACATATATGTATGTACAATTGCATATACATACATATATATATATATATATATATATATATATATGTATATATATACATATGTATGTGTTGATTTTTTTATATTTTTTTTATAAACATTTTATCATATTAATTTGTCAGATTCAAAATTATGTATGTTTGAATATTATCTTACTGGGGGTCTCCACGCGCAATAAACTTAGAAATAATTATGTTCTCAACTGTCAAATTCTATTTCCAACACCATACGTCCACGTGTGGACCGAATAGACATTTATGTATATGCAAATAAATTTGGAAATAGTTGTTCAAACTTACATATTTCGAAGAAATAATGTTGAACATAAGCTGTCAAATTTCACAGACATTTATTGTTAATGAGAATTAAATATAATAAACTTGTGTCTGTTTTGAAAATACAGCATTTTTTATTTTTAATAAAACGAATATAAATAAATTAGTTTTAAATAAAATAAAATAAAATAAAATAAACATAAAAACATCGATCTATAACACAGTGAATTTTTTAAATTTATGTCCAATACCACAATGCGTATTCTATAGCCTAGAACATAAGCTTGTGCATGAACATATTTGTGACGTCATGCTGCCGACGTTATTTCTTATGTTCAGAAATAAATATTGCGCGTGCAGACGTGCAGTTATTATAATACTGAGTTTCAAAATTATTAATATACTAGCTGAGCCCGACAAACGTTGTATTACCCTCAATTATGTTATATTTTTTTCAAATACAAATTACTCCACACAGTGATCACTCGTTGGGTCTGAAAAAAAACAAAAACCTACGGGGTATTGGCCCGAACCTGTGTAGAAAATATCGGCCCCACAGCTCTTATAGTTCCAGAGATCATACGTTAGGAACAAACACACACTACGATTTTATATATGTAGATGTAAAATCGTGTACAAATTAATGCAAGTTTGCTTAATTAAATTTTTACCAAAAAATTTAAATATATGTGTGTCAATTTCCCTTTTATGAATTTATTTCGAATTCTTTAATTGTTTTCCAACTCTAGTGTCTTATAAAAAATTGTGATTTTGTATAGTATGTACTTATATTCTGCTTAAATTACCAATTTGAACTTATGTATATTAAAACGACTTGTATTATGGCGTTTTCTTTTCTGGAACAAAAAAAAATGTTACATTTATTGCACTTTTCAATGAAAATTCGCAATAAAATGAGTTTTTGAAATTGAAAGCTTATTAAAAATTATTGTATCTTCCCTTACGAGTGTAAATGTTTTCATTAAACGAGTGCTAAATTGTATTTTTCTTAACAAAAAGATAAACAATTTTGCACTTTTTTTTAGAAGAGAAAACGGCATTAGAAAAAATATTTGAAAAAAAATCAACTTTTTGACTGATTCTTATAAAAAAAATTCTAGACAAATCGATTGCTTAGATATCTACACATTTCTTTCTTTCATGTCAGCTTAAATTCGAAATTTATATTATTTCACTATGTAAATTTAAATTTCATTCAAATACGAAATTCATAGCCAGATTTTGTGAGAAATTTCGTTTCTTAACACGTACCACGTCGTACGTTTCCATGCGACTGTGATTGTTTTACTCAGAGCCGGTAGTTCTTTTATATACGACACTGCAGTGTGAGTGAAATTGGTTGTGATTTTTAAATAAAGAATCCTTTACTACAAATTTTTGCAAAATCATTCATGGGTCTAGGATAATTTTTGAAGTTTTATAACTTCATACATAAATGTACGACACAAAAAAGCCTATATCAAATAAAAAGCAAGGAGCAGAATGGACTAGGGATATCTCAGAAATCGTTTTTATCACCAATACACTCATTTAAAAAAAAATATTTGGCCTCCTGGGAAGGTTTTCGTCAAAACCGCTTGGCACTCAATGTGTTAAGGTTTAAAATTTGTATGAAAAATAACGAAAATCCGTTTCAAAAAATATTTTTCCATACTAATTTGAAAACGAAAAAATTTTTTGTATTTACAAAATCTAGCCTTAAGTAGAATGCCTCTAATAATGCTTCATTGAAATATTTGCTTTTCACACAAATTTGAATTGCATATATAAAATGATTTCGTTACTATTAAAAATCCAATTTGATTTTGTGCAATTTATTTCAACAATATGTTATTAAATATTTTCTGAACTCCAAATTGAAAATAATGTCTAAGTAATAAATTATAGAATCGTTATGAAAATGGCCGGTCTTGTAAAGATGTTTGCTAACTTTTACGAATTCTTCTATCACTAAAAGGGGAACTAGCTCGGTGCGGTTAAAAAATGCGTTTAGTTTCTGCCACCAATACCGCTTAAGGCCTTTTAAAACGTCAAAAACAAATGACTGTACACTTGATAATGCACTTTTCAGAGATGAAAATAAAAATTTAACAAAAATATTGGAAAGAATTATAAGTCCCAACATATTTGTTAAAAATTTCTTCAATTTGTTTTGTATATTTTTACACTAATTTACACAATCTACTGATAAGATTTATGTGAAAGCACACAAAGTCTAAACGTCAAAATCAATATAAAAAAATGCATACGTACATTTTTTTTTATGTGGAGTTTGGCAGTGATATTCGTCATTGCATAATTATTATTCATGATCTTGTTAAATGATTTGTTATTACAATTAAACATTTAACATACTTAAAAACAGTCTACTACATTTTGTCATTAATTTATAATTAATTTATAATTACAATTTAAGTACTCGTATCTATCAACAAGAACACAGAAAAAATTACGCTAAACGAAAATAATCCATTTTTTTACTTGATATTTAATTTAAATGTTAACATGAAATGCCAGTTTATAGAAGACAAATGAAAAATTCACGTTTATCTTCTTTATATTAAAAACAAAAACAAATCACTCAAAATTTTGTTTTTGTTTGCAGTATAAATAGAAAGACGCACATGTTTACTTGTCTTCTATAAACTGACACTAAAACTAAAAAATATTTATTAAAAAAAAACTAAAAAACATGGAAATAAAATTAATTTGTTTACAGTGCCAAACAAAAATTGTTTGACATTAATTTTGAAAATTTATCAATAAAATTCTGATTAACTTTCTTAAAATAAAAAAACAAGTGAAAAAATAAAAAAAGACACAAAAAATAGTTATTAACAATGAAATCATTTAACAAATCAATATTACACTATTAATATTAAAACCAAAATTAAAAAAAAAAATCGAGCAAGAAATAAAACAATTTAATCAAATCCCCTTTATTAATCTTTAATGAAACTACAAAACAAAAACTTAAGAAAAATTAATAAAAATTAATCATTAAAACTTACGGTGTTTCATTTAGTGTAAGTCACGGTAAGACAGACAACCGGGAGTTTATTATGTAATTCGATTCGAAAAGAAAAACGTTCGAATTTGCATGTTATTAACATTACAATTCGAACATATAATAGTAGTGTAATTCACTAATTTTTTTTAACGATAATCGCATTGTTAAAATTATTTTAACGAAAATTTATCGAATTTGCTATTCAGTAACATTTTTAACGATATTCTCTGTAGTTTAATGTCAGCTGTGTCGTTATTTAAGCGACAATAATTTATGTGCTGTTAATTTTATCGACAAAAATCAACAGAATATATCAGCACACATCACACAATCGTTATTGCAAGCGAAAAACGTATAGAAAAAAAATTACGATTTTCGGATCGTTAAAAGTCACTGAATCGCACTACTGGGCTGGTGTTTATAATACCTAATCGCATATAAAATGCAAACCAAACCTTTTATTCTGTTGGAATTTGTCTTATCCGGTGAACAGTTTTTCCCTCCCTTTTTTATACAAAAAAAGTGAATAAAATATAGCTATTACGCGGTAGGAGATCATATAAAGACTAATTGACGACTTTTAGCGCATTTAGTCGACTGTAATCTAATGTAACTGTAACGTAGAAAACACCTGATCGATATTTTTATATGAAAAGTAGGTTACGTTACATTACATCTCTATAACCATTTTCATTACTTTTCACATAACAAAATCGATCAGCTGTTTCCTACTGTTGCATTTACATTACATTACAGTCGGCTAACTGAGCCTTAACTGAGCCTTAAAAAAGAAAATACTTCGTGACGGAAGAATTTGTGTTGCTCGCTTATTCCTACGCATGGGCGCGTATACAAACGTCATGCATGTACACAAGCACACATGTTGTGTGTATGATATTTTGTTTTTCTGCGCACATACAAACGCATACATGCATTGAAATTAGTTGTGTGAGCTTGCTTTAAAAAACCACCCTTAAAAACATAATAGCTTATCATCTACATACATCTTACATACAATCTCAAACGTATAATATGCAAAATAACAAGCATACACGCATCAACACTAATTCTTTTGATTTTTTGTTACGGCATCGCTTTAAAACACTCATATGCACGAATATCAACACATCAATAGTGCTTCACTTATTAAACGACAGTATTTATTTATTATTTTCTTTAAGTAGGACCAGCACTCAGGCGATAACCCCTACTCATGCAATGCATTGATTTGATTTAAACTTTCCCACGTTGAAGGTGACAGGAAAGACTTCCTCAGGTAGTTTATTCCACATACGAACATTACGGCTAAAAAAGTAATTCTCTCTGTAATGCGTAGTGCGATTTATTGGCCAATCGAAAACAAAATGATGTGCCCTGAACGAAGCACGTTTGTGCGTAAAAATGTCCAGGTTTCAGGAACAAGTTCCCTAATTTCATTAGAACAAATTCCATTGTAGTGACGATAGGGTATACTAAAGAATTTCTTGCAGGAGCTGCGGTTTCAACAAGATAGCGCAACATGTCACACAGTTCGTACCATAATTGATTAATTGAATGAAACGTTTGTTAACCGCATAGTTTCACCTTTCGAACCCGTGAATTGGCCTCCAATATCGTGCGATTTAACGTCGCTAGATATATGGGGATATGTGAAGTCGCTAGTGTGTATGCCGATAAGCCCGAAGGGCAACATTTGGTGCGTTATTGCCGATATACGGCCACAAATGTTGGAAAAGTCATCGAAAATTGGACTTCCAGCTTAGACTACATCCGATCCAGCCGTGGCGGTCATATGCCAGAAGTCATATTTAAGTTATAATACCAAATGATAATCTTTCAATAAATTTCATGTCAGTTTACAAAATTCGGCTTTGTTTTATTGTATTCAAAGTTCTATACCTCTAAAAAACACCCTATAAATTAGACTTGGATACAACTCGTTCACTAGTTCGTTTTTGACACTAACTTATGATCAAACCCATTTAAATTACATGAGTTTGATTATCGGTTTGTCTACTATACATACTTTCAGATATTACAAACGGTTTTTCGGTGTTTAAATTTTAATTATCCGATAATAATTATCTGGCCACTATAGTCCAGTCTTCGGTTAAGTTAGATTGAAAAGAGAAGCCATTACAGGCCTGTTGTGAGCTCTCTCAACAAACCCCACCTTTATAGGAACTCAGTAGTCCCTCAAGCTTTTCCAGTCAATACCTCTTAGGTGTGTAATGTCCGGTAAGGTATCATCCCAAAATAACGGGATCTCGGCTGGGCGAAAGCTGGATAATAACAAAAGGAGTGCTCTATTGTCTCCATGTCCTCCATGCATTTATTGTCATTCGTGGCTCCAATCCGGTACAAATGCCCTCGTATATTAGAGTGGCCCGTTAAGATGCCGATCATCTTTCTTGGCTCGGGCTTATTTATTTTCAACAGTCCCCTTGTTTTGTCTTTATGCGGATCGCTAGAACCTTGCTTAGATTACCTACAATGTCACAATTCCATCGTGTCCAGTGGGCCATCTTTGCTCAATTTCGCAACTCAATCTTCGTTAATTAAAGTTACTGCCCGTAACGTTCTGGCCTTTTTCGCCAGCTCATTTGCACATTCATTTCCGGTTACGCCATACAAGACGAATGTTGCCATGAACCGCTTGATCGTTTATCATATTTTTGCAATCTAATATTCACACCGATCCATTTTAAAGCCTCCGTCTGGAAGACTATATTATGGTCAGGCAAGCGGAATTAAATCTTTATCTCCGGTTCCTCTATGAAGAAACCTAGGCCAATTCTTTCCCCTAACTTTGAGGCATCCATGTAGCAGCAAACTTCCACGTGTGTTTGTTCTAGGGTTCGATTGACACAGGAGTCTCTTTCTGGAATCAATGCCGCGCGTTCTGTTATAAATCTAGTCTCACGTAACCGGTCAAACATTTTCAAAGTCTGGTCATATCCGTTCAGTGACGTCCATAAGTTCTGATGGTGAGGTATGTTGTCTTGTCCGATCTACATATTCCCCCATCACTTGTAGACCTTTTGTAGCAAGAGCTGCTTCGTATTTAATACAAATATCTATAGGTTGGACATAAAGTCTAGTCCAGTTTTAGTTTCTTAAAAATAAATAAATATTTGTCCCTTTTTTTGGGAATTATTAAATTTAAGTTTAATATATTTATCGCATTTATGCATTAAAATGTTCAAGTAAAATATTAATTTTGGTAACAAGTGTGATAAAAATATGAAACTCATGGCCTGTCCCACGATGTCACTATAAATCGTTCGATCGAATGCTTATATTGAAAACAACAACAAATTT
Source organism: Tachina grossa (assembly GCA_949987645.1). Taxonomy (NCBI): domain Eukaryota; kingdom Metazoa; phylum Arthropoda; class Insecta; order Diptera; family Tachinidae; genus Tachina; species Tachina grossa. The sequence goes on along the minus strand of OX465274.1, from coordinate 37,402,235 downwards.
TAAAATTTTATTGTTGTTTGCAATACAAGTTATCGATCGAACGTTTGCTGGTAACATCGTGGGTTAGGCCTTCAAACTTATTTTATTTTAATTTCGTTAACGCCTTCGCACCGGCAATAATTTATTACTTAAACTTTATACTTGAGCTATGCAACATTTTACATTATATAACTTAATTGCTTACAACAATTTTTCCCCAGAAGTTTATCACGGTATTAATGGCAACATGTCATTAGATCGAAGAGACTTAACCATAGGATCAGACAAATCGTCATCACTCTCTCGTTCAGAGGCAGGAACCTACGACGTAATACAGGCTGAAATACAACATTCTAAAAGGCAAGAAGTTAATACAACAACTGCAATTGTAAATAGCAATGGACCCAGCGCAGGTGTAGCCAGCTCTAGTAATGAAAACGACGCTGAGACCAAAAAAAGAGTAAGTTTTCCTTTTTTTTTTTTTTGTTATCGTGCAATTATACTTTTTTGATTATTATATTATTCCTGTTCTTTGTCAATACAGAAATGGCCGACAGAAAAATCCTACTTTTTGGCCAAGGAACTGTTAATGAGTGAACGTACCTACAAGAAAGATTTGGAAATACTTAATAATCATTTCCGTGAAGAATTGACACCCGAGGATGTGGAAAATTTACAACCACTCTTTGAAATGTTAGAATCGATGGGCCAACATCACAACATCTTTCTGAGGGATCTGGAACATCGTATGGTGTTGTGGGAAGGACGTGGCACTCATGATACCCATCGCATAGGGGATGTTATGCTGAAAAATATGGCTGCTTTGCCCATATACGATGAGTATGTTCAGAGCCATGGGGAAATTTTGCAATGCCTTAATGAAATGTTCGAAACCGACAATCGTTTCCAGCAAATTTACAAAGATTTTGAACAGCAAAAAATTTGCTATTTGCCCATAGGAGAATTGCTATTGAAACCGCTTAATCGCATGTTGCACTATCAGTTGATATTGGAAAGTAAGTTGATTAATATAGAAAGGAACTTTAATTTATTATGTATGATACTAGCTTTTAACCGCAGCTCCGCTCGCCTTGATCTGATATTTTGGAAACTAAACTTAAAACTTATGAATGTGTTGTTATTTGTTACTCAATGATCATATTAAAAAAAAAACGATAAAATCCGGCGATAAAAATTCAAAAACAGAATAAAAAACGGTCTTAAAACTATTTAAACAATCAAACCCGAGACGAAAATTTCCCTAACCAGCTCTAAAATGTGTTTTTCGGAAAACCCGTTTCAAATATAAAAAACCGGTTCTGAACCGATTTAAAAAAATAGGCTACGTTTGACGCTGGTAACGCAGCTTTCTATTGGTGAAATGACTTTCAAGATCCATACCAAATATGAAAAACCGGTTCCGAACCAGATAAAAAAAAATTGAATTTGCTTGACGCTGGTAACGTAGCTTTCTATTGGTGAAATTACTTTCAACATCGGTTTAGTGGTTTTAAAATCCATACCAAATATAAAATCCGGTTCCAAACCGGATAAAAAAGCCTATGTTTGACGCTGGTAGCGTAGTTTTCTATTGGTGAAATTGCTTTCAAAATGGGTTTAGCAGTTTGAAAATCTGTTCCAAATAAAAAAAAACCGGTTTCGAACCGGATAAAAAATAGGCGATGTTTACCGCTGGTAATGTTGCTTTCCATTAGTGAAATAATTTTCAAAATCGGTTTAGTGGTTTGAAAATTCATACCAAATATAAAAAACCGGTTCCAAACCAGATAAAAAAAGCCTATGTTTGACGCTGGTAACGTAGCTTTCTATTGGTGAAATTACTTTCAAAATCGGTTTAGCGGATTTTCGCGTGAAAGCGTAGCCAATAAACAAACAAACTCAATTTCGCATACATAAATATATAATACATACAAGTAAGAATTTTTTTTTTTTCAATTATATTTTAAGGACTTTGTGAATTTTATACCGAAGAACATTTGGATTATGCCGACTGCCAGGCCGTCTATCATCTGCTCTCCCGCTCTGCCAAACAAATACGCAACCAACTGCCCGATTCGATGAATTTCATACAACTGTGCGAACTGCAGCGTGATATTAATGGTTTCGACAAATTGGTGCAAGGTCAGCGTAAACTAATAAGACAAGGCTGTCTGTTGAAACACTCCAAACGTGGTTTGCAACAGCGCATGTTTTTCCTTTTCTCTGATCTTCTACTCTATGGTTCTAAGTCACCCATCGACCAGTCGTTTCGCATTTTGGGTCATGTTCCCGTTAGATCGTTGCTTACCGAAAATGGTGAACACAATTCCTTTTCCATTTTTGGCGGACAATGTGCAATTACGGTCAGTGCCTGTACAACTGCCGAAAAAACACTTTGGCTGGCCGAATTGTCGAAGGCGGCAGCGGATATTAAAAATAAACCTCATACCCAGTTGACGTTGAATTTGAAAAATTGCAGTAAGTATTATTTAATTGAAAAATTGTTCTTTTTATATGCATAAATACATGTGTAAATATGAAATTTTTTCCTTGGGCTGCCAAGAAAAGGAAGATTTAATACCAAGTAATAATATATAATATTGATGCAAAAATATTTTATGAACTTCAAAAGCATTCAAATATCTTTCCTTACCCTCATAAAGTAATGCGGTTTTCTTTTCTGTAAAAAGTGCAACATTTATTAAGAAAAAAAAAACCATAAAAATCATAAAACCATTTTATTGCGAATTTTCATTGAAAAGTTCAATAAATGTAAAATTTTGTTCTAGAAAAGAAAATGCCATGAAACATATAATTTATACATATAACATATGTAAAGGGAGTCCCAACAACAACGCAAGATTTAAATTTTAAATAAAACACAGATATTAAAAAAAAAAAATCGTGAAACTTTATTATATCGTAAAGTAGACAAAATGAGGTTATGTGTGGAACAACAAATCGGGCAGATGGCCGCCGCGTCTTTGCTGGCACACACGCGATCTTTTAATGAAATTTTCAATGGCCGTTTTGCATAAATGCTGCGGTATTTCATTAATGCAGCGTCCAATTTCCTCTTTTAAGGCTTGAGTCGTCGTCGACTTATTCGCGTAAACCATCGACTTCAAAAAACCCCAAAGAAAAAAGTCTAATGGTGTTAAATCGCACGATCTAGGCGGCCAATTCTGGTCTCCAAAACGCGAAATAACACGACCGGGAAATGACTGATGTAGCAATTGAATTGTTTCTCTGGCTGTATGACATGTGGCGCCGTCTTGTTGAAACCACATGCCCTCCACATTCATTTCTTCAATTCTAGGCACGAAAAAACTGGTTATCATTTCACGATACCGAACACCATTGATTGTTTGCGCTTGACCTGCGTTTGAACGACATCATCACGTACAGCTGCGACATTTTCGGTCGATCGACCTGGTCGAAGGCGCGTTGTTGTCTTTACATCACTAACAGACCCAGTTTCGGCAAATTTATCCATTAATCTCTTTACAGTTGACTCTTTTGGAGCATTATTGTGACCCCAAATTGATCGCAAATTTGCGAACTGTAGCCGCAAAACTTTCACCATTTTGGTAAAACAATTTCACAATGAGAATGCGTTGTTCATTCGTGTAGCGCTCCATTTTTACTAACCTCGTACCTTCTACTAGCAAACAATAACAATTGTTCAAATGTCAAACAATGACACTTCGAATGGCGCCAAATTTAAATCTTGCGTTCTTGTTGGGGCACCCTTTATAAATAAAGTGTTTTCCACTTTATTGACTTTTCAACGACAAATGATAGTTTTTAAAGTATCCAGTAGACGATCAAATAAACTTATTAATCACATACACAGTTGCTTGCGTGCCTTCCATCTTTTTTTGTTACACGTAGGCGTTGTCAGCAGTGATTGATGAAAATCAAAAAGTGTTGATTTATTTATTTGACGGCTGATTATTTGATCGTCTCCAACTCTGGTTGATGAAGAAAATGTCATTTGCCTTGTGACGTCATGATGAAAAAAGGTAAAATCAGTTCTATTTGGAGAAGAAGAAGTCTGAAATGTTCACACAAAAAATTTTCTCGTTTGATTTTTCAAAAAATTTGGTGAACACCTTCCACAGAAAAAAATATTCCTGCAATAAACAATTTTAATTGAAAATAAAACCAAAAATCAATTAAAAACGTATTTAAGTCAATTAAACTTTTGCTTAAAAATAAAATATAATAAACAATAATAAACAGCTTCAACTGAAAATAAATCCAAAAAATAATAAAAAAAAATGTATTTAAGTCAATCAAAAATTTTTTTAAAAATTTTATTACATAATTACAAAGCTTAATTGACTTATTACATTTTTGATTGATTTTTGGTTTTATTTTCCATTAAAGTTGTTTATTGCAAAAATATTTTATTTTTAAGCAAAAGTTTAATTGACTTAAATACGTTTTCAATTGATATTTGGTTTAATTTCAATTAAAATTGTTTATTGTAGGAATATTTTTTGTGATATTTAGCTAAAATGTCAGTGTAACTAAGTATGAAATTAACCCTTAAGCACATTTCAAGTCTCGATTAATTTCTGGTGTTGATGCTAAATTTTGAGCCTTGGCGCATGTTTAAAGGTGGTTCTGGCTCCCTTCTCCGAAAATAACAAAAAATTTCCATATGGGGGATATGTTAAAATGTATCACAAAAATATTCCTCGTAAGAGTAATTTCCAATATTGATTCACCATAATTCTGAAGGAATTTAGTTATTTTCTTATTTATTAGTTTCTCCTTCGAGAAAGGCAATTTTTAAAATTGTCATATTTTTTGGCCATGAAAAATCTCTGGAAATCTCTGGAATATTTAGCGAAGTGCAAAAAACCTCTACTTTCTGCTTTTATTATCTTGCACACATTAATGATATAATATTTTTCTAATTTTTTTTCAATTATTTACATCAGCCTCCTCCGAAGAGGGTCTCGATTTATTGGGCCTGACGAATGGCAACAACACAACAGCAATGGCCCAGCAATTGCTGCAGCAACATCAACAAAATACACAAAACAAAACGCCACCCTCGCGTAGCAACACTGCTCTGCACGTTTGTTGGCATCGTGGCGCCACCGTAGGTTTGGGAGATCATCTCATATCCGCCGAAAACCAGTTGTCTGGCTATTTACTGCGTAAATTCAAGAACAGCAGTGGCTGGCAGAAACTGTGGGTTGTCTTTACCTCATTCTGTTTGTATTTCTATAAATCGTATCAAGATGAATTCGCCCTTGCCAGTCTGCCTCTGTTAGGCTATACAGTGGGACCGCCGGGCAGTCAAGATGTCGTACAAAAAGAATTTGTATTTAAGCTGTCTTTTAAAAATCACGTCTACTTCTTTAGAGCTGAAAGTATACACACTTATAACAGGTAAGATAAAATTTTAAATGGAATTAAAGGTTTATAAAAATTACTAATTAACTATTAGGATTTTTTTTTGGTTATTGGTTAAGCAGCAACGTCTGTAGGTATTTCCTTTCTGCTTAAGAAACTCATCATTGATTCTCAATAACATATTAATAGTATTTATATAATCATATAAAGTTTTTTTTAGCTTATTTCAAAAATTTTGCTTTAAAGTCTATTGAAGAGTTTCTTAAGCAGAAACGAAATGCCTACTAAGGTGGAAAACGTGATTTTTTACCCCTCTCAAATTAATGAAAATTCCCAAAACATATGAGGGGTCTAGAGGTAACCGTTCGTGAGCTGGACCGTGTGTAAAAAAGGTCATTCAACTTTACCATTCGCGACATCAGCAATGCGTTGTTTCATAAAAACTATGACTTTTTAAGCATTTTGAAATAAATTCTATTATTTTTTAAGTATTATTTGAATGCTTAAAAAATCGTACTTTCTATGCACTGCTGATGGCACGAATGGTAAAGTATAATGACCGCACGAGGTCATTTCTAGACCCCTCAAATGGTTTAGAAATTCTCGTTCAAATTAAAACTCTTTTATCTGAGAGGGGTAACAAAAACCTTTTATCCTGTGAATCGCTCTAACACAAATACACAAATCCAATCATGTTGGATTCTATAAATTGTCTATTAGTTTTTAACTTAATAAATACGTGTCTGAATCAAACTGTTTTTCATTAGTAGTTAGTGGTTACGTTTTTTTTTACGCTTGTATGGCACATGGCACACAGATGGAAACCCGGCCTAACAAACAAACAAAGTTACTTTTGCATTCCTTCAGGCGACGAACGGCTGACTGGAAGGCGGACAGACAACTTGGAGGGCGAACAGCGTAGCCACACTAAAAACGAGTACTTTAATAGATCTCTGTGGTAATAAATATTTTCTGATTTTTGGAGGGCGAACAACGTAGTCACGTTAGTGACCTTCGCCTCTTTCGGTTATAAACATGAGCTTAATATTTGTATATTTAAGTTTAAAGATAATTATCGACATATGTTTTGAAGGTAATGATCAAATATTTTTTAGTATTTCCGGGGGTAGATGTCTTCTCAAAGAATTATAATCGAGGTCCTTTATAGCTTGCTTAAGTGTTATAGGTAAGTTGTTTTTATTGTAACATGAAATGATATGGGTTGTAGTTAAATTGATGTTGCATTTTGGACATTTCGGTGGAGATTGGTTTTTATTCATAAGGTGTTCATGTGTTAATTTTGAGTGCCCTAGTCTTAGCCTAGTGAGTATTTTTTGTTGTTGTCTTCCCAAACTGCTTGGATAGATTACTTTGTCTAAAGTTGTGTTGATGTTTTTATAGTATATATTTGGTGGGTAGCTGCTATTATATGGAGTATGTAATTTTACTAAGTTATTTATGTCTTTTTTAGTGTAGTTATTAATTAATATGGTAGGAGAGGTGTTGGTATGTTTTGCTGTTTTGTCGCACTGAAAGAATTTTTTTTCATAAGTTCTATGAATTTCGACACTAATCCAATGAAAAAATTCATTAAAATTCAGTCAACGTCACGCTTCGTTGGATTAATGAAACCAGTTTCGTTAAAATTATTTTAATGACAACTACGTCAAATGTATTAAACAGTGTCATCAATGCAATGGAATAACTTCATCGAAGCAACGAAATAATTTGATTAAAACGACGAAATAATTTCATTAAAACCTTCAAATACTTTCATTAAAACAACGAAATAATTTCATTAAAATAACGAAATAATGTCATTAAACAATGACATTATTTCATTAAAACAATGTAATTATTTCATTAAAACAATGAATAACTTATTGAAACAATCAAATAATTTCAGTTTAGCAATGAAATTATTTCATTAAAACAAAGAAATTATTTAATGTATCGATGACATAAGGATAACTTTTCATTAGTTTAACAAAACAGTTAAATTAAATTAAATTATTTCTGATTAAAAAACAGTTTCATAAGATCGATGAAACTTTTTAAAATTCAAGTCAATCGATTTCATTTATTTAATGATCTAAAAAGATTTTATTAGTTAGGTGATTTAAAAACTAAATACATCAGACTTTCATGACTATAATGAAATTGTCATTGGGACAACGAATACATTTCATAGCTATAATGAAATTCTAAACTGATGTATATATTATTTATTTTTTTTTTTTTGTTTTAAAGAATTTAATCTATAACTTAATTGCTTTAAGGCATGTGCTTATATATGTTAATTTCAAGCAACAACTGTAACGTCGCTTTTCACAATGTATGATTAAGAGTTAACATGAACTTTAACTGACAGTTCTTCATACAAAAGTTGAAGTTAAAGTCCCCGTTAACTTTTAATTGTATATTGTGAAAAGGCCCATAATGTTTCTTAAATATAAACCGCCGTATTCATAAAAAATATTTAAGGTTTATTAAGCGCTTATTTGACGTATTTCTATGGGAAATTTGTCAAATAAACCTTTAGTAAACCTAAAATATTTTTTATGAATACGGCGGAAAGGGTTTCTTAATAATTAGAAAATATTGTTGTCATAAATCCAATGAAATATTGTTGGGAAACTAGAATACCAATGAAGGAATTCCAATGAAATTCATTCACAATATTCATGAAATTTTCATTAGATTTGTGAAATTATCATTAGATTTGTGAAAAAAAATCTAATGAAATTGTTTCGTTGGATTTATGAAGCAAAATTCTTTCGGTGTGGATAACAAATGCCTTATTACATACTGGAGACCTGCGTAAACAGTCTCGAAATATAAATACGTCATGTTTTTTAAATGTATTCACGTTCCATGTATTATACTAAACCAATAATAAATGCTGTCGTACTATAAGCAAAGCACGATGGATGTATTGGTGTACGTGCATATCAGTGTTAACAAGCGATGTCGCCAAGACTGCTTGTTTGTAACAAACACTCAAAAGAAGTAGTGTTGATTTGTGTATGCTTGTTATTTTGCATATTGTACTTTTGAGTGTGTGTGTAAGATGTAGATGGTAAGCTACCCTGCAGAAAGTGCGAATAGTGAAAATGTACTGAGTCGCTTTTGACTTTGTCACCAGTACTACTCTACAATTATTCCCCATACAATACTTTATGCTATAGACATTTAGCATGTGCTTGTCATTGAAAATCTACTAGTAACACTAAAACAATTGACTAGGTAGTGAATTCATAGTTCTTAAGGGGACATGGAGACATACCAACCAGACATTTACTGGTACATTTCTATACCTTACGTACATACAAATTTATGTATATTTTTATTTATTTTTTCAATAATACATGGTGTCTATTGGCCAATAAAAATATATTACAAGTTTTTAATATGTATACAAATAAGTATGAATGTATATATTTACAAATGTATGTATGTCCACTGTGGCAGATACACTAAATTCTTGAGATAAAATTATTAATGGCAGTATTCACAGCTAGTGTTAATATCATAAATTAACAGTTAGTTTTCAATTTTAACATCATAACTCCTCCAATGTAATAAATAAAAAGAAATAAAAATAAAGCATTATAATCAATAACTAACCAGTAGTAAGGAAATCAGTAAGCTTTCTCTTGAATGTAGACAAAGATATGCCGAAAGAACGTAGATGAATTGGAAGAGAATTCCATAATCTGGCAGCTCGTACAACGAATGAATTTTCAAATGTCATATTGCTTATACGTGATATAATTATTTGGGGATTTCTGGATGATCTAGTAAAAGATATCATCTGCACTAGATGCTGTGGTCTTTGATGTTTGATAATATTAAAAAGATATATTATTAAACGAAACTTGAGGAAGTCATCAAATGTAAAGTTCAGGAAATCCTTCAAGTGATTTGAAACATGTGCCCTTAGGCTAAGCCCATAGACAAATCTCACAATTTTATGAATAATAGTTTTAATTTTTCTCCTATTACCATAGTTACAGCCTGAATAGACCTCGATACAATAATTTACCTGAGACATTAGTAATGCATGAGCTGTTATTTTTTTAACGTGTAATGGAAGATACAGGTTAAGATGATACAATCTGCGTAATGTGTGACAAATCCGTGAGCTAATTATATTAGTGTGAGTTTCGAACTATAGCCTATCATCAATTATATTTAATACCAAGACATCGTAAATGATTCATGACTTCAATGGTGGTGCCAGCCAACTTTAGATCAAGGTCAAAGTGAGTGGATCTATTAGGTCTAAATATAATGGCTTTAGTTTTATGTGGGTTGACACTAAGTTTATTCGCAAGCATCCAATAATTAAGCGTTGATAAGTCATGATTAATAGAGGCTTGCAAAGCATCTAAAAATTGGAATTCACCTGACCAAAGTAACTGTATGTCATCAGCAAACACATACGGCTTACAGAAGTTCAGTTCATAGAATAAGTCATTAAGGAAAAGCGTAAATAATATAGGACCAATCACTGAGCATTGAGGAACACCCGATCTAACATATAAAATGTCAGAGTCGAGACCATTTAAAGAAACAAGTTGCTTACGACCACTCAAATACGACCAAATTAAACGACAAGCAGATTTAGCAAAACCAAATTTGCTATATAGTTTATTTACTAAACAACTATGATCAACTGAATCAAACGCTTTAGAAAGGTCCACAGAGACCATAGCGCAAATTTTACCTTCGTTTAGATATTTACGTGTTGAATCAGTAAGATAAGTCAAGAGTAGGCTCGTATTTCGATATTGACGAAAGCCATATTGGCATTCGTTAAGCATACTTTTGGAATCAATATACTTATTTATTTGTTCTTTCATAATGATTTCAACAATTTTAGACAGAGTAGGTAAAATACTAATTTACTAATACTAAATCTAAATTAAGGTTTCGTCCGCTTTTAGGAATTGGAATAATACGCGAGATTTCCCAATCATCAGGATATTTGGAAGAGGTTAAAATAAAGTTAATGAAATATAGCAAATTCCTACTAATAAAGGGGTAAATTAACTTTAAAAATTTTATAGAAATTCCATCGACTCCTACCGAAGTAGACTTTATTATTTATTATTAGCAAGAAAGAGTTCTGACTCAGTTATGTTAGAAAAAGAGAATTTGACAAGTTGTTGCAAAATCCACCAGAAATACACCACATCTGTTTTCTCTATTTCTTTTATACTGACGAATAGAAGAGAAATTGTAGACAATGTAACTACTACTAGAATTTTAGTGTTGACATAGAGACACTTGGCCCCAGTCTGACTGCAGGGTATTATGTGATTAACCGCATACAACTAATGTTAATGCATTTGTGTGCCTTTGCATGTGCGCAGAAAAATAAAAGATCATACACACATACATGCATGACGTTTGTACACGCGCTCACGCGTAGACATAAGCAAGTATCACAAATTCTTCCGTCACGAAGTATTTTCTTCTTTACTCCTATACCTATAATACTGAAACAAATTTCTTGCAAACAGTGTTGTTAACGTTTGTTTTACAAGATTTCGCTGTAGTAAAACATTTGAAAAATCCCTCATTTCTTAAAAGTTCTTATAAGATATCTTGTGCAGGACACTATTATGGTACATACCAGGGAAACCGCACATATGCAATTGCATGATTATTTTTTATGTGACGTATTAATGCGGTGGATAGTAGAGCTGCAAAACTATCGATAGTCGCTCCACTCGATAGTTTCGATTGTTTTATGTAAAACTATCGATACTATCTATAGTATCAAATAGTTTTATAAAAGTTGCCACATAAACTACATTTGACTCGAAAAAAAATCCAGAGTCCTCAACATTTTCATTAGTATATAAAAATATATCAAGTCTTTTTTTCGATTTTATCTTAAGCGGCATATTATCGAAAATATACTTTTTTATTGAACTTAAAATTTAATGGGACTAACCATGGTTTAGAATTATCAAAATGCGAAAATTGTTGATAACTTTTAAGACACTAACTGTAAAGTTTTATGGTAAGAGACGATTGGCGGCCGTCGCGATATCAGTACCACCAAAATTTATCTTTGTGTCGACTATGTTGAATTTATTAAGATACTTGTGACTACTATTTGTCGAATAACACTTGTATTTATAAATAAATTCATATACATACATATGTATTTAAGTACTTGTGTATACAGAAGCAGGGATGCGATGTCGTCATATTTACAAATTGTACTAACTTTCAAAAAAAATTTTAATTTTTTCAGTACGATTGTACCTAATTCTTTATTTATATTTTTTTAATACTTGTACTTTTTAATTAACTAAAAATCAATTAACAAAACGCCAGAAGGTGCGCAAAGAATATTAGTTGCTGGGATCTGAATATAAAAGTAACATTTACGATATACTACGTTTATAACCTTTTTTTTTATTCGATTGTTCACAGTCGATGCAAATAGTAGGCTTCTCTCCTTGGTAGGAAAATAAAATTTCCACATTTGCAGATGAATTTGGAATAAATAACATTCCTGCAGCAATTCTTTAAGTACCGGAACACATCTTTTGATTTACTTAATTTTCTAATACCTTCGAGCTAAAGATTAACCCCCTTCTGCAAAAAAATAAGTGAACGTTAAAACCGGTTTTTCTATGGAAATTTTTTTTAATGTACACTTCAAGCACGCATTATTTTTTGCATTAGGGGGTTAATATATTTTAAAGCTATTTTTGGCATGTAATAAATATAAAGAAATTCCAGTAGTGCTGAATGGGTCATTGCGGTGCTACGGTACTTTTGGCATTCAAATAGCGCTAAAATTATACAATTGTACCAACTTTTCCATCGCTATAAAAAAGCTTAAATCAACTACGGATAATTTGCTTCAAAGCTGCCGGCTACTGTTTACTGACTTCGATTATTTTTACTCTTTTAATTACTTGTTTTTTTTGCCGATAGTATCGATAGTGGAAAAAACTATCGATATTTCATTTACAACTAAACTATCGATACTATCGATAGTTTTGCAGCTCTAGTGGATAGATATTTTTCATTTTCAGATATTTTTATGCATTTTTGCATCGATTTCTAAGTGCATATTTTTGCATATTTTACCCTTTAAAGCATGTTTTTGCATATTTCAGTCTTAGACGCATATTTTAAGAATTTTTTCGATTTTTTATGGAATATTTGCCGCTTTTATAGCATATTTTAATACTTAAAAGAATTTTTTTTTATTTTAATATGCTTACAAGTCATGAATCTGTTAGAAAATCTCTAAATTTCATGTCCAATGTTCAATGCATATATTATATACATTTTTTAATTTATTTTGCCGTTATTACGGACGTTAATTTCAATAAAATTTGGTTTTGCTATTTTTGACGAACTCTGCTCCGATTAAATCAGTAGACGTTGAAAGAACATTTTCAAAGTATAAAAGTTTTATTAGGTGTGACATGCAACGATTTTTTATTTGATGATCTAGGTCAGTAGTTTGTTGTTTGCGGCAATAAGAACTTTAAATAAAAAGCTTGTCTTATTTATCCAAAATATATGTAGTTCCAAAGTATTAATTCTGATATCGTGATCTACTTTAAATTGAAATTTAAGTCATATTATTTGTTTTAGTCAAAATTAGCATTATGTTTTAATGTACACTTCAAACCAAAATTATTTTTAGTTAATTTTAATTATTATTCGAACTCCATCTGTTTTTTTTTATATTTATGATTTGAACTGACACCACACACAGTGGACCAAACACAGAAGAACGCTGATGATGAAGGTTTAGTGGCCTTCGAAAACGGTTGGCTGTTCCGTTCAACTATGTGTTGTCAGAAAATTTACAACTACCTTTGGTGTTATTTGTTCATTAATAATTATCACATGTAATTTGGCTTAAAAAGCGATACGAACTTTAGCCTGTTCAAATCATAAATATAAAAAAACTAAATTATTTTTTTTACGGGAGTTATTCTTTTTTAATTTTTTTGTTGCTTCCCTTTCTTGTTTATTTTATACATAGCTGTAAAAAGTGAATGGAATGAAAAATAAAAATATTTTTATTTCATTTATAGTTTTTATTTTAAATTAGAAATAATAAAAATTCAAAAAATTATTTGTTATGTGAAAATTCAATACAATTTATTTGTTTTAAAACGATTGAAATTTTTTAAATTTATACATTGCTCAAATCCATTTTTTAGAGTATTAAATCAATTTATAATATTCGAAATACAATTTTGTACGTATTTTTAAAACAAAAGACAATTTATTGAATTTAAATATTCAAAATTTGAATAAAAGTCATTTCAATATTATTTGACTACGAAAAAATCAAATAGTTTTTCTCAGAATATAATTTAAAAAAAAAACAATAAATTTATTAAATCAGGCTATTATTTCTTGAATAGAAACTATTTCTGAAAAATAAAAATAAATATTTATTTGACTTAAAAATATATAACAACCATTTGTGATATATTTAGGTCAGAGAGTTCTATAGTTGAACTTTTTTTTTTTAAACGAACTCATGGTATCAGAAATGAATAAGAGCACTTTTTGTGCGAAAGCGTTTTTCTTATCTCTTTTCTTACTACTGAGCCTCTGGTATTCATTATATTTTTCACTATGAAATTTCCTTAGGTGTACAATAAAATTTGAATTTCATTTAGAGCTAGCACATAATGATTTCGCCAAGTTTTGCAAAAACCTAATACCTTATTATTTTTATTGAGCTAAATATTTTGTTATATGAAAATAGCGTTAGAAGTAGACAAAACACGGATATGGCGCTTACTGCATTTCTCAATTATCCAAGGTGATAGATAATTGAGGCAATAGGTGGATTCCTCTAGGGGTCGTCACAGGAAAAATCTTCATTACTATAAATCATCTGTCAAGGAGTATTTTCAATAATAAAATAATTTTTTTATTTGTATATCTTTTTACAATTTAAAACTATTTGAAACTATTTTTAACCCTCGACTAAAAAAAGGGGCGTTATAAGTTTGTAGTGTGTGTCTGTGTATCTGTGTGTCTGTCCGTGTCCACGTACAGACCAAACGGCTGGGTCGATTTTCATTTATTTTTTTTCTGTTTGAAAGATGACTTGATCGAGAGGGTTCTTAGCTATGTTTGAAGAAAATCGGTCCAGCCGTTTAGAAGATATAACATCTTTTCTGAAAAAAGTCGGGGGTTTTTAAAATTTTTAATTTTTGTTATTTATGAATTTGAAATAATCAATAAAGTTTTTGTTGAATTATAAAAATTTGACTTATAAACAAAAAATTATTTGAATTAAAAAAACTCAAATGAAATAAAATAAAATTTCATTCAAACTATAGAAATATAATTTAAAAACATTTTAGTCGCTGAATTCAAATAAAGTATTAATTTGTTATATTTTTATTTGAATTTCTGAAGGCGTGATTTTATTCAAATTTTCTGACAAAAAATAAATTTACATTTGAAAAATTTTATTTCAAATCAATAACAACAAATTTTAATTCATTTCATGAGAAATGTCAATGATTTCAATGAAATTCTATTTCTTAAACAGAAATAAAATTTAAAATTAATTTAATTTTATGAAAAAATTTAAATAAAAAAAATTATATTGAACAGCTATGATTTTATATTTGTTTAAAAACTGAAGATTTATTTTCCAATTTTTTTTTTTTTGCAACCTATAATATTTTTTTGCAAAACATGTATTTTAGAAGAAATTCTTTATTAATAAAATAACAAATTTTTTTGATTTATAAAAAAACAAAGTTTGCATTATGATTTTTTGCCTTATTATTCTTATTTTTGTTAGTACGTAATAGTGTTTTCACACTGACATGGTTTTAATAAAAGTTGATTTTAACGTTAAAACCAACTGTTAAAACCTGTTTTTACCATACAAATTGTTTTTGTTAAAACCAAATTAAAACCATTTTTGAATTGGTTTTAAGTTGGTTTTATGAAATGCAACCTTGTTTTCGCTGTGATAAATTCAGTGCTGCCAAGTTGAAATGACCGACAGCAGCTGATAATGTTATGCCAGTGAATAACAATAGATGGCACTTGAAAAATTTTCAACATAAAAATGGATGCAGCAGCAACAATAATCAAAAAATTATGAAAAAAGAAGAGTTTTTTTGGAAGTAAAACAAAGAAAATATTTTAAATTGAACTCTGGAAAGTGAAAATAGACAATATGACTGACATTCATCTGCCAAAAAAAAATGGCAATGTATATATGTACATATATAATAATGTATATGTGCATTTTTATATTATTAACAATATTTCCAAGCACTTCTTCATTCTGTATAAAAAGTTCCATAATTTAATAAAATTTTATTTACAAAATATAAAATAATTTCCATTTTAGAGCGCATTGTGAAATATCTCAGTTTTTCATACAAGGAAAAACAGTTGAACAGTATGTCCAACAAGTGTTATTAAAAAGCAGAAAAAATGCAACAACAAATACACGCATTTCGACAGGAGATTAATTTTATTTTTGAACAAAGTTATTGGACAGTCTGTGAGTTAAAACCTGAATTTAACAAACTTGCAGTGTGAATGCAAAATCAGCTGTTTATGGTTTTAACGTTAAAACCAGGTTTTAACTTTCAGTGTGAAAACACTATAAAATAATTTAAAAACAACATAATTAAGTTTTAAAGATTTTATAAAGTCACTAGATATTAGATTGTTAGTTAGTACAATTTCGATTACTTGGAGAGTTCTGAAAACTTTTCATATAATAATAATTAACTAGATATACCAAACGGACGACACACTCGTCCGTATTCTAGAAACAAAATGTAAATAATTTTATTAAGATTCAAAGAAAATGTATCTAAACTTCATAAAAGATTTATTAAAACAAAGCCACACACATACTTACATACATATGCAACCATAATTAAATAATACATGAAATTAAAAAACATCAACAAAATCCCTTCAACCAAGCTAATTCAATTTATTCAACTCTCTTCCTTCAAGTATTATGGCTTTCATACAACAACAAATAAGAGAAAAACCATTGTTAGATCAAGAGAAATACTACACACACACACACTCATTTTTTTGTTTCTTTTTTTACTTGTAAGCTAATAAATGCGTGTGTAATATGTGTGCATGTAGTAGTAGCAACTTTAAACGCTTATAGCTCCCAAAATACTAAACCGATTTCAATAAAATATAGATTCTGCACATCTGTACAAAAAATCCTTTAAAACCATATAAATCTTTTTAAAATCGGTGCAGTGGTACCAGCGTAAAAGGGATTACAAAAGACATGTTCGCCTATTAATTATATAGAATAGATAATAATAATTATTGTATTAACTCCACAGTTTAGATTTTTTTAGATACGGCAGTGTTGCAGTAAACGAACGATATGGTGTAAAGCCAGTCTATGTAATGCTTATTTAGACATTTTTTTAATGTATGTAATATATCGTGGGTCTCAACTAGAACGGCCCTTACTCAAATAATTGTAATTTTACAGGAGAAGGTAATAACATAATAGAAACTGTAATATTCGCAATTTAACTTTTTTTTGTACAACTATTGCAATAAGTATTTGTGACGAAATGTATATTTGTGCAATGTATTGGAGTCCGTAAACTTAGTAATTAATATGAATTAGGGCGTTTCTACTTGGTACCATGTACGCGCAGAATCTTCCTACATCTGATCCCAAGAAAAGTTCAATATCCTTCATCTTCTCTCTATTATTCTCCTCTATCTTTTTTATATGCTCGTTTATTTTACTTATATCGCTTTTAACATTATAAAGCTTACTTTTCATCTCCTTTTTAATGCCTCTCATTTCTTGCTTTTTCATATCGTATTCTTTAATCAAATTCAAATAATACTCATGCTTCCCACTGTTCATATCCTCATCAAGAATATCATCTATCCTATCAATACTGTCGTCTATATTATCAATATTTTCTTCAACCTCGTCTATCTCCATTTCCGTCTCATCCTCTTCTTGCTCTTTCAAAGCCAGCTCGTGTTCAGCCTTAGCTATATTCAAATCATACTCCTCCATATTGAGTCTTGTCTCCTCTTTCTTCGTCATCACATATTGTTTTATTTCCGACATAGTATTGACAGATTGTTTTACTTTATTGAAACCGTAGTATTCGAGAGAATTACTATGTAAAGCGAATTCTTTTATTTTACTAGGGACACTACAATTTGATAAATATGTGTTATTTTTTAAAACTGTGTTATTTTGGGAATAACAAATATTTTCATGTCCTATAATTGAATTCTGTGCATCAAAAATTTTCAAAACATAACACAAATCCGTCTGCGGTGGACACATTATCTGATCACATGTCTTATTTCCTACAAAAATAAGCCGTTTTATAAATTGAACTTAATGGGATTGATTAATATTTTACCTTGATAAAATAACGCTTTTTCACGACAAACTTCCTTAGAATTTGTATTATGGATATAAATCGAGTAGGAAAAGGCCTGTGCATATATCACCAGACTAAGTAGACTTAACACAAATAACTGAATTTCCTTATTAAGATCCATTTAGTTGGCACAATTTTATGTACATATAGTTGCGGTAAGTTTTAAGACAAGCACTAGATTAACGATAGCAATTTTTTCCATTAATTTATACTAAAATTTTAGACGAAATTGTTATTTGTTGAAGTCGTTAAATAGTTTTTTTTGTTTTTGTTTTTCTTTTCTTTAATATAAATTTCTATGTTAAGATAAAAAATAACTAAATAAATAAATAAAAATACATACAATGCTGTTTATCTCTATATACATACATACATACATATGTATGTACATACATATGTATGTATATATGTAAGTATTTAGTATGTGTGTACATTAGAGTGGCCGTTAGTTCTCTGGAGAATTTGTTTTTGTTGATTTCTTTTACTCTCAACCCCAAATCGGTTCAGTTTTATCAAAGAATATAAATCAGCGATGCCAATTTAGCGCGTTTCGCGCTAGATTTAGCGCGTTTTAACTATGCCAAGCGCGCTTTTTTTCGTCTTAGCGCGTTTAATAAAAAAAAGCAATATGAGTACGATCAAAGAGGAGATGTGTAAACATCTAGTAATGAAATTTTTTTTTTAAGTTGGAAGTACTTATGGTTTTAGTATTTTTTTTTAATTAATTAATTAAAAGTATCAAAACTTTCAATATTGTAAATACATATGGATTTTTTGGTTTTTGTTTGTTTTATTAAACTTATTTGGTTAGTAAATGGGCACACTGCAGTATATGTATGTATATGTACTGCATTAAAAATTGCAGTAAGCAGTAAATTTACTGATTACTAAAAATATTCAGTAAATTTTTACTGCTAATGAAATTTAATTTGCATTACTAGTACAATCGTAGGGCCGTAGCAAGTGGCAAAGTTTTTTCATTCAAATTTTGAAACTTTTGTATGAAAAGCTTTTAGCCACTTGGTAGAATTTCATTATGAATACGGGCATTATTGATTACTGAAAATTCAATGCACCTCATCATATAACAAATCATTTACGCAATTTATAAAAATTGTGGAAAAAAATTGTAGTAATCAGTAAAAATTTACTTGTTAAACTTGTTATTGTTTTTACTGAAACTTTAGTGGTACTGCAGTGCTCATCTATGGTAAATGCCTTTACTTTTACTTTTTAATTTTTAATTCCAGTTGTTCATCGTTTATTTGTTGCTGTTCTTGTTGTTGTGTACGCTTTGCAATTAAAATAAATTCAGTAAAGTGCGACTTTGACTCGCGCACATTCGGTTTTGATTTTTTATTTTTTTTATTTAGCTTTCTTCCTTTTTTAAGTTTTTTCAGTTTAAACGATTTTTTTCAGTTTTATCGCTTTTTTCTCGTTTTTGGCGTTTTTTTCTCTTTTTGGGTTTTTTTAGTTTTCGCAATTTTTTTTCATTTTGGCGATTTTTTTCTGTTTTTTGGGGTTTTTTCATTTTGGCGATTTTTTCTGTTTTTGGGGTTTTTTTATTTAGGCGATTTTTTCATTTTGGCGATTTTTTCATATTGGCGATTTTTTGTTGAAGGATTTTTTTAATTTTGGCGATTTTTCCGGTTTTTCGCGATTTATTTTAGTCCTAGAGATTTTTTTTAATTTGGTGCTTTTTTTCGATTTGACGATTTTTTTTTTGTTTTGGCGATTTTTTTATATTTGGCGATTTTATATTTTTTTGATTTTTTAGTTTTACCGTTTATGAAAATTTCAAGAGTTTTACTCTTACGGTCTCCAAGATACAGCAAGTCGTCAAAATTACAAAGTAATAATTGCATTAACTAATGGAACACCCTTTAATTTAAACTTTTTAAATTTAGTGTTAATTGTTGTAGTCTCTATAAAAATACACTAACTTTACAAATTTCAAGTGTATATATGTACATACAATTGTATGTATATTACATGGGATTTTAACATTTTTCGTTGCTCGTTTTGGAACACCCTTTAGTTTTTAACTCTTATGTATTTGTTGTTGTAGTGGCCAAATGTCTACATATTGTGTCCAAATTTCAAGTCCGTAGCTCTTACGGTTCATTTTCACCTTTGGTGTACGCAAATATACAGAAAAATAACCGGCGGCGGCGCACCGTCGGCTTCGAGCCATTCGACTTGTTTCTCTGCTTGGTATTGCTTCCCTGCAGAAAGTGCGAATAGTGAAAATGTACTGAGTCGCTTTTGACTTTGTCACCAGTACTACTCTACAATTATTCCCCATACAATACTTTATGCTATAGACATTTAGCATGTGCTTGTCATTGAAAATCTACTAGCAACACTAAAACAATTGACTAGGTAGTGAATTCATAGTTCTTATGGGAACATAGAGACATACCAACTAGACATTTGCTGGTACATTTCTATACTTTACGTACATACAAATTTATGTATATTGACAAGTTGTTGCAAAATCCACCAGAAATACACCACATCTGTTTTCTCTATTTCTTTTATACTGACGAATAGAAGAGAAATTGTAGACAACGTAACTACTACTAGAATTTTAGTGTTGACATAGAGACACTTGGACCCAGTCTGACTGCAGGGTTCTTTCAAACACTAATACACTCATACATAGCTCACACCGATCTGACAATGCAAAGCAAAAAGCAAAGAAATCTCAGCAAAGAATCAAAGCCAAAAAATTTTTACCTCCTAGCGTATAGATGTTTACGCATCAAAAAGCGCTAAATTAGCGCGTTTTGAACAAAGTCAATAATATCATTTCAGTTCAATATTTTTTAACTTTTTTTGTATAAATTTAACAATTTTCTAATATCCAAAACTCATAATAATTTTTAAAGTACTTAGTGATTCAGCTGTCGCAAACAAAATTCGTTTGACCTTGGTTAGAATTAAAAACGCATTTTAATACTGTAATGACAAATATTTTGAAATTTCACAATTAAAAATATGTACTACTTACAATGACCCAAAAAATGTACATAACTTACAAAGCATCTACTATAGCTGAAGTACAAAAAGCATTTGAATCGCAAAACTATTCGACAATTTATATGTTGTTACAAAGTTTTACAAATAAATTAGAAGTAAAAACTAAGGATTTCGATGATTTGGAAGGCGATTCTGATTCTGTATTAAATGATTTTAGTTTAATAAACAATGTCGAGGAAGCAATATTGCAAAATCTGAAAAATTAATTGTGATACTAAACATACATCGACTTTTATTGAAATTTAATTTAGCGCGTAGAAAATAGCGCGTTTTTGCTATAAATATTTGACAATGCTGTAACTTAGCGCGTTCTAGCGCGTTTTGAGGAGGGTAGTAGCGCGTTTGGATTATAAATAGTTGGCATCGCTGATATAAATCATATAGAATGCGCATCTCATACAAGCTAAAATTTTCTATGGCGGGTATTACCAGTACTACCCGTCCAACGCTCGCATTGCTGAGAGCGAAAGCGCTCGCAAAAACGAAAGGTGAAGCATTAAACACATTAAACACCGACTACCAAATGTCAAGGATAGAATACACATGTTTATATGAAAATGATTCTTTTGAAGACAGCAAGGCAACAGGGTGACAGGTTGTTGTCTCTGCTGATTTTGTCGTTGTAGTCCAATTAAACTAATTTCTGTTTCTTTGGCTACAGTGAGAAAATTCAGTGTTGCCATTATAATAGAAAATGTTGAATGAATGATTTTGTACAATTATTTCATATTATTTAACAGAAACAATATCCAAAATTGATGTAAAGAATAAATTGATTCATTTTTGTACTTTTACGTGAAATAAGTACGTACATTTTAAAAGAGTAATTAATTTTTATAAATGCAAAATATATAAAAGTGGCAATACTGAACAATGTATTTGTACATTGTGCTGCTGCCGTCTCCAAAATAATTAAGTAGCCGGCTACGAGGCGACAAATGCTGCTAGCGGCATTTGAAGTCGTGTGTTCGTGTAGCCTTCTGTGGTGAATGTGTTTAATGCATGAAGCGACGTCGCTCATAATAAGAGCGACTACTGCTGCTATCGTGTTTGTATTTATGTTTGTTTTTTATAATTTTGCTTTTTTACAAAGTCTCGCAGACAGCGTATGCTATGATAGCATTGTCATCAAATGTATGTATGTGTATGTGTATTTTAAAGATTTCCTATCTGAATTCGCGAATAGCAATTGAAATTTTTTTTAGATATTTTGGTTTTTATAAAATGTTTATAAGTTAAAATAGGTTCAAATGAAGTAAATTTGGAAGCCAAAAGTAAATTTGGAAGCTTAAAGTATACATGTATGTATATAAATGATCACCATCAAAAAAATTAAAGTAAAATATAGATGGAAAAACTGAAGTTAATTCATTTTCTTTTTATTATAATTTTTCATTTATAAATGAAAAAAGTAAAAATAATTCAAATAACACTATGCAACAAATTTTTGTCTTTTTGCCAAAACCTCAAAATTGAAATATTTTCTTAGCTAACTTGGGGTCGCTGAGCACGAATATGGTCTTCATGTATTCTTCTTGAGAAGCGTTTTCAAGATATTCGCGAAAAACGTGTTTATTTTGTAGTTTACAAAGATATTTCCCAAAATCTTACAGTGCTGAAAAGATATGTTTTTCCTTTATCTCCCCATATTTATAGTGTGTTGATCGGATAAAAATTGACTGAGTAACGGCCCTTTAGATTTAAAAAAATTTAAATTTTTAGTGAAAACATCCGAAAATTCAAATTCGGATATTTTCAGTAAATATTTCGTAACTTTTTGTTCGACGATAAAAATTTAACGCTTAATAATGCCCATTTCTTGACTTAATAATCAAATTGTGTTTTTGAGTGCATAATTAAATAATAATTAAATGCCCAACCTTGTGTAATTAAGTAGTATTTAAGTTTTATGAGCGCACCATATGTTTTTATGCGTGTGTGTGTTTATTGCAAACATACAAATGAACATCATGTGGTTGGGTTGAAAACATCATGTGGTCGTATTAGGATGAATTTCGTTTAATTTGCATAAATACGTAACATAAACAATTCATAGTTGCATATAAATAAATAGAAAAATGCATTCTGATGCTCCTTTCGTTTCATAAAATGTGTTTTTATGCAATTTTAATTTTCTGCATTTTGATAACCTAACTTTTTTGTTTATGTTAAACAGCTGTTCTTTGGAAAGCTTTCCATAATATTTGGAAATTTTCTAGTGCTGCCGTACTTTCAACGTAATTTAATAATAACTTTAATTAACCACTGAAAAAATGAAATCGTATTTAATTAAAAATTAATTTTAAATAAAAATTAGCTAATTACGTATTTAATTTTTAAGTTAAAAACTAGGTGTAAGTCGGCTACAAAATTAGAATTTAGAATTTTTTTTTTTTTGCTTAAGGGTGCAAATCAAAACACTGAATTTAAAAAAAACTAAAAACTTCAAATTTTTTTAAATTTAAGGGCCGCTAACTCAGTGAATTTTTATCCGATCAACACATTTAAAATATGGACTGATAAAAGAAAAACATATCTTTCCAACGGCGTTAAACTTGTTTAATTTTAATAAATAGTTCTCAAGATTTTTTGGAAATATCTTTGTAAACTGCAAAAAAAACACGTTTTAGCGAATATCTCGAAAACGCTTCTTAAGAAAAATAAATTAAAATAAATAAATTTTATATAAAAGTGAAGGAGTAGTACTATTCATTGGATAGAATTTGTAGTTTTCTTGGAACTACCTTTTTTATAGCCCAGACACAGTGTTTTCGGAGAAGTACGATTAAGAGAAAATTAAGTATTTCTAATTTGTGATTGGAACATTCGCCATCAAACCAATCTGGTGTTGCGCTTTTACATGATTCTATCATATAAGCTTTAATACCTACTTTATGTTGCTCATCCTTAAAAATTTTATGAAAAATTAGTATATGCTTCTTGCACACATTCATTAAGGCATCAGACGGAGCAACTAAGTTTCCAAAGCTTGTTAATGACTGATAATTTTTGAAAAATATAAAAAGTTCGCTGGGAGCCGTCAAAACTTCATCCAGCTTTCTTAAATTCTGCTCAAACTTTCTACAATCCAGCTTTGGTATAATTTTGAATGCCACGTAACAAACAAAGTACCTCATCGAAACCACCTCAATATTAATGTCAGCTGAATTATCGAAAACATCTTCAAGAAAATATTCGGCATAGATATGGTTGTCAATGTCGACATCAGTTACTTCGCTTGGGATTGTGTTTGTTTGGTCAGAAGATAAATGGGAGCTATCAAAATTTGCTTCAATTAGTATTTCCTCGCCCTGAGACTGTTCACAATTGCTAGAGGAACTTGATTAAACAATTTTAGCGACTATCAACTTTGCCAAAATGCCATTTAATTCAGCTACAGACGGATTGTTATTGTTTCCTCATTTTTGACGCAATATAGCAAAAGTGTTTTCTAACTTGTCCTGATTAAAGGATTTTGTCATGACAAAAAAAAATATTTTCGTCTACCAATAGTTCGTTGACCAAAAAAAAAAACAGAATTTAAAGTTAGTTTCATCCCGTCTAAAAAGAAAGCTTTCTTCTTTTTATCCGCAAATTCTAGTTCTTCTAAGTATTTTAGACAAGCTTGAATATATTTGTGAGCTTCGTTGTTTAATTGTAACGCAGATCTGTAGCAGTTATCACCATAAAGTCTTCCACTATTCAGGCAATCAAAAATTTTGTCAATTTTTTCCAAAAAAAGTGGCAGTGGACAAGGCCAATTCATTATTACTTTTAGTAAATTTAGTTGTCTCGACTACTGTTCTGATTGCTGCGGCCACTGTTTTGCTAAAAAACTTGGGTTGCAAATTTCACCCGCATTTTTTCAAAAGAATTAGGGAAGATATGCTGTCGAGTTAGTTTCGGACACATTTTTGTTGTTGCGTTGGCTTCCATTTCATAAAGTTCCCTTATTACTTAAAAACTGACATTGCCGTCAGAAGTTTTTAAGTCACATTTTAACCACCAATTTCGTAAAGAAAAGTCGAACATGCAATATATTTTATCGTTACCAAGGTTAGAGAAACATTTTCTATTAGGCGAACCTTGATCGCAAACTAGCACTCTAGCTTTCACGCCAAGACTTTTAAGCATAGTTATATTATGCTCCACTATTTTGGTCAAAGCATCAGCTGTTAAACCATTTTTCGAAGTAAAATAATTAATGACGATATTTACATTTCAGCACATCGATCTAAGTAAAAATACGCATACTTGCGTAGCAATTTTATTGGTTCTCTCGAAACCAGTGTGTTCGAATCCATCTATTAAATCAAGATGCGTGTTGTATCTCAACTCCTTCCTTATTGACATTTCATCCGTCAATAAAACCATGTTATTTAAATCCTTGCCTTCAAGTTGAGAACATCTTTGTTTAAGGTTTTCAAAACTACTGTTTTTGAAACCAGGCTGTAAAAATTTTATGAGGTCCCACCGGTTTAGAAACGTGAGGTAAATTCAGATTCAATTTATTTCGTAAAAATGCATAAGTTGACTGAGACATATAAAATATATTCTGAGCCAGATATCTTACATCATCTGAATACTCTTTTGGACGAGAACTTAGCAACAGCTTGCAGAAAATTTTGGTTTCGTTGCTTATATTCTGAAGACAATCAATGGACGACGATATTCTTTTTATATTTTTTTATCGGTCGCTCAGTATTTAGCGCTGACTGTATTTTCTTATATTTTTTCAGAAGCCTATTATATTTTCTTTTATATTTTTCCGTTAATGTTGTTTCATTTTCGCAGTTCTTACCAAAAGGTGCTTCTATCTCATCATTACAAAAATTTTTCGGCGAATTTGGAAAATCGAAATCAATGGGCGCATTCATAAGACGTAGCTGTTGAGCTCAACAGTTGTGCAAATGCTAGCAACTGTTGGCCCCAACAGCTACATCTTAGAAACGGCTTGATGGATATAATTAAATTTTATATCTTTATTTCGCTACTTCAAGGCATTTGTAATATAAAATTTAACAAATATTTGCTACTGCCACCTAACAAAGCATATAAATGGCAAAGCTCTATTCGATCAGCTGTTTATGCCGAGCAAAACATGTTGACTACAGGTAGCGAAAAAAATTTGTGATGGAAAACTACTCAACTGTTGAGTGGAGCGGAATTACTCAACTGTGCGTTTCTAAGACAAATACTCAACGGTTGCGCAACAGCTACGTCTTATGAATGCACCCAATGCCCACATCGACCCCTACACCTAATCCTATTGTGGGAATAGCTTCTGCTTTTAAATGTCTTTTTCCAACATATGTGCTCAAGAAATGATTTCCGCAAATATATAAATTTTTATTATAATCATTTTCAGGAATTTTACATTTTTCTCTCCAAATTTGACCAAGAATCAAATCAGGTGCAGGAAATTTAAACATTTTCAATTTGCTGCAACTCCTTCTCGATTTGCCACACTTCTTAATGCAGCATTTTATGCCACTCGGCAAAGTATTTCTTAGTTTTCGTCCGCTCATTGTGTGTGATCGCATTGACATCGCAAAATCAAGTGAAAGCTCAGAAAAAAATTCAATACAAAACAATGTTTACAACGGCAGGCTGTAGCAGCTTGTCTTTGCAGCGAAGCGAAGCCAAGAGAGAGAGTGTGTGATAAGAGCAAACAATATAATGTTCTCACTGTGTGTTTGCTTGCTCTTTATACTTTCCCCCGCATCTGTAGCGTAAGCAAAAAATTTTTCATTTTTAGCTCAGATGCGCATTCTATACAATTTATATTCTTTGGTTTTATGTAAAAAAAAAAGTACAAAAAAATTTCATAGCGATAAATTGTGTTTTAGGGGGTGCGTCCGGCCCTCAAGCTCATACATATATTCAATATAATTTTTTTAAGTTTTTTTTAGTTTTTTTATGACTATAATTAATATATGTATGAAAGAATTTAATAGATATAAACTCTTATTGTAAACGCTTAGTAAAATAATTTCCATATACTAAATGCAATTTTGGTATATATAATTTTTGGCATTTTGTTGGTCATTTTCTTCATTATTTCCTAAAATATTAATTTTAGCAAAAAACTTTCTTTGAGACTAATGTTGTAGACTAGAAGAGCTAAAATATTGCCGTATATCATATTCTTGTAAAATGATTTTTTTAAAAGATAGTCATATGCAAAAAATTACATTGAAAAATGGGCTTGAAGGCTAAGTTTGAGGGGCGGACGCACCCCCTAAAACACAACTTATCGCTATGAAATTTTTTTTATATATTTTTTACATAAAACTGAACTGATTTGGAGAGTGAGAATAAAAGAAAAAAAAAATAAATAAATAAATAACGACCACTCTAGTGTACATATTATGGAGGTAATGAATTTCAGTTTAGCGAATGCGAAGGCGAATAATAAATTTTAACTTTTGCGAAAGCGAATGATAATATGTACAGTACATTCAAAAGCCACATAAAAGTAAATATGTATGAGAACATGAAGTTTTATTGTATACATATGTACATGTAGTACATACGGTATTTTATTTAAATTTAGTATTGAATGAGCAGTATGTATTAATGATCTGCACGAATGTGATTGAAACGCTGTTCAACACATTCTCAAATTTTCAAACAGTCTTCCTATTCTCATTTGTAAAAGCGAAACGAGCAATGGAACTGAAAAAATCAGTGTTGGTATCTCTACGAAGAGCAGAAGCACATTAAGCTATTGCAAAAAGGGTAAAAAGCGCAACAAAATACGAAAAAGGGGGTAAAAAAGCACTAAAATATTTTTTTTTAATCAGAAATAATTTTTAGTCAGGCTTAAGTTCAGTAATTTCAATTCTTTTTATTGAATGAAATATTTTATTAATTAATGTGAGTTTCTAAAGAAGAATTTACGTTAAATAGCTGGTGTTAATAACAATCTCTACCCAAGTAGATAGACTAGGGTGCTGATGAAGTGCGCTGTAGAGCTGCAAAACTATCGATAGTAATGTTTTTTATTGAGGTATAGAACTTTAAGTTGGCATCACTTTTTTAACTGGCGACCATTTTGTCAGCTGTCAAGTGATTAATAATGGGTGTTTTTTATTGAGGTATAGAACTTTAAGTTGGCATCACTTTTTTAACTGGCGGCCATTTTGTCAGCTGTCAAGTGATTAATATTTAGTTTGGTTTGCCATTTCATCATGAACAGGTTGACAAAAGAACAACGCTTGCAAATCGTGCAAATTTCGAAAATAATGGTTCAGTTCGCGAAGTTTACCGCAAGCTCCGTCCATTTTATGGTCGGCATAATCGTCCATCAGAGCAATTAATTCGGTTAACCATGGATCGTTTTCGCACTACGTTTACTCTATGTGATAATACGCATCCGCAGAGACGTCGAACAGTGCGCACCGAAGAAACAATTGCCGCTTTAGAGCAAAGTGTTGAAGAGGACCCGAATGAATCGATTCGCCACCGTGCACAGCAATTGGAGCTTTGTCCATCAACTTTATGGAAGATTTTGCGCAAAGATCTTGGCTTGCGACCTTACAAGATCCAGCTTGTGCAAGAATTAAAGCCGCGAGACCATGCAATGCGTCGTGATTTTGGTGTATGGGCCGAAAATGAGATTGATCTCGATGCTGATTTTCATCGCAAAATTTTGTTCAGTGATGAGGCTCATTTTTGGTTAAATGGCTACGTCAACAAGCAAAATTGCCGCATTTGGAGTGAAGAGAATCCACATGAGACCCTTGAGACACCATTACATCCACAAAAACTGACTGTTTGGTGTGTTCTATGGGCTGGTGGAGTCATTGGGCCATACTTCTTCCGAAATAATGCTGGAGAGTCAGTTACCGTTAATGGAGACCGGTATAGAGCCATGATAACCGACTATTTTGTTCCCGAATTGGATGGCATGAATGTGGATGAGTTGTGGTTCCAACAAGACGACGCTACATGCCACACAGCGCACGTCACAATCGATTTATTGAAGGAAACATTCGATGAGCGCATAATTTCGCGGAATGGACCTGTCAATTGGCCACCAAGATCGTGTGATTTGACACCATTGGATTATTTTCTTTGGGGATATGTGAAGTCGCTCGTCTACGCCAACAAACCAGAAACGTTAGGGGACTTGGAAGCCAACATTCGTGGCGTTATTGCCAACATACGGCCCCATATGCTCGAAAAAGTGGTTGAAAATTGGACCTGTAGAATTGGCTTTATTTGAGCCAGCCGCGGCGGCCACATGCCCGAAATCATATTTAAACATTAATGGCATAAAATTATCCTTCCAATAAAGCCAAATTGATGTACATTAAAACGATTTTCTTGTGTTTTATTTCAATTCGAAGCTCTATACCTCTAAAAAAACACCCGTTACTATCGATAGTATCGATAGTTTTGTTGTAATTGAAATATCGATAGTTTTTTCCACTATCGATACTATCGGCAAAAAAACAAGTAATTAAAAGAGTAAAAATAATCGAAGTCAGTAAACAGTAGCCGGCAGCTTTGAAGCAAATTATCCGTAGTTGATTTAAGCTTTTTTATAGCGATGGAAAAGTTGGTACAATTGTATAATTTTAGCGCTATTTGAATGCCAAAAGTACCGTAGCACCGCAATGACCCATTTAGCACTACTGGAATCTCTTTATATTTATTACATGCCAAAATTGCATTAAAATATATTAACCCCCTTATGCAAAAAATAGTGCGTGCTTGAAGTGTACATTAAAAAAAATTTCCATAGAAAAACCGGTTTTAACGTTCACTTATTTTTTTGCAGAAGGGGGTTAATCTTTAGCTCGAAGGTATTAGAAAATTAAGTAAATCAAAAGATGTGTTCCGGTACTTAAAGAATTGCTGGAGGAATGTTATTTATTCCAAATTCATCTGCAAATGTGGAAATTTTATTTTCGTACCAAGGAGAGAAGCCGACTATTTGCATCGACTGTGAACAATCGAATAAAAAAAGGTTATAAACGTAGTATATCGTAAATGTTACTTTTATATTCAGATCCCAGCAACTAATATTCTTTGTGAACCTTCTGGCGTTTTGTTAATTGATTTTTAGTTAATTAAAAAGTACAAGTATTAAAAAAATATAAATAAAGAATTAGGTACAATCGTACTGAAAAAAATAAATTTTTTTTGAAAGTTAGTACAATTTGTAAATATGACGACATCGCATCCCTGCTTCTGTATACACAAGTACTTAAATACATATGTATGTATATGAATTTATTTATAAATACAAGTGTTATTCGACAAATAGTAGTCACAAGTATCTTAATAAATTCAACATAGTCGACACAAAGATAAATTTTGGTGGTACTGATAACGCGACGGCCGCCAATCGTCTCTTACGATAAAACTTAAAAAAAAAGACACTAAAGAATAAAGCTTTATTATTTTACAACTCTGCTTTTGCACGCTTTTTTTTAATAATGCATTGTTGCAGCGCCTTCTGGTGTTAAATGTGGCGTATTAAATTTTGAAGCTGTGTGTAGTATGTAAAAGTCTTAAGTTATCAACAATTTTCGCATTTTGATAATTCTAAACCATGGGTAGTCCCATAAAATTTTAAGTTCAATAAAAAAGTATATTTTCGATAATATGCCGCTTACGATAAAATCGAAAAAAAGACTTGATATATTTTTATATACTAATGAAAATGTTGAGGACTCTGGATTTTTTTTCGAGTCAAATGTAGTTTATGTGGCCACTTTTATAAAACTATTCGATACTATCGATAGTTTTACATAAAACTATCGAAACTATCGAGTGGAGCGACTATCGATAGTTTTGCAGCTCTAGTGCGTTGCTGCACAGAAAAATATCGGTATTTCCCCCAGCTTATAAGTCTAATTTAATTTTTCTTCTCTTCTTTAGAAACTCACATTAATTAATAAAATATTTCATTCAATAAAAAGAATTGAAATTACTGAACTTAAGCCTGACTAAAAATTATTTCTGATCAAAAATTCACTATAGTTCAATTAAAAATCTAAAAATATTTTTTTTTTAATTTTAATACATTTTAAGTAATTTAAAAAGGAGAGTTTAGAGTGTAAAAGCTCAAAATATAATTTAAAATTTTTGCTTCAAAATAAACAAAGTATTTGAGATTTAATAACAGAATTCATTAACATATTAATTAAAACAAAATCTTGATTACTTTAATAAAAATAAGTATGTAAAATGTACAAATATAATTACATACATGTAAAAATACTTTGCTTTTGCTTCAAACCGCTCAGTAGAAGCTGAGGTAAGAATATTAATGTTTTTTCGAAGAGTCCAAAAAAGTTACTAAAAAGGGTAAATGCGGGAAACGGTCTTAACAAATTTAAAATTCCGGGTAATTCATATTATTGAAACATTTTAAATCTGAGTTCATTATCATATAGTGTGTTGCTAATCATTGGCATTAAAGGCTTAAAGAGTCCTTTTTTGAAAAAGGTACATTTAGGGAAAAGTGCTTTTTTGAAAAATGTACTTTTTAAATAAAGTACTTTCTGAAAAAGGTACTTTTTAGAAAAATGTACTTTTTGAAGAGAATACTTTCTTAAGAAGGTACTTTTTAGAAAAAGGTAGTTCTTTGGAAAATCCCTTTTTAGCAAAAAAGTACTTCTAGGAAAAAATACTTATTAGAAAATAATACTTTTCAAAGAAAATGCTTTCTGGAGAAGGTACTTTTTGAAAAAAGTACTTTTTGAAGAAAGTACTTTTTAGAAAAAGGTACTTTTGAAGAAAGTACTTTCTGGTGAAGGTACTTTTTAAAAAGTAGTACTTTTTGTAGAAAGTACTTTCTGGAGAAGGTACTCTTTAAAAAATAGTACTTCGTGTAAAAAGTGCTATTTGAAAAATTTGGAAAAAGAACTTTTAAAACAAATACGTTTTTCTAAAAAGTAATTTTCTTAATAAGTACCTTTTCCTAAAATGTGCCTTTTCGAAAAAGTTATTTTCCTAAAAACTACCTTTTTGCTAGTCTTGCAATGGACTGACAATGCATTTTCTGGCATTTTCTGACAAAAATTGCCAGTTCACACGGTTGTAAGAAATTTTTAGCACATTTTACTGGCAATATTGTAAGATCTGACAACCGTCTGTACATAGCTTTAGTATTAATTAGGTTTCTAGGTGTTTGTAGATAAATCGATTGGGCGTTATTTTGAATATCACAGTAACTGTGTAACGACTTTTATGTTGGTAATACCGTGTGTTGCTGGTAATAGAGGATTGTTACCATATGTGTTTGCACTTTCATGTGAATATGTGTACGTTTAGTTCTTTACTAAATACTTCTAGATAGTTCTTTACATTGTCCCTGTATAAATATTTGCACGTAAAACTTGCATTAGCCCTGTTGAAATATTTTTGTGTAACGCTGCATTAACCTTTTAGACGGTCATTTCCGCGACAGTATCTTAAATTTGTGCACAAGTTAGCAAAAGTAGACTTTACATACATATTTATCAAAAGATATAAAACACTGTTATGTGTTAAAATGAAAAAAATAATTTTATTAGAAATGCTCTTTAAGCTGAACAACAAAATGACTTACTCGTATGTGTAGTTTTTGAGGCCATTCAGACAGTTTTTCATTAGTAATTAGTGGTTATGTTTTTTTGGGCACATGGCACATAGATGTAAACCCGGCCTATGGAAGTGAATTGAAATAATAGATAAATTAATCAGGTGTGTGAAGGAAATACACGTACAATGACTTAATATCTATTTAAATGATTAATGACGTGGTCATAATCTCCAATTTGAATATCTCTTAAAAGATATTATTATATAACAATTTTCATGTATTTTAACTCTGATCCACTTTTGGTCAACCGTTTTTGGTTTTTTTTTCGAAACTAACGAAGGGCGATTTATTTTTATATTTACATACATAAGTAAATACAAATATATATGTACACTTATTAATTTTTATTAATTTGTTTTTCAGATGGTTGGAAGTTTTACGCAGCACCACACAGACTCAAGATTTCAAAAATATACACGCCAACGCTCATAATTGATGTTTGCATTAAGTCTTAGATTTAAATTAGAATTTTTCTTTGAAAAAAAGCAAATAAAAAAATCAAATTGTTTTTAAAACAAAAGTGCGCAATTTGGGCCAATGTCTTAAATTAAAAAAATTAAAAATAAAAACGAAAATCAAGAAACTAATTAATCAAACTGTAAGTGCCTTAAAGTATTTAAAAAAAAATATTTTTAAACATTTAACAAACACCGAAAAGCGAAAAATATTGTCTAAATATCCTTAAACATTCAAAATGTTTTTATTTGTGAAAATTTTAACTAAATTTTGTTTAGATTTGAAAATTTTTATAAATCTTTCAACATGTTTTTTGTTTTATTTTGTATATATAAATTGCAATTTTTTAAAATCTCTTGTAATGTTTTTATTTGTGGTAGGGAAAAATTACAATGTTGTCTAAAATCTGGACTTTATTTTTAAATTTTTTTGTATGATGTCCTTAAGTAAAACTTGTCATAAAAACCATATATCTACGTGCATACAATATTTTTAATTAACATATACTATATTTAATTGTTAGTAATACGTATACTTTAATTTTTTTAGTAAAAAACCATATCAAAATTCAAAAAAATAATGTAACAAATAATGCCTTAAACAAAAACAAAGTAATAATTAAAACTTTATTTTTCTACAAGAAAATATACGAGTATATACATACACATGCACATTTTAATATTAATCATCTGCATAAAAACTTTATTGAATTAAGTATTATTTTTTGTATTTACTGTATGTAGTTAGAATGTCTCTATTAACAACAAAAAAAGCAAGTAATAAAAAAATAAATACATACATATTAAAATTTCAAGTATTTACTGTAATTTTTTTTCGAAAAAAGTTCTAACAACTAAACGTTACAAAGGCTATAAAACCAAATAACATGATTTTCTGACGAAAGAGAGAAAAATACAAAATTGAATTGTGAACATCGATGTCCATTTATCACGATACCAAAAAATTGAGACTTGTGTACTCGTTGTCGAAAACAACTGACTCCTGTTGGCAGGTTTATGCTATTTTCTAGACCTTAAAGAACGGAAATATTGTTATCGAAAAATTGTTCTCGAGAGCGAGTAAACAAACCCCAAATTTGTTGGTATTGTGTTGATGTCGAAAACTGGAACAAGGGTGAATAATAAAAATAGAACAAGAAAACAAGTCGAGCTTATTTTGGGTGGTCGCAACTGCTCAGGTGACTATTTTCGCCGCTTGTAATTTCAATATACTTATGTGCGTTAGATATAAAAAAAAACATTTTTCAGTACATTTTTTTTTAAATCAAAGTACATATACATGTTTGAAAGCGAATTAGGTCAAGTATACCTTGTATGAATTTGCCTTAATCAAAGGTATAAGTTTTTGAATTTGAATTGAGCTGAATATACCAGCGGGCAAATTACAGCATTCGATATCGTTCGAAATTTTAAAATATTTCCATATAAACTCTGTTGAAATATTTCGTAATTTCGTTCGATGCCATAATTTGCCCCCTGATATGAGTTTGCCTTGCAAAGAAAACTTCATGCAATTTGTAAATTTAAACAAAACTAAAAATAACACATCGCTCATTTACTCAAAAAACGTCATAACTCAAAAAAAACTTGTTGCCCGAAAACGAGTTTAAAGTTTTCAATTTACACACAACTTAATGGAAAAAGAAAATTTTATTTTGCTTTCAAGAGTTGAGTAAACAAGATATTTGTATGAAATTACGCAATATAAAGAACGATAAGAGAATTAATTCTGCATCATTGGGCGCATTCATAAGACGTAGCTGTTGAGCTCAACAGTTGTGCAAATGCTAGCAACTGTTGGCCTGTTGTTTATTTCGCTACTTCAAGGCATTTGTAATATAAAATTTAACAAATATTTGCTACTGCCACCTAACAAAGCATATAAATGGCAAATCTCTATTCGATCAGCTGTTTATGCTGAGCAAAACATGTTGACTACAGGTAGCGAAAAAAATTTTGTGATGGAAAATTACTCAACTGTTGAGTGGAGCGGAATTACTCAACTGTGCGTTTCTAAGACAAATACTCAACGGTTGCGCAACAGCTACGTCTTATGAATGCACCCATTAACGCACAAACTCCATTTTTTGAGTTATGACGTTCTTTGAGTAAAAGAGCGATATTATTAATTATATAGAAAATATGAGTGCATACTTTAAGGCTTTTATTTTCTCAGGTTTTCAAGTTGGCAAAAATATTTCTATGGCAATAAGGAAAATGTGCTTAACTCTGCAGCCACACGTTCAATAAATGAATTTCAATTTAATTACACATATTGTGTGTCAAAATTGCTTGAAATTGATAGCTGTGACACAAATTGATAATCAATTTCATTTTTTAAATGCCGCCGACGAAGAAACAACTCAAATTTGTAGCTTCAATCAATGTGTGCTGTGACCAGCCGTTCAAATTAAAAATTAAATTGCCATTTAAATGGATAGATGAATTTGAAATCAATCTAGTTTCAATTTAAAAAGTTTGATTGTGTTAGTGAAAAAAGTGTGAGTGTATTGTAAATTGAATGGAATTGAAAGTCAAAAATTGAACGTGTGGCCCCCAAGGAAGTCATATTTTACAGTTTTGCAGGAGAGCAGTTTTAAACTTTCAAGTTGATTTTCAGAAATTTACTTCTTTTGCAGTTAAATTGGGAAATTCGGTTTTAGCTTTTATTTTATTTACAAAAATATCGTTCTACACACTGTACATAATACATTCAATTGGAAGAATACACAAGTATAATTAAGCTATCAGCCGTGTCACAGATTCCGTTCGGAATGGTTTTGAATCCGTTTAACCATTCGAGTTTCATTTTAGTGATTCAGACTCCGATCGTTTTCATCATTCCGAAAAAAATGGCAAATAGTTTTTATGTTGCAAGTGTGGCAATATAATTTTGTAGTAAATGATAATGTGGCTTATGCTTAGGCGTTTTAAATATTTTTGTATGCATATTTTAATTCTGCCTTGTATTTTTTTGTTTTGTGTGCTGCCAATATGAAGATTTTGATAAAGTAGTTACATACAAAAATGGCATCGCAATACCAAAGAAACCAAATCCGTACGGAGTATTTCCAATGTTAACTTAGAATTTTCTTGAGAAAATAATTGTTATTTGCTGTTTTAATGAAGATATTATATAAATACGAAAATACAAATACACCGCTATGATTGTTTCTGTTTTAATATTAACAGTGCTATTATCGAATTCATGATAGCTAAAATTAAATTTTTTCTAGTCACAGGTATTTGAAATAGCTATTCCAGAACATGGTGTAATTATACAGGTGACTGCGTAAGGATTTGTTATACAAAAATACGGCAACCGTAGCTGTGTAAAGAACCGAAGAATGTCAAAAGCACAAAAATAATTATACTAAAACCAAAACAAAACGAAGTTTTTGACATTTTTCAGCTACAAAGCACATAGAGCAAAAAATTATCAGCTGAAGTAGCGCTGCCACCTAGTTAAATACACTTTGTTCCAGACTTTCTGTTTTAATATTAAAGCTTTTTTGTTTCAAACCTTAAAGCATTATTACCAAAGTTAAAAAAAATATTTAAAAAGCTTTTATGTTTGATGAAAAATTATAAAATTAATTTTTTTTATATGGCAAGAGCTTATATCAAGGCACATTCACCAGGTAGTAGCGGAAACGCAGCTGAGCTATTTTTTTTCAAATTATTTGTTGTAGTTTTTCATTGTTTTTGTAATCCTGATATTACCTGGAAATAAATGTGCCTTGGCTTATATTTTATAATATGATTAAACCTTTATATCCCAATGTTAAATTATATGTTACAAGTTTTTAATTTTCATTGAATCTTAAATAATAGTATGCAATTTGTATTACATATTAAATTAATAATATATGCATCTATTGGCATATTCGACGCATCCCAGCAAAAAATGGTGCTTCGCTGAAGCACCTATTTTAGTGCTCTTTTGGTATGCAAGCGCTTACCCGATGCATGAAATTTCGCATGATTTTTATATGGGATTCCTCGCGTAGAAGCTCTGCCACGTCGATCTAAGATGTGATTCTTTCATGCCTGCCGGCTCTTTGCTCTTTGTTTTTTTACTTTTTGTTCGCGCGTTGAATCAGGAGTCGATCCCAGGATTTCCGTATATTAGGCTAGAACACTACCCACTGAACTACCGAAGCACATATTTATTTTCGTACACAATTCTGTTTTGAAAGAGGATGATCTATAAAAAAAATTTGAGAGTTTGAATATAAACAGCCGACTGACTTCGTAGTGTTTGTGTTAAATTTCGTCATTCGCTTAAGTTATTGCATCCTCGTAAGACAGAGGGGATGCTCTGTGTGCTTTTCCGCGCTTCTGAAGCGCTTATTTTTGTGTTATATTAAACTACACCTTCCAAAATGTTTTTATTTAGGGATATAAGAAACCAAAATAGAAAAAAGCAGAAAAAGAAGCTATAAAAATGCAAGAGACTTAATAATAAGCAATTTAGAAGCAATTGCTTCGAAATCTCGACTAATTTTTTGCTGGTATTGTTTTCTTCTTTATAACTATAAATGGTTATCAAAGAATTTTGATGTGTAAACATCTATCTATACGCTAGGGGGTAAAAATCTTTTTCACAATACAATCACAAATTTTTAGTAAGATGCACACCGCGTTGTCAAATCGGTGTGAGCTATATATGAGTGTATTAGTTATTACTTATTTAAAAAATTGTAAATACTGCTGGTTTTTGTTTGTTTTATTTAACTTGATAATTGCTTTATTAGGGTTCCGTACACCAAAGGTGAAAATGAACCCTATTGTTTTCGCTGCGCTGTCCGTCCGTCTGTCACAGGGTATTTTCTCGAGAACCATAAGAGCTACGGACCTGAAATTTGGACACAGTATGTAGACATTTCACCGCTACAACAACAAATATATTAGAGTTAAAAATTAAAGGGTGTTGCAAAATGAGCAACGAAAAATTTTAAAATCCCATTTAATATATATACAATTGTATGTACATAAATATATACACTTGAAATTTGTAAAGTTAGTGCTAATTCACACGGTGAAATTTATGACGTCTATTTTTCTTAATTCTCTTTTGAAGTTGCTACCAAAAAGTCCTTGCATTCATACGATGTTTTTTGACGTCTAATTTTACTTCTCTCCACTCATATAGCCAATAAGCTAGAAGAGTAACAATAAAAATAACAATAAGATAGAAGACTACCATTGAAACGTAACAACAATAACAACAAGAGCAATGTAAAGAGAAATATGAAAAAAACCATGGAAAACAGAAATCGAGTCATTTTTTCTACCCCTCTTTCTTCTCTACCCCGTTCGCTAACAAACAAAACGTGACATCGAAAAATAGACTTCATAAAAGTCTTCGTGTGAATTAGGTGTTAGTGTATTTTTATACAGACTACAACAATTAACACTAAATTTAAAAAAAATTTAAATTAAAGGGTTTTCCATCAGTTAATGCAATTTTGACAACTTGCTGTATCTTGGAAACCGTAAGAGTAAAACTCTTGAAATTTTCAAAAACGGTAAAGCTAAAAAATCAAAAAATTATAAAATCGCCAAATCTAAAAAAATCGCCAAAAACAAACAAAAAATCGCCGAAACGAAAAAAGCACCAAATTAAAAAAAATTTCTAGGAGTAAAACAAATCGCGAAAAACAGGAAAAATCGCCAAAATGAAAAAAACCCTTAAACAAAATAATCGCCAAAATGAAAAAAATCGCCAAAATAAAAAAACCCAAAAACAAAAAAAATCGCCGAAATGAAAAAAAACCCAAAAACAGAAAAAAACCGCAAAATGAATAAAAAATCGCCAAAATTAAAAAAAAACCCAAGATAGAAAAAAAACCCAAAACGAGAAAAAAGCGACAAAACTGAAAAAAATTAAATAAAAGGAAAAAAACACATCAAAAAAATTCTTAAAACCGAATGTACGGAACCCTTCGTGCGCGAGTCCAAGTCGCACTCTACTGAATTTATTTTACTTGCAATGCGTACACAACAACAAGAACAGCAACAACTAAACGCTGAACAGGAATTAAAAAGTAAAAGTAAGGGCATTTACCATAGATGAGCGCTGCAGTACCACTAAAATTTCAGTAAAAATAATCAAAAAATTTTAACCAGTAAATTTTTACTGATTACTAAAATTTTTTTCTACAATTTTTATAAAGTGCCCAAATGATTTATTATATGATGAGGTGCATTGAATTTTCAGTAATCAGTAATGCCCGTATTCATAATGAAATTCTAAAGGGTCCGCCATCTAACGTTTTTTTTTCAACTAGTGCTTATTTCGTGAATGGTAACACTTAGCTCATGTCTGATTTGACAGATAATTAGTTTTATCCTTCCGCTGAACGAGCCAACTGACCATCCAATGCGTTTTCGCTTCGCTAAGTGGGCCTGCGATCGACTTACAGAAGATGCCGATTTTGCCAAAAAAAAATTATCTTTTCAGATGAAGCTCATTTTGATCTTGGCGGGTATGTAAACAAGCAAAATTGTCGTATTTGGGGCACAGAAAACCCGCACGCATGCATTGAAAAGCCGACGCACCCAAAACGAGTCACTGTTTGGTGCGGATTTTGGTCCAGAGGCATAATTGGGCCATTGAGCAAGAGTGGCCGTTACAGTCAATGGCGATCGTTATCGGGCCATGTTGAACGAATTTTTGTTCACAAAAATTGAAGAGGATATTGGCAACATTTGGTTTCAACAGGACTGCGCTACGTGCCACACAGCCGAAGCTTCAGTAGTTTTTTTTATACCATTTTCAAAAAAAAAGTTATCTGGCGGACCCTTTACCAAGTGGCTAAATGTTTTTCATACACAAAAGTTTCAACATTTTAATGAAAAAAACTTTGCCACTTGCTAAAATTTTATTATGAATACGGCCCTACGATTTTACTGGTAATGCAAATTAAATTTCATTAGCAGTAAAAATTTACTGAATTTTTTCAGTAATCAGTAAATTTACTGCTTACTGCAATTTTTAATTCAGTACATACATATATACGGCAGTGTGCCCATTTACTAACCAAATAAGTTTAATAAAACAAACAAAAACCAACAAATTCCTATGTATTTACAATATTGAATGTTTTGATACTTTTAATTGATTAATTTAAAAAATATACTAAAAGCATAAGTACTTCCAACTTAAAAAACAACTTTCATTATTAGATGTTTACACATCTCCTCTGTGATCGAACTCACATTGCTTTTTTTTATTAAAATTTATGAAATTATTAATCTGAAGAAAAAATCATATCATTCGGCTTTTGGTATTTTTGTGATTTTACTGAATTATGGGAAAAATTTTGATTTTTGGGTGCTTTTAACAAAGTTTTCAATCTTAATTATTTTTTAAACAAGAGCTAACCTAAAAAAAATGGTTGATACCATTGGCTTCAGCGTACTCTAATTATGTTTACACACTGGGTCCCCGGCTTGTTACAAAAAGTTTCGAATTCGAGCACAGTGTTATTATTATCATGTGCTGTTGTGTACATGATAACCATCATTATCAGTTAATACAAAAAGAGCTTTTATTTCAAGCCCGAATAGCTTTTTGTATATTATTGTCGCAAATGTTTTTACTATTACAAAACTTTTGTTATAACCGTTTCGAGAATAGCACTGTAAATCACCTATTTTATTATTAGATATTGTACTCTAATATACAAATCAAAAAAAAAAAAAAAAAAAAAAAAAAAAAAAAAATTAGGAAAAATAAGAGAAAAAAAGCATCGAAACTACTGATACGAACCCCTTCAAACTCTGAGCGTAAGGTAGTGAATTTTACACTAGTATAAAAATCTCAAAGTCGACACTATTTAGTGCAGTTAGGGAATACTTGTAATTAAAAGATATTTTCAATAATATTTTTGTAGATTTTATTTTTATTGATTTCTTATATTTTTATGTACTTTTGTTTTTCTTTTTTGCCATACAATTTGATAATGCTTTGCTTTTGTTTAATTTTTTGTAATAACATACATTTATAATAATAATTATTATAAATTTAAAACATATGTATTTCTAAGTGTTAATTAAAGAAATAATTTATACTTTAAGAGAAAGAAATGAAATAGACAGAAAAAAGCTTAAGCATAAAGAATTTTAGGGGGAGGAGGATTATTATGTAATTCGATTCGAAAAGAATGCTGTTCAAACTTGCATGTTATTAATGTTATAATTCGAAGACATTTCGGTTCGATTCGAATTATATTATGTTTGAGAAAAACAAAAAGATGCAAGAAAAATTAAACAAGAAAATTAAAAATTCAATCCTGAGTACGACAGAAAGTGTTAAGAGAAAAAATAAGGTAAAGGAAGTTTAACTTTTTGCAATTTCTTTTAAAGAATTGAGAATGAATAGAGTTGTTAAATAATAAAAAAAAAAAAAAAATAGGAATAGTAAACGCGATAAAGCCAACTATGTATTTTATAAAACAAAAATTATTTCAAAAAATTCCAAAAAAAAAAATAGTTCAATGTGTATATAATTTTTTTTAATTTTTCAATATATTTAAACATTAATATTTTTATGTTTGCTTGTTGTTTTCTTTTAATGTAATTTTTAAATGTATACTGCCGCATTCATAAAAAATAGTTTTGGTTTATTTACGATTTGCGAAACAAATTTTGTATGGAAATTTTTTTTGTTAAACGTTTTGCAAACCAAAATTATTTGTTATGTCTAAGGCCTTTAATATTTAATTAATGTTGATTTATAAGTTTGTGTGTGTGTGTGTGTGTGGGCTTGTGTATTGTATGATTTTAAAGTTTGGAAATAATGATATTTAATTAATTCATTTTAATTATCTTATTTACTTTCAATTAAAACAATGATTTTTAATTCATATTTAATATTTTTTTAAATTTTTTTTCTTTTATATTTATCTTTAGTTTTAATTTGTTTTGTTTTGCTTTTAATTTGTTTTGGATGCTGCTTATTACAGTTGCACACATAATATTTAATATTGCTAATGATGGACGAGGATTTTCGAAAGGAGCTGGAGTTGAGATAGAAGAAAAAAATTTTATGAAAAGCGGGTTCTCAAAAAATTGTAAACCATTTCCTTATGATTGATTCCATATGGCTTTTCTTGTAAAACATTTCTGTTGAAATAAATCGTTTTTCAACATTTTTCTCCATTTGCCATCTATCTGTGTACGAGTTTTATTATTATTTTATTGTTGTTGGTTGCATATTGTTCTTATAAAACGGAAATGGTTGATTTTATTTCTCTTGTTGTGGTTGGTGCGAATGTGAATTGAGTGTGATGAACTCCAGGTGTACGTACATGTTGTTGTTTCTGCTGTTGTTGTTGTTTTTTAATATTTATTTTCATTAAATTAAAGGCTTTAACGGATGCGGCTGCGGCGAATGGCTAGT
The DNA here is from genome assembly GCA_949987645.1 of Tachina grossa. Taxonomy (NCBI): domain Eukaryota; kingdom Metazoa; phylum Arthropoda; class Insecta; order Diptera; family Tachinidae; genus Tachina; species Tachina grossa. The sequence continues at coordinate 37,359,908 of OX465274.1, read as the reverse complement.
CGATGAAACTTTGTTCGACACAAGCTTTCACTCGTTTCTCATATTCACGACGATTTTCCTTGTAAAGTTGGGCAGCTGTGGAATTAGCTGGAGAATTTGGATTGGGGTCACTCAATAACGACTAAAAGGTATAAAAAAAAATATTATGTTAGAACACATCTGTTGAGACAACAATAAATAAATTGTTCAAATTAGGCAAAAAAAAAAATAAATAAAGATGAACGAACGGTGACAATTTGAAACATTTAAAAAAAAAAGTATTGAAAACAGCTCTAGGTATGGTCGAATTTGGGATTATGAAGTTAAATGGCCGTCAAGTGGTCATGTCGACAAAAAAAATTTGCGTAAAAGGCTGAGTTTACATCTGGCATTTCTTGTGTGCCATATGCCCAAAAAAGCGTAACCAATAATTACTAATGAAAAACTGTTTCATTCAGACATGTATTTATTGATTTAAATTGTTTCCAATCATGTTGGATTCTATAAAATTGTCTATCAGTTATGTATTAAAATGTTTAATTTAATAAATACGTGTCAGAATCAAACAGTTTTTCATTAGTAATTAGTTGTTAAGCTTTTTTTACGCATGTGTGGCACATGGCACACAGATGGAAACCCGGCCTAATGCTTTAACATTTATTTATTTATATATCATCTTGGGCAAACATACAATTTTAATTGTGAAACTTTACTACATTTGTACTAATGACGGTAAAAAGTCTTCAATCAGTCGTGTACTCAGCATAAGTAACTTTTTGCTCAAAATGATTGCGTGTATGATTTAAATGCCTTAGAAAAGTTATGTCGAGTACACATTACGGCATTTTGTGACATAGCAATAGTGTGTACTATTGCAAAGTTTATCATTTCCAATATTTTTCCTTGTGTGACACCACAAAATGACAACACAGGAAATGCCAGATCTCTAATCACCATTACTTACATATACATGTATGAATGTACATAGATACATATATATCACTGATGATAAGTTTATGAACTAAAAGAATTAAGCTGCTGAAGAAGTAGTTTTATTCCATACCTGTATTGATGTTAATATAGCTGATACATCGTATGTGGGACTCCATCTATTTTGTAAAATGTCCAAGCAGATGCCACCATCTGCATAAACATTGGGATGAAATACTTTTGATACAAATCTCACCGTCGGCGGTTTATTTGGATATTCTTCAGTGAATTCTATTGTTAATTTAAAGGTGCCATCCTCGAATGGTGTATCGTGTGGACCAAAAATCACAGCATTCCATATCATAATATTATTATCTGTTGGCGCTCCAGAAACACCGGTTGGTGGATCTTCTTGAAGTCTAAAAAATAAGATTAAAACAAAAACACTGTTAATATGTATGTGTACGTAAACATAAAACTAAAAATCAACTAAAAGTTACATTAAATATTCGTTCCTTCATTCGTTTAAGTAAACTGCAAGTGCAGAATGCATTATTCATTCTACTCTGTAATTCGAAACAAAAACAAATGCTTTCGAATTATAATGTAAATAACGTACAAATTCGAAAGCACTTTCTTTCGTTTCGAAATACAGAGTAGACCCCCAGGGGTAGGTTAGGTTAGGTTAGGTTAGGTTAGCAGGCTGCTGGTAAGGAAGGGGGAAATTTAGAGTACAGCTCACTTGGGTCCAATACAATGATCCCTTTGTGATACCTGTGTCGTGAAGAGAAGTTAGTGAGAGAGGGTGATAGGGAAGGGATAGTGATAGTGAAGTATGATGATGTAGGAAGAGAGAGAGGAAAGGAAAGCTTCATTCTTTTACAACTCTGCTTTTTTTTCACGCTTTTTAATAATGCAGTGTTGCAGCGCCTTCTGGTGTCAAATGAGGCGTATTAAATTTTGAAGCTGTGGCATTGGTTATTTTACTCCGCCGATGATTCTGCTACTCAACGAAGGAGGGCTCTCTGATGTTACATTAGGATTAGCATCTACTGAAGCCGGTGTAGTTTTAGTGACCCAGTGCCTTATGCCTGCATCACTTGAACTTTTCCCACAACAACTGATACAAAGGACACTAAAGCTATGTACAGACGATTGTCAGATCTTACAATATTGTCAGATCTGGCAATGTGCTGACAATGTACTGGCAATCGAAAATTGCCAGCACAATATTCCTTGTCAGTTCACACGGTTGTCAGAAAATCTTACAATTTATTGCCAGACGGTTGTATGACAATAAAATCATCTGTCAAAATCGTCAGTAGAAAAATTGTCAGTTCACACGGTTGTCATATGCACAAATTGTTCGATCTGTTGTTATGCGTTGCCAGACTTAAACTATTTGTTGGCCATTGTTAAATATTTATCGTTTGTGTTTGTGTTAAATGTAAAAAGTGAAAGTATAAATTATTATGGACCATAAAGAAGCAATTGCAATGATTTTGTCTGCATATATTTTATTATAAATTTTTTCTTTAAAATCAAGCGTGTGCAGTGTTCCCCATAGAAAGAATTCTCGCCATTGTCAGCTGCATAAACTTCGCACATCTGACAATATTAAAATGTCTGACAAATATCTGGCAATAATTTTACAACGTGTTCACACGATTGTAAGATGTCTGACAATTTGTTGTCAGCTGCTAGTCTTGCAATGGACTGACAATGCTTTTTCTGGCAACGACGTCTGACAAAAATTGTCAGTTCACAGGTTGTAAGACATTTTGAGCACATTTTACTGGCAATATTGTAAGATCTGACAACCGTCTGTACATAGCTTAATGCACATCAGAAAAATGCGTGTTGTTATTTTAATGACTGTCGGACACCGGGCTCGTATCCAGGATCTTAGGTTTTGTTGCCAGGGGTTCTGTCTACCCTGTACTTCGAAACGAAAGAAAAAATATGCTTTCGAATTTTGGTGTTGTGTTATTAACATACAAATTGGAAAGAATTTTCCTTCGTTTCGAATTAAAGAGTAGACTTCCTGATTTCCTATCCAATACCAAATTTTTAAAATGGGAAATATATAATAGTTTGAAAACCGCAGATTCCTACATATGTATATGGACCTATTGACTGTTTTTCTTGCATTTCTTAAGCAGGGCTGTCAGATTTTTTCCGACCTATTTCGCCAAATTGATTTTAAAAACCGTTTAAAACTCGCCTAAAATCAGTTTTATGTAGTTTATCTTAATATATATTTGATAATAAATATGTTTTTATATAACACTTTTTTTAATATAAATTTTTATGAAATGATCGCATCAAAATTTATCAGAAAATCGCCGAAAAAGGAAATAAAATCGACAAAAATTATTTCTTGTAAATTTTTCTCATCCAAATTCAAAACTTATACCTGATTTACATTAAGCATTTTTTTCATGAAAAAAAATTTCATGAAAATTTTTTATTTGTCAATAGGAGGCCTGGAGGAGCAACTTATATCAACAAAGTTGTCAAAAATACATCACAGATTCATTCTACGCCATTTTTTATATAACATTCTTTTTTATAGTGCTGCAATTAGCAAATTCATGAAATTTCATGAAAAAATGCTTAATGTAAATCAGGTATTATTAATGATTAATGTTAATAAAAGAAAAATCATCAAAATCAAATTGTTTTAATTTCTTGCAGACGAGTTTTGGTAGGATTTATTTTTGAAACTACTCCTTCAATTAGAATTAGAAAAATTTTGAAGGTCAATTTTGTTAAAAAAATAAACATACTGCCAGTTCATAGAACCCATGTGAAAATTCTCGTCTGCCTATTTATATTGAAAACAAAAACAAAATTTGTTTTTGTTTTCATTATAAATAGACAGCCGAGAATTTGTACATGTAAACTGGCAGATAATAATCGCCAAGAAATTCATTTATCGCCAGAAAAATCGCCAACAAATTTATTTATCGCCATAAAAATCGCCATGTCGCCAAACCAAAAATTTGGATGCCAAACGAGTTGAAAAATCACAACCTTTGGCGAGATCTCGCCATATCTGACAGCCATGTCCTTATACATTATTTGGCCTTAAGCCTGATACTCTCCATACAAAAAAAGTTCACGTGAAATTTACATGAAATAATGTTGCAAAAGTTGTACTCTGTTCAACTTGTGAAAAATAAATGAAATGTATCTGGCAACATTTTCTTACTATCTGTGAAATAATGAGACTGGCATTTATTTCGTGCGAAATATTGACAGCTGATGTTTTTGTTAACAAAAGTCGATCAGTGTTGCCTACTTCAAACCAATAAATACGAACATTTTTTCCGAAAAAGTATAATGGGCATCACTTGTTACGTGTCAAATTTTTCACGCGAAATAATCAATGTTGCTGAAAATTTTTCACAACTTCGAACAGAGTACTAGGCTTTATTAGGGAGTTTTGCATCTCGCCCTCACTTTTTAATGGTTACCACAACTAACTGTATCGCTTACAGTTAGTTATTTTGTGGTATTTGTTCATTATCAGGTACAAACGTTTTTAATAAGTTTAACAGGTGGAGACTATAAAAAAAACTTGCTTCTTATATGTAGGTTGTCTGCAGGAAGCTCCTACACGTGGCATAACCTGGCTCTTTGGCAAAGTTCAAAAAAAATATATAATATTGTGCTTTCTTTACTCTCGTTATTAGTTTTAGAAAACAAACAAAATTAATACGAGTATGTTAGCATATAGGAAGGATTACATGCATGCAACATAAAAAATAAAAGATCGTGATGTAAACAACTCATCATACATCTTTCTTTTTACTTTTTAATTTCTACGTAAATATTATTTTTTGTATGCAGCTATGATGAAATTTCTTTGTTCCGTAGAAAACAAAACAAAAATTTCTGACAAAAGAATATAGAAAATGATTATAAAATAAAATAAAAATAAAAAAGATAAACAATTAGTAATTATTATTTTTAAAATGCCACACGACTTCTCATATATAACACCTACGCGATATATGAATGTACATACAAACGTACATATGTATATCGAAATGTGTATTTAAAAAAAAATTCAAAAATATATTGCAAATTATTAATTTTTAATAAAAAAAACACGTACTTAAGAAAAATTGCGCCATTTCTTGAACATTATTTAAATTGGAAAAATCAAAATAGTGTTTAATTTTTAACTAATATTAATTAATTGTTTAGTTAAGAACACCAATTCGAAAAAAGTACAATTTCAATTTATATTAATACTTTTACAAGTTCATGTGAAGTAAAAATATAAATATGTACATACATACATAAATATGTAGATGTGTTATGTACTATACATGTATGTATGTATGTCTATAACGTAAGAAAACAACGTCTAAATTTGAATAAAATAAACGAACCATCAATTTCGAAATGATTGCATCAGGTGCCATTGTAATTTGGTTGTTGCTTTTTTGTTTTAAACATACATACAAACATACTTAAAGCAAGTTTTTTAAGTGCTTACGTAGAGCTTGTGTGTTCAAAATTATTGCATGTTGGCTGAAAGCCAGACATTAATTTTTTATTATTTTTGTTTAGTAGTCTTTGTTTATTAGATTTTACAATTCATTAAAACGTTGAACTTGTTAAAAATTAAATTTAAAAAAAAATTGCAACATATGTCATAGAGAAAACAAACGACAAGTAAATAAAATATGTTTCTAGTATGTGCAACGACAAGAACCTGTACCAAGTATTTCAATAACAAAACGAGGAATTTTCGCGCCCTTTTTTGTCAAATTAAGGCGGAATCTTTGTTAAAATTTTTATGTCTCAAAATATTAAGAAAATGTTGTCATTATTTTAAAATCTTCTTTTAAAATTTGTTTTTGTCAAGGCCTAAAGTCTGTGAAAAATTTCAGGTGATTGACTTTTTTTCCTTGTACGTATTATAAAATTGTTCACTAATATTTATTTATATTTTTTGTTGTACACTTTTGTCTACTTTGTCTTCGTTTGTTGATATAAATATACTTTGGCTTTTGTCAATCTTTTTCACATAAACATTGGATGCAGTGTGCACACTTAATTTTTTTTTAAATCGATAAAAAAATTGGTAGATTTGAATGAAATTCGGTAGAATTTTTTTTTATTCAGAGAAACATAAAAAATAAAATATATGTACTTACATATAAAGGGTAAGTGCAAGGAGTATCAAATTAAACAGGTTCAAAAAACGCATTTAAAACTTCACATGTGATTGGAAATTAAACTGCCATAAACAATTAAGCATTTCCAATAAAAAAAAGTGTCATCCTCAGTTGTTTGTCCTTACCCTTTATATAGATATGCTATGCATATATAAAATAATATACATAAATAACAGGAATTCAGTTTTTGTACATAGGTTTTATAAAGTTACTAAAATAACTTTTATTTGACAAACATTTGTAACTACAAAGATTATATCCATCCATTTATGAATTTAAACTTTTGTGCAAAAATTATTAAATCATTGGTAGGAATAAATATTTCATCCCCAAGGCACAATTCTTTGGCAAATATTATGTTACTTATAGTTTCAGTTTTTGTCCGATTTCTTTGTTCTGTTTTAATGATTTTCATAACAGAAAATGACCGCTCTGCGGCCGCACTGCTATGTGGCAAAATAGGCAATTTACACATATATCGACTTAAATTACTAAATAACAATATTCGGTAGATTTCAGGCCTTGTTAGGTAGAATTGGTAGATTGTTAAATACATAAACATATTCGGTAGAATCCACCGAATATCGGTAGAAGTGTGGACGACACTGATTGGATGTTATTATTGATTCCGCACGAAAAATAAAATTCAGCGGAAATAAATATCGATCGATAAGCAAATTGCAATTATTCATAGCGGTTTCTCTTTACTCTAAGATGATATATAAAAACAACTTGAAAATTACATACATACATACATATATACATACATACATTTCGAGAACCTATATTCAAAACACGTCAACTCAAATTTGGTCAAAATGAGTTTCCGATGGCAAATAGCTCCCCTATGCAATATTCATCTGTAGTATAAATTTCGAATAAAAAAAAAAGATTTTTTCCGCGTTTAATATCAATTTTTCTTATTCTGCTATCTCAAAGTATAATGTTTTTTTGGTGAAAATAAATGCTAACGCTTCATTTACACATGCAGGTAACTTGTTACAAGTTGCGTGTACGTATTAACAACCAATACATTGAATGAAATAATAAAAACACTCGCAACTTGCTTGATTGTTTACACAGTCAAGTGCAAGTTTATTTTCATTTTTAACCCCCGACTAAAAAAAGGGGTGTTATAAGTTTGTAGTGTGTGTCTGTGTATCTGTGTGTCTGTCCGTGTCCACGTACAGGCCAAACTGCTGGACCGATTTTCATTTAGTTTTTTCTGTTTGAAAGATGACTTGATCGAGAGGGTTCTTAGCTATGTTTGAAGAGAATCGGTCCAGACGTTTAGAAGATATAACATCTTTTCTGAAAAAAGTCGGGTGTTTTTAAAATTTTTAATTTTTGTTATTCTATATATTACTATAAATATTTGAAAATTTCGTTTTTCTCTTTCTTCTGTGCGTTGTTTGTACTTTTTTTCGTCTATATTAGTTTTTAATGTGTGGGCTGCCAAATTTTTGGTATAGGAACATTACAGGGAAACGAATTTAGTGATCAACTTTGTACCAAAATAAATGATAAATTTATATTGCAAATCAATAATAAGTCATATTTGATTACATGTTCTTACTTTTTGTTTTATTTTTTCTATATATAAAATGAAATAATAACATTTTAAAAATTATTCCATGTAAGCTATCCATTGAAATTACAATAAATTCCTTAAAGGGTAACACTGTTTTTATTTTTGACAATTCTCCTACATGCAAGTGAAAAAATTACTTGTAATGAAAATCTCTTGCCAGTGAGCCTACAACTTGTAGCATTATGATTGTATTAGAAAAAATATGTCGATTTATTGAGTTACTTGCACTTGTACTTGCATGTGTAAACGGTAAGTAAATCCCATGTAAATTTCCAATATTTTTAAAAAATTATAAATGTATATTTATAATAATTCTACCTTATATCTATCTGATTGCATTTGGCATGCTGGATTTTGATATCCTATGGCTAGTTTTTGGTCATTTTTAATATATTATTACGGAGGGGTTCCGATAAAAAAAAATTGGTAATGTATGTATAACTTTTAAACTGTTAATCGAATAGAAAAATTATGTATGGACCGATTATAGTCAATGACATAAGCTTTCGAAATTGATAATATGTAGTCACCCTGTTACACTAGAGAGTGAGTTAGAGAGTGCTAGCTAAAGCTCACCACCTCGAGATTGATGAGGCTTTCAGTCAGACTTAAGTTATTTTTTTATGGTATTTTAAGTTTTTTCTTGTAGCTTTTGAATTCTTTTATCTAGTATTGAGTAAAAGATTTCACAAATTGATTAAAAAATAAATAAATTAAAAAAAAATTATTTTTTTCCCAACAAAATATGCTAACTCTAAGAAAATATTTGTTTTTTGATCGACTAAAATATGCTATCCCATAAAAATACGCAAACCAGTGCAAAATAAAATATTTTTTTTTAGTTAATTTTAATTATTATTCGAACTCCATTTGTTTCTATATTTGTGATTTGAACGGGCTAAGGTTCGTATTGCTTTTTAAGCCAAATTACATGTGATAATTATTAATGAACAAATAACAACAAAGTCTGTTTTAAATATTCTGACTAACAACACATAATTGAACGGAACAGCCAGCCGTTTTCGAAGGCCACTAAACCTTCATCATCAGCCTTCTTTTGTGTTTGGTCCACTGTGTGTGGTGTCAGTAGATGTAGATTTCTGCTTTATATACTTAGAATTATTGCAAATGGAATGTGTGAATTGTTTTGATTCATCTTATTTCAATTTGCTGAAAGCTTTTTTTTAATGAAAGCTCAATTTTACCATCTCTATATTTACAACAGTCTTACCATTGTCGTTTGTTCTTTACTAATTATGCACATGTTAGTTAATTTGCTTATTTTTGTTCTACGTAAGACAAACTTTTTTGGTTTGTTACTATTAAGTATATTTTTATTTTTTTTTTTTATTTTTAATTTTTGCCACAGGCCCATGGCTATTAATTTTAGTTAATTTAAAATATTTTTTGCAGACCTATAAATTAGTAAGTATATTTAAACCATATTATGGAAGGCACATCATTTATTTTTACAATATTGAGCTAATTAACTAGTTTTTTCGCTTTACTGAAAAGTTAAGGTACGGACACACTTGTCAAACATTTGCCCAAAAAAGCGTAACCAACAAACACTAATGAAAAAAGTTTTGATCCAGACACTTGTTTATCATATTAAACAGTTTCGAACACAACTAATGGACAATGTTATAGAATCCAACAATATTGGCTACTCTTTAACTTGATAAACTTTTGCCTGAATAGAAAGATTCATTAGCATTTAGTGCTTACGCTTTTTTGGGCAAATGTTTGACAGGTGTAACCGTACCTTTAGCTTTTTTGAGTTGACGTGTTTTGAATATAGGCTCTAGATATGTATATAGTTTGTAGTAAAATATCAAATTATATAATGGATACAATAGACTTTTTTGAGAATAGTTGCGACGATGATTGCTTAAAAATTCGGATAGAAAAGACTTTTGCGCTATAAATCTTAAAATGTATTACAGATGAATGAAAGAGAATGATAGAGATGAATGATAGGGAGTAAATTGGAATGCAGGTTGTCTTTAATTTTACAGCGTCTAAGAAAAAATTTTCGCTTAAATAAGGCAGCATTTAAATATATTTTGTCTACCAGTCGTCAAGGAGGATTTCCTAAAAAAAAAACTTTTTTTCCAGAAAGTAAGGATTTTAACATCAAGATAGCGCTTTGGCTATAAATTAAATTAATTAATCATTGCTTCTATATGCAACCGGCCTGTGTCTTTTTATTTTATTCTTATAAAAATCTTTTCCAAAAATTGAACAAACCACATACATAAATTTAAATAAATTTTATATTTGAAAAGTTTTATATTCGAATCCCATTTTATTGCGCTCAATGTACAAAAGCAATTGTATCTATTATTATTGCTCATAACAATCTATACACTTCGCAATTAAAACAAAAATACTCATATGTATTATATTGCATTGAAAACAAAATTCTATCTTATAGAAAATCCTGCATGCCATTATAATTTCAGCAATATTGGCGGCTTACAATATAAATTTGACAATTGATGTTCCATAGCCATAAAAATCGAACTTATCGAATTTAAAAAGTTATTTATGAAAGTATAATACACGGCAAGCAGTAGGTGCATGTGAAGACGTGGAGATGTCAAGAAACCCTTTTGAGATACGTTTTGGAACGAAATTTAAAATATTGTAGTAGTTGGATGTATGCCGCAACTACTGTGGTATAAAATATTTTTTCACGTCTAAACATATGATAGCATAACTATTCGGGGATTATTGGATAACCTTTGCCTCAATTACTTTTTAAAGTAGTTGGCGTAGTACCGGAAAACTGTATGTTACGCTACGGAATGATAAATCCTCCGTATAAATAGGTACATACATATATTAGAACAGTTAGAGGTAATAGCTAAAATACTACAGCTCCCAAAAACTTAGTATGAATGCATAGCTTCTTTATTTCACAATTGCTATTGAGACATTTTTAGTTGAATATTAATTTTATCTACACGCACATTTTCACAATACAAAATTTTTAGAATTATGACAAAATATAGCAAAAAATTATGGCGTACAAAAGCTGTAAGTAATTTTTGATATTCACATAATAAAGCTAAACGAGGAAAGAGTCGAATCACCTGATGACTTTCATAGACGTGTGTTCGTTTACTTTTGCGGTAAAATGCAGTAAATGAGTAGTTACTGCGAAAATTTTAACATTTACTCTCAAAAAGAGCGGTAGCCAAAAAAAAGTACGCGAACGGAAAAATAGTAAAAATTAGTAAGATTAAAGAAACAGCTGACTCCAACTCCACATAGTGTTGAAAAATATATAAAATTTTGACTATGCAAATATTTTAACTATTGGTACTCGATACAATATTTTTATAACACGGACAATCTAAGAATAAATTCTGTAATTTATTTCATGTAATATTTTTAATTAATTTCTTTTTGATTTCCTTGTTTTGTTGTTGGCTAAATTACTAAAAGTTACATGACTATTTGTTAATGTTACTGATTACCTTAAAAGCTAGTGCGATACTAAGTACCCAGATACTTTACAGTTTTACAACTCTGAGTAATTAAAATAAATTGCAAAACAAAAGGTTTAATAAAATGTGTTACAAAATATGTATATTAACGGCTATTATTATTATGATTTATAAATTAATTATTTTTTAATGCCTTTCACGATTTTCATTTAACCTTTTTTCAAATTTTTACACTTTTCATTTGCTTACTTTCCATTTGTTTACATTTTGAATCATATATTAAGTGCGTTCGAGAACTCAAAAATTTGTACAAATTTTTACTATTTTTTACTGGATTGCGTTCGAGTACACAAAATCCAGTAAATGAGAGGGCGAATTGAGAGAGAATTGAGAGTTCTTTTACTGAGTAAATGCAAGTTTTTAGTGGACAAATTTTTGCCAGTTAAATATAAACAAACAGTAGCAAAGGGAAACAAAAGTTTTTGGTTTTTGATGAAATTTTAAAAATAACAAAAAACAAATGTATTAAGTTATGAAAAATATTGCATTTATTTAAGTTTGATGCAGAAAAATACAAGGATATGTTTTATGTATTCGACGGGAAATTAAAACCTGTGGAATTTTCATAGAATTGTTGGAAATATGTATTTATAACAACAATTTCCAACGATGTAATTTCACGTGAAATGCAGAACATAACCGATTGTTTTTAAACGTGAATAAAGTTAATAGATTTTTATAGTTAGATTTTTGTTTATATGTACATATAGTCAGAGGGTTACTGGTTCCCCGCATGGAACATTCAAAAAATTTAGTTATTGATCGATTAAATATGATTAATGTGTACATTTCTTAAATTTGTTTTCAGTTTTTCGATATCTTGAATATATAAGGATATATAAAGTTCTTTTCCCATTGTATATTTCTCTAAATAAATGCACTCATTGGAACTACTTGAAAGGAAGTGAACAATATTGTGGTGATGATTGGTATAAACGGCAACAAACATTTTTGTCTTTTTCTGTACATCCTAATTATTCACGTCGAGGGTAAAAAGTTTAGAAACCTGAAACATTCTTCACGGATTTTTTCAAAACTATATAATTTTTCAATGCGGCTAGCCAGTAACTACCCAGCAAAAAAATCTGATTTGGAAGCACTAACAACTGAGGGAAGCAATGTACTTGTTACTTGATCACAAAAGCTTCGAAAACTGCTTCTGAAAAGCACTAACATAAGGCAGGCTCTCTAACAAAACAGAGGAAGAAGTAAAAAAAATTTGCAAGCTATTAACTTTTGCATCTGACTACATAAAAACTATAGCCCAATCCACAATCTTGTGCAAATGGTCTTGCATCGTTGCATGTGCAAAATGATATTGATATTGATATTGATACTCACCACTTAACAATTCTTAGAAGTTAATGTTAAAGTTAGCTATTTTATGTCAGGTGGAGACCGCGAGTAAGGGAGATAATGTTAGAGAATCACTTGGTCTTGCGCATGAATAAGGAGATTTTGTTTGTGCGAGATGAGCCAGCTAGAAGCAATTTATTCAGCTTCCAAAATGCCATAATTTTTTGCCTTACCAAATTGCTTCACAGAAGCAATAATATATACTTATGTATGTATAGTTTTGTATATTGGCTGCAGATAATGCGACTATTCCATACATGTATGTAAATACTCCAAAGAGGAGTAGGAATACGCCGAAACTACTCCAAATATGTGAAAAAAGGAGGTTTATGTCCTAGGTTTGGACTAAATGGTCCAAATTTGCATTACATCGGCCTAACCCCAAAACTACTCCATATTGCATTGAATGCTTGTGTGAAAACGACATGATCCATGACTGCATTACATGGACCATGATATAACTAGTCTGTTTCATCTCGATTGGACCACGTAGTACAATATTATATTCAGGTTTTTTTGCATATACATATGTACATACTTATGTATATTATTTTAGCGCCAAATTGTTTATCAGCTGTTGTGTATATTTTACTGGATTTTACAAATTTTCCGTTCGCGTACTTTTAGCTGCAAACTTTTTTATTGAGAGTAATTTCTTTAAATTACTCAGTATTTACTCAGTTACTGGATTTTAATGGAAAAGTACTCAAACGCACCTATTTTTGTCTTACTAAACTTTACTACGACAAATTTCTGCAGTAAAAATTTGCAAAACACTCAGTCAAGAACTGTCACTTTACTCTCTCAATTTGTGTTCTCATTTACTGTATTTTGGGTAAACGAACGCAATTTAGTAAAATGCAGTAAAGTTCAGTAAAAATTTTTAAAAACTTTTGAGTACGCGAACGCAATTATTGATACATCTTGGATTTTTTTTTTCATAATTTCTACTGTCGCCACTTATTCTTTCTTTGAAAAAAAAAATAAAATAAAAAATTTTAGTAAATTTTAATGACCCATTTGTCATAATCAAATCTTCAAAATCGTAAATTTTTCTAACCAATTATATCTCAGTATATCGTTACCTTAATATATAAGGGCCCTAACTCGTAATTTTTTTGAATTCGAGTTTTTTTATATTTCGACAGAAGAACATCTAAAGCACCGAAAAATGCAAAATACGATTACGACGCACAGTGTTCGATTTATGAATTAAGGACGACAAAAATCATAAAATTGTAAATAATTAAGATACGAGTCCTAATTTTATGTATTTTCATATTAAATTTGTTCTTATTAAATTTATTTATATATTTGGGGTATTCACAAAATATGTACTTTTAACTCATTTTCACACATGTTTTACATATGTATATAGAAGTAAAAGAAATTTCATAAATTAACAATATAAAAAAATTATTTTTATATTTGTGATATTCACAAAGTATGTACCAAGGTGTATCTAACTAGGTGGCAGCGCTACATCAGCTGATAATTTTTGCTCTATGTGCTTTGTAGCTGAAGAATGTCAAAAACTTCGATTTTGTTTTGGTTTTAGTACAATTATTTTTGTGCTTTTGACGTTCTTCGGTTCTTTACACAGCTATGGTTGCCGTATTTTTGTAAAACAAATCCTAACGCAGTCACCTGTATAATTACACCATGGTATGTACTCTAAATTTATTTATGGGGCAGCTTGGGGCAGGAATTTTATGTAAAGTCTATAACAGTAAGGTTGAAAGATTACAGAAACGTTTATGGATTTGGTGAAACGGATGGATATCAAAGGATTTCGTCTGACAGAGTTAGTTTCTTTGGTAATAATTGTAAAAAAAAACTCACTATGCTAAACACTTAATAAAAAACTTGCCATTTATTAGAAAATAATGTGTTTTTGTGTGTTAGTTAAAAAGAAGCCAAATGTTACAATTGAATAAAAAAATAATAATATCGCATCTACAACGCCTTCTACATATTTACTTTTAAAATTGCACATAATACCCATAGTATTTTTTTGTTTTTCTTTTTATACCCTTTACCAAAAAATGGTAAAAGGGTATATATAGGTTTGTCATTCCGTTTGTAATTTCTAGAATATTAATAAGCGAGCTATAAAGTATATATATTCTGGATCCTTATGCACAGGGAAGACGAATAAACGATGTATGTCTGTCCGTCTGTCTGTACGTGAAATCGGTTTTCCGAAGCTCCCAGAAAAGCTAGAGACTTTGTTCTTGGACTGATGGATCAGAAATTGTCGAAATAAGATTGGTAAATTGGAAAATCAGCAAAATCGAACAGACGGTTTCAGAGCTGGGAGACTTAAACTTCATTTTGCCATACAAAATAACTACCGAAAACTAGTTTTAATAATTTTTTATTAAATAAACTTATTTTATACTTCAGTATGAATAAAATTGGTATTTCTAAATTAAAAAAAAATTAAAAAAATTAAAAATACGTTTCCAGGGTTGGAAAAACTTAACTTTTTTTGCTATGCAAAAGTAACTTACTAAAACAAATTTTTCTTTTTTTTCTATAAACTAAACATATCTAATGTTTTTAAAAGAAAGAAATTGATGTTAGAAATCAGAAAAATCAAAAAGGATGATTCCAGGGTTGGGAAACTGAAACTTTTTGTGATATAAAAAATTAACTACCGAAAATTAATTTTTATTTTTTTATTAAATGAACTTATTTTATACTTTAGTACGAATAAAATTGGTATTTCAAATTAAAGATTAACCTTCTAGAATTAAAAAGATGTTTCCAGGGTTGGAAAACTTTAACTTTTTTTATACAAAAGTAACTTACTAAAGCAAAATTTTCCTTTTTCTCTATAAATTAAAGATATCTTATATTCTTAAAAGAAATAGATTAGTATAAGAAATCAGAAAAATTAAAAAGTTTGATTTCAGGGTTGGAAAATCCACACTTTTTGTGATATAAAAAATTAGCTACCGAAAAATAATTTTTTTTTTTATAAAATAAACTTATTTTATACTTCAGTATTTCAAAATAAAAAAAATTAAATAAATTAAAACGACGTTTCCAGGGTTGGAAAATCTTATTTTTTATACAAAAGTAACTTACTAAAACAAATTTTTTCTTTTTTACTATAAATTAAACATATCTTATATTCCTAAAAAAAAGATGGTGTAAGAAATCAAAAAAAAAACCAAAAAGGAGGATTCTTTGTGATATAAAAAATCAACTACCGAAAACTAATTTTTATGTATTTTTATTAAATAAAATTATTTTATGCTTGATAACGAATAAAATTGGTATTTCAAATATAAAAAAACAATTAAAAAAATTAAAAAGACAATTCCAGGGTTGGAAAACTTTAACTTTTTCTACAAAAGTAAGTTACTAAAACAAATTTTTCCTTTTTTTCTATAAATTAAACATTTCTTAAATTCTTAAAAGAAAGAGATTGGTGTAAGAAATCAGAAAAATCAAAAAAGATGAGTTCAGGGTTGGGACACTTACACTTTTTTGATATATAAAAGTAACTAAGTCTAATGAATTTTTATCTTTTCCTTTATAAATTATATATATTTTACGTTTTGGAAAGAAAAGTTTGGTATAGAAAATTATAAAAATAAAAACCACAGCTCCTGAGCTGGAAACTATGATTTTTTTTCAAGACATTAAAGTAACTAATTAAAACATTTTTTTTTTAATTTCCTTTTTTCACTTAACACACTTTCTATATTTAGAATATATAGAACTACTAGATTGGTATAAGTAATCAGAAAAATCTAAAATTATGATTCTAGGGTTTGAAAATTATTATTTTTTTCTTTGTACATAAAAGTAAGTATATGCTTGAGTATGTATCTCTATACTACATAAACGCACTTTGGTAAAGGGTATATAAGATTCGGCACAGCCGAATATAGCACTCTTACTTGTTTATTTTAACATGTCATTTAGAGTACCGTTATAACCATACAAACTGAAAGATATACAAGAATCATATAGTTTTATTTAAGCTAGTCTGGGTCTTCGCTTGCAAATAGTGTGGTCAATTCAAATGTTTAATTAACTTTATTTTTTTATTTTTGTCGTCCTATTTTCTGAAATCGAACACTGCGACGATTTGGTAATATATTAAAGAAAAACTGTTGAAGTCTTCTTTAATCTATTACCAAACTGTCGTAGTCGTATTTGAAATACGCCAAACACGATAAGGCCGAATGAGTTAAGGCCTTTCTATATACATATAACGATATGTATGTACATAGGTATAAATTAAGACCATTTCGAAATATTTTCCTACTGCGCTGTGATGACACTGTTTAGATAAACAGTCGCGTTTAAACTATTATATATGTATATATATGCATATGTCAACCAAAGCCAGTATTCTTGAAATTCGTATCTTCAAATTAATTTATTTTCGTTATTTATAAATGTAGCACAAGGATTGCGTGTTTTAGATTTATTTAAATAAAATCCATATATAACATGTACATATGTAAATACGTATGTATGTATGTATGTATGTATAGAAAATTAATTGCAAATTTTTTGTTTGTCATGCATGTATTATAAATTTTATGGTTCAGTCAGAAAGTAATTAAAAGTAAACAAATAGGTAATGAGATTTAAGAAGTAAATCACAAATAACTACAGATAGTGTGTGTGAATATCTCTTTAAAGTCAGTTGCGGAAATATAATTAATTTTTTTCAGAATGGTATTGTTGTAGCTCGCTCCACTCCAGACAATTGTCTTTATCAAAGCAGAAATTAAGCAAATTTAATATCCATGAAAAGGATTTTTTTTCTTAAATATTCATTAGAGCGACTCAAAGAAACAAATTTTTTGTCTCTCCTCTTAAATTAATGGTCGATCTTTGTAATGAGTATTCTCTAAGCATTTGAATGGTCTAGATATGACCGCTCGTGAACTGAGGCGTGTCTTAAAAAAAGACTGCTTTTGTAAAAAAGTACACAATTTGGAAAATTTTTTAAACCCGCGTCCAATGCTGCATTAAACTTTACCATTCGTGCCATATCAGCAATGCGTTGTTCTACAAAAACTACAATATTTTAATATATGCTTTTGTCTGTCCGTTAAATAGTTTTGCATTATTACAACTTCCATTTTTATTTGTTATTATTATGTTGGATTTATTTATAATAATAATCACCCTTATTCCAGTTGTCGACATCGACATCACTTTAACACAATACCAAAAAATTGGGGCTTGCTTACTCGCTGTAGAGAGAAATTTTGTGCTACTGACAATCTGTTTCCGTTCTGTAAGGTCTAGAAAATAGCATAAACCTGCCAACAGGAGTCAGTTGTTTTCGACATCGGTCCGACAAAATCCTTTTAACTAATGGCAAATTGTAATAATGTCCCTTAGAGTGAAAATAAAAACCTATATAATGGGTGTTTTTTATTGAGGTATAGAACTTTAAGTTGGCATCACTTTTTTAACTGGCGGCCATTTTGTCAGCTTTCAAGTGATTAATATTTAGTTTGGTTTGCCATTTCATCATGAACAGGTTGACAAAAGAACAACGTTTGCAAATCGTGCAAATTTATTTCGAAAATAATGGTTCAGTTCGCGAAGTTTACCGCAAGCTCCGTCCATTTTATGGTCGACATAGTCGTCCATCAGAGCAATTAATTCGGTTAACCATGGATCGTTTTCGCACTACGTTTACTCTATGTGATAATACGCATCCGCAGAGACGTCGAACAGTGCGCACCGAAGAAACAATTGCCGCTGTAGAGCAAAGTGTTGAAGAGGACCCGAATGAATCGATTCGCCACCGTGCACAGCAATTGGAGCTTTGTCCATCAACTTTATGGAAGATTTTGCGAAAAGATCTTGGATTGCGACCTTACAAGATCCAGCTTGTGCAAGAATTAAGGCCGCGAGACCATGCAATGCGTCGTGATTTTGGTGTATGGGCCGAAAATGAGATTGATCTCGATGCTGATTTTCATCGCAAAATTTTGTTCAGTGATGAGGCTCATTTTTGGTTGAATGGCTACGTCAACAAGCAAAATTGCCGCATTTGGAGTGAAGAGAATCCACATGAGACCCATGAGACGCCATTACATCCACAAAAACTGACTGTTTGGTGTGCTCTATGGGCTGGTGGAGTCATTGGGCCATACTTCTTCCGAAATAATGCTGGAGAGTCAGTTACCGTTAATGGAGACCGGTATAGAGCCATGATAACCGACTATTTTGTTCCCGAATTGGATGGCATGAATGTGGATGAGTTGTGGTTCCAACAAGACGGCGCTACATGCCACACAGCGCACGTCACAATCGATTTATTGAAGGAAACATTCGATGAGCGCATAATTTCGCGGAATGGACCTGTCAATTGGCCACCAAGATCGTGTGATTTGACACCATTGGATTATTTTCTTTGGGGATATGTGAAGTCGCTCGTCTACGCCAACAAACCAGAAACGTTAGGGGACTTGGAAGCCAACATTCGTGGCGTTATTGCCAACATACGGCCCCATATGCTCGAAAATGTGGTTGAAAATTGGACCTGTAGAATTGGCTTTATTTGAGCCAGCCGCGGTGGCCACATGCCGGAAATCATATTTAAACATTAATGGCATAAAATTATCCTTCCAATAAAGCCAAATTGATGGACATTAAAACGATTTTCTTGTGTTTTATTTCAATTTGAAGTTATGTACCTCTAAAAAAAACACCCGTTACAACTTTTTTTATCTTCATCTTATAAACGACATATCGCACATTCAGTTCAAGTGACCTAACTCAAAAAATTCGTTTTTTGAGTTAATAATGCAGAATAATAATGCATTTTGTATTTTATCTTGCATGAAAATTTCATATAAATAGCTTTTACTATCACTTCCTGAGAGAAGAATATTTTTTCATGCCTTCATTGAGTTGTATGTAAATTCAAAACTTTAAACCTCTTTTCTGCAAAACTAGTTTTTTTGAGTTATGGCACTATTGAACTGGATGTGCGATATGTATGTATATTGAAGAACGCAATAACTCTGCCGATTAAAAAAAAACTTGGCAAATTTATGAAGTATTTTTGGGCGAACAATTGGTTTTAAATTTCAAAGTGAGTGACGTACAATTTTGGCAATTTCGGAAGTTTATTCTACAATTGCAAGGATAAGCTTATGGTAATCATGGACAATAATTATAATAAATTAAGAGCAATATTATCATGAGGGTTCCGTTTTGACTTTTCTAAAATTTTTACGATAATCTTTTTCAGTATATTTTCAATAATTTGTCAAGCTTAAGGCTTATGTTAGTTAGTATAGAAGCTTATTATACCTTTCTCAAGACATTTCGTATTTTGGGTATACATACATATTTATACAACAAATAAATAACAAAAATTAAAAATTTTAAAAACCCCCGAATATATCTAGAAAAGATGTGATATCTTCTAAACGGTTGGACCGTTTTTCTTAAAAAATAGCTAAGAAGCTTCTCGATCAAGTCACCTTTCAAACAGAAAAAATTGTATTAAAATCGGTCCAGCCGTTTGGTCTGTACGTGGACTCGGACACAGATACACAGACACACACTACAAACTTATAACACACCGTCTTTTTAGTTGGGGGTTAAAAAGGAATTCATAATTATAATAAGTATTATAGTAACAAAAGTATTTAAAGTCAATTTTACCAAAATGATCATGCGGGATAAATTAGAATCGTCATCTGATTGGAAAATTCAGAGCCTTATGTGTAAGAAAAAAACTGGCAAGAAGTTAGCATGCGTGGCCGAATTAAACATGTCTTAATGAGGTAGTTTAGACGATAACAATTTTTAAGCCGCACAATTTTTGTTCTTTTCCAAATTACACGAGACTAATTCATCTGGCACAAAATGTATTCGTATACACAGCTGTGTGTGTGTTAGTGTTTTTAGTATTCATTTAACATTTGCTGTTTTTTAAGTTGTGTGTGTATTGGTTTTATGCTGCTAATGCGGGGTTGAAGCTGGTTGAAAAGTTATGCCAACAGCAAAACCACTCTCTTTGCCTCTCTCACCTACAAACTGACATGCTATGCCAGCACAATTATGCCCTTGTAAATCAGCGCAATGAGTAATAAATTAAAATTTCACTCACATGTGCTCAACTTTTTCGTTAACGCCTAGTTCATTTTGGTCACCTATCGTCGGGTGGTTATTGGTTTGCCGCACAGTATATTTAAAATATATTATTATTGCGGCAAACCAATAACCACCCGACGTTATGTCAACTTCATGCCAGTCTTCTTATACATACGGCTGTCAGTGATTTTCGGTACCAATCTCGTCAACAAATTGCATCAGAATATGTGATTAAAATAACAACATTAACTACGAAAGAATCATATATAATATACAAATACAAAATAACAGACTTTAGGTGTATGGAGAGTTTAGTCCTTAACTGTATGTGTATTAGTGTCCTGCATAAGACATCTTATAAAAACTTTCAAGACATGAGGGATTTTTTTCAGTTCTCGTTGAACCTTCATAGTGAAGAGACATTAAAGCGGATTTTTTTACATACATACATACGAAACAAATATAAAAAACAACAAAATCAAAAATCATACAAAAAATATTCGTAATACATATTCACCTTGATAAATAAGCTTATTGGCTTTACTAATATTTTTTACATAGCAAGAAATAGCAAAAACAAAAAAAAAACCGTAAACACAAACAAAATTCCCTTGAGGAATAATACTCTGTATGAGTACCTCAAAGGAAAAAAATTTTGAAGTGAGTTCTAACGGCAGAAATGCTTATTTTACTGTGAGTTCTGAAACTCTTAATGAAAAAAATATAAATAATAAATCTGATGAAAATCTTTTTTTAACGGCAAAGCCAATTTTTCGTCAGCGATCAACTTCGCTTTGTCCAATGCCAACTAGTGAATCGTTAACATTACCATTGGCTAGTACTTCTTCATTTAAGTCTGCGATATCATCCGCATCGGGCTCGCCTTCATCACTAAACCAAGTTATCACTACAGATAACAGTAGCTCAAAACCCAAGGTACAACTGGAAATGGACAGATATATAACAGTGGTAAAGCGTGGGCGAAGCCCAAATTCTTCAAAAATTGCATCTGCTCCAAAGATGTCTAGGGATAACAGCGCATCATCTACCAATCGTCAAAATCGTTTTTCATTATTGCAAGACACCGACGACAAGCCCTCTACATCATCGCAAAAGTCTTTTAAGCCACCACCTATTTATCTGAGAGAAAAAAATTCTAACGCACTTATAAAAAAACTACTGTCGACCATTGGTGAAAATACTTTTCACATCATTCCAATTAAACGAGGTAATATTGATGAAACTAAAATCCAAATATATAATGAAAAAGATTTCCGAAAAATTGTTAGTGAATTCGAAAAAAATAAAACAAATTTTTACACATACCAACTTAAGAGTGCTAAAGGCCTACAGATAGTATTAAAGGGCATAGATTCATATGTTGAACCCGAAGAAGTAAAATGTGCACTTGTCGACCAAGGATTCAAGGTAAAAAATGTTACCAACATATTTAATAGAGAAAAGGTCCCCCAACCCCTATTTCGGGTTGAACTGGAGCCGAATGACATACAATTGAAAAAAAATGAAGCCCATCCAGTTTATAACGTAAAGTATCTCTTACATCGAAAAATCACAGTTGAAGAGCCACGTAAGCGTTCAGGTCCCGTACAGTGCCATAATTGCCAAGAATATGGCCATACGAAAACTTACTGCAAGTTACCTACAGTGTGTGTTATCTGCGGTGAATTGCATGGTACTGCTAGCTGCACTAAGCCAAAAGATCAAGCAGAAAAAAAAATGTAGTAATTGTGGAGATAATCACACAGCTAACTATAGAGGGTGCCCTGTATTTTCTTTCGTTAAACAGGCTATGGGTCAAAAACCCAAGTTAACTCCAGCTCTACAAGTAAACGCGAACTCCGACACTTTTGCTCAAATCAGCCAACCAGTTACTTCACGTGTATCGTATGCTGATGCTGCTAAGACTAGTTCAATTCCCACGCAAAATGTTCCACCGCCAAATAATTCAACGAATTCAAACTCAAGCTTTAACTTTAGTCGCCTTGAAGCTACTATTGAGAATCTGGTGCTAACTATAAACAACTTTACTACAAATATGACAAGTATGATGCAAGAAATGCTGCGAATGCAGAATACACTGCTTCAAGCATTAGTTAATAAACCATGAACACGTTAAAAATATGTTTCTGGAACGCAAACGGCATTCGCCAACATAAAAATGAACTTGAGCACTTCCTCATGGAAAAAAATATTGATATAATGTTGGTTTCTGAGACTCATTTGACCTCAAGAAGCTTATTTAAAATAAATGGTTACACTTTATATGATACAAAGGACCCGAGAGAGAGATCATGTGGTGGATCAGCAATTCTGATTAAGTCAAGACTCAAGCACTATGTCCTTGACAACGTTAGTGAAGAATATTTGCAAGCAACGAATATTTTCGTAGAAAATATTTGTGCGAATTTCGTGATATCATCAATTTACTCACCTCCCAGATTTTCAGTTAGCGAAGATCAGTATGAGAAGTTCTACAAATCGCTTGGATCTTGTTTCGTGGCAGCTGGTGACTACAATGCAAAACATACGTACTGGGGATCGCGTCTTGTTACACCTAGAGGTCGAGCCTTGTTCAATACAATTTCAAAAATGGGCTTAGATGTCATTTCGAGTGGGGAGCCTACTTACTGGCCTACTGACGTAAGAAAAATTCCAGATGTTATAGATTTTGCCGTCACGAAAAATATTCATAGGGACTTAATTCATGTAGAGGCCTCTCTAGATCTGTCCTCCGATCACTCTCCAACAATAGTTACAATTTTCAACCCACTAAGGAGTGATTTAACTAACTCATATGTGAAGATGATTAATGGAATCAACTGGCTGGTATTCAAAAAATATATTAGTAGTCACTGCGTAGAAAACATTCAGCTTAGATCATGCGATGATATTGAATTTAATATTGCCAATCTTAACGAAAATATTAAACAGGCTGCTGAACACGCCACTACCTCCTATCCGCAGACCGGCTTTAACAGAATTTATTCTACGGAAATTGAACGTCTTGTATGTGAAAAAAGGAGAGCTAGAAGAGAATGGCAACAACACAGATCACCCCTAAATAAAATCAGACTTAAAGAATGTACTAAACGACTCAAAGAGCTGCTATCATCGGAAAAAACTGCACTACTGGAAAAGTATTTAGAAGGTCTTGATGTAACGTCCGCATCTAATTACTCTTTATGGCGCGCTACTAGAAATCTTAAACGACCCGTTGATCTTAAATCACCATTGCGTACTGCGACCGGAGGCTGGGCAAGAAGTGATAGTGAGAAAGGTAACTTATTTTCTGAGCATTTAAAATCTGTATTCACTCCCAATTCATGTACGGGTGCTGCTGATTTACCGAGTGTAGTTTCTCTACCCCATCGTCCCTTAAGGTTTAAAATGCGTGAAGTACAAAAAATGATTGCTGAACTCAACCCGAAGAAAGCTCCAGGTATTGATGGCATTAGTAACAAAATGCTCATGAACTTGCCTCATATTGCAATAAGAATCCTGCTATTTACTTTTAATGCTATTTTAAGAATGCAGTATTTTCCACATAACTGGAAACTGGCCAAGATCAAAATGATTCCAAAGGCGGGCAAAGATCTTACCAAGACTGAGTCATATAGGCCCATAAGCTTACTATCTACAATCTCAAAGCTTTTCGAAAAGCTGCTCATGACTAAATTGCCCAAAATTTTAACTGATAATGGGTGCATCCCTGACCATCAATTTGGCTTTAGAAGTCAGCACAGCACGATTGAACAAACGCATAGACTGGTCCAAGTTGTAAGAAGAACATTTGAAGAAAAGAAGTATTGTTCTGCTCTCTTTATTGATGTTTCTCAGGCGTTTGATAAAGTATGGCACGAAGGCCTAGTTTTAAAATTGAAGAGATATCTGCCAATAAACATTCAAAAGCTTTTGGAAAGTTATATTATTGATAGGAAGTTCACTGTTGTGGAAGGAGAGTTCACGAGTGTGCCCGAATCTATATCTTCTGGTGTGCCCCAGGGTAGTATTCTGGGTCCTGTCTTGTATTTAATATATACTTGTGATATGCCTGTGAGCAATAATATCCATATTTCTACTTTTGCCGATGATACAGCCTGTATGAGTGTGCACGAAAACCCTTATGAGGCATCCCGCAATCTCCAGGAACATATCACCCAGCTGGAAATATGGCTGAACTTATGGAGAATTAAAGTCAATGAACAAAAGTGTGTCCATATAACGTTCACCCTAAGAAGAGATACTTGCTCCCCCATTCGAATCAACAATCAAAATATTCCTCAACATTCCCAAGTGAAATACCTTGGTATACACCTTGATCGAAGACTTACATAGAAACATCATATTGACTCTAAGTTAACTCAGATGAAACTTAAGTCAACTCAAATATATTGGTTGATTGGCAGAAACTCAACACTCAGCCTAGACTGCAAACTTTTATTATACAAGTCGCTTTTGAAGCCAATATGGCGCTACGGGATTCAGTTATGGGGCACTGCTTCAGCTTCCAATGTCGAGAGAATCCAACGAAGGCAAAACAAAATTTTACGGTTAATAACATCGGCTCCATGGTACATCCAAAATTCTATTATACATCGTGATTTAAATATGCCACTAGTGACTGAAGAAATTGAAAAATACGCAGGCAAATATTTAACAAAACTCGAATCACATCCTAATCCGCTTGCTCGTAATATTTTGAACTTTACTGGACACGTCCGCTTAAAAAAGAGGGACACACGGGCTCTTATACCTAACACTCCAGATGGGACTACTTGAAAATACTTTCCCCCCCTTTTTTTTTGATCATCACTACTAATGTATTATTTATAACTATCACTAAGTTTATGTCCGACACTGGTCGGGCCTAATAATTTTTTTTATAGATTTAAGATTTGAATACTTATTGTTAGTTCATATATGAAGATACAATAAATAAATACATGCATTAAAAAAAAAAAAAAAAATGAGGGATTTTACAAATGCTTTACTTCAGCGAAATCTTTGTAGGTATAAGAGTAAAGAAGAAAACACTTCGTGACGGAAGAATTTGTGATACTTGCTTCTTTCTACGTATGAGCGCGTGTACAAACGTCATGCATGTATGTGTGTATGATCTTTTATTTTTCTGCGCACATGCAAAGGCACACACATGCATTAACATTAGTTGTATGCGGTTAATCACATAATAGCTTACCACCCTGCAGAAAGTGCGAATAGTGAAAATGTACTGAGTCGCTTTTGACTTTGTCACCAGTAGTACTCTACAATTATTCCCCATACAATACTTTATGCTATAGACATTTAGCATGTGCTTGTCATTGAAAATCTATTAGTAACACTAAAACAATTGACTAGGTAGTGAATTCATAGTTCTTATGGGAACATGAAGACATACCAACCAGACATTTACTGGTACATTTCTATACCTTACGTACATACAAATTTATGTATATTGACAAGTTGTTGCAAAATCCACCAGAAATACACCACATCTGTTTTCTCTATTTCTTTTATACTGATGAATAGAAGAGAAATTGTAGACAATGTAACTACTATTAGAAATTTTGTGTTGAAATAGAGGCACTTGGCCCCAGTCTGACTGCAGGGCATCTACCTATTACACACACACTCAAACGTACAATATGAAATATAACAAGCATACACTAATCAACAGTACTTCTTTTGAGTGTTTGTTATGCAGGGTATACACGATACTTAATTTCGTACTTGGCGTAGTATGAGTTGTAGTACCCTTTTTAAGATACACGTTACTACAAATCATACTAATTCATTTGAAAGAAAATTTTTAAGGCGATACATACGCGGATAAATGAATAATGTGGTGGATTTATTAATTAAAAGTGAACTGCAGTGGAAAAGAATGAAAAAAAATTATGCAAAAAGAAAAGAAGCATGTTGTAGAGAATGATTAAAATAATATTTTATTTTCTTTTTTTAATTAAAATATCCTCTACATAAACCTAATTTTAAAATTGAGTGGCAGAAACACTGCGTTTTCTAAATCATTTCCTCATAAAACTAATTTTGCTGTACAACAGCATGATACACAATACTTATTATCGTACTTATCGAAGCTCCGCCCACAAAAATCAAAAATTTTTGATTTTCGTACTACAAAGTATACTTCATAAGTACGACAGCATGATACACGTTACTAATTTCATACTTGTAGGATTTATCGTACGATTTGTAGTATCGTGTATACTCACCATTACAAACAAGCTGTCTTTGCGACATCGCTTGTTAACACTGGTTTAGTATAATACATGCGACGTGAAGACCTTTTACGCAGGTCTCTAATGTGTATTTATTAAAATTTTCCGAGACAATATTTATATGGCCTTAGTTTGAGCAACACAGGTGATCACTGATCACTAATTTCTCACAACTTAAAAATATGTATGCAATGTATGCATGTGTATGTATGTACGTTCAATTAAAAACCACTAAAAAATGTAAACAAATCCACCCGATTGACAAAACGCATTTGAACTTCAACTCTTACAAATACAGTATACTCCGTTGAATTGCCCATCTGTTAAATACCTTTAACGCTTATTCTCCCCAAATGTTGATTCCCAGTATTTTACACTTTAATACCTTTCTTGGATATTTACCCTTAATATCATGACATTTTCGAAGAGGTAATTAACTGGGGTTTACTGTAGTTAAGAAAACAGTGCAAATCATGGCATTCGATACGAATCGTAATTTAATGGCCTATTTCCCACCTGCGAAAGAAAATGTTCGACTTACAATTTATATTGAAAACAAAAACAAATTTTCGTATTTTATTGTTGTTTTCAATATAAATTGTAAGTCGAACGGTTTCTTTCGCAGGTGGGAAATACGCCATAAAAATATTTCCATATAAACTCTATTGAAATATTTTAAATTTCGAGTCGTATCGAATGCCGTAATTTGCCCCCAGATATAAATATGCATTACTTTTATTTATTTATTTATTTATTAATCCATTTATAATTAATATAGCCTTTTGGCCAATATAAAATACTGTATTACAATCATATAGAAAATACAACTCATATATAAATAAAAATCATAATTAACAAACAGAAAATGTTTACAATTATCCATTCAGTTTCATATACTCAAATCAAAGTTTCCACCCCATCAGCACCATGCATTACTCAAATCACCTATCATTAAAATTAATGAAAAAATAAGAAAAGGAAAACAACTAAGTCCCCAATCACACTGTGCAAGTCTTATTGCTAAGCTGATTAGTTTCAGGGATAGAGAGACGAGGGGAACAGCAACGTTTCTTTTCCCCCCGTCTCTCTCTCCTAATAAACTAATCAGCTTAGCAATAAGACTTGAATAGTGTAAATAGGGACTAAATAGGAGGCCACAACCAGCGATGCCAACTTGGTGCTTTTGACACTATTTTTAGTGCTTTTTGAAGACTCAAAACGCCAAATTTCGAGCGTTAGTGCCAAAATAAGAAAAAGCACTAATTAGTGCTTTTAAGAAATTTGTGTATTTCTTAAAATTATTTTAATAATTACTCGGCGTATTTATTTTTTCAGTGTAAAGCATACATTTTTCGTCTGATATATTTCATTAAATGGAGAATAGCTAAGAAAATTTTAAACATTATTAAACTTCACATTAATTCACGTTATGGATATCAGTCGTTTTTCACGAAAGTGCTTTTTACGCTATTTAGATATCAAAGTTACGCTTTCAAGTGCTTTTTTTAAATGTTGATGTGCCTTTAGAGCCAAAAAAGTTGGCATCACTGGCCACAAGATAATTAGCGATCAGAATTATTAAAATAGGGAATGAGATGTCGTTTGAAAGTAGGTAGTGAAAAGGCAAAACACCTCAAGTTTTTGGGTAAACAGTTCCATAGGCGCGCTGTACGAACTACAAATACGCATTACATACGTACATATTTATATGCAACATAATTAATAAAATTATCCTTGACATTATTGCAGAAACATCCTTGAAAAGAAAAATAATACAAACTATAAAAAACAAGGTAATAACAAATTAAATAAAAGCAAAGCTAAAAGGAAACTATAATTAAATAAATAAAACAAAACAATTACACGAGGAAAAAAATAAAAGAGATGAGTCAATAAATAAAAAACCATGAGAAAACAGAGACAAATAGGAGTCACTTTTCATGATATGTTGCAATTCCCTTCATAAATGAATTTCTTGCATAAATGTTTTCGATTTAAACAGGTTTATGTGTAAGTATATACATACATCAAACAATACACTAAATAGCCAACTAAAAAAGCTAAATAATAGAAAATTCGGGAAATAATTTGCTTTCAATATGAAAAATATGTGACAGAAAAAAACTTTGAATAATCCAAAACAAAATAACCAGAATGAAGGAAAGGAAGAAAAACTACAACCAAAAGCAAAATAGAAGAAACGAAAAAAACAGCCAAAGGAAAAGAGAAACAGATCTTTAGTACACCAACACTAACGCAATCGACAATAAGAAAAAAAAGTTCATTTAATGATGGACTCGCGGAAAAGGGGAGGCAGGAAATTACAGTACAAAATAATAATCACACGTAATTTTTCTTTTTACAGAAAATATGTCAAAGAAATCACAAACAGAAGATTTTAAGAAAAATATTAATCACTATATCGAAAAACTCGCGACAATTTGCGTTTTATTTTAAATGAAACTTACTTCTGTTTTATTACATATTATTTATTATACATACCTTTTAAAATCTCTCATAAGACGTCTGCGTGCGGGTGTCGACATTTTCTAAAAACTTTATGTTGATTAACCAGAAAAAGTATTGACCTTTTTCGCTATAAATTTCTTTGATGTGCTAATAACACAAAACGTAATTTAATTATCTTATATTTCTCCACCACTTTTTCCTATATATAAAATAGTTTTTTAACAATTCCTGTAAAATAATTCGGTCTTTTCTGCTTTTTATTTCTCTGTTTCACAGACTTCAAAGTTTCTATTTGACGATTTTTCACGTCGTCTTCAACTCAACACGAATAAAATTTAACTAAAAGTCTAGCACAGTTTTTACATGTATTGGCAAAAATTACACACGCACACGTAAACTCTGACAAACATTTGGCAACAGTGATGCCACAAGAACAGCGTTTCCAATTTATTGAACCAATTCTAAAAAAGAAAAATACACAAGGAAAAACTAATTAGAATATTAATAAAGTAGACAATAGTCCAAACTTGCGAATTAATTTATTTAATTATAGTGTCAAAAGTGAATTTATGTAAGATTTTGGCAGCACAATCAACACTAAAACAACACATGCCGATATAACCACTATGTGCCTCTTTCCCGCAAAGGCAAAAGATATGAACAATAAGCTGTTGATGAAAAGTTGCGCTATATTATAACGAACATCTTAGTACAAGTTTTTCTATTTTATTTTACGTAAACATTTCAGAACTCATATACACATATTTTCACTTTTAATTTTTAAACACTCTTAAATTATAAAGCATGCAATTACTGTTAACAAGTAAAATATACAAGCTGAAAAATATGTAAAATTCCCCACTAATCCAAATTAAAATTATAATTTTCTCCCAAATCACACAAAGTTAAAGGAACAAAAAGAAAGAACGTGTGACAGAGAGAGTTGTATGAATTTTAGAACGTAAAGGTACTAATAGAATTAAGGAAATTTTAAGGCTGGCAGTACCTCCTGCTTCATAGGTTTGTTCGTTTTTTGACGGTAATATAACTATGCTGGTGCTTAAGGCGGTTTCAGACTATAATAATACAAGTAATACTTTTGAAGAAAATGCTTCCCTGATCTAATTTTTGTTAAAAAATATCAAAAAACAATAACAACTCAACATGTCAGCGTCGCATTTTCCACAAAAGTATTAATACTTGTATTATAGTCTGAAAAATCCTTTATATCAGCTGAATACGTGGTTGTTTTTGTAAAATATCGTTTGAATTTTTTGCATTGATCAAAAAAGTTAGTGCTCTTTGATCCATAAAAAGCTCAATTTATGCACACATATATGTCATTAAATTTTGCCTTAAATACTTTTCCTATGCAGTTTGTGTATAAGGTCGAAATTAGCATACAATTTCAAATAAAGTTTCAAGTATATAGTATCAAATACACCCTACAAGAAATTACCCTCTAGTCAGCCTAGAACCATATGTCTCTATGTCAATACTCTTTCTCCAGCGACAATTGCACTAGTTAAAATGTCGACAACTTTCCTTTTATGCGTTAGTAGAGATACGTTAGAGACAACAGTTGCAGTGTATTTCTGGTGATATTGTCAATGAACGCGTAAATAGTTTGTTTTTTTTTTATTATGTTGTGCAATAATATTAAAAAAATATATGTAGACGAGGGTCACTAAAATCTACTAGTGAATCTTTGGTTCAAATATCTCCATATGGTCGTAAAAGAACTACCTTCTCAATAGTGCTAAAGTTTACTGGTAGATTTTGAATGACAACACTAGGTTATGTGTCAATAGGCATTTACATTGGCTTGGGTACATCTAGTCAGTAGCACTATTGACAATGTCACTAGAAAATCACTATAATTTTACTATTGACAACGACACAGGATATATCAATATTGTAGACTAGAGCCCCTGAAATTTACTAGTGAATCTTTGGTGCCAATGTCTCCATGTGGTCCCAAAATAACTACTTAGTCAGTAGTGCTACAGTCTAGTGGTGGATTTTCAATGACAAGCTAATGTTAAATGTCAATAGATGATTACATTGGCTTGGGTACACCTGGCCAGTAGTACTACTGACAATGTCACTACAATTTCACTATTCGCACTTTCTGCAGGGTAATGACTGAAACTAACACAAACAAAACTTTTTTACTAACACATTTGCAAAAATTTTACATTCATATTAAATATTTCAACAGTTATTGTATTTGCTCTATTCTAACATATATACTATAGTGAAACGCTTAATCTACATATCGTCGGTTTGTTTCTGCTTTGATGTATGGGACAAAAATGTGTTTACGAGAAAATCCATGAATAATGTTTATTTCACTAGTTTTATAAAAATACACGATATAATTTTTTGTTTAATAATAAAAGTAATAGATACATATGTTTTTTATTCAAACTTAAAGTTGATAAATTTTTTACATCCAACTTGAAAAGTTATTAGGACTTAAAGAAAAAATTACAAAAGTATTTTTCAACTCATCCCACAATCATAATAACAATTTTTTTCATTTCTAACAAGTCTTGTTCAAGTAGGTTACATTATTGTATATATTTAAGTAGATAAAAAAAGTGAAAATATCAGTTTTATGCATATAACATGACTTTTAGAGGAAAAACAAAGGAAGAAATAAAATACGGTGAATATATTAAATAAAAGAAATATTATTAATAAAAAATAAATATCAATTAATTTCATTCACAATAATTAAATTTTTGTACTTTGCTTTGACTCACGTTCTTTGAGTAGAATATGCATTAATATGCATTATAACAGCTGCGAATAAAAATATTAATACTTTTATGGGGGAAATGTGCCACATATCAAAAAAATGGTCCATTGCCATAAAACAGACTTTACAATGTTCAACAATTGTGGAAATGACGCAAATTTCCACATCTATATCTCCAGATGTATTCAAGATATTGGAAAACTGATAACGAATTTGGAAAGAGGAAACATTATTCATATATAATCAATCAATAACTCAATTTTTTTAAAAATGTCCCATGCATCAAAGCAGAAACAAACCGAGGATATGTCAAAAATGTTCAAATACTGAATTTTAATGAAAATAATTTATAGTTCGTTCGGTCTGTAAAATTAAAATGCATAAAAGTGGCAAAAATTTATATATTAAAAACAATATTTACAACTAACTTTGATGTTATTTGTTCATTATCACATGAAATTTGGCTTACAAAGCGATACGAACTTTAGCCTGTTCAAATCATAAAATATAGAAACAAATGAAGTTCGAAAAATTATAATTAAATTAATTGTTAACTAAAATTAATAGTCATGGGCTTGTGGCACAAATTAAAATAAAAAATATACTTAATAGTAACAATTCAAAAAAGTTTGTCTTAAGTAGAACAAAAAAATAAGGAAATTAACTAACATGTGCATAATTAGTAAAGAACAAACGACAGTGATAAGACTGTTGTAAATTTAGAGATGGTAAAGTGAGCTTTCATTACAAAAAATCTTTCAGCAAATTGAAATACGATGAATCAAAACAATTCACATATTAAATTTGCAAAAAAGTTTCGTATATAAAGCAGACATCTACATCAACTGACACCACACACAGTGGACCAAACACAGAAGAACGCTAATGATGAAGGTTTAGTGGCCTTCGAAAACGGCTAGCTGTTGCGTTCAACTATGTGTTGTCAAAATATTTAAAACGAACTTTAATGTTATTTGTTCATTAATAATTATTACATGTAATTTGGATTACAAAACGATAAGAACTTTAGCCTGTTCAAATCATAAAATATTTATGTATGTATTTGTTTCTTTTTAAATTTTTTGATATTTGGAAAGGGGTTGAGAAAGGCGGTAATACAATTCATTCTGTCTGTGTAAAGTTTATAATACTGTCAAATAAGATAAATAAAATAGTGAATAAAAGATATTGACAAAGTTTAATTTAATATGTGTATCTTTTTTCAAAGTTTTAGATATATGTAAATAGCAAGGTGCGTTGGAAATGATTTGTATTTTTTGCTTTAAAGATGTTATTTACTTTTGTAGTTTAGAGTTATTTTTTATAATCAGGTATTGGATTGAAAACAATCGTTTTCAAAACGATTTCAAAACAATCGTTTTGAAAAGGTGTGATTAATTCCGATCGATTTTGAGCCAATCTAAAACAACTGACTTCGAAAAAGCACACTTGAAGATCATATATAGACCATATAATAGAGCTGCGAAAAGAAGTATATCACAATATTTTGGAAAAAACACTAAAAACAAATTTTAAAATTATTGACAAAACGACTATAGACAACTCATCACACCTTTTATCGTTTTCAAATTGCTTTTGTGTCTTAATCGTTTTTCATCACATACCTGAATAAAAAACAAATAAAATAAAATATATTATTCTATACACATGTATGTGTAAAAAAAGTCTGCAAATATGTTTATGTTCAGAAAAATGATTTCTTTGCGAATAAAAAGTTAAGTATCTGTATCAAAGGCATGAAGAAAGGCTTAATGTAAATGTGTGTGACTTTAAAAGAATAATACGGCATTTACACTACGACTTTTTACCGTGACTTTTCTAGAGTTTATAGACAAAAGGGGTACAAAGGTGATTAAAGGGGTAGCAACATAAAAGAGAATTCAAGAAAAACGCAGGGGAAAAAGTCATCGTGTAAATCCCGCATTACATACTAATTTTTACAATATTCCATATCAAATTATTTCATAAATATTTATATGACATAGTGCCTGCGCTTAAAACCAGTTATAGATACATTTTCTACATACATACATATGTTTATAGATATAACAATTCCAATAGCGACCGATTCACCCACAATTTTTTTATAAGAAAATTATATATACATATATATATGCACGTCAAATTGTATCTATAAACTTATTGATATAAAAAAATTAAAATTAGGATACAGGATATTAGGACATATCTATCGAATTATTGATACAAAATTTTAATTTTTATATGTAACTCTCCTTCTTATACCCGGATAATATTGTTTCCTTTCAATTTCAACACTTATGGCAACATTGATTTTGACTTGACAGACAGCTGTCATTTAATAAGTCTCGCTCTTACATCAACAACAGCATCAGACACACTGAAGAGAGGCTTCCTATAATTTAAATAATTTGTTTACATTAGCAAAACAATCTGAAAGAAGGAAAATATTTATATATTTAAATAAATTTTAAATAAAAATATTGGCAGTTAATTGAAATTATACAATAAACAAAATATCAAAGGTAGGATAAAATGAAAAAGTCAGTGTAATTGTAGTAAAGTAAAAGCCAGCATAGCAATTACATACAAAAACCAGGGCGTGTTCCATATTTGTGTGTATTTACAATTAAAATTAAATTTTACATAC
Source organism: Tachina grossa (assembly GCA_949987645.1). Taxonomy (NCBI): domain Eukaryota; kingdom Metazoa; phylum Arthropoda; class Insecta; order Diptera; family Tachinidae; genus Tachina; species Tachina grossa. The sequence continues at coordinate 37,325,102 of OX465274.1, read as the reverse complement.
ATACATATGTATGTATGAACATAATGGTTGAGACATCAATTAAAGACTCGTCTAAAAACATATTTTGTGAAATATAAAGGCATTTGTAATGGTGTAAATATGTGAAATAGTTTCTATGATTTTAGCAATATGGTGGTTTTAAACTCTTGCTGGTCTCCCATTATATGGTCCGACAATGTAAGGACGGGCAGCTATGCCGTGGCAGCTTATACAGCCGCGTTGTCCGTGGTGCTTATAACCATGGTAGGTTAACCTTAGTGTTTATTTTAAAGTGTTCCTTAAAATTAAACAAGCTTGTTGGATTTTTTTTTAAGGTTGCTTACATGTTGGCGGGTGGTGAGTCCTCTCAATTATATTCTCCTCTTTTTGAAGCTGACATACGGAGTTCCATGCCTATTGTGGGAGGTTTCTTTATATTTTACTTTATTTTAATTATTATTGCCTCGTATTTAGTTTACTTTGGCATTAGAATATGGTAAGTTAATCGGGCATGTTTTGCATTCCACGTGAAATTAAAACGAGTGGAATTGCCATAAAATTTTTGGAAATATGTAATTATAAAAACAATACTATGCCAATTCCACTCGTTTTAATTTCACGTGGAATGCTGAACATACCCGAATATTTTAACTAAATATACATGCGTGTGTGCATGTTTTCTTAACTTCTCCTCAATTCAGTGTACGAGGCTGGTTATTACCCTGGTTAATTTTGTTTGGTATTGCCATTTTATTTCAATTAGTTTTTGGACTTTGGCTAATTGGTGGTTATTATATATATGTGAGTTTTTAACTGAGTTTTTGTAAAAAAAAATATATATATATATATATATATATATATTGTTTTTAACAGCTGGATCAAACCTTTTCGGCCTTATTAAATTTCTGCTGGATGGCCTATAATGTAAGCTCATAAGTACTGACATCACGTTTACAATTCTTACGACTTGTTGGTTCTTTTTTTTCAGGTATATTGTTGGCTGTGTGTCTTTTCACAGTATCAAATCTTCTTAGAAATTCAGAACCCCAATATCGAGCTTTTAATGCCTTAATCATCACAATACAATGTAAAGCAAATGGAAATGTGTTGAAATTATTTTATTTTTCTTTTGCATATTCTTAGATGAATATACAAATAATTCTTATGTTAAGACTTATAGTTGTTTGTCCCAAACAATATACATATGTATGTATTATTTCCGTCCATTTTATGTAAAATATATTGTAAATTTTATGTGGCATTCGTTATACATATCAAGGCCTTAAATAACATTAAAGTGCATTTAATTGCAAATTTTATACTAACTTTTTAACGAAATAAATTAAACTAAAGTACACATACATACATATGTTCCCTACCACGTCAAACTACCCAATATGCAAAATTGTTTTTATTTTGATTCGTTATCTTGGTACCCTAATTTTAACGATATGCCTCGTTTCAAAATGCTGAAATTCTCACGGACGATAGATAACTCAAGAAATATTTTAAGCCTGTCACTTTTAAAAATTTGATGACTTTAAATTTATAATTGACGAGTCTTCGCGATCTTCTGAAAAGTTTAAATTTACATATTAGATAGTTTGACGTGGTAGGGACGATATATTGTACATAATTATTTATTGTGTGGTAACATGAGTTTAAAATCGTACTTGCAAATAATGAAAGTTATTGCAAATGGCAAGTAATTAAAACAGTTTTACAAGTTCTTTCGACTTTGACTTCGACTACGACTCTTTGTAATATATTAAAGAATTTGAAATTTATTTGCTGGTGGTTCAGCGTTGTCTAAATGCATTTCATTGTTGCTGTAACAAATCATCAGTAGACTTAAACCACACATTTTGAGTAGTCACAAACCTCTTATCTTATGCACAGACTTTCAAGAACTATTTGAGAATTCACAAATAATAATATTTTTGAAAATCACAAGAAAAATAAGCGTAGTAGGCTTAGAAACTAACACAACATTGTTACAGCAACAATGAAATGCATATAGACAACGCTGAACCACCAGCAAATAAATTTCAAATTAAAATAAACTTTTGACAATATGTCGAATAATAAATTTCTTATATATTAAAGAATTCTCCTACATTTTTTCTTTAATCTAGGAAAAGAATGTCGAAGTCGAAATACGCCTATTATCTGCGCCGTCTCCTTAGAATTAATATAATTTTTATATAAGGTAAATTTTTAATATACATAAGTTAAAATGCGAATTTCTTTACGTACGATACATTAACACATGGACGATTTTTACCTTTTATAATCCCAATTAACTTAAAAAAACAGTATACTACACAAACATTTTATAAAAACTATAACAATTTATTTGTAACCCTCGATCCAAAAAAGGGGAGTGTGTCTGTGTGTTTAAAAGTTGAGTGTTATTAGCTATGTTTGAAGAAAACCGGTCCAGCCGTTTAAAAGATATCACATCTTTTCTAGATATATGCTGTCGAATCTGTCTGTCCTTGACATTTTAATTTTTTTTTTTTGCTTGAAATGACTTAATCTAATTCACCCCTATTCTGCGTTTCGATTCGAATCGAAAGTTTCTCCGTTTGGCAACTTTGGTATTCTGCGTTCCGTTCTTCGATTTCTCTTTCGATTCTATGTATTCTGCATTTCGATCGTAACTACGTTTTTGTAAGTTGTTATTTTAGTGGCGGAGCGTTTTCAATTTTTGTTTGTTTAGCTTTAAAAAGTGATTAATTCAAAAAATAATGCAAGTATTAAATGAAAGAAGGTTTAATTAATGAACTAAACAGTTTGTTTTGTTTTTCTGTACTGAAATGCGATTTTTATTTAGTTTATTACAGGTAGAACAGTTGACACATACCTATTTAATGGCAACGAAAAACGATTTTGTCTACGGATTTAATTAAATTTAAACAAATAAACTTTATTTTTGTGTTACAATTATGTGTAAAAAAATTAAAATATCACCTCCGTCGCGATAGGATTCTTCAGACTGGAAAAGTTTGGCCACAAATACCTCTTGCTTATCCCGTTTTTTTAACTCTCTGTACTTAAATTTGCAAGAGTTTATTTAATGAAAATTTTCAAAATATTTATTATTTGTTTTAATTGTTAAGTCACTGTTTTTTGCACTAAATTTAACTTTTTGCTAAAAATTTTGCAAAATTGCTTAGTTTTACTGTTCCTATTACACCCGTTTCAAAGCAAAGCAGCAGGTTTAAACATACTCTTCTATTCTTTCGATTCAGTTTTTTGGCAGAATACCTCTTTTCGATCCGTGCGTAACTGAATGCGGGAACGTAATCGAAACGCAGAATAGGGGTGATTATATTCTAGTCTATTAATCGGTTCAGATGTTTTCTTGTTGATGAATCGATCCTAATCGCCGACTACGAAAGATAAAACAATGGTAAAGCTAAACGATAGTGTTTAGTAATTGATTGTATGGAATCAGATCGAAAAAAACAAAAAAATATTGCGATTCGGTTACTTCAATAATATAAGTGGAAAATATGGTTCTTAAACTTATGCTACAGCGTTAACTGCGTCGAGGGATTTTAAAATTTTTAATTTTTCTCATGTAACATTTTCTTTAATCTAAATACATTAAAAATATCAAATATTTTACCAAGATACAGTAATTTAGTTGGAAATATCACTTAAATATTAAAAATATGTATGAATTTATCATATCGCTCATTTACTTCAATAGTGGCATAACTCTAAAAATGAGTTTTTTGAGTTAATAATGCAGAAAGATGCGGCATTTCGTATTTTATCTTGTGTAAAAATTTCATATAAACAGCTTGTACCATCACCTCCTGAGAGAAGAATTTTTTTTCATTTCTCCATTGAGTTGTATGCAAATTGAAAACTTAAAACGCGTTTTCTGCAAAACTGTTTTTTTTGAGTTGTGCCACTATTGAAGTAAATGAGCGATATGTACTCTTTTCCAATAAACGATAAATAAAGTTGAATTACAACAACAAAGTTGATTTATAACAATGGGGAATTCTTAACGATACAAAAAATGTCATGGTGGCATCACTCGCGTAATAATCCCAGAGAAGAAATTTTAGTACACGTACATATAGCTATCTCTTTTCTTCGAGTTGAGTTGGCGACGTTTTACTTCTTTTTACATATTTTTGCTTGCAAAAAATTGGCGCCAATATTGAGGAAACTTTTATTTTGTCACGCTTGAAGCAAGAAGTTTGCATCTGTAACTAAACTCAAACGGAAACCAGAAGTCTGCATTAATAGAAAGACAATAAGAATTAGAAAAAACGTGTCGCCCTTTACGAAGTGCTAAACGATCCAATGAGTTGTGCTTGTTTCGAGTGGAAGTTTGTGAAGATTTCATACTTATGGTGGAACATTACAGTTTCAGTTGTCAAACAAAATATTAGCAATTGTATTACTATTGTTATGCTAGTTGGCAGCTAACTGAGCAGCCACTTATATCTACAATAAAATCCAATATCCACAACATGGTTACTGCTGTCACATCCGCCGGGGCCAAGTTTTTGTTTGGTGCTTTTCATATTTTTGGAGACAGGCGCTGATTTTGCTAATGAGTGAGTTTTAATGTGTGTTTACGTACATTGACGTTGATGTTAATGAAAGTGTGTATTATTTTAGACTGTTTTTTTTTGTGTCCGATGGAGTTGTATTGTTGTTGCTATATGCGATGCAGTTGTATTTTTGTCTGATAAGGTGAAAATATTGCTCAACAAAAAATCCATCAATTCTCCTGTTGTATATTCCATTGAAAGGCGGTAAGTATTGAACATTTTTTATATCTTGCCTCTGTTTCTATAAGTACATATGTATGTATGTATGTATGTATGTACATACATATGTACACATGTGTATACATGTATGTACACATACCAATGGAATATACATATATACATATGTATGTATGTATATTTTATATTTGAATTTGGTTAAATTGCTGGAGGTGGTTCAACCCAAGAAGAAGATAGTGTTCTGAAAAATCACCTTGCTGAGTCTTTTTATCCAGACGTGTAAAATGTGACTATTATATCCGTTAATTATTAGGTCCGTTTGTTTAGCCCAAAATTTGTACAATTTTGTGCAAATTTTTACTGGATCTTACTGAAATGCGTTCGTTTACACACAAAAATTGCAAAAGGGAGTGCCAATTGAGATAGTAAATCAGTGTCCCGCAAAGTAAAATGTGTCTGTATTGGTGAGAAAAATGAGAGTAAAATAAGCTTGCACTTGAAGAAAAGTTTTGTAATATAAAATACATGATGTGGTTATTAGTTGTTTGTATTTTTTTTTCTAAATAAGCAATTTAATAAAAACTTAAGTAAAAACTAAAAATTTAATAACCATTCAACAATTTAGTGTATAAATTCAAAATTAAATATATTCACAGCTCTGTGGATACTATTAAAATGCCTTTTTAAACCATTTTCCCTATTATTTTTTAATGTTTCATAAAATAAAATGCATTACATATTGCGAAAAGCATTTTTCATCACGAAATATTTCTTAGCTTCCATAATTATATTATCAATTTTTTGTCTGTAGAAATTTATTAAATTTTAACTTTAATTTCGTTCCGTGTGCTCAAAAAAACTAAACCAAAAACCAGGAAAAAATTAATAATGGGTGTTTTTTATTGAGGTATAGAACTTTAAGTTGGCATCACTTTTTTAACTGGCGGCCATTTTGTCAGCTGTCAAGTGATTAATATTTAGTTTGGTTTGCCATTTCATCATGAACAGGTTGACAAAAGAACAACTCTTGCAAATCGTGCAAATTTATTTCGAAAATAATGGTTCAGTTCGCGAAGTTTACCGCAAGCTCCGTCCATTTTATGGTCGACATAATCGTCCATCAGAGCAATTAATTCGGTTAACCATGGATCGTTTTCGCACTACGTTTACTCTATGTGATAATACGCATCCGCAGAGACGTCGAACAGTGCGCACCGAAGAAACAATTGCCGCTGTAGAGCAAAGTGTTGAAGAGGACCCGAATGAATCGATTCGCCACCGTGCACAGCAATTGGAGCTTTGTCCATCAACTTTATGGAAGATTTTGCGCAAAGATCTTGGCTTGCGACCTTACAAGATCCAGCTTGTGCAAGAATTAAAGCCGCGAGACCATGCAATGCGTCGTGATTTTGGTGTATGGGCCGAAAATGAGATTGATCTCGATGCTGATTTTCATCGCAAAATTTTGTTCAGTGATGAGGCTCATTTTTGGTTGAATGGCTACGTCAACAAGCAAAATTGCCGCATTTGGAGTGAAGAGAATTCACATGAGACCCTTGAGACGCCATTACATCCACAAAAACTGACTGTTTGGTGTGCTCTATGGGCTGGTGGAGTCATTGGGCCATACTTCTTCCGAAATAATGCTGGAGAGTCAGTTACCGTTAATGGAGACCGGTATAGAGCCATGATAACCGACTATTTTGTTCCCGAATCGGATGGCATGAATGTGGATGAGTTGTGGTTCCAACAAGACGGCGCTACATGCCACACAGCGCACGTCACAATCGATTTATTGAAGGAAACATTCGATGAGCGCATAATTTCGCGGAATGGACCTGTCAATTGGCCACCAAGATCGTGTGATTTGACACCATTGGATTATTTTCTTTGGGGATATGTGAAGTCGCTCGTCTACGCCAACAAACCAGAAACGTTAGGGGACTTGGAAGCCAACATTCGTGGCGTTATTGCCAACATACGGCCCCATATGCTCGAAAAAGTGGTTGAAAATTGGACCTGTAGAATTGGCTTTATTCGAGCCAACCGCGGCGGCCACATGCCCGAAATTATATTTAAACATTAATGGCATAAAATTATCCTTCCAATAAAGCCAAATTGATGGACATTAAAACGATTTTCTTGTGTTTTATTTCAATTCGAAGTTCTATACCTCTAAAAAAAACACCCTTTACATGCCTGCACAACTTAATTCGTCGCTTGCTCAGTGACGACTAAATGAAAGAGCATAAGCATGTATGTGATTTTCATCTGCACAATTGTGATATGGCTTGCGGGTTACTGGAGTAAATTGACAGTTGTTGACTGAGAGTCTGCAAATTTTTACTGTACAAATTTTTGCCAGTAAAATCCATTAGATGAGAAAAACATATGTATGATTCAATAAAATAAACAAACGTTAGCAAATACAAAGTATTATTTTTTTTAACTAAAAGAAAGAAAAGTTGAAGTAAAAGTTTAACAAAACAAATCTAAAAATTTTTATGTTCAAAATGAAACAAATTAAATAATAATAATCGTTAAATATAAACGTTTTCAAATTTAATTTAATTGTGTTATTTACTTTAGCATTTTAGAGATGTAAGGTTTATGTATATGTGAATACTTATTTCTGCATACTATTCAGGGTACCGAGTATCAGAAATCAAATATTGATGTAGTTTCCTATGCCATTTACAAAGAAAAAATAAAACTAAAAACCAAATACAAGCTTAAGCTTTCACACAACTTCTATTTTAGAAATACGTATGTATGTATGTATGTATATATCGCTTCAAATTTATAATTATAAAAATGTATGCATAAATTACCAAAAATATGTATTTGATGGGTTTCAAAAACAACAAAAACATACAACAATATGATCAGCTGTTTTGATTAATCTGCAAATTTTTGCAATTTTTCCGTTCGCGTTCTTTTTTGTGCAAGAGACATTCTTGAGAGTAAAATTTTCAAATTACCCAAAATTTACTCAACTACTGGATTTTACTGGAAAAGTAAACAAACGGACCTATTATCACATTTTGCTCATCTGGAAGATTGAAAAATGCTTAATCAAAAACAGACCACGCAGGTGTTTGAAAAGTGATTACAATTATGTATTTTATGATCATATTTAAGCATAAACATGATTAAAAACATGACTGAAAGACAATTCTAAAAAGAGTCAGAAATGAAGTGAAATAAGACTAATAAATGATCAGAAAACGATTCGAAAAAGAATCAAAAAATGAGTGCATATTCTAGCTTTTTAATTGCGCAAAATAATCAAAAAAGACTCGAATTTTATTGAAAATTTCAAAAAAAAGTCTGGCTGGGAAGTAATACATACAGTGGTGGCCTTATAATTAGAAACATACATATGTATGTACATATCAATCCCTATTTTCGATTTAATCGCAAGCTAAATCTAGTAAAATATAGATTTTTTTATTGAAATTACAATTTGATGGGCCTACCCATAGTTGAGATAAATTGTGAATAACTTTTAAGATATGGACTGTAAAATGTTATCGAAAGCGAGAATTTATGTATAGAAAAAAGGTTTGAATATTATAAAAAACCTTCTCCTGAAACCTTTAATTAAATCGAAGATAAGGCTCGATATGTTTGTTTGGAATAAAATGTGCAAAACTTTTTGCTTATGCAAGTACATATCGCTCATTGACTTTAAGAACGTCATTACAAATATTGGGAATTTAATTGCGAAATAGGAGCTTGCTTTCCTGTTTTCTCAATACACCATGCAGTGTTCAAGCATTTAAGAGAGTTGCGTCGAGGGCATTGGTAAAAAGTGGCCAGAACAGATTTAATTTATAGTCAATGTTAGTGTGTTTTTTTAATAAAACTAGAAACTGATTGTGGGGGGACATTACCCCTCCCCCCATAACATCAAAAAATTGCTGTTGTCACCCTAGAATTATTAAATATTTCATGTAAATTTTTATTTTAAAATTGCTCATGAAAATCACTAGTCATAATGCCGCCCCTAGAACGAAATGATTGAAGTGAGGGCCTTAATAGGTTAAAATAAAACAAAAATTTTCTTACATAATCATTAACTGATTTGATATTCGACGAAATGTGCTAATTCCACAGCTAGATCTTTAACCAAAACAAAAAGCCATTTGATTAGATCATACATAATTTTGTTTGATACAAATTGCACTATTACAAATTTTCATTTGTTTTACCCCTTAAAAACCGCATCCGAACATACTCAGTCACACGCACACATGCACACGTACATACATATAAACATATACGAAGAACTGTGGCACAGTCTTCTGTGCCCCAGATTTGGTGGGAAGTGAACGCAAAGGGTTTCGAATACATATTTATATGAAATGTACTCAAGGCCTTTATTAAGAATTGATTTAGCTGATTTAGTGATTTAGTGAAGAAAAAGTTATTTTTAACCAAATACAAATATTTGTGCTTATATAATTTGATATTTTTTTTTAGTTTTACATCCTAATTGCAAGTTCCAATAGTTGCATAGTTCTGTTGCATCATTATTGTAAAACTGCTCCCGTGCCTGTCTTACAGTGTGCCACTGTGCGGCGCCTCGTTATTTGTTATTATTATTATTTTGAGTAATAACAATACTAATATTTTAATTTTTTTTTAAATTAAAGTCTTGTAGTTGTTGCTGTTCTGACTTTTTCTGCCGTACCTACTTAAATTACGTTAAGAATAACAAAAATTATTTATTTATTTTTTTAATGAAACAAATAACCTACAGACAAGACAGTTTGTGGTTTTATTTTGTGTTCTTTTTCTGTTCTCCTTTTTCTTTTTTTTATGTGAACGAACTGTATACCCTTAACTTGGTCATTTGTTGCAACAAGTGTACTTATTTGGCCTACAATTTATATGTGGAACTGGTGAAGAGAAAGAATCATTGCAAAAGCATTAAGCATTAAACACATTCACCACAGCAGGCTACACGAACACACGACTTAAAATGCCGCTAGCAGCATTTGTCGCGTCGTAGCCGGCGACTTAATTATTTTGGAGACGGCAGCAGCATCATCTGCACATGATATTCAAGTACAAATACATAGTTCAGTATTGCCACTTTCATATATTTTGCATTTATAAAAATTAATTACTCTTTTAAAATGTACTTATTTCACATAAAAGTACAAAAATGAATCAATTTATTCTTTACATCAATTTTTGGATATTGTTTTTGTTAAATAATATAAAATTCAACATTTTGTATTATACTGGCAACACTGAATTTTCTCATTGTAGCCAAAGAAATAGAAATTAGTTTAATTGGACTACGACAACAAAATCAGCATAGACAACAACCTGCCGCCATGTTGCCTAGCTGTCTTCAAAAGAATCACGCTCATATAAACATGTGTATTCTATCCTTGACATTTGGTAGTCGGTAGCTTGCTGTGGTGAATGTGTTTAATGCTTTTAGTTGAGTATGTAATCGAATTTGATGAGAGCCAACAAATTTATTCTCAGCTACTTTGAAACTCATTTCATTTAGCTGAGTGGTAGGTAGCGCGTTGAGTACACAGCATGATCGAAATTTTTTTAAATTTACTGACTACTATTTAAAAAATAAACAACTTTAAGTTAATTGAAAAGTAATGCAGAGTGACGCAATCGACTACCGCCTAGGACATCGCAATGTTAAAATAGTCAGTTGATTACGTTGAAAAGTAATCCAAGTGTCAGTCAGTACTATTTGTGAAATAGTTAGCATAAAGTTAGCTTAAAATTAACGGAATTTCCGATAGGGTATGCTTATAAAATATAAGCTGAAAAATAAGACTTGCATTGTTTGAACGCCGATGAAAGTTCAAAGAAGAAAAAGAGATAAGCTTAGCAATAAGACTTGACTAGTGTGAACTGGAACAAAGAGGGATACAACTATGTATATATTTTTGGCGCAAGAGTAGAGAATATGATGTAACACTTTTACAGTGGGTAGATGTGACATAATTATCGCTCATTTAATTCAATAATGGCACAACTCAAAAAAGCCAGTTTTGCAGAAAACGCGTTTTAAGTTTTCAATTTGCATACAACTCAATGGAATGAAAAAAATTCTTCTCTCAGGAGGTGATGGTCAAGCTATTTAATTGAAATTTTTACACAAGATAAAATACGAAATGCCGCATCTTTCTGCATTATTAACTCAAAAAACTAATTTTTTGAGTTATGCCACTATTAAAGTAAATGACCGATATGTTTCGAAATTTAATTTTTTTCGTGATATTTTTAAAATACATATAAGTGATCTGCATGATTACGAATCAAACGGCATAATTTTGCATTTTCTAAAATGAATATTGAGTTAGCACTTAACATTAAAATAATGAATGATGATATTGCATGCTTCATATCAATGAGACTGTTGTTAATAAATGCATGCCACTGCTTGCAATCTCTATTCATTCCTATGCTTCACTAGAGCAATGAATCAGTATGATTCATTCATTCCTTCTGACAAATATAGTTTTATATAATATTATAATATAAAATAACTAGCCCCATTTTATTTTATAAATTGTTTTAATACGAGAAAAACTATTAACCAATACGCCATGTTTTATTAACTTAAGACTTCATCTAGTCAACATGCTTTTGTGAGTTATCTGATTGCTATACAAAACAATCAAACAACAGTAAGAATTTTTATTGATTTTTAATAACAGCACTAAAAACAGAGAGTGAGTTAATGACAGTCAGTTGTTACAGAGGTAACTCTGCAAGCAATATCATTTAAGGCCGGGGCACAATGAATCCGTCATACGTTAAACTTCGCCTTTGTCAACTGACATTAACGCAACGACGGAGAAGATTGGCACAATGACGGAAGTATTTGAACAGCTTCAATAGGTCGATTCTTCATTTTATTTATTAAATTAAATTTTTTGTATTCATTTCGTTTATTTCTTTTGTTTAATTTTATTTTTGCTGAAACAAAACACAAAAAACTAAATCAGAACATACCAAAAAAATCAACCAATATCTGTCAAACTACTCAACGTACACAAAAAGTTAAAAGTTTACCAACTTTTATACTTTGCGTTGACGGACACGTACTGAATATAACCGACCTCATAAGAAACCATGTGTTTCAATTTAGCTGTCAGTTGAAAAAAGCGAAGTTTAACGCATGACGGATTCATTGTACCCCGGCCTTTATATAATGATGCTAACAAACAAAACAAAAGCATTGTAAAAGTGAGTGGAGAGCGAAAGTGAATCAACTCATACAGTTCTTTGATACATATCGTCGGTTGGATATTGGTTTGCGGCACGGCACAGCATATTCAAAATACATTACGCCTGCAGCAAACCAATAACCAATAATAAACAACCGACGATATGTAGGCATTTTTTTTGAAATCTCGCATATTTGTTGTATGTATACTTTTTTGGGAGAATCAAATTATAAAATAAGCATTGATTATGGAATTAGAGTTTTCATTGCATGCATGCGTTTTGATTAATTTTAAGAATAGTTTTATTTAATTAAAATATTGAATTTTAAAAATTTATTTTAAATTGGAAAAATATTGACTTGATTTCAATTGAGGTGGTTGCAATAAAACTCTCTTGCAATTTTGTTCACATCTTTTAATAATTCTCTTATTTATTCAATTGGATGGAGCACTTTTTTGTTTAAAGTTGCCATATACAGACATGTTAACTTTTTGCACTTCCCCCAAAATTTATTATTAATACACATCTTAATATACGAGTACATATAAAAAAGTGCATGTGTTTGGTGTTAGCTTATAAATTCATACAAATTCGGACCATTAGGTAGATGGTTTATGTGAAGTTTACCCGAATTCGGTTATAACCGTGCATTGGTGTAGGAAAGAAGAAATCTTGAATATCTTCCTGTAGAAGCCTAGCGATGTTGTCACCAACGTCGAATAGAACTATAAATAGAATAGAATAAGGGAAAAGTCTGGTCCAAGGACCGATACTGCGAAGATTAATGGATATTTTGTGCCATAGATCCGTAAATTAAATCAAGCTCTGTATGGCTATCCTTATGAAAATCAGCACAGACGTTGAGGCGTTTCCCCGCCCACTTTCCAATTCCCAGCACATTCAGCCAAAAAATAATTTCACAAATCGGTCTAAAAAAGACAGATCTACATATGTAGTAACATACATACATAAAGATAATACAGCCCTCCTGCTTTTTTAAAGTCGGTTAAAAAATTCCATAATAAGCTTGATGCTGACCTCTGCCTAAAGTTCACACATAATTTTTTGAATTTATTTGTACACAGAAAAATTATTTTGTAGAAGTGTGTAAAGAAATATAGTTGATGGAGCACAAATTCATTTATCTCAAACACAAAAAAGTATCAAAAATTCACAAGAACACGAAAGAATGAGACATTTTTAAAATAGGTTATCTTAAGCAGGTTTTTGATTGAGCTGGCCCATATAGGCAATAAATGGCAACAATTCCGTGTACTTTCCTCTTTGAATTAAGCGGAATAAACTTAATAAATTAAACTTAGTCAGGTTTAAGATACATCAGTTTTAGTTATTTAACTTTTGATTTTGTATCAGAGAGTTGAGAAAGTAATATATCACTTTTAAGCACCTATCTTTTTCTTTCTCATAATAAAATCAAAAGTTGAGCAAGAAAAACTGCCGTGTCTAAAACATGGCTTACCAACATAAAGTACCCAGTGTTGCCGGAAAATGATGATGCGAGAATGCTAAATCGGTTAAAAAATCCGCTAAAATATTCTACTGAAAAAATTAATATGCTAGATTTTAAATTTATATATGATCTTTTGGCAGTTTTATAAAAAACTTGAATGCTTTTTTCAAAAGAATATGCTAATTCTAGCAGCGGAAATGCTGCAATGGCAACAATGAAATTACCGTACTTTTTTATGCACAAAGTTCTTATGGTAATGAGAAATTCATGTAAAACTTCTCCTTGTCACAAACAAATAGAAAACACCTAAATTGGGGGATTTATCTAAAGTAACGGCATCTCTGCTACAAATAATGCATACATGGTACATGTGAACATGTATGTTTGTATGCATTTGTGTATATGGGAGCTTGTGCGCCCGTCTGTGCAAACTTACATGCATACATACATACATACATATAGATCTGCTGTGTTTTGTACAACTTGCTCTTAAATTGTGGCGCTAATTCATGTGCATCAACTTCATTATGATTGAAAATAACAACAAACACACGCACCTACCAGCCTCGTTATTATCATCATAATGACTCTTTTTCAGATAGAATACACAGAGCTCAGGTAGTTGATCATTTATTTAACAACAACGTTTCGAAGCGGCCGGTTGTGTTGTACTCGCAATCTGGAAATAAATTTTAAGTTTATTTTTTCGTTTGTTTTTCTTTCCTAAGTTTTAACTCGAAAACGAATTAAGAAAATTAATTATAATTTAGCAGTCAGTGTGTGTATGTGTATTTGCAAAGTGTTTATTTTGTTTCCTAAATGTATTCTAAACGAAACAAATTACATTTGGAAGCTTAATTCATAGGAAATTACGTACATATGTACTTTTAAAACAAATAATGAAATTTGAATGAAATAGAAAATAAATGGAATAAAATAAAATTAAATTATAACAACAGCAGCAAAGAAATTAAGAAAAAAAAAACGCGAACATCAGTTGAAAATAAAACAAATAAAACATTTTTCCGCATTTGTGTGCATGTGTGCGTGTGCGGGAATTGAGTTTGTGCTTTTTTTTTGTTTTATACTAAAAAAAAATAATAAAATTTTTGTCAAATAAGTTATAAAAGTGAGTAAGTGAGTGAATGATAAAAATATAATAAAATGATAACACAAAAATTTTAATTTGCCATATAGAAAGAATCTAAAGGTCTTTCTTCTCCCCTTCAACAAAAATTATAAATACATATTAGAAAATAGCAAAAATTTTAAATATTTGCAATTTACACAAATTGAGAGATAAAGTTTAAAATTAAAAATACGTATGTACATATGTATGTACCTATTATGTACATACGTATAGAAATTATGCAAACAAATTTATAACAACTTCTCCATAAATATTAAATAGGGTAAGTAAAGTTTTGTTTCATTATGTAAAAATTAAACAAATTAATTTGTTGGTGAAAAAATAATTGTATCACACTTATCGAACGCAGGACAAATGATGATATTGTTCATTTGGTATTATGTACATACTTGATGTATGTATATGTACGTCTGTATATAATATGTATGTACATCTATGAATTAAAATTTTTTCTCCAAAAGCACCCATAGATTATACTACATATGTACATATATTATTTAGTACTTTATTGCTATTATTATTGTCGTTCTGCTGCATACTATTAAATTAACTGCACAATATTAAAAAATATATACATATGTATGTATGTATGTATATGGTGTAGTATTTTCTTACATGTGCAGTTAAGAAATTTTAAAGTTGATTTTAAGATATGAAGGTTAGCCGCGAATAACGTTGTAAATGACAAAATAATAATTTTTCAGGACAGCCAAAAACGTATTTTAAAGCAAGATTGTTTTTTCATATAATTTTTTTCAGCTTATCGAGAATAATGATAATTAACATAACATTAACGTTTCTCTTTGTATCTCTGTTACATTTATCAATTATTTTCGACAATTTCGTTTCATGATTTTGTCAGTTACTTACAAAGTTCTTTCACTGACTGACTGCTTGTAATTGTATTTTGACGGCGATAAGATGCATAATTTTGGATTATTTGATTTTTGAACAATGCAAGAGAGTAATGTTAACAGTAATCTGTGAAAAAACTGGTTTTGTAAAAATTGTCTTTTACAACGTTATTCGCGGCTATGCTTCATATTTACATACAAAATCCTAAGCAATTTAAATAATCTTTAAATATAGGCATTTCTACAGGAATGTCAACTTTTTGTAGCGTGCGACACCAATCAAATATGCTTGCTTTTTTCAAAGAAAACGAAACTTTTTTTATCTTCTTTATAAAGGGTGTCCCAACAAGAACGCAAGATTTAAATTTGGCGCCATTCGAAGTGTCATTGTTTGACATTTGAACAATTGTTATTGTTTGCTAGTAGAAGGTATGTTTGTAAAAATGAAGCGCTACACGAATGAACAACGCATTTTCATTGTGAAATTGTGTTACCAAAATGGTGAAAGTTTTGCGGCTACAGTTCGCAAATTTGCGATCAATTTGGGGTCACAATAATGCTCCAAAAGAGTCAACTGTAAAGAGATTAATGGATAAATTTGCCGAAACTGCCTGCCTTCGACCAGGTCGATCGACCGAAAATGTCGCAGCTGTACGTGATGATGTCGCTCAAATGCAGGTCAAGAGCAAACAGTCAATGGTGTTCGGTATCGTGAAATGATAACCAGTTTCTTCGTGCCTAGAATTGAAGAAATGAATGTGGAGGGCATGTGGTTTCAACAAGACGGCGCCACATGTCATACAGCCAGGGAAACAATTCAATTGATACATCAGTCATTTCCCGGTCGTGTTATTTCGCGTTTTGGAGACCAGAATTGGCCGCCTAGATCGTGCGATTTAACACAATTAGACTTTTTTCTTTGGGGTGTTTTGAAGTCGATGGTTTACGCGAATAAGCCGACAACGACTCAAGCCTTAAAAGAGGAAATTGGACGCTGCATTAATGAAATACCGCAGCATTTATGCAAAACGGCCATTGAAAATTTCAGTAAAAGATCGCATGTGCTAGCAAAGCCGCGGCGGCCATCTGCCCGATTTGTTGTTCCACACATAACCTCATTTTGTCTACTTTACGATATAATAAAGTTTCACGATTTTGTTTTTAATATCTGTGTTTTATTTAAAATTTAAATCTTGCGTTCTTGTTGGGACACCCTTTTTATTTGTGTAGCCCGTCAGCAGCTCTACATTAGGTAAAATTTTAAGAAAAATAAAGTCACGTTGTTCAGAAATACAAGGTTAATTTCTTACTGTCACACACGACAAAAAAGTGGAATTTGTCGGAAAAATGCTCATATATACATAAATACATATGTAATTCAAAAAATAGAAAAGTAATAAGGATTTTTAAAAGAACTCTTAAAAATGCAATTGGGCAAACTTGCGAGGCTTGTTTCATGAAGCCCCTTTTCAACTTTTGCGTAAACAGTTAATGTAAATTTGAAACAAACGTCAAAATTTTAATTTAATAAAAATATATAAAATAAGAAAACTTGAAGCAATTTTTAAATATACATACATACATACAAAAACATATGTACAAACAATGTACGTATATACATATAAAAAGTGTAACTTGTATTTTAAAATGCATAAAAAAATTCCAAAAATTGGAATTCCTCACATTATTCAAAGAAGTTGTTATATGTACATATAATATAATAATAATAATAATAATAATAATAATGTACATAAAAATGCAAAATTGCAACGTTTACGAGACTTTTGAATGTTCTTATGAAAACCCTGAAAATAATTATTGTGCAATGTTGTCAACACATTAAAAAATATTTTTTGTTGCACAATATAAATCAAAAGACTTTTGATGTTATCCAATACATTGTGCCATATACCTATAATACACACAAGCAATTTTATTGTATAATATCAATTATTGCGCAATAATATTTAAATTTTAAGAACCATAAAATAATTGCAATCAAATTTTTTAAATAATGGAATTATTAATAAGTCCTCGTCCATACAGTGGAACATTTGCTGCGAAACATTTTTGATTTCTCTTTTGAAACTGCATTCGTGTCCACACTGTGAAGCTTTTGCTTTGCAGCTTAATAAATTTTCTCATATATTTCTCATGAGAATGTGACGAGAATGACGTACTCAACAAGAACTGCATGTACATGAAACAAAGCATCCTTTTCCATTCCTCTTTCCCCGTTCATCAACAAACTCAAAAATTTTGCAGCAAATGTTTCACTGTATGGACGGGGACTAAAGACTCAAGCCTTAGATAGGGTAGTCGAATAAGCGATGTCTGTCTGTGTGTAAGGATTTTTTGAAAACTCACCCGAAACGCCCTAAAATGTTTTTTTTTTTAAATTAGCTACATCATCTATAGTAATAGAAATATAAAATTATTTATAGGGCTTGAAAAAAAGCAAAAAAAAAAATTAATTTCATAAAGTTTGTAGCTTGTGTATGTGGATCTATAAATCTGTGTGCCTATACAAGTCCACGTACAGATCAAACGGCTAGGCCGATACGTTTGAAAAGTGACTTGATCGAGAGTGTTCTTAGCTATGTTGGAAAAAAATCGTTCTAGCCATTTAAAAAATATCAAGTCTTTTCTGGATAGATCGGGGTTTTTAAAATTTTTAATTTTTGTTATTTTAATATTATTGCATTATTCATATACCAACTTTTAGGATTTTTATCATATTAATAATAAATTTGTTTACCAAACTTCTAAGGAAGGGTAATGTTTTTAAATTTCTTCATTACCTTATATCTTCCAAACAGCTGGATATAATTAACTGTCGTATAATTTATCGTTATATTCGTCCTACAAACCCAAGTAACCTTAAATAGGTATTTGGAAAAAGAAACAAAACGTCGGAATTTTGTACGCGAAATATGTAGTAATACGGTAATAAAAAAAACTTAACCAAATCTATCGAGTATGGTATATAAAGAAAAATAAAAATGGAGTTATATGATTAAATTTAATTATGAATAACACGGAAGATCCTTATGTATTTCCACCAGCTGAGTTTTTTCACCACTTTTTTTATAATTCGCTTAATATTTCACGATTGGCCATCCAAACATTGAAATACTTTTTGGATTAGTAATCTAGATAAAATTCTCTTTCATTTTAATAAAGGCACATTCATGAGTATTACTACGTTTATACGCGCACTATTTGCAAATAATAATATTTGCAAATAAATTAACTCCCTGTTTATACAGCAAAACAAAAGCACAAAAACATATTAGAACTTTTATAGAAAACTTGGCAAAAATATAGTGTAAATGAGAAAATATTAAATAATTATTTGATTTAATTGCCATTATTTGTTTCTATCAATGGTTTTTTGTGCAATATTTATCTATTTATTGTTTTTTGTTATCAAACGTTTGTAAGCGTGACAACCTCAAGCATTTTATTTGCGGTTAGTCAGATTTTTTTTTTGTGAATTAGCTATTTGCAAATAAAATATTAATTTGCCGTTTATTCGAAAAAGTAGCCCGTATAAACGTAGTATATATTAGAATATCTTACATAGTGTCCACACCTGATGAATTTATATCAGGATGAATGTCAAATTGATATCATGGTGAAAATTCATCACGTATAGACTCAATTTATTAATATTATGGTAGCGTTATGATATAATCATCAGAGCTCACGGCCTGATGAATTCATCTTGACATTAAATGTAATTTTATGTGTTATTGTGCATTTAACGTTTATTTATTAAACAATTTTCGCTTAAAAAAGTCGGCACAATAATTATTTATGACCAAAAAATTAGCCAGCACGCAAATTAGATATTTTTAGCAAGCATTTTTCAAATATTTCTTCGATTCATCATGATATAGAATCATCAACGTCTACCCCTTTGTGCTGATATTAATGAAAAAATGACAGATGCTCTGCCGGCGTCATATTACGACGTATGATATAAGATCATCAGGTGTGGACACTATGTTAAGGCTCAGTTTGCTGACTGTAATGGAATGTAACACCCATTTTACACACGGAAAGTTTACTTTGCAAAGTCTTAATCAGCTGGGTGGAAGACAGAGGGAGGTATACTCTCTCTTTATGTCTTTCTCACAGCTGAATTGAGACTTTGCAAAGTAAACTTTCCGTGTGTAAAAGGGGTGTAACTACAACGGTAGAAAACAGCTCATCAATATTGTTATGTGAAAGGAAATGAAAATTGTTCTAGAGATGTAATGTAACGTAACATATTACTTTTCATATTAAAATATCAATCAGCTGTTTCCTACTTTGCAGTTACATTACATTACAGTCGGCTAACTGAACCTTTAAGGCTTAGTTAGCCGACTGTAACGTAATGTAACTGTAACAGTAAGAAACAGCTGATCGATTTTGTTATGTGAAAAGTAATGAAAATGGTTATAGAGATGTAATGTAACGTAACCTACTTTTAATATAAAAATATCAATCAGCTGTTTTCTACGTTACAGTTACATTACATTACAGTCGGCTAACTGAGCCTTTACATTCCAGTTACCTCTCTATAACCATTTTTATTACTTTTCACACAACAATATCGATCAGCTGTTTCCTACCGTTGCAGTTATTACAAGGGGCTTCATTTCATTTTTATTGGGGCTTATTTCATTTCTTATTTGGGCCATAGGCCATATTTCATACTAATCAAGCTTAAGCTGAATACGTATAACTAGAAACAACCAACGACTATCTTCAGCTACAATCATACACATACATAAGTATAAAAATACTCTAGATATTTTTTTTGGCTACACATGAGTTTATAGAGGAGTATTCTATTTGCACTGACTTCAAGCATCAGTGCTGCCAGAAAAGTGAATTTTTAAAGCCCTAAAATTGCAATGGCGTTCAAAAGATTGCATAACAGGAATGGAATGTGAGATTTAATCATTTTTGACTGTGATAAAAACGATTATATCTAAATATTTGCTATAAATACATTTATCAATTTACAAATTAAAAAATATCAGCTATCTAGCGCTCATTCTTTGTAAATTTTACAAAAAAAAAAAAAAAAAAAAATTAGTAATAATATCAGTTGCTATTAATAATCTGATTAATGTTTTTAAACAACCAAATTATAATTACCATTTCATTTCATACACACAAATGCATATTTAGCAGTATGATGAGTAAATGTTCTGAGTACCTGAGAATAAATAAATATCCATGCACTGCGTATAAGCACACTCCGAGTATAAGTATGAAAGAGACTGAATAAGCACAATATGCATTTGGCTTCCTATTTTTTCTATATTTTCGCTTAAATGGAGTAGAATATACTCTTATATATTGGAATCGGCAAGAGCTGTGGTTGGTTGAAAGCAAATACATATGTATATGAGCGTACGAATTGTTTGTGATACAATTATTGTCAAACTCTGTCCTTTGTTCCTTCCTTTTCTATATAGCTTTAAAAAAATGTTAGTATAAATCCACTCTGCTGGAGATACTCAGTAAGAGACCGGAAGTTTGTGGATAGTTCAAGCAAGGTATGAGTGGTGGCTGCATACAAATATCGCCCAAACAAAATTATCTAAAAGATCTTAAAAAAACTCCAAAAAGAATTTGTACTTATAAATATTTTTTTTTCACTTATTTAATAAGCATATATGTACATATATTGTATATTATGGAAACTTGCCCAAATAAAAAATTTGCAAAAAAAAAAAAATGAAAAGAAGTCCAAATAAACAAATAAAAATTTCCATTTTACTAAAAAATTACGAAAGAAACCAAAAATTTTCATGAGTTTTGTACTATAAAATACTTTTTTTTTTGCGCATATAAACTCTTTAACAATACATACGCGTATTTAAGTAAATTTCAATATTGGATTTTACTATTGAACGGCACAAGGGCCAATTTCACCAACTCTATTTAAATATCAATTCATATTTAAATGTCGATTTTGATTAATTTTTGTATGGAAAAATTATTTTAAATATGAATTGATATTTAAATAAGTTGGTGAAATTGGCCCTAAGAATTTTAATTGTGATTCGAATATATTAGAAAACTGTTGGCTTCCAATTTAAATAACTCACCGCAGAGACACTGATGCGGAAGTAAAGTAATTTCGGATCATTTCCAATGATGTCAACATAAACGTGTCATTTATTTGATATGTAGACACATTCATACATACATAAATATCGTTACATTAATATAGAAAGGCCCTATCTCATTATATTTTTTAAATTGAGATTTTTTTTTTATTTTTCGATGTATTAGATGTTCTGCCGAAATATACAATAAACTCGATTTCAATAGAAATAAAGAGTTAGGTCTTTTCTATGTTAAGGTAACGATATGTAAATATATGCATATCGCTGCTTTGCTGCAAAATAGTCATAATTCAAAAAATGTACATCTTTTTACATAAAATTAACCAGACATAAGTTTACAATTTGCATATATGCCCTTAATTATGAAAGTGGTCTCAGTCGAAATATTAAATAAATCTTAAAAAACTTCAATAAATATATATAAATATTAAATAAATTTATATAAATCGAGACTAGTGCAATTCTATATTAAAGTGTTGCATTTTATAAAAACATTTTTGAATTTGTTCAAATGTAATCTACTAAATATCTCGACCAAAGAAATATGTTGCTTAGACCACTTTCATAATTAAGGGCACATATCGTGCCATAACCGCCAAAATAGCTTAAGCGACATAATATTCGAACCTCGTTTATTTGTGATAGTAAATAGCAGTGATGGGAAAGTTGGTACGATCGTACTTTTTTTGATACTATTTGAAAAAGTACCGTAGTACTCCCGCAACACGTTTGATACTCTCACGGCCAGCTTAGAAATATAGTCGGAAGATGCGCGTATGCATATATTTTTGCGAATAATTAAATTTCTTTTTCTACAACTGGCACGAAACTTTATTAGTAAAGACATTTTAGAAAAGTGTACCCAACCAATCACAATTAAATATAAATGAAAATTATATTTGATTCAATGATATTTTCTGTGGCACAGAAGTTGATCTCTATGTAAACAGAAATCATGTTGAAGCAACTGTTTCAGTTTAAAGAAAATTGTAAAAAGTTTATATTACATTCTGTCAAGTTCTTAGAGCAAAAGTGGACTCTGACGCGTTTAGTTTAGTTTAGTAAGTATCCCTCTGAAAATGTTTTATTTGGTAATTATACTACTTTTAATTAAAGTTTTCCCAGCGAAAAGCTAAATTTTTAAAATATTAACAACCAATATAGAGCATACTATGAAAGAACTGAAGCCATTAACAACAGAAAATATATGTATGCAGTTTCTGGACTTCCGTGGCTATAACTAAAAACGCATTGGGCGAATACATATTTCCTGGTAAATCGAGAGTTGTTTACGGAATTTTGTCCATACCTCACTCCTCACCACAATATCATGAAAACAAAACAAAGGAATAGAATTTATGTTCCAACAGTATAGTCTTATCCAGGCCAAAGATTTATTGAAGTCTAAAAACTGTTTTTGTTATAACTTTAATCAGGGCTATCATGAATAAAATTCCGCGTGAATTTTTTCCCGGGGAACAATTCCAATTAATAGAAAGTAATAGGGAAAACAAAAAATTCTAATTGGAAAAGGGAGAAATTTCACGCGGAATTTTATTCATGATAGCCCTGAATATTTATACCCACCCAGACAGAAAAAGACAATCAGCACGATGTTGTTACGATGGTCTGCGGGTACAACTAACATCAGTATAACATCTATTTACCAATATTTTAAGTAACTCATAACATTAAAATGGTAACGCCGAATGACCGTCCTCCAACTCTTGTTTTTAATGTTGGTGCAATACTCTAAATACAAATTTATAAGGTCGTCACAATGGAAATTTTCAAACTTAAGTCAACTTTTTGTATTTACGGTGTTGTAGTGGCATAGGATTACTAAGAACACGGAATTTGAAAACACAAACTAATATTTTTGTGTTTGTAGTACTGTGGTGGTACAAAATTTTTGGAAGAGTCGTAATTTTGTATATACAGTGTTGTGAAGGCACATACGTTTTGCGCAAAATCACAATTTCTGTCTGGTTATGTACATATGTATATGCTTTTTGTTCATTTTCTTATTTATTTGTAAAAAATTTTATATAATTTTTTGTTAATAAAATTTAAATAAAAAAATAGTTTTTGGTACTCTCGGGATCAAAAAAGTACTTAAAAAAATTTTTTTTGATACCTAAATGCAAAGCTCATTTCCCATCACTGGTAAATAGTCGATTTTCGTAAAAAAACGAAGTTCAAAAAATGTGTCGCTTAAGCTATTTTAGCGGTTATGGCTCGATGTGTATGTACAACTTAAAGAAAATATTAAAAACGTTTTTTTCTCAAATAAATATAAAAAAAATTATGCTTGATGCTTAACTCTAAAAGCGTACATTTTGAGATATGGCTTTGTTGCAATAAAGTTAAAGGTGACATGTATTTATATATGTATGTACATGTGTGTGATATGAATTTTAAATTTCTTGAATAATTTTTAGTCAGCCTTGGGTTTGATGTTTTCCATTCTTGAAACAGCATTTTTATTTTTAGCAAAATTTCCATTTTTTTTGCTGCACTTTCGTCTTTTTTATTTAGCACAATTGTGCGTAGGCTTATTTTTAGTTCACAAACCTTCTTTGTTTTTGGCACATTTACTTTCTGCTCGTCAAAAACATTTTTTATTTTTTATTAACTTTTCGTCCAATAAATGTATTGGGAATAATGAAAGCTTCATGTTTTTTGGTGCGCCTTTTTTATTGAAGTTTTTGTTTTACGGCAAATTCGGTTGCAATTGCTTTGAAAGCAATAATGACAACAGGCAGGCAGCTATAACAACATACAACAACATAACAACATCATCATGTGCAGCAGCACAAACAGCAGAATATTAACAGTAGCAACGAAAAACATTAAATTTAAAATCCGTAATGATCAACTATAAAATGTATTTATTTGTGTGGAGAGTCAATTTGGCACTTGTGTGCTTTTCTCAAATTTATTTGAAATCGTAAATAAATGATTTATGTACACACACACATTTTAAAGATTTTTTATTGCACTAGAATTGTTAAATTTAATCAGTTATTTCATAAAGCTTAGGAGTCATATAGAATTCTTTATTTTTAAAATCATCTTGAGTCTGATATTTTTAAGGATTGCATTTGGGATCACTAAAACTCATTTTTTTCTGCAGCTGCAGGAATCTACTGAAACTTAAATTGTTAAGGTAACTTATGTAATCGTGTAATATTGTGATGAAAGGATTATAGGTAAAGTGACCAGATGGTTTTTGCAAAAAGCGGGACATGATAGATCAAAAAGCGGGATTTTGAAGAAAATAACTCCTAAAAATGGGATTTAAAAAATAAATATCTTTTAGAAAGAGTAATGTGTTCTATGCACATACACAGTTTGCTATGCAAGGGTGATTTGTTATACCCTTTACCAAAAAATGGTAGAAGGGTATATGTAGATAGGTTTGTCATTCCGTTTGTAATTTCCAGAATATTAATAAGCGAGCCATAAAGTATATATATTCTGGATCCTTATGCATAGGGAAGACGAATAAGCGATGTCCGTCTGTCCGTCTGTCTGTACGAGAAATCGGTTTTCCGAAGCTCCCAGAAAAGGTAGAGACTTCGTTCTTGGACTGGTGGGTCAGAAATGGTCGAAATAAGATTGGTATTGAAAATCAGCAAAATCGAGCACACGGTTTCAGAGCTGGGAAACTTAAACTTCATTTTGCCATACAAAATAACTACTGAAAAGTAGTTTTTATTATTTTTTTTATTAAATAAACTTATTTTATACTTCAAAATGAATAAAATTGGTATTTCACTTAAAAAAAAATTAAAAAAAAAATCAAAAAAATTAAAAGGACGTTTCCAGGGTTGGAAAACTTTGATTTTTTTTCTTATACAAAAGTAACTTACTAAAACAAATTTTTCCTTTTTTCTACAAATTATACATATGTTATGTTCTTAAAGTGCAGAGATTGATGTAAGAAATCAGAAAATCAAAAAAGATGATTCCAGGGTTGGAAAACCTACAATTTTTGAGATATATAAAATTAACTACCGTAAACTAATTTTTTATTTATTTTTATTAAATAAACTTATTTTATACTTCACCACGAATAAAATTGGTATTTCAAATAAAAAAAAAATTTTTAAAATTTAAAAAGACGTTTCCAGGGCTGGAAAACTTTATTTTTTTTCTTATATAAAAGTAACTTATTAAAACAAATTTTTCCTTTTCTTTATAAATTAAACATATCTTACATTCTTAAAAGAAAAAGATTGGTGTAAGAAATCAGAAAAATCAAAAAGGATGATTCCAGGGTTGGGAAACTGGAACTTTTTGTGATATAAAAAATTAACTACGGAAAACTAATTTTTATTTATTTATATTAAATAAGATTATTTTATTTTATTTTATTATACTTCAGTATGAATAAACTTGGTATTTCAAATTAAAAATTAAACTTCAAAAAATTAAAAAGGTGTTTCCAGGGTTGGAAAACTATAACTTTTTTTATACAAAAGTAAATTATTAAATAAGATTATTTTATACTTCAGTAGGAATAAAATTGGTATTTCAAATTAAAAATTAAACTTCAAAAAATTAAAAAGATGTTTCCAGGGTTGGAAAACTTTAACTTTTTTTATACAAAATTAACTTAATAAAGCAAATTTTTCCTTTTTCTCTATAAATTAGAGATATCTTATATACTTAAAAGAAAGAGATTGGTGTAAGAAATCAGAAAAATTAAAAAGGATAATTCCAGGGTTGGGAAACTTACTCTTTTTGTGATATAAAAAATTAACTACCGAAAAGTAATTTTAATTTAAAAAAAAATAAACTTATTTTATAATATAGTACGAATAAATATGGTATTTCAATTTAAAAAAGTTTAAAACACGATTCCAGGGTTGGAAACATTTACCTTTTTTTATACAAAAGTAAGTTACTAAAGCAAATTTTTCGTTTTCTCTATAAATTAAAGATATCTTATATTCTTAAAAGAAAGAGATTGGTATAAGAAATCAGAAAAATCAAAAACCATGATTTCAGGGTTGGTAAGCCCACACTTTTAGTGATATAAAAAATTAGCTACCAAAAACTAATATTTTTTTTTTATAAAATAAATTTATTTTGCACTTCAATACGAATGAATTTGGTATCTCAAAATAAAAAAGTTGCAAAAATTAAAACGACGTTTCCAAGATTGGAAAACCTTATTTTTTATACAAAAGTAACATACTTAAACAAATTTTTCCTTTTTTACTATAAATTAACATATATTATATTCTTAAAAAAAAGATTGGTATTAGAAATCAAAAAAAATCAAAAAGGAGGATTCCAGGGTTGGGTAACCTACACTCTTTGTGATATAAAAAATTAACTACCGAAAATTAATTTTTGTTTATTTTTATTAAATAAACTTATTTTTTGCTTGAGTACGAATAAAATTAATATTTCAAATAAAAAAAAAGTTTAAAAAAATTAAAAAGACGTTTCCAGGGTTGGAAAGCCTTAACTTTTTTTCTTATACAAAAGTAACTTACTAGAACAAATTTTTCCTTTTATTTACAAATTAAACATGTCTTATGTTCTTAAAAAAAAGAGATTGGTGTAAGAAATCAGAAAAATCAAAAAGGATGCTTTCAGGGTTGGGAAACTTACACTCTTTGTGATATATTAAAGTAACTAAGTCTAATTAATTTTTATCTTTTCCTTTATAAATTATACATATTTTACGTTTTGGAATAAAAAGTTTGGTTTGAAAAATTATAAAAATAAAAATCACATCTCCAGAGTTGGAAACTTTGAATTTTTTTTCTAGATATCAAAGTAACTAAATAAAACATTTTTTTTGGAATTCCGTTTTTTTATCACTTAACACACTTTCCATATTTTTTTAAGAACTACTATATTGATAAAAGGAATGAGAAAAATCTAATTTGATGATTCCAGGATTTGAAAATTAATTTTTTTTGCACATAAAAGTAACTAAGTCAAATTACTTTATGTATGTGCTTATGTATGTATCTCTATACTACATAAACGCACTTTGGTAAAGGGTATATAAGATTCGGCACAGGCGAATATAGCACTCTCACTTGTTTTTTATCAACTTTCTTTTTGGCAACACTGTGATTGTTAACTCAGCTGTTTTCGTGTATCATTTTATTCTTAAACATGTTCAGTTTGGTCTACAATTCAACCATGAATCGACTTGCAAATGAACAATGCCTGGTCCCTATTTACACTGTGCAAGTCTTATTGCTAAGCTCATTAGTTTATTAGGAGAGAGAGACGGGGGGAAAAGAAGCGTTGCTGTTCCCCTCGTCTCTCTCTCCACGAAACTAATCACCTTAGCAATAAGACTTGCACAGTGTGATTTGGGACTTGCAGATTATTAAATTTTATTATCAAAATACATTCTCGGTTAAGAAAGTGCATCCGTGAACTTCTTCCATTTTATGGTCAGTTTGGGTGACCTTCTGAGGCGGCTATTCGTAATCTTGTGATTACATTTCGCAACAAAATTACATTATTGAACAGTAAACCACCAACACGCATACGTAGAGTGCGGGCAGAGGAAATTATTGCAACTGTATACGCCAGTGCTGTTGATGGCCGTGAATTATCGACTCGGCCAAAAAGGGAAGAGCTGGACTTGGCTGACATGTGGTTTCATCAAGACGGTGCCACATGCTACATATCACCGGAAACAATGGCACAATTGGGAGGCGAGACAGGTGAACATTTTATTTCACGTTTGGGGCTGGTCAATTGATATCTAGGTGGCGATTTAACGTCTTTAGACTAATTTTTGTCGGGCTATGTTAAGGCTCATGTCTATAGGGACAAGCCCGCAATAAAAGACAATGTTTTTTTTTGATTTTATAGATAACTCGAATTTCAAGAAATTATGAATACGCACACGCAAAGAAAATATTTGGTTGTAGAATGGTTGAGAAAACAATATTATGTTCTCTGAAACAAATGTGTGGTCGTCGAAAACTAGTTATTGTTATTGTAAACATTTATTTCGTTACGATAAACAGAGTAATGTTTGAATTTAATAATTACATTATCACATCCATAAAAAAGTGTGATATGGTTAGAGCTTAACAATATAGTCTTGTTAAAAATTTATGACTACAACATAATTTGTATTATTATTTAAAAATAATATGATGTAAATAACAATATAATGGTATCCAAAACCATACTATGTTAAGTTCTTAAAAAAATCTTTTTCAGAAACATCTGTCAGTTCAGTATTTCGTTTGTAAGCTATCGGTATTGCACGGGTGGTGTTAAATAAATAAATAAATAAATAAAGAATAAACAAAAGTGTAGACCAATAAAAATATATAAACATTTGTGTATCTCTTTATACAGACATGTCAGCATGTCGTGTAAGTATACATTTCTATATATACATTTTATTTCAACATTATTAAATTATTTTTATTTAGATTTTGACTTAGATTTTTTAGATTTTTTTGTTTCTACAATAAATATATGATTAAAAAATAAAATAGTATTATTTTTATTAAATGTTGCTGTTTGATTATGGTTACCTCAACCATATTTATTCTTTGCGTGCACGATTTTAAGATAACAATCTGGTTCATAAAAGATGACTACTATTGTCCGCCCGCATGAACTCGTTCTCAGGCAAATTTGGTCATATCGTAGAAAATGTTAACATGGTTGTACAAATTTAAAGTTTTTCGGAAAACTCCTGAAAACTTGAACTTCCAGAAATTCTAAGTATACACGTTTCTAACTCGTTAAAGCTAAAGGTAAATTAAATCGCTAATATGCTGAACAAATATTTTTTTTTGGAAATATACGTTTGAAAATTTTATTCGTAGCCGAAAATCGATAAATCGATTCATAGAATTTTAGCGATAGAGATTTAGCTTTAGCGAGTTACAGAATACGGGGAATGTTCTTTGAAACTACAAATGGTTGATGTCAATATTAGGTAATTGCGGGGAAAAAATTAATGATTATATGGCATATGCTTTTCAATTCATAACCATTAACAAAATTTACATCCCAGCTCTGTATGGTACTTTTTCTCAAAAACTCTTTTCACTTCGTAATCTCAGCTCCTGATCGAAATTAGCGTGCAAAGACGATTAAAATCATATGCACATGTGTGCTTAATAATACTACATCAAATTCAAGGGCGCTTGCAGCCAGCTTTTTTAAAGGAGGGGGGGGTGGGGGGAAAGGATGTCGCATAGTGGAAATTCAGCCGGGACAGTGGCTACACGAACTGATAGTGCAGCAAGAATACCAGTGCTCGACTAGCCCAGTTATGGTGATCATAACTTTCTTGACCCCCACTTGTATCCGCACTAGCCAGAATTAATGATAAAGAACATTGGCATAATTATTTTAACTTTTTCTGCCTTCTTTTGCCAAGCCAAAAGAACAATATGATTACATTTCTTTCAATTGTTACCCAACCTATAATTAGATGAGAGTTTTGTTATTTTAGGCAGAAACAAATTAAGCTTTTATATTTAGTTGTTTCCCTTTAGTTTTTGATTTATTCAATTAGTAGCAGGGCACACTCAGGGTTCGGAAAAAATAATAATAAAAAAACTCCACAAACAAGAGTAACAAATTTTGTATATGATTATGAACATCAAGTGGTTGTTATCTTTTATCTTACTTTTTTTCACCTGCACTCAGACGAGCAAAACAACTACAACTACAAGCATACATGTAAAATCATATAATAATCAAGCAACCTTCATTATACAATATATTTTATTACTGTTGTTGTTTTCTTTTTGCCATAGTATTGTTGTTTTTGTATTTATTTTTGGAGGGATTCACTGTGGGTTGGTTGAACTTCTTTTATTTATTTTTTTTCTTTTGTTGTGCTTTGCATTTTAGTGAAGTTTTTTGTTATTGTTTTTTGTCAATATAAAAAATCGTGATTTTATTTTTAAACTATATTAAATAATGAATGAATATGTAAGATATAGTGTGCGTGTGTGTGGTGTGTGTGTGTGTCATGACTTCAGCTCTTAAAGGAACTGCCTTAATTTTTTACGTTTTATTTGTCGACATTTCAGGTGTTCGGTTGTTGCATGCAGTTTTTTTCGAATATGTATTTTGTTTTTAGTCTTTTGTTGGGTTTAAGCTAACTTTGTATATAGCTGGTATTATTTGAAAAAACCTAAAACAAAATTTAACATTTAACTTGAAAATAAAAACTTGAAAAAAAATGCTGCGCTTCCAAACCGTTATATTTGGCTTAAAAATGTTTTTTTTTCTTTTATATTTATTTTGCTTAAATACTTTAATTCTTATATCATTTCGACCCATATTCGATATGAAGATGATGACGATCATCGTCATTTTGAACAGCATAATCAAAAATGTGTGATGATCATTAATTTCAAGTGATTTTTAAAGGAATGCATACATCATTAATTTTTATTTAACTGTTGGCCAATAACTTTGAACTTATCTACTTTAAAGGTACACTACCTACCTTAATACAAATACAATTGAAACAATTTGCAAAAACACTACATAATATGAAAAATGTACAATAGTCCACCCAAAAATTTCAAAAAGGATAATCGGGTTTGGAATTAAGCATTATTGGTGGAAACTGTTCCTTACTGGATTACCAACTTAATGATTTTAACAAATCATGAGACTTCTTGAGAAGTACTAACTCTTTTATTTGACAACTTATTCACGTAATCGATTTAATCTAAAAGAATAATTTTCCTTATTAAGCAACTTATACATCATGTTTTTAAATTTTAAGTAATGTGATTTGTAAGCGAGTAACGAAATTTGGTAATCAGAAAAGTAAGTCATTATATCGCAAGTAGTTGTGATGGTAATGTGTAATTTTTTGCTGGGATACTTTTTGTAGAAAGCAATTTTCGCAAGAATTACTTTGTGCAAAATGCACTCTTTGAAAAACGTAGCTCGTGTAAAAGGTACTTTTTGAAAAAGGTACCTTTTTAAAGTACACTTTTCATAAAAGATGTGTACTTTTAGTAGGAGCAAGTTTTTTTTTAAACAGTATTTTTTAAAAAAGTATTCTGTACAAAGGTACTGTTTTTAAAATGTATTTTTAGAAGAGACATTTTTTTTGTCAAAGTAATTTTTTGTTAGAGGTACTTTTTGTAATATGTACATTTCGTAAAATTATTTTGTTTTAAAGGTTATTTTTCAAAAAGCTAGTGTTTTTAAAATAATGAAGAAGGTACTTTTTGTAAAAATAACATTTTGTATTTTATAGACATCGTACTTTGTACAATAGGTACTTTTTGTAAGAAAACCTTTCTGTTAAAGGTATTTTATAGAAAACCTACATTGTGCAAAACGTACTCTGTGTACAACTTATTCTTTCTTAAGAGTACTTTTTGTAAAAGCTACATTTAATAGAAGCGGATTTTTTAAAAGATACTTTTTTATAAAACGTAACAGTTTTGGAAGGAGGAAATTTTTGTAAAAGGTTATTCTCAAAACAAAGGAGAAATTTTTTGTAAAATGTACTTTTTGTAGAATGTACTTTTTATTATATAAACTTTTTGTAAAAGGCACTTTTTGTAAAAGATACTTTTCGTAAAAGGAACTTTTTGTAAAAGATATTTTGTAGAAATCATACTATTTACAAAAGGTACTTTTTGTGAGAGGTATTCTTTAGAAAACGTACTTTTTGTAAAAGGACCTTTTCTTTTTGTAAAAAGTAATTTTGGTAAAAGTACTTTTTGTGCAAGATACTTTTTCTTTGAAGTACTTTTTGTAAAACTCAGGTTTTATAATATGTACTTCTTTTAAGAGCCACTTTTTGTAAACAATTTTTAAAAATAAAGTACTTTATGCAAAATGTTATTTTTGTAGAAGGTACTTTGTGTAAAAGGTTATCTTTCAAAAAGGTAGTTCTATTAAAAGATACTTTTTATAAAAAAGGTACATTTTGTAAAAGGAACTTTCTGTAAAAGGTATTTTATAGAAATAATACTATATACAAAAGGTACTTTTTGTAAAAGGTATATTTTAGAAAACGTACTTTGTACAAAAGGTACTTTTTGTAAAAAGTAGTTTTTGTAAAAGCTACTTTTTGTACAAGATATTTTATGTTTGAAGTACTTTTTGTAAAGGGCACGTTTTATAAAATGTACTTTTTTTAAGAGCAACTTTTTGTAAACAATTTAAAAAAAAAATTACTTTGTGCAAAATTTTATTTTTATAGAAGATACTTAATTTGCTAAAAGATACTTTTCATAATTAAGGTACATTTTGTAAAAGGAACTTTCTGTAAAAGGTATTTTATAGAAATCTACTATTTACAAAAGGTACTTTTTGTTAAAGGTATATTTTAGAAAACGTATTTTATACAAAAGGTACTTTTTGTAAAACTTAATTTTTCTTAAGTGTACTTTTTGTAAAAGATACTTTTTGTAAGAGGTACTCTGTGTAAAAAGCACTCTTTTAAAAGGTTACTTTGCGTGAAAGGAACTTTTTGCACATATTAGTTAAATCCCCCTAAAAAAACCAATACGTATGTTCAATGAACATTGTTCATACTTACATATATACTTCTTAAAAATAAGTTTATATAAATGTACTTTCTATGAAAGTAGTGTTAAAAATAATTTGTGATTAAATATCTTTGAGGCTCTGCTCCATAAAAAGAAAACCATAGCCAAATATGTTGGATATGGCAAAAATAAAATGTATGCCATTCATTTGCAAAAAGGCAATTTAAGTGCTTTTTCTTCATCTCCTTCTTAACACATACCCGCATATACACCAATGTGACACATGCACACAACAATATCGTACATGCACAACAGTCTGATGCACACACATTTAGCCAGAAACTGAATCTTATTGTAAATACATAAATACAAACATGTCTTTCCCCCAAATTTGATTCACAACACAATTTAAATTGGACAAAAATTTACTCGTACATCACACAAAATTTTTGCATAAGTATCTATATCTATCCATTTGTTCTTTTTTTTTTCTATTCAAAAAACTCCAACCGTGCCAGAAGTGTGTTCGTAGATGGTGTACGAAATATATTTTCCTCTTGTACAATCACTTGTACGTACTCACACTCCAAACGCCAAAAGAATGTTTGTTTAAATAAAAATAAATATAAGTAAATTTTTTCCCAGTTTTTCTTCCTGCACTCGTATGTATGCAAATAAGTCCAATGCAATAACAACATTTGGGTTTTTAAACAACTTTGCAATTTTTTTCTTCTTTCAATAAAAAAATCTACATATTTTGAAAAAAAAAATTCAATTCCTCTAAGCGTAGTATATTTAGAAAAAATTAAAAAAAAACGAACAAGAATAATAATCCTCACAAAAATAAAAAGTGTTTTCTAAAGTGTACTTTAACGTGTAAATAAAATTAAAAAAAAAAAAAAAATGACAACGAGAAATATTCACACAATTTTACATTTTAAAGATTATGGGTGGCTGCATAGTAAGGGGTATGTCATTGCTATTGTGTATCATGTAACGCTTAAGGAAAATTAGAAAACAATTTACCTTTCAAAACGTGAAAAATAGTGAATAATATATTTTTGACCCAAATTATTCTTCCTTCTTTCATAGAGTTGTATAGATAAATAGTTTGTCCACCGTCTTGATTGGACCGTCAGCTAACGAAGCTAACCTAATATCATTCATATACCCACTTGTACATACACAAAATTTTATCAAAATCAGTTTCATATACACGTACACAAGAATTTTATATACATACTTACGGAATTAATTCCTGACTAACTACGTATTTATAAGAGTAAAAGTAAAAATGTGAAATACCATTTATTTATTGTCTTTAATAAATTCGTCAACGTGACAGTCTTATTCGAGCATATAACCCAGCAAAAAAAAAATTCTGATTTAGAAGCACTAATAACTGAGCGAAGCAATGTATTGCTTACTTGATAACAAAAGCTTCGAAAAATCCATCTGAAAAGCTTTCACAAAAATTATATATTATTACTTCTGTGAAGCACTTTAGTAAGACAAAAAAAATTAATAGCTAAATGCAAGCTAAATGTGTTCCTTCCAGCTGGCTCATCTCGAACAAAAAAAAAATTTTTTATTCATGCGCAACAGCAAGTGATGCTGTAACATTGTGTCCCTAACAAAAACGCTTCTTGGAAGCAGTAATTTTTGCTGGGTAAGGTTTCGCATTACTGTCCAATTTTTCATCATATGTGGGAAACCCCTTCCAATTGAAAAAATGGTTCACTGAAAGAATTATTTTCATGAGTTCTATGAATTTCGACATTAATCCAATGAAAAAATTCATTGAAATTCAACCAACGTCATGCTTCGTTGGATTAATGAAACCAGTTTCTTTAAAATTATTTTCATAAAAACTTCGTCAAATGTATTAAACATAGTCATCAATGCAATGAAATAACTTCATCGAAGCAACGAAGTAGTTTCATTAAAACAACGAAATAATTTCATTCAAATAATATATAATAATATTTCATTGTATGTGTAAATAAGCATACAAAGAGTACAAAAACAATCATACAGCAATACTTTTGATGCAAGCTTTCGGTTGACAACCGCTGAAATACATTTAATTTATCAGACGTTCATGACTACAATGAAATTTTCATTGGGACAACAAATACATTTCATAGCCATAATGAAATTCTAAATTGCTGTATATATTATTTATTTTTTTAGTTTTAAAGAATTTAATCTATAACTTAATTGCTTTACGGTATGTACTTATATATGTTTATTTCAAGCAACAACTGTAAATGTTTCTTAAATATAAAGGGGTTCTTAATAATATTAAAATATTCTTGTCATAAATCCAATAAAATATTGTTACGAAACTAGAATACCAACGAAGCAATTCCAATGAAATTTTTTCACAATATTCGTGAAATTGTCATTAAATTTGTGAAGTTATCATTAGATTTGTGAAAAAAATTCATGAAATTGTATCGTTTATGATTTTCGATTTATGAAGCAAAATTCTTTCGGTGTTAAAAAGGACGAAAATCGTGAAAACTGGAAACCCTGTGTGCCTGTGTACCTTAATATATAAAGCCTGTGTTTCCTTTTAGACGCATATCCATCTTTGTCCTTAGTTTCATAAAATTCGTTTGGATAATTTAGGAGAAGCAGAAATTTTCCTCTACCATCCCCTCAATCATAGTATTGAAAATATGTAAAGTATGTGTTTGCCTTTAAACGCAGATGTATCTAAGTTTTGTATTGAAAGAAAACCGGTTAAATGGTTTTTCAAAGGCAAAAATCGCCTCCTGCCCTCTCTTGGTCCTAGTTTTAAAAAAATTATGAAGCCTGTGTGTTCCTTTGGACGCAGCTGTTTCTATGAATTTCATAAAAAATTTTTAGAGTTTTATGTTGTAAATTGCATCACAATCGGTCCAGTTAATTAAAAAAAAGGTGACCAGTGTATTCACGATACTACGGTTCTATTAGTCTTGCTTATATATAAATCCTGAGTATGGGCGCTTACCGTCTCACAACCTTATGCTAAGCACTTTAACATGACAACTATCCTTTGTTCGTTGGGAGCCTTCATTCTACATTTTGCTGAAATAATTTTTAATATCGGAATCAATTATTTCTGGAAATTTTTACACCATCAAAAAGGAAACATATACGGCCTTATGTATAATCAACAAATTTTTTTTGCCACTTATGCTAACTTCATGCCAATATTTGATTATACATAGGGCCGATAAAAACTAACCCTGCGTTTACACATGCAAGTACCTTGCATGCAAGCTCTGTGTACGTATTATCAACGAAAATTTCATACAAATGCCCGACTGTCTTGCAACTTGCATGTTTGCCTTTTATTGCAGAGTTGTCCATAACATAAAAAAGTTTAATTTTGGGGGGACCAGATAGTATTGAACTTAATTCGTGTTATTTTAATGTTATTTATGTCTAAAAAATTCATTAACCGCTTGATTTATGAATATTTAAGAAAATAAATATTAAATTAGCTTTTGAATGTATTTAAAATTAGTAAAAACTCATATAACATTACACTGAAATACAGTTAATTTCTACTAAAGTATTAATACGGACGGCAACACTGTTAGCTAACTTTTCATTTACTTGCTGCAAGTGAAACAAGTCACTGTCTTGTAAAATTCCTTGGCAGTTGAGTTGGAAGTAGACTGCAAGTGCCGAAAGTGTAGTTGTGTTAGTAAAAGAGTTTGAGTGTATTGAGTTTTTCGAACTTGCACTTTCACGTGTAAACCCTAGGTAAGGTAGCCAAAAATTAGGTCAAAATATCCCCAGTAGTGGGCATGGGTGGCATGCTACTAAAAACAAAGAATTTATGTTTATTAAAATAAAACAAAAATTTGTCATATTTAATCTGAAATAAATAACAATTCCTCGAAAACTATAATCGATAACGTGCTGCGGTTTTTTGTTATGTTGGGTAAACGGTTATTTTTAATGAATGCTCTGTGCAGACTCCGTTCAAATTGTATGCTATGCTATGTAATAAATTTTAAACGCCCACATTTGCGTAAAATTTTAAATTTAGTATTGTATAAAATTTGAGTATCAAAAGGGTTAAAAAAATCTTTTTTTGTGTGTTGTAAAAAATTGGGCGGGGATATGCTGATTAAATTTTATTATACTCAACCGATTTTTACGAAACTTACCACACACCTTGAGCTCTAAAATAGCCACAATTCTTCATTAAAAAAAATCTTTAATGTTTTATTTTAAGTGCTTCTATTTGACCGATTTTTACAAGACTTAACACGCACCCTAAGCTCTGAAAAACACACAATCTTGCATTTAAAAAATGGGCTGAGGCACGTGCATTAAAATTTAATTTTATATTTCACGTACTTCTTCTTATCTTTTTCTATCAGATCTTTGTATTAAAGTCGGTTGTTTTTTTTTTTGGTAGAAAGAATTATTTTTTACTAGTTTATGTTTGTATCGCACAACCATTTATCCAACAGAGTCTAATATTTATTAATGACTGAAAACACTAGGCTTAAGTATTCAATTTTCTATAACCTAATTTGTTGTTTTTAAAAAGATGGTTTAATTTTCATTAAAAGGGCCTTTAAAAAAATATTTAAAAAAAAACTCAAAAAGTTCAACTTTAAACTTAAATTTCTCAACAAGCACTGTATTGATTCTAATGACACCAAATTTGGATAAAAGCTTAAGATGTTATCTATTCATTAAAATTATAAAAAAATCTTCATTACTTCAAAATTTACAGAGTTTTGGCCGATGAAAAGCGATTCTGAACCACTGTGCGCCGGTACGGAGAACAATCGCCAAGCAGCGATGCCAACTTGGTGCTTTTGGCACTATTTATAGTGCTTTTTGAAGACTCAAGATGCCAAATTTTGAGCGTTAGTGCCAAACTGAGAAATAGCACTAAGTAGTGCTTTTAAGAAATTTTTTATTTCTTAAAATTACTTTAATAACAACTTGGTGTTTTTATTTTTTCAGTGTAAAGCATAGCTTTTTCAACTGATATATTTCATTAAAGATACTGATATTATTGCCGAAATAGAGAAAAGCTTAGAAAATATTAAACATCTCAAAATTACGCTTTTCGTGCTTTTTCTAAATTTTGATGTGCTTTTAGAGCCAAAAAAGTTGGCATCACCGTCGCCAAGTAGTGTCCGTGACAATCGCAGAGTGCACCGTCATCTTCAAATATACAATTACTATATTTTATGTTATCTTCTTTTTAAACTAACACTGTAGTAAAGGGAATTAGAGAAAAATAAGTATTCATATCGGCCAAGGCGTTTTTAGGTTTTCGTGAGACTAAGACCCATTTCACACTAGCCTTTTTAGCCTGGCTTGTATTGACAATTTTCTTTTAAGCCCCCGACGAAAAGTCACGTATGTACATTTACATTAAGCCTTTTTTATTCACGCCTGTTTGCAATTTATATACACGCTTAATGCTGATAGTATGAAAAAGGCATACCTTTTGTTTTACCCCGCAAGCTTCTCACCCCCTCTCACTAATAAACTAAAAAAGCCTGCCTGCACAGGCAAGCAGAAAAGGAACAGTGTAAATTGCGTCTAATGAACGGCCACTAATTTTTATTTAAATACTACATACATACATACATATATACATACATATGTATATACATATATGGATAGATAAGGATAGATAAAGATTTATATGTATTTCCAAATTTAATGCTTTCTATGCAGTGCCCCATATTAAAAATAAGATTCTAAAAATAATTCCCGGCTATTTGTGCATACATCCCATCCACTTTCACATACACATGTACATATGCGTGTATGGATGCATGTATGTATGTGTATGAATATTTCATTTGCACACACTTGCACGCTCTCATACTGTTAAATGCATTTAATCGCACATATTTTTTGTTCATTTAACGGCCGTTAGACGAGCGCAAATAATCGTTTTTTTTCTCTGCTGTTATTGTTGTTGTCGATGTTTGTTGCCAATCTTTCCTTCAATGTTTGTTTTTAACTTGAATTCCTCCGCTTTTATTTTATATTTTTATTTAACTTAAATTTTTTCTGCATGTATGTATATACATACATACATATGCATGCATGTATGTGTGTATGAATGTTTGTATGTATTTCTGGCTTAACAGAGATCAGTTAAATCCGCATCACATCGTCATTATCACCATCAGTATACAACAGTATTATTGGTGGTAAGTAAGGTGGTGTAGATTAAACTAAAATAATGTAGTTCTCCGAACATTAGGGCGGTAGCAGTTTCAATTGGAAATAGAGAAGCAAACTCTTTGTTGCAAATTGCTGCTATTGCAGATGTAGCAGGTCTAGGATATATGCTACATTCAACGAACAAATCATATAAAATTGAGAGATCCTACGCTAATTCATAATGCAACCGTGGAAAACCCGTAAAAACCAATTGGCACCAGAACGGAAGGAGATACAAATTTTAATTTTATAATCCTGAGTACACATTTGGCATTTTTTTTAATGCCATTTTGTAGTGTGGAATGCCGTTCACATTCGCCCCATTTGCAGTCTTGTGCAAATGGTCTTTCATCGTAGCGTGTTTAAAATGGTTAGTATATTGATACTCACCACTAATAATTGTTAAGTGGTGAGTATGATTATACTATAGCATTTTGCACATGCTACGATGCAATACCATTTGCACAAGATCTTTTATAAAAATGGCTCAAAGCTACCCTAAAACGGGATATAAAGGGTTAAATTGTTTTAAAATAATATAATATTACAATATTAATAAAAGCAAAATTATTAAAAGCAAAGACAACAGCAACCCTCGTAATGTAAAAGCAATGCCAGACATCTAATAAAATTGAGGTCAGCATGCACTTAACAGTTGAAATATGTACGCGCGTGTGTGTGTATGTAATCCTGGTGTCCAATAGACATGCTGTCAGTATTCAGCAAACTAATTATAATATTCCAGGAAAGTAATATTATAAAATTTTTTAACAAATGTGTCTGTTATTAAATTAAGTTCTTAACAAATCGCTGTATACATGCACAGATGAAGTTTTCTCCTGCTTGTTTTAAAAAATATAATTTTTGATGATCCATCTATGTATAAAGTAAATTTTTTTTTCAAAATAGTATAATTTTATACATCTATATATGTATGTATAATGTAAAAGCCCAAGCTAAGGAAGCTCATGATAGAGTAGAGATAAAAGTTAAGAAAAGAATTAAGTCTTACCAAATTAAAGAGCCACTTAGGGAAATAAACATAAAATGTTTGCGAACATTAAAAAGGGTCATTAAATGCATTTTCGTTTTCTCTACTCCTGTTTTATGTTGTTGCTGTATTTATTGTTGTGGCCAACATCTTCTTCCATCAGCTTCAATTTCTACGGCTGAATTTTTTGTTCATTTCTATCGTTATTTTTATTGATCTTAGTTTTGTTTTATTTTTTATTTTTTGGTTTGTTTTCGTTCTGTCTATTCGAACAACTAAAAACTTCATT
The DNA here is from genome assembly GCA_949987645.1 of Tachina grossa. Taxonomy (NCBI): domain Eukaryota; kingdom Metazoa; phylum Arthropoda; class Insecta; order Diptera; family Tachinidae; genus Tachina; species Tachina grossa. The sequence continues at coordinate 37,284,560 of OX465274.1, read as the reverse complement.
GAATTGAGGATTCCACTGTCTACGCAACAGAAGCTTATAGTGACTTATAGGAGTATAAATGTCTGTCTATATTATTCACATGTTTAGTTTTTGGGTATGAAAAGTAAGTGACTACAAGGAATCTTACCCAACAAATCTATTGGCATAAAATAAATACCACTCTTAAACGTAGACATACGAGTACTTGTTCCTCTATACTGTCTCACAAATTTTATGGAATTGGCTAGTGATGTAAAATAATGGTTAGTGGTTATTTTTGTTGTTATTGAGTAGTTGTAGTAGTAGTAGTAGTTGGCAGAGAGTATGCAGCAGCTTCAGTGGTTTTGAACGAATGTTTTGTCATTTGAAAGACTATATGCGTTTATTGATAAGGTTGCGAGTACAGGGGGGCGAATCAAGGCATTCGATGCCAATCGAAATCTTAAAATATTTCCATATAACCTTTATTGAAATATTTCGTAATTTAGCTCGATATCAAGTGATGTAATTTGCCTCCAGGTTACAGGATTACCAACTTAATGATTTTAACAAATCATGAGACTTCTTGAGAAGTACTAACTCTTTTATTTGACAACTTATTCACGTAATCGATTTAATCTAAAAGAATAATTTTCCTTATTAAGCAACTTATACATCATGTTTTTAAATTTTAAGTAATGTGATTTGTAAGCGAGTAACGAAATTTGGTAATCAGAAAAGTAAGTCATTATATCGCAAGTAGTTGTGATGGTAATGTGTAATTTTTTGCTGGGATACTTTTTGTAGAAAGCAATTTTCGCAAGAATTACTTTGTGCAAAATGCACTCTTTGAAAAACGTAGCTCGTGTAAAAGGTACTTTTTGAAAAAGGTACCTTTTTAAAGTACACTTTTCATAAAAGATGTGTACTTTTAGTAGGAGCAAGTTTTTTTTTAAACAGTATTTTTTAAAAAAGTATTCTGTACAAAGGTACTGTTTTTAAAATGTATTTTTAGAAGAGACATTTTTTTTGTCAAAGTAATTTTTTGTTAGAGGTACTTTTTGTAATATGTACATTTCGTAAAATTATTTTGTTTTAAAGGTTATTTTTCAAAAAGCTAGTGTTTTTAAAATAATGAAGAAGGTACTTTTTGTAAAAATAACATTTTGTATTTTATAGACATCGTACTTTGTACAATAGGTACTTTTTGTAAGAAAACCTTTCTGTTAAAGGTATTTTATAGAAAACCTACATTGTGCAAAACGTACTCTGTGTACAACTTATTCTTTCTTAAGAGTACTTTTTGTAAAAGCTACATTTAATAGAAGCGGATTTTTTAAAAGATACTTTTTTATAAAACGTAACAGTTTTGGAAGGAGGAAATTTTTGTAAAAGGTTATTCTCAAAACAAAGGAGAAATTTTTTGTAAAATGTACTTTTTGTAGAATGTACTTTTTATTATATAAACTTTTTGTAAAAGGCACTTTTTGTAAAAGATACTTTTCGTAAAAGGAACTTTTTGTAAAAGATATTTTGTAGAAATCATACTATTTACAAAAGGTACTTTTTGTGAGAGGTATTCTTTAGAAAACGTACTTTTTGTAAAAGGACCTTTTCTTTTTGTAAAAAGTAATTTTGGTAAAAGTACTTTTTGTGCAAGATACTTTTTCTTTGAAGTACTTTTTGTAAAACTCAGGTTTTATAATATGTACTTCTTTTAAGAGCCACTTTTTGTAAACAATTTTTAAAAATAAAGTACTTTATGCAAAATGTTATTTTTGTAGAAGGTACTTTGTGTAAAAGGTTATCTTTCAAAAAGGTAGTTCTATTAAAAGATACTTTTTATAAAAAAGGTACATTTTGTAAAAGGAACTTTCTGTAAAAGGTATTTTATAGAAATAATACTATATACAAAAGGTACTTTTTGTAAAAGGTATATTTTAGAAAACGTACTTTGTACAAAAGGTACTTTTTGTAAAAAGTAGTTTTTGTAAAAGCTACTTTTTGTACAAGATATTTTATGTTTGAAGTACTTTTTGTAAAGGGCACGTTTTATAAAATGTACTTTTTTTAAGAGCAACTTTTTGTAAACAATTTAAAAAAAAAATTACTTTGTGCAAAATTTTATTTTTATAGAAGATACTTAATTTGCTAAAAGATACTTTTCATAATTAAGGTACATTTTGTAAAAGGAACTTTCTGTAAAAGGTATTTTATAGAAATCTACTATTTACAAAAGGTACTTTTTGTTAAAGGTATATTTTAGAAAACGTATTTTATACAAAAGGTACTTTTTGTAAAACTTAATTTTTCTTAAGTGTACTTTTTGTAAAAGATACTTTTTGTAAGAGGTACTCTGTGTAAAAAGCACTCTTTTAAAAGGTTACTTTGCGTGAAAGGAACTTTTTGCACATATTAGTTAAATCCCCCTAAAAAAACCAATACGTATGTTCAATGAACATTGTTCATACTTACATATATACTTCTTAAAAATAAGTTTATATAAATGTACTTTCTATGAAAGTAGTGTTAAAAATAATTTGTGATTAAATATCTTTGAGGCTCTGCTCCATAAAAAGAAAACCATAGCCAAATATGTTGGATATGGCAAAAATAAAATGTATGCCATTCATTTGCAAAAAGGCAATTTAAGTGCTTTTTCTTCATCTCCTTCTTAACACATACCCGCACATACACCAATGTGACACATGCACACAACAATATCGTACATGCACAACAGTCTGATGCACACACATTTAGCCAGAAACTGAATCTTATTGTAAATACATAAATACAAACATGTCTTTCCCCCAAATTTGATTCACAACACAATTTAAATTGGACAAAAATTTACTCGTACATCACACAAAATTTTTGCATAAGTATCTATATCTATCCATTTGTTCTTTTTTTTTTCTATTCAAAAAACTCCAACCGTGCCAGAAGTGTGTTCGTAGATGGTGTACGAAATATATTTTCCTCTTGTACAATCACTTGTACGTACTCACACTCCAAACGCCAAAAGAATGTTTGTTTAAATAAAAATAAATATAAGTAAATTTTTTCCCAGTTTTTCTTCCTGCACTCGTATGTATGCAAATAAGTCCAATGCAATAACAACATTTGGGTTTTTAAACAACTTTGCAATTTTTTTCTTCTTTCAATAAAAAAATCTACATATTTTGAAAAAAAAAATTCAATTCCTCTAAGCGTAGTATATTTAGAAAAAATTAAAAAAAAACGAACAAGAATAATAATCCTCACAAAAATAAAAAGTGTTTTCTAAAGTGTACTTTAACGTGTAAATAAAATTAAAAAAAAAAAAAAAATGACAACGAGAAATATTCACACAATTTTACATTTTAAAGATTATGGGTGGCTGCATAGTAAGGGGTATGTCATTGCTATTGTGTATCATGTAACGCTTAAGGAAAATTAGAAAACAATTTACCTTTCAAAACGTGAAAAATAGTGAATAATATATTTTTGACCCAAATTATTCTTCCTTCTTTCATAGAGTTGTATAGATAAATAGTTTGTCCACCGTCTTGATTGGACCGTCAGCTAACGAAGCTAACCTAATATCATTCATATACCCACTTGTACATACACAAAATTTTATCAAAATCAGTTTCATATACACGTACACAAGAATTTTATATACATACTTACGGAATTAATTCCTGACTAACTACGTATTTATAAGAGTAAAAGTAAAAATGTGAAATACCATTTATTTATTGTCTTTAATAAATTCGTCAACGTGACAGTCTTATTCGAGCATATAACCCAGCAAAAAAAAAATTCTGATTTAGAAGCACTAATAACTGAGCGAAGCAATGTATTGCTTACTTGATAACAAAAGCTTCGAAAAATCCATCTGAAAAGCTTTCACAAAAATTATATATTATTACTTCTGTGAAGCACTTTAGTAAGACAAAAAAAATTAATAGCTAAATGCAAGCTAAATGTGTTCCTTCCAGCTGGCTCATCTCGAACAAAAAAAAAATTTTTTATTCATGCGCAACAGCAAGTGATGCTGTAACATTGTGTCCCTAACAAAAACGCTTCTTGGAAGCAGTAATTTTTGCTGGGTAAGGTTTCGCATTACTGTCCAATTTTTCATCATATGTGGGAAACCCCTTCCAATTGAAAAAATGGTTCACTGAAAGAATTATTTTCATGAGTTCTATGAATTTCGACATTAATCCAATGAAAAAATTCATTGAAATTCAACCAACGTCATGCTTCGTTGGATTAATGAAACCAGTTTCTTTAAAATTATTTTCATAAAAACTTCGTCAAATGTATTAAACATAGTCATCAATGCAATGAAATAACTTCATCGAAGCAACGAAGTAGTTTCATTAAAACAACGAAATAATTTCATTCAAATAATATATAATAATATTTCATTGTATGTGTAAATAAGCATACAAAGAGTACAAAAACAATCATACAGCAATACTTTTGATGCAAGCTTTCGGTTGACAACCGCTGAAATACATTTAATTTATCAGACGTTCATGACTACAATGAAATTTTCATTGGGACAACAAATACATTTCATAGCCATAATGAAATTCTAAATTGCTGTATATATTATTTATTTTTTTAGTTTTAAAGAATTTAATCTATAACTTAATTGCTTTACGGTATGTACTTATATATGTTTATTTCAAGCAACAACTGTAAATGTTTCTTAAATATAAAGGGGTTCTTAATAATATTAAAATATTCTTGTCATAAATCCAATAAAATATTGTTACGAAACTAGAATACCAACGAAGCAATTCCAATGAAATTTTTTCACAATATTCGTGAAATTGTCATTAAATTTGTGAAGTTATCATTAGATTTGTGAAAAAAATTCATGAAATTGTATCGTTTATGATTTTCGATTTATGAAGCAAAATTCTTTCGGTGTTAAAAAGGACGAAAATCGTGAAAACTGGAAACCCTGTGTGCCTGTGTACCTTAATATATAAAGCCTGTGTTTCCTTTTAGACGCATATCCATCTTTGTCCTTAGTTTCATAAAATTCGTTTGGATAATTTAGGAGAAGCAGAAATTTTCCTCTACCATCCCCTCAATCATAGTATTGAAAATATGTAAAGTATGTGTTTGCCTTTAAACGCAGATGTATCTAAGTTTTGTATTGAAAGAAAACCGGTTAAATGGTTTTTCAAAGGCAAAAATCGCCTCCTGCCCTCTCTTGGTCCTAGTTTTAAAAAAATTATGAAGCCTGTGTGTTCCTTTGGACGCAGCTGTTTCTATGAATTTCATAAAAAATTTTTAGAGTTTTATGTTGTAAATTGCATCACAATCGGTCCAGTTAATTAAAAAAAAGGTGACCAGTGTATTCACGATACTACGGTTCTATTAGTCTTGCTTATATATAAATCCTGAGTATGGGCGCTTACCGTCTCACAACCTTATGCTAAGCACTTTAACATGACAACTATCCTTTGTTCGTTGGGAGCCTTCATTCTACATTTTGCTGAAATAATTTTTAATATCGGAATCAATTATTTCTGGAAATTTTTACACCATCAAAAAGGAAACATATACGGCCTTATGTATAATCAACAAATTTTTTTTGCCACTTATGCTAACTTCATGCCAATATTTGATTATACATAGGGCCGATAAAAACTAACCCTGCGTTTACACATGCAAGTACCTTGCATGCAAGCTCTGTGTACGTATTATCAACGAAAATTTCATACAAATGCCCGACTGTCTTGCAACTTGCATGTTTGCCTTTTATTGCAGAGTTGTCCATAACATAAAAAAGTTTAATTTTGGGGGGACCAGATAGTATTGAACTTAATTCGTGTTATTTTAATGTTATTTATGTCTAAAAAATTCATTAACCGCTTGATTTATGAATATTTAAGAAAATAAATATTAAATTAGCTTTTGAATGTATTTAAAATTAGTAAAAACTCATATAACATTACACTGAAATACAGTTAATTTCTACTAAAGTATTAATACGGACGGCAACACTGTTAGCTAACTTTTCATTTACTTGCTGCAAGTGAAACAAGTCACTGTCTTGTAAAATTCCTTGGCAGTTGAGTTGGAAGTAGACTGCAAGTGCCGAAAGTGTAGTTGTGTTAGTAAAAGAGTTTGAGTGTATTGAGTTTTTCGAACTTGCACTTTCACGTGTAAACCCTAGGTAAGGTAGCCAAAAATTAGGTCAAAATATCCCCAGTAGTGGGCATGGGTGGCATGCTACTAAAAACAAAGAATTTATGTTTATTAAAATAAAACAAAAATTTGTCATATTTAATCTGAAATAAATAACAATTCCTCGAAAACTATAATCGATAACGTGCTGCGGTTTTTTGTTATGTTGGGTAAACGGTTATTTTTAATGAATGCTCTGTGCAGACTCCGTTCAAATTGTATGCTATGCTATGTAATAAATTTTAAACGCCCACATTTGCGTAAAATTTTAAATTTAGTATTGTATAAAATTTGAGTATCAAAAGGGTTAAAAAAATCTTTTTTTGTGTGTTGTAAAAAATTGGGCGGGGATATGCTGATTAAATTTTATTATACTCAACCGATTTTTACGAAACTTACCACACACCTTGAGCTCTAAAATAGCCACAATTCTTCATTAAAAAAAATCTTTAATGTTTTATTTTAAGTGCTTCTATTTGACCGATTTTTACAAGACTTAACACGCACCCTAAGCTCTGAAAAACACACAATCTTGCATTTAAAAAATGGGCTGAGGCACGTGCATTAAAATTTAATTTTATATTTCACGTACTTCTTCTTATCTTTTTCTATCAGATCTTTGTATTAAAGTCGGTTGTTTTTTTTTTTGGTAGAAAGAATTATTTTTTACTAGTTTATGTTTGTATCGCACAACCATTTATCCAACAGAGTCTAATATTTATTAATGACTGAAAACACTAGGCTTAAGTATTCAATTTTCTATAACCTAATTTGTTGTTTTTAAAAAGATGGTTTAATTTTCATTAAAAGGGCCTTTAAAAAAATATTTAAAAAAAAACTCAAAAAGTTCAACTTTAAACTTAAATTTCTCAACAAGCACTGTATTGATTCTAATGACACCAAATTTGGATAAAAGCTTAAGATGTTATCTATTCATTAAAATTATAAAAAAATCTTCATTACTTCAAAATTTACAGAGTTTTGGCCGATGAAAAGCGATTCTGAACCACTGTGCGCCGGTACGGAGAACAATCGCCAAGCAGCGATGCCAACTTGGTGCTTTTGGCACTATTTATAGTGCTTTTTGAAGACTCAAGATGCCAAATTTTGAGCGTTAGTGCCAAACTGAGAAATAGCACTAAGTAGTGCTTTTAAGAAATTTTTTATTTCTTAAAATTACTTTAATAACAACTTGGTGTTTTTATTTTTTCAGTGTAAAGCATAGCTTTTTCAACTGATATATTTCATTAAAGATACTGATATTATTGCCGAAATAGAGAAAAGCTTAGAAAATATTAAACATCTCAAAATTACGCTTTTCGTGCTTTTTCTAAATTTTGATGTGCTTTTAGAGCCAAAAAAGTTGGCATCACCGTCGCCAAGTAGTGTCCGTGACAATCGCAGAGTGCACCGTCATCTTCAAATATACAATTACTATATTTTATGTTATCTTCTTTTTAAACTAACACTGTAGTAAAGGGAATTAGAGAAAAATAAGTATTCATATCGGCCAAGGCGTTTTTAGGTTTTCGTGAGACTAAGACCCATTTCACACTAGCCTTTTTAGCCTGGCTTGTATTGACAATTTTCTTTTAAGCCCCCGACGAAAAGTCACGTATGTACATTTACATTAAGCCTTTTTTATTCACGCCTGTTTGCAATTTATATACACGCTTAATGCTGATAGTATGAAAAAGGCATACCTTTTGTTTTACCCCGCAAGCTTCTCACCCCCTCTCACTAATAAACTAAAAAAGCCTGCCTGCACAGGCAAGCAGAAAAGGAACAGTGTAAATTGCGTCTAATGAACGGCCACTAATTTTTATTTAAATACTACATACATACATACATATATACATACATATGTATATACATATATGGATAGATAAGGATAGATAAAGATTTATATGTATTTCCAAATTTAATGCTTTCTATGCAGTGCCCCATATTAAAAATAAGATTCTAAAAATAATTCCCGGCTATTTGTGCATACATCCCATCCACTTTCACATACACATGTACATATGCGTGTATGGATGCATGTATGTATGTGTATGAATATTTCATTTGCACACACTTGCACGCTCTCATACTGTTAAATGCATTTAATCGCACATATTTTTTGTTCATTTAACGGCCGTTAGACGAGCGCAAATAATCGTTTTTTTTCTCTGCTGTTATTGTTGTTGTCGATGTTTGTTGCCAATCTTTCCTTCAATGTTTGTTTTTAACTTGAATTCCTCCGCTTTTATTTTATATTTTTATTTAACTTAAATTTTTTCTGCATGTATGTATATACATACATACATATGCATGCATGTATGTGTGTATGAATGTTTGTATGTATTTCTGGCTTAACAGAGATCAGTTAAATCCGCATCACATCGTCATTATCACCATCAGTATACAACAGTATTATTGGTGGTAAGTAAGGTGGTGTAGATTAAACTAAAATAATGTAGTTCTCCGAACATTAGGGCGGTAGCAGTTTCAATTGGAAATAGAGAAGCAAACTCTTTGTTGCAAATTGCTGCTATTGCAGATGTAGCAGGTCTAGGATATATGCTACATTCAACGAACAAATCATATAAAATTGAGAGATCCTACGCTAATTCATAATGCAACCGTGGAAAACCCGTAAAAACCAATTGGCACCAGAACGGAAGGAGATACAAATTTTAATTTTATAATCCTGAGTACACATTTGGCATTTTTTTTAATGCCATTTTGTAGTGTGGAATGCCGTTCACATTCGCCCCATTTGCAGTCTTGTGCAAATGGTCTTTCATCGTAGCGTGTTTAAAATGGTTAGTATATTGATACTCACCACTAATAATTGTTAAGTGGTGAGTATGATTATACTATAGCATTTTGCACATGCTACGATGCAATACCATTTGCACAAGATCTTTTATAAAAATGGCTCAAAGCTACCCTAAAACGGGATATAAAGGGTTAAATTGTTTTAAAATAATATAATATTACAATATTAATAAAAGCAAAATTATTAAAAGCAAAGACAACAGCAACCCTCGTAATGTAAAAGCAATGCCAGACATCTAATAAAATTGAGGTCAGCATGCACTTAACAGTTGAAATATGTACGCGCGTGTGTGTGTATGTAATCCTGGTGTCCAATAGACATGCTGTCAGTATTCAGCAAACTAATTATAATATTCCAGGAAAGTAATATTATAAAATTTTTTAACAAATGTGTCTGTTATTAAATTAAGTTCTTAACAAATCGCTGTATACATGCACAGATGAAGTTTTCTCCTGCTTGTTTTAAAAAATATAATTTTTGATGATCCATCTATGTATAAAGTAAATTTTTTTTTCAAAATAGTATAATTTTATACATCTATATATGTATGTATAATGTAAAAGCCCAAGCTAAGGAAGCTCATGATAGAGTAGAGATAAAAGTTAAGAAAAGAATTAAGTCTTACCAAATTAAAGAGCCACTTAGGGAAATAAACATAAAATGTTTGCGAACATTAAAAAGGGTCATTAAATGCATTTTCGTTTTCTCTACTCCTGTTTTATGTTGTTGCTGTATTTATTGTTGTGGCCAACATCTTCTTCCATCAGCTTCAATTTCTACGGCTGAATTTTTTGTTCATTTCTATCGTTATTTTTATTGATCTTAGTTTTGTTTTATTTTTTATTTTTTGGTTTGTTTTCGTTCTGTCTATTCGAACAACTAAAAACTTCATTGAATTGAGGATTCCACTGTCTACGCAACAGAAGCTTATAGTGACTTATAGGAGTATAAATGTCTGTCTATATTATTCACATGTTTAGTTTTTGGGTATGAAAAGTAAGTGACTACAAGGAATCTTACCCAACAAATCTATTGGCATAAAATAAATACCACTCTTAAACGTAGACATACGAGTACTTGTTCCTCTATACTGTCTCACAAATTTTATGGAATTGGCTAGTGATGTAAAATAATGGTTAGTGGTTATTTTTGTTGTTATTGAGTAGTTGTAGTAGTAGTAGTAGTTGGCAGAGAGTATGCAGCAGCTTCAGTGGTTTTGAACGAATGTTTTGTCATTTGAAAGACTATATGCGTTTATTGATAAGGTTGCGAGTACAGGGGGGCGAATCAAGGCATTCGATGCCAATCGAAATCTTAAAATATTTCCATATAACCTTTATTGAAATATTTCGTAATTTAGCTCGATATCAAGTGATGTAATTTGCCTCCAGGTTACAGGATATTGGTTATCATTGTGTGCCATGACTTTGGCACTACTGGTTGAATATAATGTTCTTGTTTGTCGGTTTGATATGCATATAGTGCTTCTGCTGGAGTGTCTGGTTACCTTAAGCATATATCCGAAGATAGTGTTTCGAAACTTTATTCTTAATAATGCCAAATGGTAGTGGAACTGATGTTGTAATAGAAACAATCATAGCGAATCCAACACTAACCAACTGATCTGTCTGCTCGTTTCAAACGAAATTTCTTTTTTTAGGGATAATGCTAACCTACTAACACAAAATATAATGACAGGTGGGGGAAACTGATCCCTGATCTTCAAAATCTCATATCCAACTAACGATAGCCCACTTCTTTATAACCCTTTGTCTGTAATTACTTCTGTTCAGTATAATACTCATACTTATTAAAACTATTATTCCAAGACGGTCACAATGCAAATCAAAGTTAGATGTCTTGTATTAGATAGCATTTACATTATTTAAGCTTTTACAATTTTTATTTTAATCATGTTTATATTTTTGCTTTAAAAAAGGTGTCTCAAAACTAACGCAGGATTTGAACTTATCGCCATTTGTGCAGTAAAGTGTTGGTAGGCCTAAACAAATTAAACAGCTGAGAGTTTAGATTAGTTAAAATGGAGCGTTATACTGCAGAACAATGTGTCTTTATTATTGAAGAATATTTCAAAAATAATGGAAGCTTGCTGGCCGCAACTCGAAAATTTCGTACAAAATATGATCGGAATAGGAGTATGAAGTAGTTAGCAAGTTGACTACACCAGTCATTAATTAACAACGGTATACATTTTTCTGATGTGCATTAGTGTCCGTTTATATTAGTTGTTGTAGGAAAAGTTCTAGTGATAAAGAGGTAGACACTGGTCACTGAACTACAACGGCTGCAGCGGATGTTAATCCTAATGTAACATCGGAGCGTCCTCCTTCGCCATTATCGTATAGCAGCGTCGTCGGCGAAGTAAAATAACCAATAAAATGGCTACCAAACACAGCTTAAAAATTTAACACATCTCATCGACACCAGAGGCGCTGCAGCAGTGCATTATTAAAAAAATAATGAAGTTTTCATCCTTTCTCTTCCTTCTTTACCACTATCTCTTCCCTATCACTCTCTCTCAATATCTTCTCTTTACAACTCACAGGTAGCAGAAAGAGATCATTGTATTGGAACAAAATAAGCTGAAGTCTAAATTTCACCCTTTCTTACCAGCAGCCTGCTAACCTAACCTAACCTAACCATGGTCGGAATAGTGTTCTAACTTCGTGAAATGTGAAGAGTTTAATTGAAAAATTCAGGGAGACTGGATCCGTTGGAGACGCCAAATACACTAGTCGTCCAAAAGCAAGCCGATCAAATGTCAATATCGGGGCAGTGCGTGTGAGTTTCGATGACAATCTGGGAACTTCAATTCTCACTAAAGATCTATAGCTTCATACTTACAAAATTGAAGTCAGTATACAAATGAAGCTTAATAACCATGCCAAGCGAAGACATAAAAAAACGGATGCTGATTTTTCCAGCAGAATCATTCTAAGACATGAAGCACATTTTCAGCTTAATGGCTTTATTGATCGCCAAACTTGGTAATTTTGGGGTTCTAAAAACCCCGTCAACAAGACGGTGCTTTTCAGGTCGTGTACTCTCTCGTTTCGGTGATCAGAATTAACTCCGTTGATTCTTTAGATTTATATTTTTATGGGGTACTTTGAAATCTCAGGTATATGTCAGCAAGCCCACAACCACTCGTATATTAAGAGAGGACATTCAACTCTGCATCAACGAAATTAACGGAAAATGCTGACGAAAGATTGCGTATGTGCATGCTCAGCCTTGAAGGACATTTGCTCGAGGTATTATATCATAAATAATCCTATACTTTCTACTTAAGGATTCAATAAAAAAAAATAACAATCCAAAGACTAAAAACTGTTTCAAATCTTGCGCTAATTTTGGGGTACCTTTTAGTTCTATACGAGTACCTTTAGATTTTCTGTATTGGCAATCAAATGAGAAATAGTTGAAACTTTAGTCTTTATCAACATTAATGCAGTAAACACATTCACCACAGCAAGCTACCGACTACCAAATGTCAAGGATAGAATAAACATGTTTATATGGGAATGATTCTTTTGAAGGCAACAGGGCGACAGGTTGTTGTCTCTGCTGATTTTGTCGTTGTAGTCCAATTAAAATAATTTCTATTTCTTTGGCTACAATGAGAAAATTCAGTGTTGCCAGTATAATACAAAATGTTGAATGAATGATTTTGTACAATTATTTCATATTATTTAACAGAAACAATATCCAAAAATTGATGTAAAGCATAAATTGATTCGTTTTTGTACTTTTACGTGAAATAAGTATATTTTAAAAGAATAATTAATTTTTAAAAATGCAAAATATATGAAAGTGGCAATACTGAACTATGTACTTGTACTTAAATCGAAATAAATATCAAGTGCAGATAGTGCTGCTGCCGTCTCTAAAATAATTAAGTAGCCGGTTACGAGGAGACAACTGCTGCTAGAGGCATTTGAAGTCGTGTATTCGTGTAGCCTGTTGTGGTGAATGTGTTTAATGCATAATTTCGACTAGCTGGCATGATAGTGTAATTAGTTAAGAAAGAATAAAGGGTTATTCATAGTTTTCTGGTAATCCCTGTGTATCATATATGTATATGGGTTAATGATCTTTATTGATCGGTCAGATAGCAGAATACCAGGAAGAAGTAAAGAGCTCGTTTATCTAATGGAAGCAATATGATAATTTCATCGGTTCATTGGGGTGATAAATTACATGCAATGTTCTTAGCTGCATTTGAATTCCCTATTGGATAGTAGACAATATACTAGTCTAGTAGTTGGAAGGTAGCAGCTACGATTCCTGCCAGACGGAGCTAGTTAGTTTGTGTTTGAAGAACACATAAATACATTGGCGTAGCTAGACATTTTTTCTGGGGGGGGGGGGGCAAACACAATTTTTTTTAATTAGTGTTTTTTATGAGAATTGTTAAAATTTCAGCTTAAAATTTTTTAAACGCACTAATAATCCCAAATTAATATTTTACTTATTAAGTTAAATATATATTTTTTATTAAAAATACATTGAAATTGGAAATTAAAAAAATATATTTTACTTAATAAGTAAAATATTGGTTTGGGATTATTAGTGCGTTTAAAAAATTTTATACAGATTTTTTTTACTTAACATTTTTTTTTCAATAACAAAAATTAAGTTATAATTAAAACTAAAAAAACAAAACATTCAAAAGAAAAACAATGTATAGACAATAAGTAAAGTATGTGTTAGAAAAAAACTAAATAATAATAATAATAATCTAATAATAATAAACTAAATAATAATAAAATTAATATTCGTTTCCAACAAGTTTATATGTTCATATGGAAAAATTATTTATGTATATACTATATTTGAATACAATATTTTGAAAAGATACAAGCAAGAAATGATTTCATTCATCATTCATGATTTCATTTCTTAATAATTTATTATTTAATTTAAAAAAAAAATTTATCTGTTGGTGCATAAATAAAAATAGAAAATTGCCATTTATTATTTAGTTTTCCTTCCAATATTAAAGTTCCGAATCAATACTATATTGTTGCGATGAATAAACATACATATATAAATAAGTACAAACATTTGTATGCAAGTATGTATGTATACGTGTTCAATTGAAAAAAATTTTATGTGCATATATATACATGCATACATATCGATAGTTGAGTTTTTCAGTGATTTCAATAAATTTCACACTAATACACCTCATCACAAAAATTTATTGCAATAGTGTAAAAAATAGCGCTTTTACAAGCAGTTGTACAAAAAAGTTACATTTTGAATATTACACTTTCTATTATGTTTTACCTTCTCCTGTAAAGTTACAATTATTTGCGTTAGGGCCTTTCCATTTGAGACCAACGATATATTGACCTGTGTAAGTTGATATCCTATCAAAAATTTCGGTCATCAAGAGTACTGATACCAAAATTTGGACCTAGGAATATTTTTCACAAGTTTTCCACTAGTCTAACAAAGTTGTATATGAACATGAATTGTTTTGTTTTGTTTTCTAATAAAAATAAAACATATGTATACATGTTTAAAGAGGAAATTTTGATTTGTTCGATTTTCTGAAGATTTTTCGGGCATGAAATGACGATTATTTTATATTTTATCGGGATTTCGGTGATTTTTCCATAATTTTATCTGGCAGCCCTGGATTGAACCATAAATATGCATGCATACATACATACATGTGTGTGTACGAGTATACATATATAGTATATGAATATATACAAGGTATTTGCAGATCATAATTTTTCGCTATTTTTTTAATTTTACTCTAAATAAAAATTGGTGGCTATTGTTACAAACAATTTGACAGTAGAAAATCTTAAGAACACCTTAAAACAACTTGTCTTGTTACTAACTACGTACACTAATACAATTTTATTAAGAATTTGTTGAAAGCTACATACACACATACATATCTACACACATGCATTATAAATTCACATGGAGTTTACTATTTGTGATGTTTTGAAGTGCTGTAAACTTATAGTTTTTGGGTATTTGTTATCTAATAAAAGTATGCATATTTAGCGATTATTCGAAAAGTTTGTATAAAAATTACTGGTGATTTTCATGAGTAATTTTAAAATAAATAATAGTATAATAATAGAATTTTTTAATATTACAGGCAAAAGAATATGTTTTAAAAAGAATTTGTAATAAATTTCGGGGGGGGGGGCAAAATCAAGTCTGGGGGGGCATTGCCCCCCCCAGAAAGGCCTAGCTACGCATATGCATAAATAACTAATATCCTTGATTCTAAAAACTATTTTATATCGACATTAATGAAAAATTAATGATTTGAAATGTTATATCTTACTTGACCCGAGCACAAATGGCGGATTATCAGCAATGCAAGTGTTAAACTCGAATTAACCAATACTACAATTGATTAATCTCATCAAAATTCCACAACACTAAAATCTCGTTTAGTATCTAAGTGCCATAAACAACCAGAACTTACAAAAGAAAAAGTGGAAAAGGAACACAAACGAGAACAACAACGGGAACATTAAACGCGTGTGCTAAATTGTAAATTGTTGATTT
This sequence comes from Tachina grossa, assembly GCA_949987645.1. Lineage (NCBI taxonomy): Eukaryota > Metazoa > Arthropoda > Insecta > Diptera > Tachinidae > Tachina > Tachina grossa. The sequence continues at coordinate 37,269,016 of OX465274.1, read as the reverse complement.
TTTTCATTATTTGGTTTTTTTATATTTTATTTAACTTTTTTTTGTTAGTTTTTGTCTTGCTCAGACTAGACTGGTGGTGTTACGTTTTATATAACAAACATAAAATGGCAACAACAACAAACAACATTGCATTATCATCATCAATTTCATCGTCATCACGAAAAAACACACCAGACACGGGACAAATACTACTCTGAATACTTGCTCAACATTTCTCTAAGGAGTCTCATTGATTTTCTTCCCAAAAACAAAATTTATATTAAAAAAAAAACCTTAACTACTAACAACAATAAACAAACAAAGTTACAACAAAAAAAAAATTAAAAGCGCTCTAAGAAAGAGGATAAACAAGGCTTGAGTTGTGTTGCTTTAGTGCCTGGATCTATTTATGTTTCGAGTGTTCGCATATGTAGTGTTGTTTGTACGCTCGTATATAACACCTAATGAACATCGCGCACTCGTACTGGCATAAAGTTTGAATAAAATTCACAATTGTTGTGAATTTCTTATCGATGGTTTTGTAGAGATGCCAGATGGATTTAAGACTGCACTCCTAGGACTTTACGGACAGCCTCAATTTTGACGATAGTTGTTTAAATATTTCTTAAATTGAAGGGCTAGAATATGAAATGAAGGACCAAAAGATACTACTTGGATAGCATACTAACTTCATATGGTGGATCTAATAATGATGTACATAATCGCATCAGCTCTAGCAAACGGTCGTTCAGACTGTTAAATCCCATCCGGAGGCTCCCTTCACATAACAGGAAGTATTAAGATCATTATTATCAACTACTGCATCAAATCCGTGTTTCTATATTGATGGTATTCTTGGAACTTTGCTGCTCGAGATATAAAATCGCTACAAGTGCTTATAAGCTGATGTTTGTGCAGAGTTCTAAGAATATGCTGGTCTACTCGTAAAACCATAGGAAATTAAAATCTTTGAATGGAAACAAATCAAGCCTGCATAAATAAAGAGATTCTCAGAAGAAAGTGGCGTTGGATTTTTCATGCCAAGCCTTGAAATGCCATACAATGGAATTCCTAAGAGATAGACCATCACAAACATGGCGACGACAAATTGAAAGAGAAATTGCCAAGGGCAGCACTAGTCTGAATGGAAGAGATATGTTGTGACCCTATGTTCCTAACACGAACAACAGAAATTTATTATAATTATTATACTGTGCTCCAAACAAAATGTAGAATTTTTTTTTTTATTGAAAGCATTTGCTTGCTTCAAATTTGGAACGAGGAATGATGGTTATATTCCTTGAACTGCATACCATTAACTATAACGAATTTAAGTAGATAGGCTGAGTTTACATCTGGCATTTCTTGTGTGTCATTTGCCCAAAAAAGCGTAACCAACTAATTACTAATGAAAAACTTTTTGATTCAGACATTTATTTATTGATTTAAACAGTTTCCAATCATGTTGGATTCTATAAAATTGTCTATTAGTTATGTATGAAACTGTTTAACTTAATAAATACGTGTCTGAATCAAACTGTTTTTCATTAGTAATTAGTGGTTATGCTTTTTTTACGCTTGTGTGGCACATGGCACACAGGTGGAAACCCGGCCATAGTGTTGGGCATATATTTTAGACGAAGTAGTTTGGTGATCATATGTCTCTTTGTGGAGTTAGCAGAAATAGTTAGTACGTTTACTACAAAACCGAAGGTAGTGGTTTTGAGGCCGATCTGCGACAGTTATTAAATAATAACACCACGCATTTCTAAAATGTGAAATAGTGTCCCCTTGTATCAGTTGTTGTAGGAAAGTGAAAGTGATGAAGGCATAGACTCTAGCAGAGACACTGAATACTAATCCTAAGATAATATCACAGTGCCCTCCTTCGTCGGCACCGGTGAATTGAATTAACATAACTTCGAAAATTTAATATGCCTCATTGATACCAAAGGGGATGCTATACTGCTTTATTAAAAAAACGCAGCAGGCAAAGTTATATATCACTATATCTAAGCTGCCCAATGTAACAGCAGAGTGCCGAACATCAATCGGCTTCTTATAAAAATTAATACACATACGCGAATACATTTCTCTTGTGTTTCTCTCGATGGCCAGCTCTGCTTTATATCTGTCTTCTCTATTACTATTGCTTTACTAAAGAAGGTAACACCTAAAAAGAAAATCCATTATTTGACATATTGTCAGAAGTGTACATAAAATAATTGAAATTTATTTGCTGGTAGTTTACCATGTCTATATACGTATTTCATTGGCGCTTGAACCAAATCATCAGTAGACTTTAACCACAAATTTTAAACAGTCACAAACCTCTTACTTTATGCATATACTTTCAAAAACTATTTGAGAATTCATAAAATAATAATACTTTTGAAAATCACTGAAGAAAAAATAAGCTTAGTAGGCTTTGAAACTGATACAAAACCCAGCAAATAATTTATATCCAGGGGAACTCATTTTATTTTTCTACATCCTTATACAATTAGAAATCCATTGGATAACAATAAAAGTATTTACAAGGCTAAAAGAAAAATAAAACATTAATTGAACTTTAAAGAAAATTTATTATTATTATTATTATTAGGTAACACCTAGTAATTGCATGAGTGATACTTCTCATTAAAATAAATACAAAATTGGTTGCTGCTGGGTTACCCAAAATGTTTTCATAAAGCCAAGGAACTTGTATATTAGCATTTGCTTAAAAAATCCGGGTGCTGAAAAAGGAGATGGCCCGAATATTTAATACAGCCCACTTGGAGACGTAATTCTCGGAAGTCTTTGATGTTTTAGTTGCTGACGGTCACCCAAATATTTTTATAAAGAAAAGGCACTTGGTTATTAGCATTTTCCTGTTACGATCCGGCCCCGGAAGGGGAGATCGTTTGTATATTTAATGATGCCCAATTGCAGACCTGATTCTTTATTGCGATACCTAGGATACATTTCTGGGAAGTCTTTGATATTTTGGAGACCGTATGCCTCTTCGTTTGATTTAAATAAAGCATTCCTGGAAAGTCTTCGTGGTACACTACACGAAGCTCACACTTTTCTGAGATAGTCGGACCTTGGAAGAATAGATGATGTATCGAAACCTGTACCTGGATTCAGTAACTTTTATTATGATAATTGTATTTCTATCATAAGTGTAACGAAAATTTATCGACTTTGTCATCCAGAAAGACATTTTAATGATATTCGCTGTGCGTTGATGCAAAACAAAATAATATCATACATAAGCTTAAATACATTTAGTTTTTGATTGTTTTTTGTGCTATTCACTTATTTTGGCCTTTTGTACGCTCAGATAGGGCTAAGCAACCATGACGACGCAATATCGATCTCAAATAATTTTCGTTGAAGCTACACTTGAAGTGTCAGTGATAATTTGAAATACGATTATAAAAGACTATCTTTCAAACCACTATAAGAAAGGGAATTTTTATCGGACTTCAAAAAAAGAAGCAGGTTATCAATTCGTCTCAATTTTTTGGTTTTTTGCGGTGTTACTTCATAACTCAGTACATTTTAGCCCGATTGTAAAAATTCTTTTTTTGTCTGAAAGGGTATAGCTTCCCATTGTGAAAAAAAAATTAATTTAATTTTATGATATTATTCTTATTTGCTTGCTGCGAAACCTATCAAACACCTTTGGTTCTTATAATTCCACAGTTTGAAGATTGAAAAAATGGGCGAAGTTACGCCCATTAAAATTTATTATAATATTTCACGTGGTTCTACTTAACCGATTTATACGAAACTTACCACACACTTTGAGGTGTAAAAAAACTCAATCCTAGATTTTAAAAAATGTGCGCAGGCACGCCCATTAAAATTTTATACATATTATTATAAGTGGTTCTGATTAAACGATTTTTACAAAATTTAACACGCACCCTGAGCTCTGAAAAACACACAATCTTATAGTGTTTTCACACTGACATGGTTTTAATAAAAGTTGATTTTAACGTTAAAACCAACTGTTAAAACCTGGTTTTACCATACAAATTGTTTTTGTTAAAACCAAATTAAAACCATTTTTGAATTGGTTTTAAGTTGGTTTTATGAAATGCAACCTTGCTTTCGCTGTAATAAATTCAGTGCTGCCAAGTTGAAATGACCGACAGCAGCTGGTAATGGTATGCCAGTGAATAACAATAGATGGCGCCTGAAAAATTTTCAACTTAAAAATTAATGCAACAGCAACAGTAACAATAATCAAAAAATTATGGAAAAAAATAGTTTTTTTTGGAAGGAAAACAACGAAAATAATTTAATGAGTCATTTTTAGATTTTAATTGAATTATAGTGAATTTTTAATCAGAAATAATTTTTAGTCAGGCTTAAGTTCAGTAATTTCAATTCTTTTTATTGAATGAAATATTTTTATTAATTAATGTGAGTTTCTAAAGAAGAGAAGAAAAATTAAATTAACTTTTAAGCTGGGGGAAATACCGATATTTTTCTGTGCAGCAACGCACTTCATAGGCACCCTAGTCTATCTGCTTGGGTAGAGATTGTTATTAACATCAGCTATTTAACGTAAATTCTAATGAAACGGAATGTGAGAAATGATTGTTGTGTACAATTATTGATTTACCTTTGGTAAATACATATGTATGTAAGTATCACTATTTATTTCCCCTGTTTTTCCATATTTTCATTTTTCTATTTAGGTTAGCACGAAGTTATATTACTCTACTCACGTATGTTTAACTATTCTTGCTTATCTTTTACGATCATCACATTAATTATTTTTACTTATTCGATGTACCGTCGGTACAATTTAAATTGAACTGTGGAAAGTGAAAATAGACAATATGACTGACATTCATCTGCCCATAAAAAAAGGTTTATCTTACAATGTATTTGTGCATTTTTATATTATTAACAATATTTCCAAGCACTTCTTCATTCTGTATAAGAAGTTCCATAATTTAAAAAAAATTTATTTACAAATATAAAATAATTTTCATTTTAGGGCGCATTGTGAAATATCTCTGTTTTCATGCAAACAAAAACAGTTGAACAGTATGTCCAACAAGTGTTATTAAAGAACAGAAAAAATGCAACAACAAATACACGCACTTCGGCAGGAGATTTATTTTATTTTGAGCAAAGCTACTAGACAGTCTGTGAGTTAAAAACTGAATTTAACAAACTTGCAGTGTGAAAGTAAAATCAGCTGTTTATGGTTTTAATGTTAAAACCAGGGGCCTAATTCCCGCATTCGATTGCGAGCGAGTTATTACTCGAATGTGCGAGTTTTTTAACTTTTGGGATTTTCGCATTCGATTTCGCGTAACACATATCGAAATTTCTAATGACAGCATTCGGTAACGTGCATATATTCGAATGCAACCGTTCGTGTTTTTACTCGCAAGCAAAATGGCATTCGAAATCATGTTTAACATAGAAAAAGCGATGAAAAAGAAAATGTATGTTCAATATTAGACTTATTTATTTATAAATGAATGAATGCACAAATGTACTTATTAAAAAATACTTATTAAAGAATTTCTTGTTGACTTTAAATATAACAAAACACACCGACTTGGCAAATAATATTTTGCCTAAGAGTTGTCGGGGAAAATAAAAAAATCAACCAACTATATGAGCATCTAAATAACAAATTAACTGCTTCTAGTCAACCAATAAGGGAATTGAAAATGTGGCTAGTGCTCTATTCTCTAGCTTTACACTAATTTATTATTATTAAGTTATCTTTTTTTTTGCATATACGTTTGTATGTACGTACATACATATATTTTTGCACACATACATATATACAAACATATGCTTTTGCTTACAATTTATTCAGTGTTGTGAAATGAATTTATATATAAATATATTTGCTTTTTCCAACACTAAAACAAAAACTCGATTCGCTTCGTAGCGAGCGACATCATCGGAAAATTTCTAGCCATCGAAATTAATTTCTATTCGAATGCAATTCCGATCACGAGTGCAGGAATTAGGCCCCAGGTTTTAACTTTCAGTGTGAAAACACTATTACATTTACGGTTACAACTATGCTGCTTAGTTATGTATATAAAACAAATTTCATGTGTGAAATAACAATAGCGGAGTTCGATGTTTGATGAAATTGTCTTGCGTAAGTGTAAATGCAAGATATCGTAGCTTTTCTTTCAAATCCAACAACAAAATACACACACAATCCAAAGAAAAGCTACGGTATTTTGCGTTTGCACTTACGCAAGACAATTTGCGTCAAACATCGAACTCCGCTATTATTTATTACAAAGGAGTTTATAGGTATGGAAAGGTGATATACATCCACTTAAGGACTCGATTAATATAAGGCTTTTGACTCCTGCTTTCTAAATGAAAAAAATCTTTCCAATAAATCAGGGGAGTTTTATTAAATAAAAAACATCTAGCCACTCCAGCGCTTTATACATACATATGTATATACCCCATTGTAGTTGCTGCAAGTACTTGCACTCTAAGTGCATTTATTTCTTCTTTTATTGCAGTTGTTGTTATTTTATTTTATGGTGTTTGTATGCGGTATGCTGTAGTTGCAAGTTGTTGTATGCTGAATGTTTAATGTGCCATCGAATGTATTTGTTTATTTATTTAATTGGGCGTTTTTTTATTTTGTTTCCCTATTGAAGAAGCAGAGGATATTTGTGGGATTTTCCGTAGTATTTTGTTTTGTGTGTTTTTCTGTTAAATCATCGCCGATTGATGTGCTCTATAAATTTTCATTGACTGCAAACGTAACGAAGAGGCAAAAAGTTCAATGACAATGGTATTAGGAAAAACAGATTTTAATTTTAGTTTTTCTTTCTCTCTCTTTCTTTGTACCCCCCCCCCCCCCCTCTCTATCTCTCTCACACTCTTGAATGCTTCACTTTCTGATGTGTTTGCTTTTGTTTTGAAGTGCAACATTTTTCCCAAGTCATTATGTATTTTATAAAGTTTACAATAGGATAGGAACTGATCTAAAGTGATCTTCATGGTCATAAATAAACATTGTAAATTCTTTGCACGCAACATGATAAAAGTGTTTGCAACATTGTATACTTGATTTCCATATAATTTAAATGTGTTAGCGTGGTTTTCGCAGGTTTCAGAGAATAAATTTATGCGTTTTGCATTTATTGTAAGCGTGTTAACTTTCCGATGATAAGTTCCATATTCGCCAGTCGTAGCATTTAAAAGATAGTTTTAAGTGAATGAAGGATTTGTGCATTTTGCAATATTTTGATTTCATCAGTTCAAGTGATGTAATGTAATCTGAAATAAAGTTGCTTAAAACAGTGATGGTATCTCTACGAAGACCAAAAGCATATTAAGCTGTTGCAAAAAGGGTAAAAGGCGCAAAAAAATACGAAAAAGAGGGTAAAAAAGCACGAAAATATTTTTTTTTAATTTCAATACATTAAGCCATTTAAAAAGGAGAATTTAGGGCCAATTTCACCAACTCTATTTAAATATCAATTCATATTTAAATGTCGATTTTGATTAATTTTTGTATGGAAAAATTATTTTTAAATATGAATTGATATTTAAATAAGTTGGTGAAATTGGCCCTTAGAGTGTAAAAGATCAAAATATAATTTAAAATTTTTGCTTAAAAATAAACAAAGTACTTGAGATGTAATAACAGAATTTAGTAACATATTAATTAAAACAAAATCTTGATTAATTTGATAAAAATAAGTATGTAAAAACAAATAATAAAAAAACCAGGAGTAAAATAATATAGTAACATAAACACATACATACATACAATAGTAGGTGAAGTTTAGGCTTAGATTAAGATGTGTATGTTACTGAAAAATCATTTACACATAAAGAATGCATTAAAAGCGTCACTCTTTTCTTGAGTACTTAACTTAACTTAAAAGTTTTTGTTTTTGCGATATTCGCCCTTATTCCACACAGAAAAAACTAAATTTAGTTTTCAGTAACCAAATTCATTGAATCAGTAAAGCGGACCTACAAAGAAATTTGTAGATTCTGATAACAATTTTGTAAAAATTTAACTGAAAAAAAAATTTATTTTTGGTTAACTTATTATGGCATTAGACAAAAAAGTTAACTGAAACTCAAAATATTTTCAGTCAAATTTATTAATAGGAACAGAAAAACATTTTTGCAGATTTTTTTTGTATTATTCAGCAATTTTTTTTCATAATTTACAAACACATTAACTAAAATTTTTCGTATTATCAGAAAATAAATTAACTGAATCAATAACAATTCTTATTTTTTTTTTTAAATTAGTAAAAGTTTTATCTGAAATAAATAACTGACTCAAATGAAAGGTTCAACTATTTTTTTACTTTAAAAAATTGGCTTGTTTTTATGGTTAAGCATTTCGTTCCCGCTTTTGGAACTCGTCAGTGGACTTCAACCCAAAAAATTTTTTAATTTAGCTAACAAACTCTGTATATTTATAGGTGTTTTTTAAGAGGTATAGAACTTTGAATTGAAATAAAACACAAAAATCGTTTTAATGTCCATCAATTTGGCTTTATTGGAAGGATAATTTTATGCCATTAATGTTTAAATATAATTTTGGGCATGTGGCCGCCGTGGCTGGCTCGAATAAAGCCAATTATACAGGTCCAATTTTCAACAACTTTTTCGAGCATATGGGGCCGTATGTTGGCAATAACGCCACGAATGTTGGCTTCCAAGTCCCCTAACGTTTCTGGTTTGTTGGCGTAGACGAGCGACTTCACATATCCCCAAAGAAAATAATCCAATGGTGTCAAATCACACGATCTTGGTGGCCAATTGACAGGTCCATTCCGCGAAATTATGCGCTCATCAAATGTTTCCTTCAATAAATCGATTGTGACGTGCGCTGTGTGGCATGTAGCGCTGTCTTGTTGGAACCACAACTCATCCACATTCATGCCATCCAATTCGGGAACAAAATAGTCGGTTAGTCGGCTCCAATTGCTGTGCACGGTGGCGAATCGATTCATTCGGGTCCTCTTCAACACTTTGCTCTACAGCGGCAATTGTTTCTTCGGTGCGCACTGTTCGACGTCTCTGCGGATGCGTATCATCACATAGAGTAAACGTAGTGCGAAAACGATCCATGGTTAACCGAATTAATTGCTCTGATGGACGATTATGTCGACCATAAAATGGACGGAGCCTGCGGTAAACTTCGCGAACTGAACCATTATTTTCGAAATAAATTTGCACGATTTGCAAGCGTTGTTCTTTTGTCAACCTGTTCATGATGAAATGGCAAACCAAACTAAATATTAATCACTTGACAGCTGACAAAATGGCCGCCAGTTAAAAAAGTGATGCCAACTTAAAGTTCTATACCTCAATAAAAAACACCCTTTACTATATTGAGAATCACAATATACGAACATAATAAGTTTGAAAACCGCAAACAAAAATCTTAAAAAAAATAAAATGTTAAAATAAATCAGACAAATTTTTTTACAGTATATAAAAATAAATTTAACTGAAAAAATTAAAAAAATCAGACAAATTTTTTACAGTATATAAAAATAAATTTAACTGAAAATAACAAATTTAAATAAAAAAAATTAAATCTAAATTTTTTTTTACAAATTTTACTTTATATAGATAATTTTCATTCTATACAGTTTTTTTACATAAAATAAAATTGGAACAAATAATTTACTGGAACAGTAAAAAATATTTACTGAAACTAAATTATATTTCAAAACACACGTTTGTTTGAAAAATTTTTGGGAATAATTTTTTCTGTGCAGTTGCCAACACTGACATCACTTCAATACTATATGAAAAATTGGGGGTTGGCTACCCGTTGTCTAAAACAACTGACTGCTATTGATAACCTCATGGTTTCAATCGAAAACGGCAATTAAAATTTAACCACTCTTGTACGTTGAATACAAATTTACATACATTTTGTTTTAAACGTGAACATTTTGATTTACTTTGCACTTACAAATTAACAGCCTTATGAAAAGTCCAAAATCGGCCCTTAAAATTAAACCACCCTATAATATTATTAAATATTTGTGTAAGCTTTAACAAATGCTTATTGCATACTACTTTCAATCAATTATTATGCAGAGAATCATTTGGTACTTTCCAGTTACTTCCGTTTTTTATTTTGCGAAAAAAAAATTTAAATTTTTTAATCCCAATTATGAAAAGTTTTCTACATTGTTTTTAACATAGTTTCCGTTATTGTCATTAAAATCAATTTAAGAAGCCTCAGTTAAAAGATGCTGATATTAGTGCTTAAAATTGTTTTAGTTTTGTAAATTAAAAATATTTTTATTTAACAAAAAAGCACCAAAAGCACTGTAAGAAATTTTTAAAAGCACTGTAAATACCCGCTTTTTAAAAAAGGGTATTAGCCAAAATTTCGCGTTTATGAAGAGGCAAAAAGCACCAAAAAATACCCGAAACGCACCAAAATACCATCACTGGCTTAAAATATTTAGTTTCAAAAGTTATGAATTTTGGTAAGATTCTGCATTTTTTAAATATATACAAAATATACGACAAATTTATAAAAATGTAATGAAAAGATTATAAATTTTTATGTTATTGCAGTTTCTTCGGGGTCTGCAGTTAGGTGAGGTTGGCAGGTAGTTCACAGGCTAAGAGGTTTAGCGCTTTAAGCATAAAAAAATAATTTCCTTGCAATAAAGAAATGAGAAGGGAAATTGAATTTAAAAGTGGTTCTATGAATATCCAGATTAATAATACTGATATAAAACCGCAAATTTCACTCTTCTTAAACGAAAGGGTAACACTGCTCGATTCAACTAAAAACTATAAGTTGACTACTGTCTAAATTTTAACAAGGGGCTATTCATATAGTACGTAACGCTCTAATGGTGGCGGTAAAAGATATTTTACGGTTTAAAAAAATTATACTGAAAATGTTATTAATAGTGGTGGGGAGAGGTTGGGAGGGGTATAAAACTCAGAAAATATCGTTACGTAATATGTGAATAGCCCCCAAACTGCGTGCGTCATTTAATTTGTGTTTGAAATAGAGCTGCAAAACTATCGATAGTACTATCGATAGTATCGATAGTTTTGTTGTAAATGAAATATCGATAGTTTTTTCCACTATCGATACTATCGGCAAAAAAAACAAGTAATTAAAAGAGTAAAAATAATCGCAGTCAGTAAACAGTAGCCGGCAGCATTGAAGCAAATTATCCGCAGTTGATTTAAGCTTTTGTACAGCGATGGAAAAGTTTGTACAATTGTATAATTTTAGCGCTATTTGAATGCCAAAAGTACCGTGGCACCGCAATGACCCATTTAGCACTACTGGAATCTCTTTATATTATATTACATGCCAAAAATAGCATTAAAATATATTAAACCCCTTATGAAAAAAATAATGCGTGCTTGAAGTGTACATTAAAAAAAATTTAAATAGAAAAACCGGTTTTAACGTTCACTTATATTTTTGCACAAGGGGGTTAATCTTTAGCTCGAAGGTATTAGAAAATTAAGTAAATCAAACGATGTTTTCCGGTACTTAAAGAATTGCTGCAGGAATGTTATTTATTCCAAATTCATCTGCAAGTGTGGAAATTTTATTTTCGTACCAAGGAGAGAATCCAACTATTTGCATCGACTGTGAACAATCGAATAAAAAAAAAGGTTATAAACGTAGTATATCGTAAATGTTACTTTTATATTCAGATCCCAGCAACTAATATTCTTTGTGCACCTTCTGGCGTTTTGTTAATTGATTTTTAGTTAATTAAAAAGTACAAATATTAAAAAAATATAAATAAAGAATTAGGTACAATCGTACTGAAGAAATTAAATTTTTTTTTGAAAGTTAGTACAATTTGTAAATATGACATCGCATCCCTGCTTCTCTATACATAAGTACTTAAATACATATGTATGTATATGAATTTATTTATAAATACAAGTGTTATTCGACTAATAGTAGTCACAAGTATCTTAATATATTCAACATAGTCGACACAAAGATAAATTTTGGTGGTACTGATAACGCGACGGCCGCCAATCGTCTCTTACGATAAAACTTAAAAAAAAGGACACTAAAGAATAAAGCTTTATTCTTTTACAACTCTGCTTTTACACGCTTTTTTTTAATAATGCATTGTTGCAGCGCCTTCTGGTGTTAAATGTGGCGTATTAAATTTTGAAGCTGTGTGTAGTATGTAAAAGTCTTAAGTTATCAACAATTTTCGCATTTTGATAATTCTAAACCATGGGTAGTCCCATAAAATTTTAAGTTCAATAAAAAAGTATATTTTCGATAATATGCCGCTTACGATAAAATCGAAAAAAAGACTTGATATATTTTTATATACTAATGAAAATGTTGAGGACTCTGGATTTTTTTTCGAGTCAAATGTAGTTTATGTGGCAACTTTTATCAAACTATTCGATACTATCGATAGTATCGATAGTTTTACATAAAACTATCGAAACTATCGAGTGGAGCGACTATCGATAGTTTTGCAGCTCTAGTTTGAAAGCCATTGAAAAGAAAATGGAAAAAAGTGAATATCGTGTGCTCCTTAAGCATAATTTTTTGTGGAGAAAAGTTAAACTTGATAAATATTATGAGGACTCTGTACTATCAATATCTATGGCAAAAAGTAAGAAAGTGGTTTACTGAATTTCATTGTGGCCGCACAAGGACGAATATTTTGGACGCCCAGTTTGGGTCTCTATACCCGAAACAGTTGAAAACATTCCCGACAAGATGTCGACTGATCGGGGAGAGAGAGAGAGAGATTGTGAAAGCTATAGGACATCTCAAATGGATTAGTGGTTTCTATTTTAATTCACAATTGAGCAAAAATTCAATCGTGTGATAATTTCTCAGGAAGGTTTGGCGTTTTTTAACCGCAATATGGACAAGTTGTTGTGCTCTTTGGTAACCGTAGCTCCCCAAATTATACTAGAAACCAAATGGTAAACAGTGGGTTTCTCATGATGAAATGATGCCAAAGTAGGTCAAGTTGGAATTTTCAGTCATATGGACCGTTTTTTGGTATACTCGCGGTACAATCCACATTAACTACCTTCAAAGGAGTAAAAAAAATCAATGGTGAATATGAAGCTAACAGTTTTGGTTGGTTAAAGGATGACTTAAAAGAAAAATTACAGTAGTTGCCCTAGAAAAAGTTCCTTCCCACTAAGAAAATTTAAAGGTGAATACATATGCAGTTTCCATGGCAAAAATTACAACGAATTACTCCCTCAGTCACTCTATCCACCGGATTAAGAACATGGAGGCTACTTCTTGTTGCCAAACCTGAAGAAACGGCTCGGTAGAAAGAGATTTGACTCCGGCGATAAAATCATCCCATAAGCAAATAACTCTTTTGGTAACCTTGACTAATTATTTTTAAGAATTGATAAAAAAATAAGTAAAATATTTTACTTAATAAGTAAGTAATATATTAATTTGGGATTATTAGTGCGTTTAACAAATTTTAAACTTAAGTGAAACGTTGTTGTAAGTGTATGGAGCTTAAAAGGGACAACATTGAAAAATAGAATGATTTTGTATCGAAGAAATCGGCGTTTCATTAAAAAAGTCACAAACCTATTGTTCGCCGGCAAACAAAACAGCTGACTGCGAAAACGCGAAATATTTTCTGCTGTTTATAATTAAAGAATTTTATTAATGTGAAATATGAATGAAAATTATTCTTTCAGGATATTTACAGTGATACTGATAGAGAATCATTCCATTTATGAATATACAGGCTGGCGCAGAATTGATGAAGTGGTGAATTCTTTGTAACTTTTTTATTTATATTATTTAAATTTTTTTTACATAAATTATATTATAGGGAATTTGTTTTTGGTTAACTTTGTAAAATGATATCCTGCTTGGCACATACGTGTTCTTTTCAACATATTTTCTTTAACTCTTTACAAAATTTCGGGTTAATTTCGATGGCTCTTGGATTGTTCGCATACACTCTTTCTTCCAAATATCTGCAAAAAACTGCTTATGCGTAAAATAATGCAATTGCCAAATATCTCGCTTACCCAAGCCTTTAAGATATGTTTTATTGAAACCAAAAGCTGGAATTGGTTTTCTCAGCTGGCCTAACAAAATTTTTCAACATTACCCGATATTCACTACAGCTGATTAAAAATGAACAATGTACCAATGTCATTTTCAAATATATCTGAGCCCACTATCCTTTCAAAAGTTACACTGAGCCAAGAAGTATAGTTAGGTGAATGTAACTGTCGCTGATGAGTAGCACAAATATTATAGTCTTGCTTATTGAGCTAACGATTTTATAAGCAAATGGGCTTCATCGCTCACCATTAAATTGTGAATAAAGTGTGAATTCTTTTCAGCTTTTTCATGGAAACGAATAGCATAGTCAAGTCGTTGCCGTCTGTCGAATTCTATTCTGTTTCAATTTGAACTTTAAATGGGAACAAGTGTAATTTGTATGAAATTCTCTGCAGCGTCTGCCGTGATAGTCCAAGTTGTGTCGAAAGTCTTCTTGTTCAAGTTCAATATTTCCAACAGGGTTCCCGACATGTTGGTCTTCCAGTACTAGTAAAAGGGTTCTTACAGACCGATGTTGATGAAAACTTCCAACCAAATGGCTTACTTATGTTTAATTTGATTAGGATAAAGTACGTTTCACTTTACAAGTCAAATGACATGCGATAAATTTTAAGGAACAAATAGCATTAAAGTTAATTGTAAATATTTTATATAATATTTTATATTATATATAACAGAATGGAACAACTAGCTGTTGTTGGCTGAAGACCGCCACGCCTTCACCATCAGCGTTCTTTGCATTTGGTCAACTGTGAATGGATTAGAAGTGAGCACAAGCCGTGAAAAAGTGCACATTATTGTATTTTTTTTTTCAAGAGCAAATATTGTTTGTAGTGGCGACAGTAATTAAGTGTAAAGCAAAAATAGAGAGCAAGGAAACAAAAAACACACAAAACCATTGTACAACAGTTGAATAGACAGTTGTGTCAAGTGTGCAATATTTTTTATTGTTTGTGAAAGAAATTCAAAACTTCATAAAATATTAAGTGATAATAAAACTTTTTACACACAAAAAATTAATATGAATGATTTTGTATTATTAGTTAAAATATTTGTAATATCAATTAAAAAATTAATTAAATTTAACAATTTGATAATATCAATTAAGTTTTTCCAATCAAATTTATTAATACAAGTAAATTTTTAATTGAATTTTTTAATTAAAAATATTAATTGGTGAATACTTTTTTCTGTGTACAGGTACATCTATTGTGGAAGATATTATTTTGTTATTTATTTATTTGATTTTTTAGTCTGTAATGAATATAAAACTTAGAAAATCGCATGCGAACTAACACGTTCAAATAATATACGTTGTTTGTTTTTTCTTTTACACATACACATATTTTTACACTTGTATGCTCATTTTTCAATTGTCATTCGGTGTGCACTAGTGAAGTACATACGCTTCGACACTACAATACGTAATGCCCTGGCTTGGCAGATAAACAAATGTTTTTGCATGCTTTTGATAAAATTGAGTACAAGTTTTAGTGTTCTCACAAAATCAAAAGCACTAAAAAGAGAGAACAATTCATTAATGTACATCATCAAGATTAAGCAAGCAATCATCTTGTGCTCAGCTCTAGTATGGATTCAGTTAATGCAAATTTCAGCTTTAAATGCTAATTTTTCAGTGCAAATGGAATATGTAAATTCCTTTACAAAGCTGAAAGCTTTTTCTGTAATGCAAGCTCAATTTGCAATTTTTTTTAATTAAATAAGTTGTATACATATGTATTTATATAGAAACATATAAAGTTCGAATAATAATAATTAAAATGGTTTATATGTAGCTGACGGTGTGGATAAATTGACGACTATGTGTACACTGTGCCAACACAATGAATTAATTGTTGGTTTTGAAAATATAAAATTCAATTATTTTACTACACTGTTCGATTGTGTAGCTCTTCATCTTAAATTCCCCCAAGACTTCTTCACAAAATACTGAAAAAATAAGTAAAGAAAAAATAAAAATTAAAAATGTTATAAGTAGGGAAAGGATTTTCATGCATTTAAAATCACGTTTTATGTACATAAAATATGCAGTAAAAATATAAAAATATGTATTCAAAACTAATAAAATATGCATTTATCAACTTAAAAAAAAAACACCTTCATTGCTTTCTTAACAAACATTTTGTCATTAAAAAAGCTCAGCTTCAATGCCTTCCTAAAAAATATGTGGTCAAATCATATGGAATACAAAATAAAATTCAGTTGGACTTTTATTTACGTACATGAATGAATAAATGTTTTTTTTATTGTCAAAGATAAATCTTTGAAGATTTTTTCTTAAAAAATTTTATGTTCCACGTCAGCAGAAGTTATTGGTGCATATTTAAATGCTGCTATTTCGTTCGTGTACTCAAATATCAAATTTCTATTAATAAAATTAAAGAAATTTTAAAGTCAAAAAGCTTGCACCCATATGTAAAAACTAGCGTGTTCTTCAAGTGTAAGTTAAAACCAGTTTTTGTTTGGAAATTTTAATTTAACATGCACTTCAAGGACACGTTATTTTTTTTTCCATATGGGGGAAAGTTTTTTGACTTTAAAATTTCTTTAATTCTATTTATTAATAGAAATTTAGTATCCGACAGCCTTCTGTCACGTTCTTCATCTAGTTACTATAGGATGTATCCGTATCATATAGGGTTGCCAATCGTACTGATTTTGCCAGTACATGTACTGATTTTTGTTTAAAGTACTGATTTATGCATAACTAGCAAATCAGTACGCAAATGTACTGATTTTTTCATGTATGTACTGTTTTTGTACTGTTTTTATATATTAATTATGATCAATGTATAAGAAAGCCTGTCATAGTGTTTATTTATTTTCTTTGAACCTTTACTTTACGTTCGCCTTAAGGCGAATTTATTTTCAAAGCGGTTTCCATATAATGCTCAAGCAAATCCTGCCAAAACTGTCAGAGATCATACAAATTTTAGTTTAAGTTAATGTTAATGTTAATTTTATTGAGATTTTTTAATTTAAATTTGCAAATAATGAATATAAAGTTTCATTTTCGAATAATTTTTTTGATAATATTATTTTTATGAATTACATATGCCTTGGTACAAAGTATACATTGAATTTATGTTTTGTTTTAAGAATGGTTAAAGCTAGGAATGTAACGAATGTTCGCATTTGAAAATTTTTCGCTTATTTTTGCTATTTGCATTTGCTAAAATGTATGCGAATATTTAAGACAAAAAAATTTTGTACTTCTTTTACGAAAAAAGTTTGCCATTAACAAACGTCAAAAACACGAAAATTATTTTAAGCCAGCATGAAAAAGATAAATATAGGGTACATTCGTAGATTCAGCAAATTTATGCAGAAGTTCTGGGATTTTTTCTGCGTATGCGTGATCAATTGTTGCACATGTTTTGCAACTGCTCAATATCTGTGCATAGTTGGCATTTTTGAACGAACTGCAAACAATTTTTAACCCGGCAAGTAATTTTATTTAAGAAAGTTGTCATCTCGTCGATGTGAAAGCACAAAAAACTCCTTATAAAAGTTTACACATTGTGCACATGGTTTGGACGTAGCTGACTTATAAGTAAGGCATTCTTCAAAGCTTTATCAGAAAGCTTTTCTATAAAAAAGTTCTCATAAGCATCAAAATTAAACTAAAGTCGGTGTTTGGAAATATACCTATTACATTTTTTGAAAAAGAAAAGGCATTGTATTTTCGGCAGCAGTATTTTCTACTTAAGACTAGTCTGTTAAAACTTTTACAAAATGTTTTGAGCACCATTCATTACTTCGTACAAACAAATTTGAATCGCAAACAATATTAACTAGTCATTGTTGTAGTAAATTCCACGCGAAACAAGTGTCACTCATTAATTTCATATACAAACATATGTATGTATCTTTCTGTTTTATGAATTCATGTTTTTAATAAATTAATACATATTTGCTCAATGCAAGACTCAGTTTAAATAAAATGCTATATGTAGTACATCCATGTATGTAATACAACTTCATGTTGTTATATAAATTTATTTTCATGTGATTTTTTAACGTATTGTAATATTTGCATTCGCTTTCGCAAAAATTAAAATGTAGTATTCGCATTCGCATGCGCTAAACTGGTATTAGTTACATCCCTAGTTAAAGCCTTTTATATTGAAAAAATTAATGTACTGATTTTTTTTCAATTGTACTGATTTTTTCTCTCATGTACTGATTTCTACGATTTCAAAACTGGCAACCCTAGTATCATATCATATCTACCAGTAGAGGGCGCTGAAAAATATTACACAAAAATTTTTGGGTTTAAAAGAGCTATTATCCCATGCTATTTTTTTAATTTTAAATGGTATTGGTATTATTGACTTAACCCAAGCTATATCGAATAATATAACAAAATTTTTCTCGTTTTCTGTTTTTTTTTGTTCTTACACAGCTTTCAAATACTTTACAACTAATAAAAAAAAAACAAAAATTAGATTTATAGCATGAAAAAACTAAAAAATGTATCAAAAATATACATTTATAATAAAATATGCAAAAATATGTATTTATTATAAAATATGCAAAAATATGCATTAACAAATCGATGCCGTTTTGGCACAAATTTGTTGATTCGCAAAGATAGTTTATTTACGTTGATCTAAGACCAACGACAGAAAACATGTATTTATTAACATGAAAATCCTTTCCCTATTTATAAGGAATTCAAATCATATACACACATATGTAGTTTATTCTGCGCCTCCCTATTTGTATGCATGTGTATGAATATTTGACATAAAATTAAGAAATTCTAAAACTTAAAAATTATTGCAAAATTTTATTTTTCTTTTTACAGTCAAATATGTAGTTTTACTTGTTTTAGGATATTATTTTTTATTTCAATGGTTCCTTCAATAAACGATATTTGATGGAAGGTATGTGGCGTGCCTATACACTCAATCGATTTAATTATTTTTAATATTTAATCAATCAAATCGTACTCATTATCATTTTAGTTTTGCAAAAAAAAAAAAAAAAAAAAAAAATAGAAACAAACTTGCATGCAACAAATTAAAAGTCATGTATGTCCATTGACCAGTTAATGTTAGAACGTGTTCTTTAAATAATATTCACACAAATAGACTTGCTAACACACACACACACACACACACATACACATACGTACATTTCTTCAGTGAAATATGCAAAATAAAGAATAAAAAAAACAAATAAATATTATTTTTTAACTTCCCATTAAATATGTATCGATGTTTAAATGAATGGAAACAATTATTATTGAATTTCGAACTAAACCACATCGGCAGCCAACATTTACTTCATCATCAGCACCTTAAAGATGGACATAGCTGCATACATACAGACGTACACGCAAATGCCAATTTGCAAATGCATCTCGTCCACACACTCCAACACACACATCCACACACACACACACGCACATACAGTTAATACTAGCATGGATCTGGCAACTGCTGGTCTATATGCACGCTGATGATTATAAAGATTCACATGAGCCATAGAGTCCAAATAGATTTTGGCATTTTATTTTTATAGTCTTAACGCAACACATCTCGACTCTAGTTGTGTGTAATCTTATTATTTCTTTCTTTGCGAAAGCTAAACATTTCGACATGCTAAAGAACAGCCAAGTACTTCTTCGCTAGACACTCTAGTATCCACTTGAATACTCAGTCAGCCAGCCAGCCAGCCATCCATCCAAAAATTATATAGAAAACAAATTTAAACGACTACAAATTCATACTACTCAATTGCACTGTGGCAAGGTCGAGCATAAATTGACAAAAGTAATTCCATTTCTATGGTAAAGCAGGTAAAAGTAAAAGTAAGTTGACAGTTGGGCATGTCATGTCTCATAAATTTTGCAGAAAATTTCTTGAAAAGAATCATTTACGATCACGAAAGAGTTAAAATCAAGGTCCAATTTAGAAACAAGCAACAATATTTTGTGTGTCCTCGTAGCATAGTCATACAGATCTTAATTTGGGCTCTGAGAGCCTTCAAGCCTTATAAATCTCCAGGACCTGACGGTATCATACCGACTCAAATATAGAAAGTATGGAATCTCATAGACCCCAGGCTATTGAGAATTTAACGCAGTTGTCTAAGACTGAGTCATATTCATAATAAGTGAAGGGAAGCGAGAGTGGTCTTCATTCGGTAGGCTGACCAATACATCTTACATCCTTTCTTCTCAAAACATTAGAAAGGATGGTTTATCATTATATACCAAAAACTATTAAGGGTAAGCTACTTTCCCTGCATCAGTATGCATACCAAAGGGGAAAGTCGGCAATACACAAGCTGGTTAGCACATTAGAAAAATCACTCTTTGTGGGTGAATATACCTTAGCGCACTTCGTAGATATTGAGAGGCTTTTAACAACATTTCTTCTGATGCGTTAATTAATGCCTTTTCTAATTAGGGGGTTAATGCAGGAGTTTGTAAGAGGATTCAGAATCTAATAACCTATCGTATGATAAATTCGGCTCTGTGAGCTTCTAGGTAAACCAGTTTTTTTTTTTAAATAAGAATACACCACAGGGTGGAATTACTTCAACACTGCTGTGGAATCCAGTTCTAAGTCCCGTGGTGCTACCTCTAGAATTGGGGGGGAGTACAAAATTGTGGCTTATACTGATGATGTGGGAATAGCTGTCAGATGAAAATTCCTCACTTCTCTAAGGGATATCCTGCAGGATGGTCTTTCATATTTAACAAGATGATTGGAGAAACGAGGGCTTGCCGTAAATCCTAATAAAATGGAACTAGTCCTCTTCTCCAGCAAGTATAATATACCTGTTTTCTAACTTATCACTCTCAATAATACGGAGATAAAAGTGCCCAAAAGTGCAAAATTCTTCAGTCTGAAATTTAACTTTCTAGAGAGAGAGAGTGAAAAAAGCAACAATTTCACTGTATCCATTGGAAAAAAACTGGCATATTATGCCGAAACTCGTTAAATCTATATTGTAATAGTGCATTCAATTCTCAGGTATGGAATTTTGGTGTGTTGGCCGTTCTTGGAGAAAAATTCGTATCTAAATTACACAAAATTAAAAGAATTGCATCCTTGTAAATAACCAGTGCTGCTCGCACTACCCCTATGGATGCATTGGGGATGCTCCTGCACCTTCTACAATTGGACCTAGTAGGGAAGGAGATAACAATAACCTCCGCAATCCGTTGTACCTCTGTAGAATACTTGACGATTAAGCTTGAGGATTGACCAAACCTTCCCCTACACTACTACACAAACATCTATACAAAACCCGAATAGCATCAACAGAACTGTGGAGGAATAGTACTCTAGACAAAAGAAAAAGTATTGATTTTTATCAGGACGGCTCTAAAACACAAGAAAGCGTTATGGTTATGGAGTCGTTTCAGGGACTTTAGATCTTCGCATTGAAAAGCGACTTCCGGATCATTGCAGTGTCTTCAAGGCAGAGATCCTTGCTATAAAAGAAGTTACGGATTGATTGAAAGTGAATATCAATTCAAGGACTGGTAATGGAGCAGCTATTATGGCCCTTGAATCCCACTTCTAAGTACAGTAACAGCCCTCGATCATATCTAAGCGAGATGGCACATAACTTTGATATAAGGATTATAAGACTTTCAGGGGAACTCTAGGATTGATGAGCTTACTAGTACTGGGACAACATTGGGATCATCTGTATCCCGGGACATAGATAATTTCAGGGAAATCTAGGGCTGATAAGCTTACTAGATCTTACAGGTTCCACCGGAATGAAGATGATGAAAAAACCAGAAGGTGGTTGACAAGAAATTATTGCATGATCACCACGCAGTTATAAACTTATCTATATAGGAAAATACGGCTTCTTCTTACAATAAAGAGAATGACCACAATGGGCGCTCTTGAGTTCAAGGAACTTTCTGACGTCGCCAGTGTTGAACTGCAATGTATTAGAAGCTTCACATTGAACTCTGGTTGGTTCATCTGTGGGGACTCCGCATAAGTAGAGTCTTCGTGGTATCACAATGGACCAAAACAGTCTAAGTGAGCCCGGTATTCTGACCTCCACCCTTACATAACCTAGCCTAACCTATTGCGTATCTCCCCAATATTACTAATATCAAGCTATAAAAGCATAAGTGTAATAAAAAATGGATTAGGTCAATATTTAGTGCCTCTCTCTTCAACCTAACCTAACCTACTGTGTGACTAGACAGAGTATACCAAAAAGGAGAGTGGAGTCTTAGGACACCCAGTTATAGCTATGCTGCTTAGCTATATAAAACAAACTTAATGTGTTGAATAACAATGCAATAAAATATATTATATGATGATGTCAAATTCACCGCAACTATTTTAAAGCGTTTCCATTTATTTTCTTTTCTAGCGCTGTGCGATTAAATTAATGTATTGTTTGTTAGCCGGCTTACAGCTGATCGGCTGTGTTCTCTGGTTTGTGCTCATGTGCAAAAAAAAAAAAATACAAAAACCAATTGAGTAAACATTCTCATTATTTTTGTTTCACTCACTTCAATGAACGAAACAAAACAAAATCAAACAATTTGTTTAGTTTATTTTCGTACACTGGTTTCAAGTACAAATGAATCAAAACAAAAATAAATTTATAAATGTAATAGCGTCGATTATTTTTGATACGAAAATTACGTTCTAACTCCTACATCGCGCCATAAATAGCATAGCTACAAAAACATTTGTATACAGTCTAATGATTGCCCTTATAGCAAACTATGGTCTAGAACTTAGACCCATAACTATCCATGTTTAGAAGTTCATAAAAATCACTTGCATAGAAATTTATGTGACCAATTCTTTACCAAGAGGAAGCTGTACAATTCAAGAGCAACTTGAATATGAGGCTGAATAATGCCTTTTCACACATAATTATTTGTTTATTATTTATTTCATACTTTTCCATTAGATGCTTTATATTCCATGCTGTCTGCCAGCTCTTACAGGCGTTCATTGTTAATATGTATGTACCAGCCCATGGTGCAGTAGCATAGAATATTTGTGTATAAATGATTGTTTTGTATGTAAATATGTATGTATGTACTTGTAGTAAATGTGACTACATACTGTTTAAATGTTTTAAATAAATTTATGTTTCCTTGTCGTCAACAACAACAACAACAACAGTACAGCAACTAACTGCAACAAAAAGACAACAAACATGTACATTAAAATACGTAACCAAATTATAAGAACTCTTTTTAATTTTTTTTTTGAATTTGATTTCTTTTATTTTTCATTCTTTCATTTGATTTCGTAAATGATGTGTCTCTGCTTAGCAAATGAATGCATATTAAAAAAAATGCAGCAATGAAGAAATATATAGCAGTGGTTTAAGAAAATAATCTGATAGACAGATTATGCTCTGACAGTGGCGGCTGGACTATCGACGAGTGTTGCATGATAACAAGCTGTTTAGCGCGTTGCCCACTTTACACTTAAATTAATACTTTTCCAACGTTTAATGAGTTTTTTTTTTCGAGTGATGGTATATTTCTTTGGACGGGGCTTGGTTTAATTTATAATGATTTTCCGTTATCCCACGTCCAATTTTTTTTACTAGGTGTTACCTTCGTTAGGAAAGGGAAAGTGATAGAGAAGACAGTTGGTGAAAAAGGAGTAGAGGAAAGCTTCATTCTTTTATAACTCGATTGTTGCAGGTTGTTTGATAAAACAGTACTGCAGCGCCTCTGGTGTCGATGAGGCGTATTAAACTTCAGTGTTTTAGTAGCTACCAGGGCAAAAGTGGTGTAACCTACATTATTTACATTACCAATTTTAAATGATTCTGCCAAAAAACACCCCGGCTTCAACGCAAAGCTCTGATAGAAGAAGATAAGAAGAAGTACGTAAAATATAAAAATTAAATTTTATTGGGCGTGTCTTCGCCAATTTTTGAAATGCAAGATTGTGTATTTTCAAGATCGCAAATCGATAGAGTTGAACCACTTAAGCAAAATATTAAATTTTAATGGGCACGACTCCACCCATTTTTCTAGATGAAGGAGTGAGTCTTTTTTAGAGCTTAAGGTGTGGTGTAAATTTCGTAAAAATCAGTTGAATAGAACCGCCTGAAATGTTATAATAAATTTTAATGGGCGTAGCCCCTCCCATTTTTCAACTTTAAAATTGTGTATTCACAAGAAGCAAAGGTGGGTGTTTGATAGTTTTCGAAGCAATCAAATATGTAGAGTATCATAAAAAAAAATAAAAAAAATTGGGCTTCTTCCCGCTCACTTTTTTGCAATGCGACCTAAGGGAAGCTATACCTTCTCAGACAAGAAAAAAATGTTTACAATCGGCTTAAAATGTACAGATCTCTGAAGTAACATTGCCAAAAAAAAAAATAAATTGGAGACCAATTGATAACTTCCTTCTTTTTTTGAAGTTTGTCTGAAAGCCAACTTTTGGTATTAAAAAAAGGGAGCCGAAAAATCGTTTTACAGAGCATAATATACCAAAGTAATATTGAACTTAAATAATTAAATAGAGCAATAAATTTATTATTATTATTATTAATTGGTTACACCACTTTTGCTCTGGCAGGTCATGTATTTCTCGAGCATCTTTTGTCTCACGTTGTTTTCTATATCACTATCTATTTTGTGACAGTGTATCTCTCTCTCTCTTTCTCGTACCTTCTACGTTTGTGTCTCTTTTATTCTCTCGTCTTTGCAGCGATGCCAATTTAGCGCTTTTCGTGCTAGATTTAGCTCGTTTTAACTATGCCAAACGCGCTTTTTTCCAACTTAGCGCGTTTATTAAAAAAGCGCTAAATTAGCGCGTTTTGAATAAAGTCAATAATATCATTTTAGTTCAATATTTTTTTAACTTTTTTTATATAAATTTAACAATTTTCTAATATCCCAAGCTCCGATAAAAGTTTTTAAATTAGTTAATGTTTCAGCTGTCGCAAACAAAATTCGCTTGAATAAAAAACGCGTTTTTAATACTGTAATGACAAATATTTTGAAATTTCACAAATAAAAATATGTACTACATACAATGACCCAAAAAATGTATATTACTTACAAAGCTTCTATTATAGCTGAAGTACAAAAATAAATTAAAAGTAAAAACTAAGCACTTCGATTACTGTGAAGGCGATTCTGATTCTGTATTAAATGATTTTAGTTAATTAAAACATAATGTCGAGGAACCAATATTGCAAAATCTGAAAAATTAATTGTATATAAGAGTACTAATACATACATACATCGACTTTTATTGAAATTTAATTTAGCGTGTAAAAAATAACGCGTTTTTGCTGTAAATATTTGACAATGCTGTAACTTAGCGCGTTTTGAGAAGGGTAGTAGCGCGTTTGGGTTATAAATAGTTGGCATCGCTGCGTCTTTGTACGTTTTTGCCTCTCAATCAGTGTTACCATATGTGAAGATTTATCTTATTTTAGAAGTTTTTCGACATGTTAAAACGACAAAAAAGATTTCTTATCTAAAAATAAGATTTTTAAAAATTTTACTTTTGGTACTTTTAATATATTATTGAGGGAGTTTTTGACTAAACAAATTTTCTGATCTTGCACATATACTATACAGTAAATATTTTGTGTTATTTGGCTTTACCTTTAATAGTTCACAAGAAACAAAATAAATTTTAATTCATTTTCATTCATTTTATTGTTGCCAAAAAAGAAAAAAAGGGGTGTTATAAGTTTGTAGTGTGTGTCTGTGTGTCTGTGTATCTGTGTGTCTGTCCGTGTCCACGTACAGGCCAAACGGCTGGACTGATTTTCATTTAGTTTTTTCTGTTTGAAAGACGACTTGATCGAGAGGGTTCTTAGCTATGTTTGAAGAAAATAGGCCCAGCCGTTTAGAAGATATAACATCTTTTCTGAAAAAAGTCAGGGGTTTTTAAAATGTTTGATTTTTGTTATATTAAACTTATTTGGTTAGTAAATGGGCATAATGCAGTATATGTATATGTACTGCATTCAAAATTGCAGTAAGCAGTAAATTTACTGACTACTAAAAAAATTCAGTAAATTTTTACTGCTAATGTACCAGTAAAATCGTAGGGCCGTAATCATAATAAAATTGTAGCAATCGGCAAAGTTTTTTCATTCAAATATTGAAACTTTTGTATGAAAAACATTTAGCTACTTGGTAGAATTTCATTATGAATACGGGCATTACTGATTACTGAAAATTCAATGCACCTCATCATATAACAAATCATTTAGGCAATTTATAAAAATTTTAGAAAAAATTTTTAGTAATCAGTATAAATTTACTTGTTAAACATTTTTTATTGTTTTTACTGAAACTTTAGTGGTACTGCAGTGCTCATCTACGGTAAATGCCTTTACTTTTACTTTTTAATTTTTAATTCCTGTTGTTCATCGTTTAGTTGTTGCTGTTCTTGTTGTTGTGTACGCATTGCAATTAAAATAAATTCAGTAAAGTGCGACTTTGACTCGCGCACTTTCGGTTTTGATCAGTTTTTTGATATAGTTTTCTTCCTTTTTTAAGTTTTTTCAGTTTAAACGATTTTTTTCAGTTTTATCGCTTTTTTCTCGTTTTGCCGTTTTTTTCTTTTTTTGGGGTTTTTAATTTTCGCAATTTTTTTCATTTTGGCGATTTTTTTATTTTGGCGATTTTTTCTGCTTTTTTGGGGTTTTTTTCATTTTGGTGATTTTTTTCTGTTATTAGGGTTTTTTTATTTAAGCGATTTTTGCATTTTGGCGTTTTTTTCATATTGGCGATTTTTTTTTAATGTTTTTTCATTTTCGGTGATTTTTCTGGTTTTTCGCGATTTATTTTAGTCCTAGAAATTTTTTTTAATTTGATGCATTTTTCGTTTTGGCGATTTTTTTTGTTTTTAGCGATTTTTTTAGATTTGGCGATTTTATATTTTTTTGATTTTTTAGTTTTACCGTTTTTGAAAATTTCAAGAGTTTTGCTCTTACGGTTTCCAAGATACAGCAAGTTGTCAAAATTACAAAGTCAAAATTGCATTAACTGATGGAACACCCATTGATTTAAATTTTTTAAATTTAGTGTTAATTGTTGTAGTCTGTATAAAAATACTTTTAAAATTTCAAGTGTATATGTGTACATACAATTGTATGTATATTAATTACATGAGATTTTAACATTTTTCGTTGCTCGTTTTGGAACACCCTTTAGTTTTTAACTCTCATGTATTTGTTGTTGTAGTGGCCAAATGTCTACACATTGTGTCCAAATTTCAAGTCCGTAGCTCTTACGGTTCATTTTCACCTTTGGTGTACGGAAATATACAGAAAAATAACCGGTGGCGGCGCACCGTCGGCTTCGAGCCGGTCGACTTGTTTCTCTGCTTGGTATTGCTTCTTTCAAACACTAATACACTCATACATAGCTCACACCGATTTGACAATGCAAAGAAATCTCAGCAAAGAAATCAAAGTCAAAAGATTTTTACCCCCTAGCGTATAGATGTTTACACATCAAAAAAAATTTTTTTTGCTCGACTTGAAGATTTTTGAAAAATAGATATGGCAACATTGCTCTCACTGTATCTAATTTTCTCTTTCGCTTCCTTTTCCCTAAACGTTTTTTTATCTACCTTTCCCCTACCTCTACCTTGTCTTTTTATATTTTGCTACTGCTGCTTTTATTATGATCTCCACTGTTCATATGCATATGTAGCATTAATATGAAAACGAAGATGTATCTTGAGATTTAATTTGTTAATTTTTTTTCTGCTGTGTTGTATTCACATTTTTCGTTAATTTTTCTATATTAAGATGCCTCAAAGACAAATGGACAGTCACAAAATTGGACATTTAGTCAGTCATTTAGTTAAGTCAAGCGTTTAATAAGTAAGTTTGCTGAAATAAATTTAAAATAATACGAGAAAAACAATAACAACTCTGCCTGAGGAGGTATTCATAGTGGCCACTCGTTGTGGTACAAAATGTCTAGATATATATATATATATATATATATTATTTTTTTTAACTCATCTCATCTTGTGAGGATTTTTCGTTTATATTTTTTTTAACTCATCTCATCTTGTGAGGATTTTTCGTTGTTGTTGGTGAAAAAAGTGTGTCTTGTTGTTGTAGCAAACATCAACTTTACTTCATATTTGTGTAATTGGGTGTCAACAGATTTGTAAAAGAGTGCAGCGATTGAAATGTTTGGGAAATATGTATATAGTACTTGTGTTTATTTATTTTACTACAAGATGAGAAAAATGGAGTTAAATAAAATTTTAAAGTTAAAATGGAAAAAATTAGATACTAAATATACCTACGAGCCATTAGTTGTTGGGAAATTTATACGAAGTCAAGAAAATGTTTCAATCCACGCGTTGAAGTATTAATGGCTCGATTATAGATGTCAGCCTAATTTCAGTTGCGTTGTCAACTGTCAACTAAATCGAAGTTGAAATTAATATTACTAAGAAAATTATGAATATATGAGTGTTAAAGAGAAAACTTTTAAGTAAAATTATCGTGAAGATGTTCTGAGAAATTATTTTTCAATGAAGAGAATGTAGTAAAAAATGTGACACTTGAGAGCCGGCAAAATTCTAAACTGTTATATTAAAGAATAAATTCTTTTAAGTTCAGCATTTCAGCAGTGAGCTTGCTGTCCCTGCTGTTGAAAGTCTTTTTTGTTTGTTTTTTTTTTAATTTAATAAATAAAAATAAGAAATAAAATTAAAATTGCAAGAGACAAGACGATGTGATAATAAAAAATTTAGATTGTTTGGGAATAAAAATCAGTTTGCTTTCTATTTTTCCTGAACTCAAGTGATACATATAGTAATCAGAATAAGAGTGAAGACACCAAAGAGATTTTGGTTTGAAATATTTCCAGATAAATGACTTTTTTTTTGAAATACTTTTTTATAATCGCTAAAGAAACGTGGTAAATAAAGAATCAAGGAAAAAGCAAAAAAAAAAAAAAAAAATTAAAAAAAATAAAAATGAAGGTGCCAACATGCAAATTGTTTGAAAATAACTTTTTGTTTTCGGAGGCAAATAATCGTCTCCTAATAAAGAATTCTTAACGACCTGTTTTATGTTGTTCCTCCTGCTGCATGCAGCCAGTGGTCGATCATTTTGTCATTCATTAGTGCTGCTGTTGTTGTTGTTGTTGTTGCAACAGTGAAATTAAATGCCGTTAATTTATTTCAATTTCGGAGACATCAATCATTGTTACTGCACACTTTTATTTAAATGTAATTTTTGGGTTTGCCCAAATAAGCCAAATAAATTAAGTAATTCGAGACTTTTATACTTTTTGCGACTTTTTGCGACCGAAGGCTTTTAAAGTAAAAGGTAACCTTAATATATATATATTTTTTTTTAATATATCTACACAAAACAGTTGTTTATTTTAAGTGTTTTAAATGAAACTTATTTTATTTGCAATGTAAAAGGCATAATGCTTAATCATCAAACAAAACAAGTGCATATAATAATTACGCACTTGTTTATGGTCCTTCGAACCGGTTTATGCTTGCTGTCAGTTATTAGCATGCAAGCTCTATTTCAACGATATGCTTAATGAGTAAGATTGGAAATTTTGTTTGAAAAAAAAAAACAATGTCCCAATATAAAATAAGCGCCATATTTGACAACAAGGTCCGAATAAAATGTCAAAGTGTTCTGGTGGAAAAAAAAGCAAATGAACATCGAAGGTTTATTTCGATTTTGCTACTTTCTATTAAAAAAAGCTTTGTAAATACACAAAATGAATATACAATATTAAGCTTGAAATGTCGGAGATGAGTCAAAGTTTAAATTAACCTTAAAGTACATTTTAAGTTTTGGTTGTTTTTATTTCAAGCCCAGGGATTGAACCCAGGATCTTCGGCTTTGTAGAGTCGACGCGCTAACTACTTCAGCCAACGCCACCCTCGTTTTACCGATTTTTTCTGTTTTTGGCAATTTTTTAGCTTAAGCGTTTTTTAGATTTGACGCTTTTTTTCCTTTTTAGCTATTTTTTCGGTTTTTTGCGCTTTGTTCGGCTGTTTTTTAGTTCAAGGTTTTTTTTGTTTTTGCGTTTTTTGTTTGTTTTGTTGATTTTTTTCCTTTTTTGGCTATTGTTTTATTACATTTGAAAGATTAATATTATTTTTTGGTGTTTTTTTTTTGTTTAAGCGATTTTGCCGACTTTTTGTTTCGGCATTTTTTTAATTTTAGTATTTTTTAATTTTTTTCAGAAAATTTCAAGAGTTTGCGTTTTACGGTTGCCAAGATACAGCAAGTTGTCAAAATTACATTAACTGATAGGAATATACTTTAATTTAGATTTTTTAAAATTCAGTTTTAATTGGTATAGTCTGTATAAAAATACACTAACTTTGAAAGTTTCAAGTGTCTATATCTGAATTTATTAAACTTGTAGTGTGAACGAAAAAAACAGCTATTTATGGTTTTAATATTATAAAAACTTGTTCTAATTTTAGTTGTGAAAACAATATTCCAAAAAAGTTTTTGAATATTTTTGTGTGAATTTTAAGATCCTTAAAGATCTAAGTTTTATCTTTGTTCTACCTTTAATAGCAGATAATATTTTCCTGGTATATAGAATAAAACTTATAGATTGAACTTTTCTCCCCTGATAATTTTCATGTTGCTATATCACACTTTATCATGGCCACAAATGATTTAATAAAGATCAAAGAAAATAAGATTCGGCTAGAGATTGCATTTTAAATAAATTTAATTTTATGTTAAACTTGTGGCCAATACATATATGTAGATTTTGTTATGGCTATTCGCTCATGACGTCTCTATTTATTAGAAATTTCATTTCCACCTTGGCGACTAGTTGGCAAATATCTTTTGCAAAAGCGTCGCCAAATAGAATGCACTGTTACTGTTATAAAGGTTTAACTAAGAAAAAAAAAAA
The DNA here is from genome assembly GCA_949987645.1 of Tachina grossa. Taxonomy (NCBI): domain Eukaryota; kingdom Metazoa; phylum Arthropoda; class Insecta; order Diptera; family Tachinidae; genus Tachina; species Tachina grossa. Next base: position 37,238,057 of record OX465274.1, on the reverse strand, counting down.
AAAAAACTCAAGTCGTTGGTTTGCTATCGCAACAACTTTGTCATTATAATACAGTTGCCTGCCACCAGTTGTTATCCTTGTTATCTTATTTTCTTGTTAACTATGGTGCTCTTAATTTTGCCAATGACAAGCTTCTCTAATGAACCTAATTTTTGAATAGCAAAATCTGTATGTTGCAGCAACACACGGGGCATTGTGTGTGCTTCTGGTGTATGTACTCCTGTATGTCAAAACAACGCAACAAATATTCGTGTGCGCCAGGCATAAAACACATTGTCGCAGTTTTTTTTTCTTCGCTGCTTTTTAGTCGTATTCATTTACTATGAGTATGAGTATGAAAGCGTGGTGCCCAAAACTAACTATTACGTTTAAGATGTGGCACAAACCAAATTGCCAACAACAACATACATACATATATTGTTATTGTTCAATTTGATGTTGTTTTAAGTGAATCGCAAGTAAGAGGCGCGTACTAAATTATCTTCACGACCTCTTTGCAATAACACAGCAACAACACAAGTAACTTTACACAGAAAGAAAAGTAAACGCCTTGTGCCATACAAAAAAAAAAAAAAAAAAAAAACAAAGTGAAACAAAAACTTTAGCTTTTGAAATGCTTTTTGCTTTATTTAAAAAAATAACAATAAAAAATAAAAGCAACTGAAATCTAAGCCCCCTAACAAAACAATGAGTTTTGTAGTTGATACTGTGATATTTTACCCAAAAAGGTAGAAAAATAAATATTACACTTTTAACAACTATTAAACATTTTAAAAAAAAGGGGGAACAATTTACACACAAGACAAGATTTAAAATTAAGAAGAAGAAAAAAATTTTATAAAAATAGTATCGAATACAAGTGACCGTATAACAGTGAAGCGAATCACATACATACATATGTACATACGTTAGTGCAGTGTTGTACAGTGATGTTCAAATGTACAATTTTGACTTCCTGATATACAATACAAATTTTGCACTGGAGTTGACATTGTGTGCAGTTTTCCACTCACGCGCACCAATCAAGAAATTACTCAGGCTTGGCCAGGCATGACAATTTAATTACAACTGAATGTTAAAGCATCAAAAACTGATTTACAAAAAAAAAAAAAAATAGTTACAATATATCCTTCTTTGTGCCCTGAAATTTTAACAAAAAAAAAATTTTTTTTAAAGCACGACACACAGTGCTTTGATTCGGCAAAACTTTAGTATTTATCGCCGAAAAATTAAATTTCATAAAAAATTTTAAAATTGCTAAAAATGGTTGTAAGGATATGCCTACTCCCCCATAGATACATCCAGAATCTTAAAATTTTTATTTTAGCTGCATTTATTATGAAAACAGAGTGAAAATTGGCATACGTTTTTCAAATTTGTAAGCTTTGTTTCGTTCGTTACAAGGATATGGCTACCTCCCATATATCCTTTTTTTTTTGTTTGTCAAAAACTGAATTTTAGCTTCATTTATTATTTATTTTATTATTTCTAAAACTATGCATTATAGCTCCGTGGTAAATTTTGCTTCATTTGGTGCAAGGACATGACTTCCTCCCATATGTCCTTTTACAAGAAACTAAATTTTTTTGTTCATTTATGACTAGAATGCGCTAAAAACTAATAGTAGTTTCTAAAAATTTTCGTTTTAGCTCCGTTATAAATTTTATTTCATTCGATGCAAGCATATGACTATCTCCCATAGTATATCATTTTTCTCAAAAACTGGATTTTAGCGGCATTTATGATCAGATTGCAGTACAAATTAATAACTATTACCAAGACAATACATTTTACCGCTGTTTTAAATTTTGCTTCATTTGGGGCAATGGTATGATCATCTCCCTTGTATCCTTTTTCTGAAAAATTATATCTTTGCTGCATTTATGATGTGAATGCAGTAAATATTCATAACTATTAATAAAATTATGCGTTTTAGCTCTGCTGTGAATTTCTGTTCATTTGAAGCAAGGACATAACCACCTCTCATATATCCTTTTTATCAAAAACTAAATTTTAGCTGGACTTATGATCAGAATGCAGTAAAAATGAATAGATATCTCTTAAACTATACGTTTGGGCTCTGTTGCAAATTTTGTTCCATTTGGGGCAAGGACATGACTACCTTCCATATATCCTTTTTTATAAAAAATATGAAATTCATTTGCATTTATGACTAAAATACGCTAAAAATTAATAAGTATTTCTAAAACTTTGCGCTTTGGCTGTGGTGTAAATTTTATTTTATTCGGTGCAAGGATATGATTACCTCCCATATATCGTTTTTATCAAAAACTGGATTTTAGCTTCATTTATGACTAGAATGAGCTAAAAATTTAGAAGTATTTCGAAAACTATACGTTATAGCTCTGTTGCAAATTTTGCCTCATTTGGGGCAAGGGTATGACCATTTCGCTTATATCCTTTTTCTGAAAAATTATATCTTTGCTGCATTTATTGTGTGAATGCAGTAAAAATTCATAACTATTGATAAAATTATGCGTTTTAGCTATGCTGTAAATTTCTGTTCATTTGAAGCAAGGAGATAACTACCTCCCATGTACCCTTTTTATCAAAAACTAAATCTTAGATGTATTTATGATCAGAATGCAGTAAAAATTAATAAATATTTCGTAAAACTATTCGTTTTAGGTCTGTCATGAATTTTGTTCAATTCGGGCAAGGATATGAATAACTACCATATATCCTTTTTATAAAAAACTTAATTTTAGCGGCAATTGTGGACAGAATACGCTAAACCTTAATAACTATTTCTTGAAGAATGAGTTTTAGCTGTGTTGAAAGTTTCGCTTCATTCGGTGCAAGGACATGGCTAACTCTCGTATATCCTTTTTTTTTCTCAAAAACGAAATATTCGCTTTTTTATGTGATTAGAATGCGCTTAAAATTAATAGTTTTTTCTAAAACTATGTGTTTTAGCTCCACTGCAAATTTTATTTCATTCCGTGCAAGGACATAACATCCTTTTTATTAAAAACTAAATTTTTTATTAACTATTTTTTAAACTTTACTGCTATTTTTGTGCTTGTAATTGTATATGAAAAGTTAGTATAACCACAAGCTTAAAAAAAAGCAGGCTAAATCGAATTAAAAAAGGCTAGAACAATTTAGATGATCCAAAAACAGAAACAAAGAAGCCAAATTTTACATTTAAAAAAATCTATTTTAAAAACAAAATCTTATAAACGATAATGCCTTACATTTTTTTTTGTATATTTTGCTAAGCTTTTAAAATTAAAGAAATAGTTCAAATTTGTATCTTTGAAACAAAAGCTCATACACTGCACACACTCTATTATGGTATTCGTAAAATATTATAACATGTATTATATGTTTTTCCATTAAGCCAAAGGATATCAGCTAATGAGCAAGCAACTCATCTTAAGAGGCAATTCCAACTGGCTTGACTTGACTTCCGCTTGCCGCAAGTGAATAAATAAGTCTGCTTTGTTTATTACGACACAATTGATAAATACCGAGTTATTTGCTTTGGGTACAAATTCTATTCACTTAAAAAGAAGTTGTTAAGGAAAACAAAAGCTAAGGAAAGTCATAAGGCGACTGCGAAATTAGTTACGGATAAAAAGTTGTTTGCAAGGTTAAAATTGCTTTCATTAATGTTGAAATAAATATTTTTTTTACATGTTTTATTTCATTACATTAGGAGATAGACATTTGTAAAACAAAGCAAAATCTTCTAAGCGGAAAAAGGGCTCTAAGTATAACGAATTTACTATTAGAAATTTTTTGGCAAACAAGTTCTTGCGAAAAAATTGTCACATATGGTTTTTGCTGAACATTTTGGGACTCACCGAGTTTTCACTAGATAGTGCTAAATTTGAGAAATTTTGTGTGAAAAATAATGTCCTTTATTTCTCAGATCATAAATTTATTAAACAAATTAACTGCGTAAATTTCTAAAAATTTTTTACAAACCTTTTTGCCAAAAAAAGTACAATTTTAAGAATTAAGGATATTTGTGAGCGAGGCATGTCCTTGCACTGACTCTTAACAAGTATCAGCGAGCTTATCTGAGCTTTTGTAGAAATAACTTTCTCTGCATTCGAATCACAATTTTGTCAAAAGTACAATTTTTGAGAATACAGGATATATGGGAGGTAGGCATGTCCTTGCATAGACTTCAAGGAAATTATTATTAGGAACGTTTGATACAAATTTTTTGAAATAGTTATTATATTTCTTTTGCAATATGATCAGAAGTATAGGAAAAACAAATTTTATACAATTAAGGATATATGGGAGATAAGGGCGTCCTTGAACCGACCCCCAAAAAGACTCAGCAGATATTAGTTTTCTGCTATTCTAGAAATATATACAAGTTTTTATTGCATAGTTTGGTCAAAAGTGCAATTTTGAAAATTAAGGATATATGGGAGCTGAACTTGTAGTGCTGGTACTAATTGAAATGAAATTAACCAGGAAGCTTAACTGTACAGTTATAGGTATAGTTATAAATTTTAGAGCAGTGTTGATCACAGTTATGTTGCTAAAAATAATATATTTAAAATAAAGGATATATGGGAGGTAGGCGTGTCCTTGCACCGACTTAAATGAAATTTATTAAGAAGGTTTTGCAGAAAATGTTTGAAGTAGTTACAATAATTCTTCTGCAATCTGATCACAACTGTAGAAAAAAACTAGTTTTTTATTATGAAGGATATATTAAAGTGCAATTTTGACTATTAAGGACATAGGGGAGCTGGGCTTGTGCTTGCACTAATTGAAATGAAATTAACCAGGAAGCAGAAATATATAGTGTTAGTTATAGTTATAAATTTAAGCCAAGTATTGGACACTGTTATGTTTAAAACAAAATGTTTAAAATAAAGTATATATGGGAGGCAGGCGTGTCCTTGCTTAGACTTGAATGAATTTTACTTGGAACATTTGAAAGAAAATTTTTGAACTAGTAATCATATATCTTCAACAATCTGATCTTAATTGTAGACAAAACTAATTTTTTGTTATGAAATAACCTTGTACCAACCACAAAGAAATTTAGCAGCGAGCTTATTTGTGCTTTTTTTAGAAATAGGCAAAAGCGTTCTCTGCATTCTGATAACAATTTTGATTAAAGTGCTATTTTGAATATTAAGGACACATGGGAGTTGGACTTATGCTTAAACTAATTGAAATTAAACTAACCAGGAAGCTTAATTACATACTTGTAGGTATAGTTATCCAGTTAAGACCTGGATTGATCACAGTTATGTTTTTTATTTTATTTATTTATTTTATTTATTTTATTTATTTCATCTTTAATGTAATACAAAAGCCTTTAAGGCCAAAAACGCGTATTACATAGTAATATTATTCTTGTAATGTCTGAGTAAACTAAACTCAGTTAAATAATTATAATTAAAGAATTAACATCAATTATAATAATAATTAATTATAATAACAATATTAATTAATAGAAATTCAATTTCCAATAAAATCTTATAATTCTAAATTTGAAATTTTATTTCAATAAAATATTTAAAATAAAGGATATATGGGAGGTAGGCGTATCCTTTTACCGATTTGAATGAAATTTATAAGGGACGTTTGATAGAAAATTTTTGAAATAGTTACCATATCTCTTTTGCATTGTGATCACAATTATAACAAAAATTAATTTTTTGTAATTAAGGATATATGGGAGGCAGGTATAACATTGCAACAGCCCCAAAGAAATTAATCAGCAAGCTAATCTGTGCTTTTCTAAATATAAATAACGACTTCCTTTGCATTCTAATCACAATTTTGATTAAAATATATTTTTTAAATTTAATGATATATGGGAGCAGGGAAGGTCCTTGCACCGACTTCAAAGAAATTAACCAGAGAACCTACTTGTGCTATACACTTTATTCTGGTCACAATTTTGACTAAAGTTTAATTTTTGAAATTAAGGATATATGAGAGGGTTAGGCTTATCCTTTAATCGATTTTAAGGTAATTTGGTGTGCTAAAAACAAATAACAATCTTTAATGCATTTCAAGTTTATTTTTAAGTAAAGTTAAATTTGAAAAATTAAGAATGCTTTACTTATATCCTTGCATCGATTAGAGTAAGATTATTCGGAGAATTTTATTGTAAAGGGTGTTTTTTATTGAGGTATAGAACTTTAAGTTGGCATCACTTTTTTAACTGGCGGCCATTTTGTCAGCTGTCAAGTGATTAATATTTAGTTTGGTTTGCCATTTCATCATGAACAGGTTGACAAAAGAACAACGCTTGCAAATCGTGCAAATTTATTTCGAAAATAATGGTTCAGTTCGCGAAGTTTACCGCAAGCTCCGTCCATTTTATGGTCGACATAATCGTCCATCAGAGCAATTAATTCGGTTAACCATGGATCGTTTTCGCACTACGTTTACTCTATGTGATAATACGCATCCGCAGAGACGTCGAACAGTGCGCACCGAAGAAACAATTGCCGCTGTAGAGCAAAGTGTTGAAGAGGACCCGAATGAATCGATTCGCCACCGTGCACAGCAATTGGAGCCGACTAACCGACTATTTTGTTCCCGAATTGGATGGCATGAATGTGGATGAGTTGTGGTTCCAACAAGACGGCGCTACATGCCACACAGCGCACGTCACAATCGATTTATTGAAGGAAACATTCGATGAGCGCATAATTTCGCGGAATGGACCTGTCAATTGGCCACCAATATCGTGTGATTTGACACCATTGGATTATTTTCTTTGGGGATATGTGAAGTCGCTCGCCTACGCCAACAAACCAGAAACGTTAGGGGACTTGGAAGCCAACATTCGTGGCGTTATTGCCAACATACGGCCCCATATGCTCGAAAAAGTGGTTGAAAATTGGACCTGTAGAATTGGCTTTATTCGAGCCAGCCGCGGCGGCCACATGCCCGAAATCATATTTAAACATTAATGGCATAAAATTATCCTTCCAATAAAGCCAAATTGATGGACATTAAAACGATTTTCTTGTGTTTTATTTCAATTCGAAGTTTTATACCTCTTAAAAAAACACCCTATATAATCTTACATATAATTAACAACTTTTACCATTTCTCTTGTTACAACAGCAGCTATAGTTCATTTATCGAAATCAATTATATATGCAGAATATACATACATGTTCTTGCTACTATTTGAATTTGTTAAATGTATGGCTTTCAGTCAAAAGTTTTGTTTTGAAATTAAAAATTTTAATTATTTTTTTTAGATAATGTCTGATTACACGAATTAATGTTAGGAGCTTATTTTTTTCTCTTTAAAACAATCAAGAGTTCTTCTAAACAGTTTATGCCTAATATAGGGGGCTCTCAGACATTATTTGAGGCATCTACACTAATAATAATATTAGTACATTTGTTAAGCAAAAACTTGCATACAATTCGCACATTTAAATTAACTTCTCTCCTTCTGTTGCAACAGAACAGCAAAAAAAAGGCACATAAATGATCGCCAAAAAAAAGGTTAAAACATAAAAATAAATTAAGTATCTACATACAAAGTAATTTTAAAGCATGTCCATACATGGAACTGGGAACGACCATGACCACGCTGGCGACGACTGAATTTAAGAAAAAGCTCATTTGGTAGCAGCCACAACAGTAATAGTGTTTATTGTGTTGTTTATGCGTTTATTTGTTGCACATATAATATGTGCAGCAAACACATATTTCATTCCTTTTTTTTTTTCTATGGCAGTAAGTGTGAGTGTGTGTAGTATATATGGATTTGCCCGATTTTATGAGTATGTTGTTGCATATGTTGCACATTAGTTTTCTTATCTGTAATGTTGTCGTTGTTTAATATTGTTGTTGCAGGATTTGTTATTATTATTACATTTTGTTTGTTACGATGGCCAAATGTTGCTGTTGTTCTTGTTGTTGTTGTTTAGTTAATGTTTCTTCGGTTCGTTTTCATTTTCGTAATGTTACTGGCTGTTGTGAAAGTGTTAAAAATTGAGCGGAAATTAAAGAAATGCAATTTTCAAATTGATAATAAACTACAATAATGATTTTTCTTTCGGTTAATGTGTTTTTCGAATTTTTCGTTTTTCTTTTCGTATTTACAAATGTCCGAAAGCTCATAAATTTTAACTTTAAATAATCTCGTTAAAATTAGTTGTTGAAAAATTAAACAGCGAGCGTATGCTGGCCGAAGCAAAGAAAACTAATAATATGAAAATTAAAGAGCGGCAGACAGATAATTGTGATGCTTTCTTTTGCAGTTAAAGATAGGGGACTTGAAACTTCTAGCCATTGCTTGGTTGCCAAATTAGTAAAATTTTAAATTAGCTTGCCTCAAATCGCTTAAAATTCCACTCATTTGGGTAAAACATGAAGCAATATTCTGGAGTTAGGGACTTTGAACAAGTGCAAAAGACAGAATCTTAATGTAACATTTTGGTGAAAAAGTTAAGCATAGTATTTGGCAGCATCAGTACAGTTTTTTCAAGATTAAAGATTTCCAGACAAGACAGTCAACCCTTTAGAGTCGCAATGAAATCCTTTCAGAGGAGGAGGTCTAAGAAGGCGGCTTGTTTTATATACAGTCTGTTGACTTCATATTTTTGTTGAGAGTGCATTTTAAATCGATTTCTCAATTTTCTGTTTCAGCTATACTACTCCTAAATCTTTCATTAAACTCTAGGACAAGTTTTCAATACCTTTCAACAACGCTCTTTCCTAATAAAATCACTCAAAAAAATGAGCAGTTGTCAATTTATTGAGCTTTAACTGCATTTTGCTACTTTACTTGCCAAAAGCAAATAAATGAACTTATGAAAAATCAGTTTTGGAAAATTAAAATAAATGGGTGGAAGAAACATATTCAAAATAATAACACACAAAAAACAACATTTTCAACAGGCAAGCATGCAGGCAGGCAGGCACTCACTATCCGTCCACTTCAAAGTCATCAAGTAGATGAACAGCTACAACAAAATTAAAAAAAAATACTAAATAAAATTTTATGAAAAATATACAAATGTCAGTCAGTTACAGTATGAAAATACATGTGCGCTGCAACCCAACAAACATTTGCTCAAGTATTTGAGATACAGTTAAATTGATCATATACGTTAGGAATGAATCTACAAAGAAATATAGGATTAAATTTGTAAACTAAAATTTATTTGACATAAAGTCTTAATATATTTAATTTGAAAATTTTACTTGTCCCTATGGTTAAGCAATTGTATATATGCATTTCGTTCCCACTTTTGGAACTCATCAGTAGACTTCAACCCAAAATACTTTTGAGTTTATCTAACAAACTTTGTATTTTTATAGTAAGACTCTAATGAGAATCATAATATACAATATATTAGCCCAATTCACAATCTTGTGCAAATGGTCTTGCATCGTTGCATGTGCAAAATGGTATAGTATATTGATAGTCACCACTTAACAATTCTTAGTGGTGTGTATCAATATACTATACCACTTTGCACATGCAACGATGCAACACCATTTGCACAAGATTGTGAATTGGGCTATTATGTATGGCAAAAATTGCATCTATTGGGATTTGAGGTCGTGTAGTTGTGTAGCCTGCTGTGGTCAATGTGCTTAATGCATTATTCACAATCAGTGTGAAAAGTACCACAACGCTGGTTCTTAACGGTTTAAGTTGAGTTTCGAGCTGTGGTGCATTCTTAAGTATACTCAACTTACACTTTTATGGTGAATATTTTAGCACAGCATTGAACCTACTAAAAGCATATTTATTTAGAAAGGGACAAAAAGTATTCACACGAAAGCAAATTAGAGAGTTAAACTGTTTTACAAAAATTTTGCTCATAAAATTTTACACAAAAAGTTGAAAACATACACCTTAGAGGCTAGGCTTCCTGATTTAACATTGAACGAAGAAAAAAACTTAAAACTCAAATCTCTCAGAATTATAAATCAAGACAGTGTGCATGCTGGGTGTTGTATGCAACAAACATGAAATTTGTGCTTTCAATGTCTGGGAAGCAACAAACAATGCTACATTACTTAACAACATGCAACAACAAAAACAAAAACAACGGCAACAGTAACATTAACAGCAGCAACAGCAACAGCAGAGACAACAAGTTTATAAAATATTCATTTACGAAAGAAAAAAAGTGTGGCACAATGATTAATTGGCATTTGTTTTGATTTTACATTTATGTATATGGATTCGAATACTACTTATAATTTCGGAAATAAAAATTGAGTTTTGGCGTGTGTAAAAGATATCGCTGCCGGCCTGAGCGAAGAAAACTGTGTTAAGGGGGCGTGCCATATATTTTTGAATTATTATTATTTTATTTTTTCAGTTAAAACTCAAAGATTGAACTTTATTATTTTGTAGTTCTGGAGATTTTTCTTAATGGCGGGTTTGTTTTAATTGATGAATTTCTGCGGCAAAATATAGTAATTATTTTATCATTCATTTAATTTGATTTGGATGATTGCAGAATGCTATTTTTATTTTGTGAACACGCACACACACCCACATTTATTGATTGATTTATTCTCTATGCGTATGCTAATGAACCGGAAACTTTTTAATTTAAATTTTAGTTAGTAGCTGGATTGTTTGTCTAAATTTGTGTTTAGTTTAGGGTTCTATTATATTTTAATTAATATTATATGAGTTTTCAAAGCAACGGGGCTAGGCAGATGTTAGAATTGAGTAAAACAATTTGCATGTGAGATCAAATAGTTTTTTAATTAATTTTGAAAGCTCCGTGCTAGTGACACAGACAGAAAAAGTGATAAAAAATATATCATTTGTCTTGTCACAAGTCTATTTTTAATTGTGTAATATTAATGGGCGCTAAAATAATAAATCATTAGTGCAATGAAATATGTATATATATTAATTTTTGTTGTTTTAAATAAAGAAACTTAAAAAATTATCTTCCTATTAAGATTTGCTACAATTCAATTCTTAGCTATGTTTATACTCAGGCTATGGATATTTAATCGCACATTCGGGATATCTATTTATCATTCGCCACCGTATACATACATTCGTGTATATAAAATAAAATAGAAAATTTGTGGGTGTGTGTTTAGCTGTTTGGAAACATTTTTATGTGTGTTTGTAAATCAGATAGCCCTGTATATGCGCACGTGCAGCCGATTAATAGTCAAAGTATTCTTATGCTCATGCGTATGATTGCAGCTCACACAGTCTATAAATTTTAGTTATAGTTCTTTGTGCTGTGTAATTAAGAAAATGCGTATAAACATAATTGTAGTTGGTAAAGTAAGAAAATAAAAAAAAACATGTTGATTATTGAGTTCTTGTTTAAACTTTGTTATTTGTTTTTGATCTTCTCATTTATTTAAATGAAAGCTTATAATATAATAACTCTAGTTGTTCTAAGAAACTTTGGGTAAAGGTTCCCTGATGATCTGCATCAGCAACAGTGAAATGCGCATAGGATCCAGCTAAACCCCTCAATAATCAATTTCAATGTATTTTCAATAAAAAAAAAAATATTTTACTTAATAAGTAAAATATTAATTTGGGATTATTAGTGCGTTTAAAAAATTTTAAACTTAAATTTTAACAATTCCCATAAAAAAGCACTAATAGTTGCTTGATGTTTGACGGCCAATATTCGAAGAGTACTTAAATTTTAAGTCTTAAAACTATACTTTTTGTATTGGTAAGAAAAGTGAGAGTAAAATAAAGTTGCACTGGGAGAAAGGTTGTGTAATTTACAAGGTATGCTGTAATATTTCATGGCATGACATATTTTGGAAATAAACAATTTATTAAGAGCTGAAATAAAAAAAATCAGTAAAACACAAAAGAAAATTTCTTTTAAACATTATTTTGATTACATATTAATTTCTAGCAGAAATTAAAATACTGCTTTTTACTCAAAGATAAAAATTAATAGAAACAACAAATAAAAAAAATTAATTAAGAAGATAATTCAACTTCGTGGATTACTTTCTGATTAATATCTTACGATATCAGCTTAACCATGTTGTAAGCTTATTAGTTTTTTTTTAAGGAGAAGTAATACTCTTTAGGAAAAGGATATTGATAGAGAAGACAGGTGGTGAAGGAAGAGATAGAGAAAATCTTTATTCTTTTACAACTCTGCTTTTTCCACGTTTTTTTAATGGTGCAATTTTGCAGCGCCTCTGGTGTTAAATGAGTCGTATTAAATTTTTTTTAAAACTGTGTTTTAGTAGCCATCTTATCGCTATTGGTAAATAAATTTGGGCTGAAAAAAGAAAAAATACGTAGTTAAAGTTATTACGACTTTTATTAAAGAAAAAAATTATATGAATTGAAGAAACAATAAAATGAAAAAAAACTATTAATAAATTAAAGCATAGTTTTCTCAATCAGAAATTAAATAACAAAATGATTTCTACAGTTTATTCAAAGTATTTTTTGATACTAACATCAACAGGTGCTCTGATGTTACATTAGGATTATTATCTGCTGAAGTCGCTATAGTTAAGTGACTAGTGGCTATGCCTTCATCACTTGAACTTTTCTACAACAACTGATACAAAGGGACACTAATGCACATCAGAAAAATGCGCAGTGTTGTTATTTGACGACTGTTGGATACCGGGCACGAGACCAAGACCTTCGGTTTTGTAGTCAACTTGCTAACTACTCCAGCCAACACCAGCCACCCTCTTTAAGCTGAAATTCAGTAGGAAGCTTTTTCAAAAATTTCAATGATCGATGCCAATAAAAAATACGTAGGGATGAAACGTTACCACTAAGGTATCGATACTTTTACTTGATACGGTATCGGTTCAAAAGTATCGATACCTACTCAGTATCGAATAAAAAGCATCGATACTTACTTGTATCGATCAAGTTCTTCACATGATTTGAAGTAGTGAAACAAAAGTAAATACACACAATACACACACATACATATCTACATATGTATGTATGTATTATGTGCAGTTAGTATCACTAATATTCGGTTTTCAGATTCAGAATCAATAAAAAGTTTGCCAAACAATGGTAACCTTTTAATCTGAAAAATTTGCCATTGTTTGGTAGACTTTATATTCAGGGTGACCGATGACATTTTTCAAAAAGTGGCAACTAATATTGGATTTATCAAAAAAGGGCCAAAATTAAAAAAAAAAGAGAAAACTACACTAAACTTTTTATTTTGTATTGTGTTATTTATTTTTATAATGTGTTTTCATAAAACTCACCTTTAAAACTCACCCTAAAAAAAGTGGAAAGAAAAAGTGGCAAGGCAGTCGAAAAAGTGGCAATTTGCGACTTTAGTCGGTCAAACGGTCACGCTGTTTATATTGATTCTGAATCTGAATACTAGTGAAACTCACTGTATGTACTGACTTTGAAATATTTTCGTCGACAGGAGCAGTACAATCGGGATGACATTTTAAACGTTTGTTCAAATTCGTTGTATTGCGGCTTTAGAACAATTTTTTCGGCTAGAAATTTTATAGTCTGTTTTATAAAATATAACCACACACTTAACTTGGGGTCCCATTTTCTTTAAATGAATTTAATATCTGTGGCAATAAGGAAAAAGTTCTTAAGTAATATTTTACTGCTCTACTGCAAGAGCATTTTTAAACTTTCAAGTCGATTTTCGGAAATTATTTTACAGTTAAATTAAGAAATTCGGTATTCACTCAAATTCCTTTTAGAATATTTCGTTCTACACACTATAAGTAATACATTGGATTTAAAATATACCAAAGTATTAGCTAAAGTAAGGTAATATTCGAAATGAGATTATAAAACGAAAAAAGATAAGCAAGTCATTGCGCTATAAATTCCTAAAAAAGCGCGCAAAATAAATGAAATTTGGCCCAGAGGTTCTTTCCAATATGGAGACTACATGAGTACGGTTAACTTAAAAACAGATTATATCGACTTAAGCACTTTTTCCTTTTTGCCACATATATATTCTAAACATAAATTTAGATTTAATACGAACAAATGAAATTTTGTTAAACTGACGTCATGTTGAACATTGTTGTGGCATATAAGAAACGAGTATTTTTGACCGATACCTACTTGGTACTCAATAGTGAAGTATCGATACCAAAACTACTTGGTTTCTAAGAAAAAGTATCGAGTACTTACTTGTATTTACTCGTATCGTTTCATCCCTAAAAATACTTAAAAATAAAGAAAAAAATTTATTATAGAATCATTGCCGGATATTTTCCAAAAACAAATTTTCAATTGAGACATTATGAAGCACGAGCTTGAATTTTAAAAACAACCTATAATACTTTGCTGTCGTACCAATTCAATTTGAACTTTTATTTCGTTCAGTGTGCTAAAAAAAACTATACCAAAAACTACGAAAAAATTCGTGCATGCGCTCAGTGATATAAAGCCGGAAGACATTTTAACTACCAAACCAGTGCATTAACAATTTAAGTAGGATATTTCCATAGTACACAAAAAAAATATTGCCCCAACAAATTTTTTTGAAAAAAAAAAATTACCAAAGTGGCTGCTTATTACCTACAAGCAATCAGGAGTAGAATCGTAAGATTCCATTTTAATTTAAATAAATTTTTAATTAAACTCTTACAGCTTTATTTATAAAAATTAAAAAGGCTTTATAAAAGCTTTTTAAGAAAAATTTTGTATGCAAATTTGTTTTACTCGTAAAAACCCTTCATAAAGACTTTTTAAGTTTTATAAATGAGGCTCTTATAATATAAAGCCAAGATATATTTTAACTACCAACACAAAACATGATCAATTTAAGTGGGATATTTCAACAGTACATAGAGAAAAATATCTCTCGAACAATTTTAAATGGAAAAAATTAAAAAAAAACCAGTTAAAAATTTAATTGTGTCAATTAAACGTTTTAATTAATAACATTTTTAAACAAATATTGAATTGACTCAATTAAATTTTTCATTAACTTTTTAAGCAAAAGTTCAAATAAAGCAGTTACATTTTTAATTGATTACACTGTGCTAGTCGCAAATTTTAACCAGCTGGGCACCTTACTGGTAAAGCTAATTCGAGTACGCAGAATTCAATGCCATTAGACGTTTTTCGAAAGTTAGCTCTCGTATTCGCCATATTCGCGATTTAAAATTTGTACGCTAAAGTACTATAAAAACGATATTTTTATACTGTTTTGATAATTTTTTAATTTTAAATTTAGAAATTTTCATTAAATATGCACATCAATAAATAGAAAATTTTAGCGAAATTTTTTTTTCGCAATTTTTTTTACGCGATTTTTTTTCGGAATTTTTCGCAATTTTTTTTTTTTGCTTCGAGTTTGAAATTAATTTGAATACGCCGAAATTAGTCACGCTAGATGTTTTCCGAAGTTATCACTTGTGTTAGCAATATTCGCAAACTTTGATTTTAATCAATCTACTTTGATTTAATTTAAATAAATTTTAAATAGATTTTTGGAGAAAAAAAAGCAATGTGAGTCCGACCACAGGGGAGATGTGTAAACATCTAGTAATGAAAATTTTTTTTAAGTTGGAAGTACTTATGCTTTTAGTATATTTTTTTAAATTAATCAATTAAAAGTATCAAATCTTTCAATATTGTAAATACATAGGAATTTACTGGTTTTTGTTTGTTTTATTTAATTTATTTGGTTAGTAAATGGGCACACTGCAGTATATGTATATGTACTGCATTAAAAATTGCAGTAAGCAGTAAATTTACTGATTACTAAAAAAATTCAGTAAATTTTTACTGCTAATGAAATTTAATTTGCATTACCAGTAAAATCGTAGGGCCGTAATCATAATAAAATTGTAGCAAGTGGGAAAATTTTTTCAAACTAATTTTAAAATTTTTGTATGAAAATCATTAGCCACTTGGTAGAATTTCATTATGAATGCGGGGATTACTGATTACTGAAAATTCAATGCACCTCATCATATAATAAATCATTCAGTTACTTTATAATAATTGTAGAAAACATTTTTAGTAATCAGTAAAAATTTACTGGTTACATTTTTTTTATTATTTTTAGTGAAATTTTAGTGGTACTGCAGTGCTCATCTATGGTAAATGCCTTTACTTTTACTTTTTAATTTTTAATTCCTGTTGTTCAGCGTTTAGTTGTTGCTGTTCTTGTTGTTGTGTACGCATTGCAATTAAAATAAATTTAGTAAAGTGCGACTTTGACTCGCGCACGAAGGGTTCCGTACAATCGGTTTTGAGTATTTTTTTTATATGGCTTTTTTTCCTTTTTTTTTTAAAGATTTTTCAGTTTTAACGATTTTTTTTTCAGTTTTGTCGCTTTTTTCTCGTTTTGGCGTTTTTTTCTCTTTTTGGGCGTTTTTTCATTTTTGCAATTTTTTTTAATTTTGGCGATTTTTTTTTCATTTTGCGATTTTTTTTGTTTTTGAGGTTTTTTCGTTTTGGCGATTTTTTTTAATTTCGCGATTTTTTTTTTTTTTTTAATTTTGGCAATTTATTAATTTCGGCGATTATTTCATTTTGGCAATTTTTTTGTTTAAGGGTTTTTTTCATTTTGGCAATTTTTCCGGTTTTTCGCGATTTATTTTAGTCCTAGCAATTTGTATTAATGTGGTGTTTTTTTCGTTTCGGCGATTTTTTTTATTTTTGGCAATTTTTTTTTTTAGATTTGGCGATTTTATAAATTTTTGATTTTTTAGTTTTACCGTTTTTGAAAATTTCAAGAGTTTTGCTCTTACGGTTTCCAAGATACAGCAAGTTGTCAAAATTACAAAGTCAAAATTGCATTAACTGATGGAACACCCTTTAATTTAAATTTTTTAAATTTAGTGTTAATTGTTGTAGTCTGTATAAAAATACACTGACTTTACAAATTTCAATTGTTTACCTATGTATATGTACATACAATTGTATGTTTACATGGGATTTTAATATTTTTCGTTGCTCCTGTTGCAACACCCTTTAATTTTTAACTCCCATGTATTTGTTGTTGTAGCGGCCAAATGCCTACATACTGTGTCCAAATTTCAGGTCCGTAGCTCTTATGGTTCTCGAGAAAATACCCTGTGACAGACGGACGGACAGCGCAGCGAAAACAATAGGGTTCATTTTCACCTTTGGTGTACGGAAGCCTAATAAAGCAATTATCAAGTTAAATAAAACAAACAAAAACTAGCAAATTCATATGTATTTACAATATTTTAAATAAGTTTGCATTGCTTCTTTCAAACACTAATACACTCATATATAGATCACACCGATTTGACAACGTGGTGTGCATCTCACTCAAAATTTGTGATTGTATTGTGAAAAAGATTTTTACCCCCTAGCGTATAGATGTTTACACATCAAAAATAATTCTACAGAGTTGAATTAATTTAAATTTAAAAATTATTTCAAAAGTATAAAATACCATTGTTTTTTTGTACTTTAGCTTACAAATTTTAAATCGCGAAACTCTCGAATACGAGCGCTAACTTCTAAAATCGGCTAATATCATTGAATTCAGCGTACTTGAATTAGCTTTACCAGTAGGTTGCCCAGCTTGTTAAAAAAAAGTGTCAAATTCGAGCAAAGTGTTATTTGTATATTTTTTTTTTTTTTTGCTTGAAGTAAAGGTGTTAATTGGAGAACATTTTTTTCTATGTAACATTTTAAAGTAAGAAGATTACCCAATAAAAAATAGCCTAACCTTAAATAACACTAAAATTAAGAACTCGAATTTGTATGATTAACGTCCCTTTTCACAATGTATGATTAGGAGTTAACGTGAACTTTAACTACAAGTTCTTCATACAAAACTTGGTACGTAATTCCCTTTACTTGGTAATGCCGTTTGATAGCGCACACGTGGCAACTTGAATTTGAAAAGAGAGGGCAAGAAATCAAAAATTAATTGTATTGATAGCATATTTTTTGTTTTAGAAATACTAATGGCTAAATTTCCATGAATATGAATGATTTTTGCCCAAAATGTTACTTATAAATTTGATTAAGCAGCCTTAAAATCCTCATACCACCCCTGTAACTATGCTGACATGCTTGTTAGCAATTTGGCGGCTGCTGTGGCTGTTGTGAGTGTGTTGTTGTTGTTGTTGCTGTGGTTCAATTTATGCTAAACTGTGTGTGAAAATCTATTTTAATGAAAAACATTTTTCATTTGGTTTCTTTTACTTCTGATTTGAAAACTTTCATGTTTCCAATTTTGTTCATGAAAGAAAAATTCGCAATTCGAAAAAGTAGTTTTCTTTTGTGCTTTGAAAAAAAAACACTTTAAAATTTATTATAAATTATTGTGTGTGTGTGAAACGAAAAAAAGTTGTTATCTTAACCATAACCTACCACCCATTTATATGTTTGGCTATACATACATACTTACATACTTATAAATATATGTACGAGTATTTTTTTCTTCTTTCAAAATACATTTTTCAATTGTACCAAGTGTATTTGGCAATTATTGAAATTTTAATGCTTTATTGTGTGTATGTATGTGTTTTTTTAATATTAATATTATTTTTTTTTTTACTTTTTCAGTTTGTGGAAAAATAACAACAAATTTGTTTATTATGCTGTTAAACAGTTGTTGGATTTGGATTTAAACATTTTTTTACTTCATCTTCTTCACATTTGAACGTTGTTTGTTGTTGCTGCAAAGAAGGTAAGTTGGTCAATGTTCAATTTTTATCATAATTTTTTCTTATTTGCTAGTTTTTTTTTTAAGTTTGTTTTTTTATGGTCATAATTATGAAAACAAAAATTTTCTTTTTAATATTTATGATGTTGCTTTGATGTTACTCTTTTTTTTTGCCTGCGCTGTCTTTTTATGGAAAATATTAATTGACATCATTAGTCAAAATGATATGGAAAATTTCTTTGAATTGTGAAAAATTGTAGTTATTTATAATGTGTTGTTGTTTTGTTGTTCACTACCGAAAAGAGTGTTGAATTTATCGGTAAAAATTGCTTAATAAATAATGAGTTTTATTTGAGTTTTATTTATTTTTTAAATTGAAACAGAACGAATTTGGTATATGTATGTACATTGGACGCCTTCACAATACCACTTACAAGAACTTTTAAGACATGAAGGATTTTTAAAATGCTTTACTACAGCGAAATCTTCTAAAACAAACGCTAAACAACACTATTTGCAAGAATTTTTTTTCAGTTATTGCCGGTATAGGAGTAAGGCCCCTTTCAGATTAGGCAACCTTACTTGCGCAAGTCTTGTGCTTGTGGGTATGACCTTTCCTGGTTTGAAGGGGAAAGAATTGCCGAGATTTGAGTACAGACTTGCTTGTAACTTGGCAATTTTGTTATTCTTGGCGATTCTTGTACGTGTCTTTAACTAAATTATTTTTTTCTTCAACTTCCATTGTATACACCAAATTTCAAATCACTTTCACAATTACAATGAATAAAGAAATGAAACAAAACGTCAACAAATAAAGAAAATTCGAGCATAAGAAACTTAAACTTGCTCAACAAAGTTGCTGAATGTGAACATAGAAGCAAGTTCAAAAGAAAATAAATAAAAATGAAAATTATACTTGCGCAATTAAAGTTGCCTAATCTGAAAGGGGCCTAAAGAAGAAACTATTTCGTGACGAAAGAATTTGTGATGCTTGCTACTTCCTAGGCATACACACGTTGTGTGTATGATCCTTTATTTTTTATGTTAACATACCAACGAACACATTTATTGAAATGCTTTTAAGAAACCACCCTTAAACACATAATAGCTTACCATCTACATCTTAGACACACACACACACACTCAAACGTACAATATGCAAAATAGCAAGCACCCTGCAGAAAGTGCGAATAGTGAAAATGTACTAAGTCGCTTTTGACTTTGTCGCCAGTACTACTCTACAATTATTCCCCATACAATACTTTATGCTATAGACATTTAGCATGTGCTTGTCATTGAAAATCTACTAGTAACACTAAAACAATTGACTAGGTAGTGAATTCATAGTTCTTATGGGAACATGGAGACATACCAACTAGACATTTGCTAGTACATTTCTATACTTTACGTACATACAAATTTATGTATATTGACAAGTTGTTGCAAAATCCACCAAAAATACACCACATCTGTTTTATCTATTTCTTTTATACTGACGAATAGAAGAGAAATTGTAGACAATGTAACTACTACTAGAATTTTAGTGTTGACATATACGCATCAACACAACTTCTTTCAAGTGTTTGTAACGAATAAGAACACGCATATACACGAGCACCAATGCATTCATCCAGCTTCGCTTATTAAACGAAATCATATATGTATTATTGGTTTAGTATAATACATGCTATGGCAATACATTAAAAAAGACAAGACGTAGTTACATTTCAAGATTGTTTACGCAGCCCTCTAAAAATAGAGGGCAGCTGTAGGTTTTGCATTCTTTTTTTGTTTGTTTTTTTTTGATATTGCAGTTGATAAGTGTTACTTTTGCCATAAATCACTTTCAGCGGCGACTACTGACATACATAGGTATCATACATATATATATATTTTATCTTGGAGTTTTTATTTGGATTTTAAGGCAGATATCGCCAAAAGTACTCATACTCTCTTAATAGGATTCAATTATAATTAAAAATTATACTCAAGCTAAGAGCTACTAAAATAATGATAAAGTCTTTATCATTTTTAAATGCCCGGAAATTGGGAAGATGAAAATTGAACATAGTATAACTCGAATTATTCCATATAATGGAGTAATGATGAATATATTAAATTTTTGTTTTTTTTTTGTTTTTAAGGACTGGAACCGAGGAATTATATTGACTAAATTAGCAAAAATAAATAGACTTATATAAAACTCGGTCACTCCCACCGTCTACCACGCATATAATATAAATAGATTTTTTCGCATAATATTTTTTTTATTCAAGCAGAAGTCTTCGAATTTGCTACACATAGTTTCTAAAATAAAAAAGACGCATGAGGCATGAAAACCATACAAAATATAGTTAAGAATTTTTTTTTTATTTTTTTTAATCAAATCCTATTTAGATGGCTCATGTCATCAGCTGACTATATAAAAGGGTCTTATGAAATCAGTACGTGACGAAAGATGTCAGAGTTTGTCGAAACTGTATTGCGTTTTCACGATAAAATTTATTTATTCTCCACTTAACACAATAGGACTATTTAAGGCATCCATTTATGCCTTGTCGTCCATGTATAAGCATTTTCATAGACGCTGGCTGGCATGAAATACCAGCTATAGTTTTCAACTAAAGTTTTCTCTGTAGCCCCAGTATAGTTTTTGAGCCTTTTCGAATTAATTTTCTGGTCATATTTGATTATTTTTACATATAAATATTATTCCAAAAAAAAATTTTTTTTAAAGAGAAGTAACCCTCTGGAGTATTGGGCAAGTAACCACAAGTAACCGCTTTTCCACAACACTATTACTTTTGCTATAAACTCTTGTTAAAATAAAAAGTTCTTAGTCCCAACACCTCATAAACAATAAATCTTAAAACATTTAAAATAAGATCTCTCCAAGAGCCATATTCTAAATTACAGCCTAAAGTAAATTAATGTCACATTTGTTCCCTTTTTTCTCTCGCCACATGCAAACTTAGAATGCCACAGTGGGATCGATTTATAAAATAAGAGGCAAAAAATATCAAATGTTTAAGTTATAGTAGTCTCAATAAATAGCTCCGTTTTATGAGTGTTAACTTCCAGTTCCTTCCTGCTCGCTCAGGAAGATAGCTTAATCAGTGATGCTGGTATGAAATCACTGACAGTAGGAAACAGTTTTCAATACGATCGTAGCGTAGTCCAAGACACCTTCACTACCAAGCCTTAAGTTGACGATTTTATAATTAATATTTTTAAAAATCAATGAATCCATTTGAATTTTAATATGAAAGTAAATGCAGCACAAAATTGTTTTTGAATTTAGGGGAGAGAAAAAGGAAAAAGACCTATACCTTAATAACTTATTCGACCTTTTTATTTAAATATATGCATATGTTTTATTTCACATTTAGGTCGTTTTTAAAAAAATTGATAATACATTTATTTGTATATTAGAGGCCTGCGTAAACAGACTTAAAATGTAAATAAGTCTTGTTTTTTTAATGTATTGTCGTAGTATGTATTATACGAGTACTAACCCAAAAATAAATGATGTCGTTTCATAAGCGAAGCTGGATGAATGCATTGGTGTTCGTGTATATGAATGTTAACAAGCGATTTTGCGAAGACTTGTCGTTGTTGCTTGTTATATTGCATATTGTACGTTTGCGTGTGTGTGTAAGATGTAGATGGTAAGCTATGGTGTGTTAAAGATTGGGTTTTTAAAGCAAGCGCACACAACTAATGTCAATGCATACGAGCGTTTGTATGTGCGCAGAAAAATAAAAAATCATACACACAACGTGTGTGCGTTTGTATATGCATGACGTTTGTATTCGCGCCCATGCGTATGAAGAAGCAAGCATCACAAATTTTTCCTTCACGAAGTATTTTCTTCTTAACTTCTCTACCTGCAATAACTGAAACGAATGTGTTGCCAACAGTGTTGTTTAGCGTTTGTTTTAGAAGATTTCACTGTAATAAAGCATTTGAAAAATCCCTCATCTCTTAAAAGTTTTTATAAGTGGTCTTTTGCAGGGGTATATTATGTATCGATATTTTGCTGCAACGTTGTATAACTTCTTCTTGTTTCCTGTTGTTGCATCGAAATATCGATATGTAAATAAATTTGTTATCAATTTTTTAAAAAAGGACCTAAAGCTGAAATAAAATTTATATACTTATACAAGACATGTACTAATAACATAGAACTCCCATTCATTTTGCTTTCACACATCACTGTGCATTCCCGTAATAACCGTATCCCCAGCTACAAATTCATTTATGTTTAATATGACAACTTTGCAAAATAGCAACAGCGGCAACAAAGATGACAAACAGCAACGACAAGAGCAGTAAACGAATAGCAAAAGAAAAAAAATTTTAACTGTTAAAATGTTGTTGTACTCGGTACTTGCAAAACTGTTTATTGGTAACAGTATCGGCTACAGTTATTTGTTGTTCGATTGTTTATTTGGTTGACTAACCGGCCGGCCGGCTGGCTGTCAGATAATTCAAAAAATCAGACAAAGCTTCCTTGCTCGAATCTTAAAAAAAAAAGAAAAATAACAACAGACTATGTGCTCCATAGACTATCAGTTGGACAGACATAAAAGCACAATTTCGATTTAAGTCTTAAAATGAGACTTTTTGTGTCTACCCATTTTTGTGTGCAAATTTTTGTCTCTTTCCTTATGTTGGCAGAAACGCAAAAAGTTGGCAATTAAACATGACATGTTAGCAATAAAGATAAATATTTCGATTAGATCGTTATAATAATAAAAATGTAAGAGAATTACTTTAAATATCTTCTTTTAACCCCATTTTCTTGAAATTTTTCTGAATTATTAATGTGTATGAGAGTGTTAAGTTCGAAGGTGGAACAAATTCTGTTCAAAATGTACAGTTAAAGTCCACTGGTAATTTGGCAAAACACCCCATGAAATGTATATAGACATGTGTAACCACCAGCAAATAAATTTCAATTAAAATAAACTTATAACAATATGTCAAGTAATATATTTCTAAAATGCTAAAAATTGATAAGAACTCGTTGCAAAGCTGTCAACGTATGACCATCGCGATATCACTCAGACTAATGTTATTAACCACTAGATTAGATTTTCATATCAAAATTAAAAATATCGATGGCTTAATAAATATAAGAAATTCGGAACTCGAATTTTCACTATTTTATAGGAGAAGCAAAAAATTTTAAGAAAAAGTAAAGCATTTACATGCAGAAATAACCTTTTAAGTTGCCATAAGTCCTTGATTTTGAACTGCAATATTCTAAGATATTCAAGGAGGATGCAATTAGACGTTGTTTCCCAGAAAACGTTAAAAACGTGATTTCGGAAAAAAAATTGAGATACGCCCTTTTTGTATTAAGCCATCGATATATAAAAAAACTCTTGAGAAAAGATCTTCCTAACATACAAAACACGTTTAGTTTACAAAAAAATATTTATTTTATTGAGTTACTTTTTTATACCCAAACATAATTAAATTTTCCAACCCTGGAATCATATTATGCATTTTTCTGATTTTTAGTACTAATTTATTTTTTTATAAAATATAAAATATGTTTAATTAACAAAGAAAAAATACTTTTAGTATATCAAAAAAGTTTAAATTTTCCATCTCTGGATCTCTGGATTTTCTGATTCTTTGGGCCTGTGCCAAACGGTAGCAAAGTACTAGTGTAAGTATATTTTGACACTTCTAAGGTGAATAAAATTTCACCAGCTCTGGGGGCTAGTAGAATTTTTGACACAACAGATAAATTTTTGACAAGCAGCAAATAAGAAGCATGGTATCATAAAAGGCGAAACCACCACCGTCGCCTCGAGCCGTCGCCTTTTACATACATTCTTACGTCTCTTAAATGTAATTAGTTAGACTGTTGAAAATGCATTATTTATTTTAATTTGTGAAAAATTTTGCATCATTTATATAATATTACTAGCTGAGCCCGGCAAACGTTGTATTACCCTCAATTATGTTATATTTTTTTTTTTTACTAAAAATTACTCCATACAGTGGTCACTTGTTCGGTTAGAAACAAAACAAAGACCTACCGGGTATTGACCCGAACCTGTGTTTAAAATTTCAGACCCACAGCTCTTATAGTTCCAGAGATCATGCGTTAGGAACCAACACACACTACGATCTTATATATATAGATATAAGTTTTTGCTATGAGAATATTGTTTTATAAAAAAATTTTCTTTTAAAAAAATTGATGGAGTCGGCGGCTTGTAGTCAAATTTTTTGTTTCGCCGCCGCAGCAATTTTTTCATCAGCTTCTTTCTTTCTATGCTAAAGCGAATTTGTCGAAATTTTACATTGTCAAGAAAGATATCATTTGGCACAGCAGAAAAATGAAATTTTTTCCCCACAGGCAAATATTTTTTTACCATAGTACTTTTCTACCGTTTGGCACACGCCCTTTATACCAAAATATTTCTTTCTAAAACAAAATATACATATTTTATTTATATAGAAAAAGGAAAAAAATTACCTAGCTAATTTAACATATAAAAAAGTGTAAATTTTACTTCCCTGGAATCATCTTTTTGATTTTTCAAGTTTTTTATAACAAACTATTTTTTTTTTGCTATGATATGTTTAAGTAATAGAGAAAAAAGTCAATTAGTTTTTAGTAATTAGTTTTTATATATCAAAAAAGTTCAAATTTCCAACCCTGGAATCGTTTTTATGATTTTGCGGATTTTTAATACCAAGCTATTTTAGACTATTTCGGGCAAACCAGTCCGAGAGCGAAGCCTTTAACTTTTCCGGGATCATAGGAAAATCGATTTCCCGTAGAGACAGACTGACAGTCGTACATCGCTTATTTGACTTACCTTTTCATAACGACCCTGAATTAATATTGTGGCAATTACACACGGAATGATAAACCTATATATACCTTTTACCAAAGAATAACAAGCGTATTGGTTTGATGCTGTCTTTGAGTATTAGCCTTCAAACAACTATGAATGGTAACAGCTAAAAATAACAAGTACTATTTATAAAAAAAAATAAAAATACCCGACTGAACCATTATATATCCTAAATGGTCTTTCAAAGTGAAAAGTCATAAGAGAAACCTAAATATGGTTTTACAATATCTGTCCAATGATACCCATTTTGATATAGTTCGCCGACTTTTTATTTTATTTTTTTCGTATATACAAAATGACGTCTGTTGGCCGCCATATTGAATTTTGACAACTGACATACCTTTAGTGACACTCCCAGGATTAAGACAAATCGATTGACGTACGAGTAAGAATCATAAAAATCGGTCTACACGTTCGGTTTATATAGTGCCACAAAGAAACACACATGCATACATAGGCTGATAAACACAATATCCTTCTTTGCTTTGCGCATTAGGGTAAAACGAATACGTATTATTGTAAGCATCCAGCAGCTATGTTTATACACATTTTTTAAATTACGCAGCACATATAACTATATCTAAAGTGTATGTTTATTCTATGTGAGTATAAAAATACGCAGGAGTATAAAAATACTCTAACTATTAATCGGCTACACATGCGTAAATACAGGGATATCTTATTTATACTCATTCATAAAGCATGTTTTCACACACCCACAGATTTTCCGTTCCATTTTATAAACACGATTGTATGTACACGGTGGCGAATGATGAATTAATATCCCGAGTATCATGCGCATAATTTTTTGTCCTATTAAATATCCATAGCCTGAGTATAAAAATACTCAGACTGTAATCACAAGAGAGAAAGAGAGAGAGAGAGTCGTCAATACGTTTAGAACTAATGTGCCTTTTTATTTTTAGTTGTAACATATGTTATTTTTTTTTTGCATAAGAAAAGTAGAGATGATGTAGTATCTTGGAATCGGCTATAGCCATAGTTGCTAGAGAGAAAATATGTCAGCGTATGAATTGTTTGCGCTATAATTATGATAATACGCATTTACTAAAATTAAAAATATTTACTTTAGCATATTTTTTTCAGTAATTATTCTTATTCTCTGTCTTTTACCTTAAATAAAAAAAAAAACACAACTTTTCGTGAAACCCTTTTATTGTGCTTACAAACTAGTAAAAGAGTTTATCAATGAATGACTTCTATATTTAAAATACTTTTCTAATGCTTTTAATAAATATGTATTTTTTTATAATTTTATCAACTAAATTAGCATTTAATGAATTTTAATTCTTCTACTTGGCAATTGTCGGCCTTTCTTTCTTTGCAACCTGAAAGTTGCTACACCACCGTCTGTCTGTATGTCTGTCTCTCTTTTTACCACAAGTACGATAGAACATTTGTTAATTGCCTGCCCATCGATCTTATGAATACACTCGTTCGTATCCACTTGGCTTCAAGTTTGAAAATGGCAAATTTATTTCAACATTAATGTTGTTGAAATGTGACAAAGGATTAGAAAATTATTTAGCAAAAAATTATTGGAAAATAAATAATCACTGTCTGCATAAAACAAAATCACATACGTACGTATGTACAATTTACTACATTTTGGGGCGAGTAAACGTTTCATTTAAATGGCAGAATTTGTTTATTCTATAAATTTTTTTCTTCTGTTGCTTTAAACCCAGATAAACTAAATAGCACAAAAACATATTTGCTTTCGTATTTCTCACTTAAGATAATACGAGTATTTGAAATCTTTGAAGCTTCAGTTTTCTATTTGGTTTTACTTGTGCTTTGAAAATTTATTACATTTCAATTTCTTTTGAAGTCATATTATGCTTAAATAGTTAAAAGATTATTGTGATTAGATCGCAGCGAATTAAAAAAAATTTAACTTTATTCCAAGAAATTTATTGCTTATTTTGTTTTTGATTTGGAGAAAATCATGTATGAAAATTGTGATGAATTTAGATTGATTTAGGTGATATAATAAATTAAGACTATTTAAAACTTTGACACGGTGAAGAGTAAAAGTTTATTTTACCGGGGAATCAAATGGACGCAAATGTATTTAAAATAAGAACAAACAGTAAATAAATAATTTATATATATATATAAAAAAATTTAATTTTTCAAAGTCATCAAAATGGATATTTGCTTGTGTCGGACACAAATCTAATTCCGCCGAGCTATTAATTCAAGTTTCGGCACAAAAACTACTTAATCTGGGCTTATTCCGTAATAAAAAGCGGATGACGTAACAACTCGTAGACTAATTCATAGATTTTTGTCATTGAAATTGCACATCTGTGCACCAGAGAGTACTTAAAAAACCCTAAGTAAATAATCTTAATTTTAGTAACTGCGTATAATCATAATTGTACCGCAAACAATTTATAAGTTTCACATATTTTCTCGCATACAGCAGCGGATTCCAACATAAAAGAGCATCTCTACTTCGTATATGCTAAGCACTAAAATAAGCTACAACTTAAACTAAAAAGGCACATGAGTATCAAGCGCATTGACTTTCTCTCACAGTTATAATCTGAGTATGCTTATATTCAATCTATGGATATTTAATCGGACAAAAAGATATAAGCATGATACTCAGGATATATATTCATCAATCGCGGCCGTATACAAACTTTTGCATATATAAAATGGAATGGCAAAGGTGTGGGTATTTGTGTGGCTGTTTGAAAACATGCTTTATGTGTGTGTGTAAATTAAATAGCCCTATATATAAACGCATGTGTAGCCGATTAATAACCAGAGTATTTTTATACTCGTGATTATTTTTATACTCATACAGTATATACATTTTAGATATAATTGTTTGTGCTGCATAATTTAAAAAATGTGTGTAAACATAATTGTTGGATTTTTATAGATATTCAGTGCTATATTAATGCACGTGTTTGTATATAGTTGTTTAACGGCCAATACTCAAAAAGTACTTTAAATCATACTTTAGCCATTCTCTGGTATGTACCCTTGCTTTGTCTTTTTTGGGATTGAAATTTTTTCTTGGTCAAATGTACTCTTTTTTTTTCGAATTATCATTAAAAAGATGCAATAAGTTAACATAATATTCGCTATTGACTGGGTTACCCTTTTGGAGGTAGTCAATGTGGGTTATACCTCGCAAACACCAAAAAATTAATTATGCCTTCGTTGGGGCTGATTCAACCCTATAAACCAACTGTTCTGTTCTGACTGCTGCTTGCTGTTGGGTTGTGTTGTGATGGATCCCTGCTGCTTCCACGGCTAAGCAACGGTGCAACTGTCATGAAGTTCATATCCGTGTGAAAGTGAATCTTTTCCGCATATTTTGGTGTCCTGACATTCATTCACTTTCGAATAATTTTTTCGTTTTACTTTCGACTGCACCAAGCAATGTGAAAGCAAATAAAATCGCCTTTTTCCACATTAAAATTAATTTAATTTAAACGAAATCTTTTTTAAAATTAGGCTTGATATGTCATCAACCTAATTCGGAAATTTAAACCAATATATATTTGGTTTTAATACATAGAAAAGGGGACATGAAAAACATGCCCATATTAGCAATGAATATTGCAAAAATATTCGGAAGTATGCAGACACCAAATCTTTTTTTTGCGATTCGGAAATTTTCATTCTAATTGAAAACGTTCGAAAGTCGTGACAGACACGTTTGTCCATATAACGGTTAAACAATGTCAAACACTCCAGCAAAGATGTCTTCTGATTGCGTTTATGGTCGATTGTGAGCAACGAAGCATCCATCCTGCAAAAACATTTCTCATACCTAAGAAGGGGTCTCACCAATGAGCACTGTGAAATGCCTTTGACTTAAACAATCTCTGTTACTTTCAATATCCGATTGGTTAATACCAAATCGTGAATACTTTCAAATGTGTTGGTTCTGAGATCTCAACTGTACATTCCGAAAATAGCGAAGAGTTTCCCTTGCTTTTATCAAAATTGGTATTGGTTTAGCAATGTTCTATTTGATGGCATGGAAGAAGACAAAGCAAGAGGTTCTTGAAACTAAACAAGTGCAGTCTTAATGGGGCACTCTAACTTACTAGGGCACTTGTATCGGTATGGAGCCACAGATAACAATGCATGCAGTGTATGCATGTAGGACATTGAGTCAAAGGAGCACTTTCTTTTTCATTGTCCAGATTTCCCCAACCGAGATTCCGTTCTTTTAGGGATGGCACCTTAGAGGTATTGACTGGAAAAGTTTAAGGTACTGCGTAAATGATACTAAGTTCCCATAAAGGTGGGTTTCGTTTTTAATTCATATGAAAGC
Organism: Tachina grossa; assembly: GCA_949987645.1. Classification (NCBI taxonomy): domain Eukaryota; kingdom Metazoa; phylum Arthropoda; class Insecta; order Diptera; family Tachinidae; genus Tachina; species Tachina grossa. The sequence goes on along the minus strand of OX465274.1, from coordinate 37,208,265 downwards.
ACACAACAGGCTTATACTAGCTTCCCTGATATGAGAGTAATGGCTCCTCTCTTCAACCTTACCTGACATAACCTACCCAGAGCACCACTATTCCATCGTGTCGTATGGGCTATCTTCGCCAAATTTTATAACTCAGTCTTCACTGCCTTGAAAGGATTTGCATTAATTATAGTCTCTCTGTTTATTTCACCCATGCAAGATGAATTTAGCCATTTACTACGTAATCGTTAGTCATATTCTTGCAATCTAAAATGGTCCTACAGTTTGCTCTTTCAGTTATGATTATCCTAATTTCCCATATGCTGTCAGTAAATATTTTGACATCTATAGGCCTAATAATCACACTGATCCACTTTAAGATCTCAGTGATCGCACGAGCTTCCGCTTGGAAGAAGGCAAGGTAAGTGGAAGCGAATTTCGATAAACGGTTTTTGTATGAAGAAACCTAGGCCGGTGCTTTCACGGGCGTTTGTTCTAGGGTTCGATTGACCCAGTGTGGCTTTCTAGTATCAATGTCTTGCATTCAGTTATAGCCCTAGTTTTACGTAACTGGTCTGATATTTCCAATGCCTGGTCGTATCCATCCAATGACGTCCATATATTCTGATGGTGTGGTATATTATTTTGTCCGTTCCATCACCCCAGCACTTGTCTTATTATAATTACTTCAGTACCAGACGGCCAAATGTCTGAGGGGTTTCTCTGCAAACGATTATCAATATCCTCGCAGCGATGCTTTAATATGGATTAATTGATGCATTAATACGGAGAGTTTTTGTCTTTCAGACATTAATTTTAAGTCCAGCTGATTACGCTCTCCAGGTTAAGCTTCATAAATTTACTGTAAGATTTAAAAAGCTGTGAGCCTGCGTAATCAAGATTATTTAAGAGGTCTTGCAGCCTCCACACTATCTTGCAGCCATTGCTGAGGGTTTTCCCAAATATGGTATCCAAAAATATATTAACTATGCCTCTGAACGACACATAATCTAACTTCCACCGTTGTGCTACCATGGAAAATTGACGTTGCGTTGCTTTATTGAGTTTCAACAAGGCATGAGAGTTGTCGTGTGATTTTTGCTCTACATAGCAATGCGTTCCTAACCATAAGGTGATTCAGTTTTTCTAAGGTTTTGTCGAAGTTTTTGAAATATATGTAAATACAGTGGGCAGCGCTATTCCTTAGACTGTTTCACAATAACGCACATGCTTTTTATGTATGTGTTAGATAAAGGACTTTGTATATGAGGTTGGAAACCAGCTTGTTCATGCTACAAAGTTGGTATCACCATAGAGGAGATCTTTCTGGAAATTATTTACACGATTACCATACTAAACGGGTGGGCAAGCTGACTAGAGTTGGCTCTGCTGTAAATGTCATCAAAGCCGGACCAGTAGCCATTCCGTTTGGTACTATTAAAAACTGCATCTAAGCATTATCTCTATAAGGCTGAGTGCAAATGGTGCAATATATAGACACGTTCCAGGTTGCTAAGAAAATGTGCCCTTGCTACAATTATAGGCGCTCAGTACAATTAACTAGTAGAAACCGTAGAGATATCTCGGGGGTTGTCGTAGTCATGACGGGGCAGTGAACATTCGTTAGACATGCTACTGAGCCTTTCCTATAATGGGCGAATGTGCAGCTTTTCATCTCTTCAAACAGAATTTTTAAGACAGTCATGTACTAAACCAACCTACCAATCAACCAACCAACCAACCAACCAGCCAACCAACCAACTAGCCAACCAACCAACCAACCAACCAACCAACCAACCAGCCAACCAACCAACTAGCCAACCAACCAACCAACCAACCAACCAACCAACCAACCAACCAAACAACCAACCAACAAACCAACCAATCAACCAACCAACCAACCAACCAACCAACCAACCAACCAACCAACCAACCAACCAACCCAGCAACCAACTAACCAATTAACCAACCAACCAACCCAGCAACCAACCAAGTAACCAACCAACCAACGAACCAACCAATTAACCAACTAACCAACCCAGCAACGAACCCAGCAACCAACCAACCAACTAACCTTATTAATCACACAAGGCATGCAACATTTCGGATACGGTATAACTGGGCTCTGAGTCTTAGTTTACTACACTATGCAAGTCTTATTGCTAAGCTGATTAGTTTGTTAGGAGAGAAAGAGACGAGGAGAAAAGAAACGTTTGTGTCCCCCTCGTCTCTCTCTCTCAAGCTAATCAGCTTGGCAATAAGGACTTGCATAGTGTAAACTAGGGCTAATTATCGTTTCAATAACGAGCTGATTCGATCACATTTTCAGTTTGAGATTTTGGCATTCGCTATCGAACAATGTAACAATATGGTGCGATATCGAATGCCATAATTTCAACTCGTTATCGAAAGCGACGATTAAAGCCCTGCAGTTTCGTATGAGATTGGGTCAAATTAGTTGCACATCTTTCAATCTAACCTCTAATTGACACTGAGTAGAATAATGTCAAGCCATTTACTAGATTCTGTGAGGTCACCCTTTTTGCTTATATTTCTATACATATTAAAGAATTTATATAATAAACAATTTTCGAGCAATTTTCCAGCAATTCCAAATTACATTTTTTAAATATTTTAGTAACAGAATTTGACTGGTGCAAAGTTTTCTACTAATTTTTTTTCATACGTTCCGGCACGCTCACAACAAACTTTTGCATGCTCATGCACAGTCACGCACGATAATTCATGATTTCTGTGAAGCAACAATTTCTAGCTATAGCTAAACATTTATTCCAGCTGATAGTCTATTTTTATTATCAAATGATTTCGCTCATAAAAACCTTATCCCTTCTTAACTTTGTTGTAACTTAAGGAGTAGACATAAATATAAATGTGTTTTTTTTTTGAGTGAGCTTGATTTATGGGAATAAAATACCAGCGTTAAGACATAAAACTATAAAAATTGCAATAATTGACATGTAAACAATGTAAATTATACACCATTTCCTTATAACGAAAGCAAACAAGAGCCTATGTATGTAGTTACGTTATAAGTACGAGTGTATTAAAAATCTTTAATTTAAGAGGGCGCGAGAAAAACATGTGTAAGTGTTATTTATTGAAAATCTGTTAACGAGCAGTTTTATTTATTTAAATACAGCAAAATAAAAAAAAGCCAGAGTAAAAAAAACGGAAACATTAAATTGTTAAAAGGACTGAGTAACTGACTGACTTCATTGAACATTTTATTAATACTCGAGCGCTGGAGACACTGTTTAAGAAAGACACTATAAATGAATGGATTAACAGAAGTAATACACATTAAATTTATTGTGTGAGGAGTCGGAATGGGGGAGCCAAACTACTAACTAACGATATTCAAATTTTATGCATACAATATTACCGAATAGAAAAACATAACAAACACAATTTTTGACGAAAAGAGAAGAAAAAAAACGAACTGCCAACAAAAACCAACAAGCAACAAACATTAGAAAAAAAAAAACTCAGGAGTATTTTTTTGTTGCTTCTTGCCACAGCAAATAAAAAAAAAACATTACATGGGGCTAAGAAATGCCATTCGAACACTGTTGGAAATGGCAGTAATGTGACCATTTAAGACCTCTTTCTGATGGCTTATAGAGTGAAAACGTCCTGCTGTGTAAAAACAAATTATAGGCATGTAATGTTGCATGTTGTTAGATGCCATGCACATGCATTCATACATACATACATACATAAATCCAACACTCTGTTGTTTATGTGTGTGTGTGTGCATGCATATTTATCTTCTATGCAAAAATATTAATAAAAAATTTTAAACAAAATACACAAAAAAAAAAACAAATAAAAAGAAATATGAAAAGATTATGGATTGAGGAAGAAGTTTTTATACTAAAAAAAAAAAACAAACAAACATACTCGTACTTGTGTGGTGCTTCATCCCGAAAAACAAAATGTTTTCTTAGAGATAGATGAACTAACTCACTGCTGGTAGTAAGTACGAGTAGTAAAATAATGTGGCATTGCCACTACTACATCAGTTTTGCTGAAAAATGTTAACCAAGTTACTTAAAAACATTTTGTACTTACTTACTTACTTTTTTCATCTGCCTAATTTTAAGCCATTGCATGTGAGATTTTTCTTTTTCTAGTGCAAAAATCTTGTAAATATGCAAACTAAAAAACAAAAATGTGCACAAAAACAAAAAAATCTCAGATTTTGTATTAAGCTACTGGGGACTTTAAAGTTTTGCAAAAAAAAAAATATAATAAAGAATAATAAATCCTATCACAGATTAAGTTTTTTCGTTATGCTTTTTTCCCTCTTCAAATAAAATTTTCAAGTAAAGAACTCAATAGGAAAGCTTTGCTTAAAATCAGTTTTATACCCTTCACTAAAATTGGTAAAGAGTACATACCCCGCAAAAAAAAAATATTATAAATATAAATTAGTGCGTTTAAAAAATTTTGAACTTATGGCCTATTTCCCACCTGCGAAAGAAAACGTTCGACTTACAATTTATATTGAAAACAAAAACAAATTTTCGTATTTTATTGTTGTTTTCAATATAAATTGTAAGTCGAACGTTTTCTTTCGCAGGTGGGAAATAAGCCATTAAATTTTAACAATTCCCATAAAAAATCACTAATTATTAAATTGACTGTACCAGGTCAAAAAATACTTGTGTGGCAACACTCTATTCTTAAATAGCTGTTGTTGTTATTTACATTTATTTTCTTTTATTATTATTTTCACATACTTTTACAACTACAATTTAATGCTAGGAACACAATTGGGACGAACGACGAATTTCGTCCACATCGACGAATTCGTCGATAAGAATTCGCTGCGCAAATTCGTCATGTGCAGCACAATAACGACGAATTTATGCTAGGAACAAAATTGGGACGAACGAAGAATTTCGTCCACATCGACGAATTAGTCGATAAGAATTCGCTGCATAAATTTGTCGTGTGAAGCACAATAACGACGAATTTACGCAGCGAACTGAGCTCTTATAATTGATAAAGTTGGTTATTGTCAGTGTCACCATATTAGCTAATTTTGGGCTAAATTTAGCTTATTTCTTCTGGATTTAGCTTTAAAATTTTTATTAAGCTCTTAGCTTCTTTTTTTTAGCTTTTTTAAAAATGGACTTAGCTTTTTTAATCCAAATTGCGTATTCTCTAAAAATATATTAAAGACATACGTGATTTAGCTTTATTTTATTTTAAAATCTGGTCACACTGTTTATTGTGTATGTAAAGAGAGTGAGAGAAAACTGTTTTTTCGTCGTTCGTCGGCCTACAAAATACAAATAAATCTATCTCAGAGTTCGTCAAGCACGACGAGTTTCGTTCGACGGCGGTGTTGTGTTCATTTTCATATGAACAAATGTGTTTTATTTTTTATGACGAAAGTTCGCACCGAAAAATTCGTCGTTCGTCCCAGTTGTGTTCCTAGCATAAAGCTGAAAAAAAGTCTTGTTAAAGAAAAAAAGTAATGTTAAAGAAAATAAAAAACATGTTGATTACTGAATTCTTGTTTCAACTTTGTTATTTGTTTTAAGCTTCTCATTTGTTTAAATGAAAGTTTATAACATAATAACTCTAGTTGTTCTAAGAAACTTTGGGTAAAGGTTCCCTGATGATCTGCATTAGCAACAGTGAAATGCGCATAGGATCCAGCTAAACCCCTCAATAATCAATTTCAATGTATTTTTAATTAAAAAAAAAATATTTTACTTAATAAGTAAAATATTAATTTGGGATTATTAGTGCGTTTTGAAAAATTTTAAACTTAAATTTTAACAATTCCCATAAAAAAATCACCAAAAATAATCTAATTTGACTAACAACTAACAACAGAGAAAAGCAATGAATTTCTTGTGTTATGACAAAAGCTTCAAAAAATATGCTTCAGAAAAGAACTAAAGACGGTTGTCAGATCTTACAATATTGCCAATAAAATTTCTTATAACCGTGTGAACTGGCAATTTTTGTCAGACGTCGTTGGCAGAAAAAGCATTGCCAGTCCATTACAAGACTAGAATCTGACATAAAATTATCAGACATCTTACAATCGTGTGAAAACATTGTAAAATTATTGCGAGATGTTTGTCAGACATTTTAATATTGTCAGATGTGCGAAGTTTATGCATCTCACAATGGCGTCATTGTAAGATAATTCTTTCTATGGGCAACATTTCACACGCTTGATTTTAATTAAAAATTTTATAATAAAATAACTGTGGCAATAAGGAAAAAGTGCTTAAGTCATATTTTACTGTTTTGCAGGATTCAAGTCGATTTTCAGAAATTTATTTACTTTACCGTTAAATTGACAAATTCTCTGTAAAGCTTTGTTTTTTTAAGCAAATATCATTCCACACACTATAAGTAATACATATAAGTGGAAACATACCAAAGTATAACCAAAGTTAAGCTGTTATTCCAAATGGGACTAGAAGTCTAAAAAATATAAGCCACAAGTCATAGTGCTATAACTTCCTGAAAAATTACTCAAATTAAATAAGATTTTGAGCAGGGGTACTTTCGAATATGCAGATTACGGTGGTACTATTAACTCGAAATCATATTATCTCGACTTAAGCACTTTTTCCTTTTTGCCACAGATATATGCAGACAAAATCATTGCAACTGCTTCTTTATGGTGCAAAATAATTTATATTTTCCCTTTTTATATTTAACACAATCACAAACGATTGATATTTAACAATTTCTAATAAATTCTTTGAGCCTGGCAACGCTTAACAATAGCTCTGACAATTTTTGCATATGACAACCGTGTGAACTGCCATAAAACCGTCTGGCAATATAAATTGTTAGATTTTCTGACAAATTTGATACAACCGTGTGAACTGAAAATCTACCTTATGCTGCAAATTTTTGATTGCCAGTACATTGTCAGCACATTGCCAGATCTGACAATATTGTAATATCTGACAATCGTCTGTACATAGCTTAACGTAGGACGGGCTCTCTATTAAGGTAGAAAATGATCACAGAAAATTTGGAATACCAGTAACTTTTGCATTTGAGCATTACTCCTGTGAAGCATTTTCGTAAGGCAAAAAATTCATGGATTTTTGCAAGCTGAATCTATTGCTTCTAGCTGGCTCATCTTGAACAAAAACATGCCTTATTTTGGATCTTTATGAATAGGGAAGACTAATAAGCAATGTCCGTCTATCTGTACGTGAAATGGGTTTTCCGAAGCATCCAGAAAAGCTGAAGACTTTGCGGTCTTAGGCCCAATAATCGACTTCTCAATTAAGTGTCATTTAGCTAATAGCCACTTAATTTTAAGTTGCACTTAATTGCAGTTTCATTTTTTCAGTCGTAAAATTAAATGATCACTTAAATACTATGAAAGTGTGGTAGCACTGTGAAAAGTTGATAGTTCTAAAGGAAAACAGATGTTTAATGTAAATAAGAAAGTTAGGTTATCAACATGTAGAAAATTAAAACTGCATAAAAACACATTTTATGAAACCAAAAGAGCATCAGAACGCATTTTTCTATTTATTTATTCCATGATATGATACTATGCATTGTATATGTTATATATTTATGAAAATTAAACGAAATTCTTTTTAATACGACCACATGATGTTCATGTACATGTTTTCAATAAACACACACAAGCAAAATAACATATGGTATGCTCGTAAGACTTAAGTGTGATTTAAATAGACAAGGTTGGGCATTTAAATGGCTCTCAACTTTATACTGAAAAAATGAATTCTGTACTTAAGAGACATTTAAAGATAAATGACACATAATTGAGAAGTCAATTATTGGGCCTTAGACTGTTTGGACAGAAATGGTTCAAAATAGATTGGTATTTAAAACCAGCAAAATCAAAAAGAACTGTTTCAGAGCTGGAAAATTTAAACTCTCGTTTTTGGTATATAAAATAACTGAATAAAACTAATTTTTGTTTTTTTTTGTTAATAAATTCTATTCTATATTGTAGTAAGAACTAAATAGCTATTGAAAATAAAAAAGTCGATTCCAGGGTTGGAAAGTTAATTTTTTTTATTTTGTTATATAAGAGTAACTAGTTAAAAAGTAAGAATTAAATAAGTATTTCAAGTGAAAAATCGTTTAAGATATGATTCCAAATGGAAGATTTTAACTTTTTTTGGTATATAAATTTAAGCTACTAAATCAAATTTTTTCTTTTTCTCTATAAATTAAACATATTTTGTATCTTAGAAAGAAAAAATTCGTATAAGAAAACAGATTAATATACAAGGATGTAAAATTTAAATTTATTTGATATATAAAAGTAACTAGGTCAAATTAATTTTTTCTTCTTCTTTATAAATAAACGTCCCTTTTCACAATGTATGATTAAGAATTAACGTGAACTTTAAGACACAAAACTTGCCGTTAAAATCTCTGTTAGCTTTTAATTGTACATTGCGAAAAGGGCCTTAAATGTAATTTAGTTAATTTAATTATTATTGTTCGAACTTCATTTGTTTCTATATTTATGATTTGAATAGGCTAAACTTTGTATCGCTTTGTAAGCAAAATAATATGTGATAATTATTAATGAACAAATAACACCAAAGTTAATTGTAAATATTCTGGCAAACACTTAGTAGAACGGAACAACCAGCTGTTTTCGAACCCCACTAACCCTTCATCATCAGCGTTCTTTTGTGTTTGGTCCACTGTGTGTGGTGTCAGTTGATGTATATTTCTGCTTCATATACTTAGCCATTATTGCAAATGGAATATGTAACTGTTTTGATTCATCTTATTTTAATTTGCTGAAATCTTTTTTTGTAATGAAAGCTCAATTTTATCATCTTTAAACTTACAATTCGGGTGTTACCAAAAGTAGGGAGTAGTGTATGGTGAAAAAAGGACATGTAGCGTAGTGTCGTCTTAATATTGAGTCAATTTAATTGCGACTCGGTCTAGTATTGTAGTGAACGCCACTGATTAAGTTCTATGTGACTGGATCTAAGACCTATCAAGTAATGTAAATTGAGCATTGATTGTTACCTCCAATGAAACTATCAATTCAACCTGCAACCAGTTCTGTTCTATGTTTACACATTAACTTAAGCTTAACTGATATTTATAATTATGAAATATGAGTGCCCCTGTGATCGAGTTGATAGTGTACAAGCCTGTCATGCCGCAGGTTGTCAGTTCGAATCCCAAAAAAGGGCTCTGCTTAAAAATAAAATATAATTGCATATGTAGGAACTGTTAGAACTCGGACTGGTCTCTTTCGGAGTATTAAAGTTTAAGTTTGAAATAATCTTTGAATATTGGCTGTCAAACAACAATGAAAAAAGTCACGCTCATATGCAATTTTTTTTTAAATTACGCAGCATAAACAACTATAACTAAAATGTATAGACTGTATGAGCTACAATCAGACGCATAAGCATAAATATACTCTAACTATTAATCGGCTACACATACGTATATACAGGGATATTTTATTTAGACACACCAATAAATCATGTGTTCAAATAGCCCCACACATCCACCCAAAAATTTTCCATTGCATTTTATATACACAATTGTATGTATACAGTGGTGAATGTTGAATAAATATCTAGAGTATAATGCGTATATTTTGTTTGTCCGACTAAATATTCATAGCCTGAGTATAACTATACTCAGATTGTAAGTATGAGAGGGACTCAATTCGCTTGATGCGCTTGTGCCATTTTTATTTTTAGTTGTAGCATATTTTTGTTTTTTGCATAAACGAAGTAAAGATGATTTTGTATGTTGGAATCGGCTATAGTCATAGTTGCTTGAGAGAAAGAAATGTGAGTGTAATACAAATTGTTTGCGCTACAATTAGGCTTATGCGAAGTTATTAAAATTAAGACTATTTACCTAAGTATATTTTTTCGAATACTCATTCTCTGGTATATTATCTAGTAATATGTTTGTTACAACAGCTTTTAATTTCCTACTTACCTCATAGTGTGTCCCACTATTTCAAACATAAACTTACTTACATATGTGTTACAATTTGCTTAAAAATAACTTTTAGTTGTTGTTGTTATTATTGTTGTTGTTGTTGCTGTATTAAAGACCATTTGCACATTTAAATTTCAAGATAAAAGTCAAGTTTTCTTGTAAAAATTAAACTTTTTAAAGCACTTTTGTGTTGGTTTTTCCTTAGATATTAAATCGTTTAATAACTAAACAAGTAATGAAGTATTAAAAAACTCTCTAAGTTCAATACACGTTGAAAATTTATCATGAATAGAGGATTATAATGATTCTTAAGTCCCTATTTACACTATGCAAGTCTTATTGCTCAGCTGATTAGTTTATTAGGAGAGAGAGACGGGGGGAAAAGAAACGTTCCTGTTCCCCTCGTCTCTCTCTCCCTGAAACTAATCAGTTTAGCAATAAGACTTGCACAGTGTGATTTGGGACTAAAGAGAGAACATGCAAGTTTATTACTTATAAGTCCAGGACATTTGAGTTAAAAGCAGAAAGAAGAAATTAAAACAAGGCCAAGTCTTAAAAAAAATTAATGCATATAAAAATGTGGGAAAGAAGAGAATAAGTGTTCCTTTTTTTTATTTAAATCAAAAGTGAAAATATCGTTACTTTTTGTTATCAATTGAAATTAAAAAAGAAAATCTAACTTTCGATTCCAGTTGTTCGCATTTCAGTTTCTAATTAGTCCAGCAGTTTGTTGGCCTTTTAATTTGTTAATTTTATTTTTAATAATCTAAAAATAGAAAAGACAAATAAAAGTGAAAAAGACCGCAAAAAAATCACAACCTTCCAACTTTGACCAGAAATTTAAACAAAAATAATTGTTCATTTCTTCATTCATAAGCTCACTTACTCGTATTCACTAACCGCAGTTGTCAGTGAAATGTCACGCTGTTTGTTGACTTGTACATTTATGATCATGTTAAAAACATGTCAAATGTCATTAATGATTAAAAACAACTAATGTTTTCGATTTTATTATCGTACATTTTCAATCAGCAAATAATCGTGATAATAAAACAAAAAATTAAAAAAAAAATAAACTCTTTTGCTAAACAACAGGACTTTCATAATGTGCAATACATATTTACTACAATAACTTAAGTGATATTTTCTTTAATGATTTCAGCAAAGACTGCACAAAAGTGCTTGGAAAATAATTTAAGGAAAAATAAAGATAACAAAAACAGATAAGTTGGTACTTCAGAGCAACTGCAGGCAGCAACAAAATTATTTTTCATAAGTTACGTTTTATTGTTTTTTCGTGTTGAAATCTTTTCCTTGTGATCATTACGAGCCCCCAAAAAAATTTAATAACGAACTAATTGAATGTTTCTTTGGTTTCATTTCTTTCTTAGTTTTTTAATCATATTTTTACATCATTAAAACAATTCATCTTTTTTTTTTATTATTAGTAACAAAATATGGTTGTTTCTTTTTTGTAATGAGAAAAAATTAACAGACAGTAGGGAGGGCAAATTGCAAGGTAGGTAATGAGGATGTGCTAAGCGTGACTTTTGCACCATTTCCATCCAATGTGTGGTAAATCTGTAGTTTATAAATATTAGTAATTTTCGTTTGTTGTTGGTTAAGCAACGTTATGGCCTAAGGCAGAAATTTCTTGAGGCCCTATTATAGGCCCCTTACCGGAATGATGGGAATATATACATATAGTACTTATATACTAATGAAATTTCAATTTAGATATTTATTTTATAATTTAGTACCTGAAAATAATATGGGAATTTTTATTATGTCGAACGTGACCGTTGCATGCATATCAACTGAAAAAGTCTTAATAATAAGTCTTATTATCTAAGTGTAAATTGTAGTAGTAAATTAGCCCTATAATTAATGTTATGTGGGACTTTGAGCAATTTTTCGTTTTCATGATAGTAAGTAATTTTCAAAAAAAACCAATGCATTTGCATGTGACAAAAATATAAGTTGTGCTCGCGGCCAACGATTAAACAACGTTGATTTTGGCAAAATCTGAAACATTATTTTAATGTGACTAATGTCTTTTTAAAATGATTTTGATTTTGCTCAAAAATTATTTATTTATTTTTATTGCTAATTTTTTATTTTAATTTTTTTTTAGTTTTACTGATTGAACTTTATTTATATCCAATATTTCGCTGCCACTTTGGGCAATTTCTGCAAGGATTTTTGATCAAAAGTTCAATCAATTAAATTAAAAATTTATGTATATTTAAAATTAAATATGTCGCATGTGGCTTTTCTGTTGCGGTTTTTTTCCGATATTATATATAAATAAACTTAGTAAAAATCTTTTTGAATTACCAGAAGTATGTATTCAAAGCATTTATTTCAACATAATAATAAACTTAAAGAAAATACATATCGTTTGCTGAAATGCAAAATCACGTAACTGCCTACACTTTTTCTTTTAATTTAAAGGTGATTAATATTCAGACGGCTGAAGTAAAGTTTCTTTGTTTTTATTTGTTCATTAATAATTATCACATGTAATTTGGCTTAAAAAATTAAATTAAAATTAAATTAAATTAAATTAAAATTAAAATTAAATTAAATTAAAATTAGTTTTATATAGTTACTTTTTCAATTTTACAACCCTGGAATCATCTTTATAAATTATTAGTACCAACTTAATTCTAACTGAAATATAAAATATGTTTATTCAACGAAAAAGAAGCAAAATTATTTTTTTATATAGTTACTTTTATATGGCAAACAAAGTTCAAGTTTTCCAGCTCTGAAACCGTCTTTTTGATTTTGCTGATTTTCAATATTGATCTATTTCGGACCATTTCTGATATAACAGCTTAAGACCAAAGTCTCTAGGTTTTATGGGAGCTTCGGAAAACAGATTTCACGTACAGAAGGACGGACAGACAAACATCGCTTATTCGTCTTCCCTATTCATAAGGACCAAGAATATACATACATATGTATATACTAAATGTGACGCATATTCCTTTATTGTGGAAATGACACTCGTAATGACAAACCTTTATATACCTTAGACCTTTTGTATGAAATCCGAATACCGCCAATGTTAATGTGTTTTTTTTGGGAATTGTTGCAATTTAAGTTTAACATTTGTTTTAGCACTAATAATCCCAAATTATTATTTTTCTTGTTCAGGAAAAATATTTTTATTTTTTTAAAAACACACAGAAATTGATTATTGAGGAGTTAGCTGTATCAATAAGATCATTTCACTGTTGCTAGTTCATATAATCAGAGAAGCTTTACCCACAAATCAAATTTCTTACAAAATTTCGAGATATTATGTTAAACTTTCACTTAAACAAATGAGAAGTTTAACTAATATTTTTATTTTATTACCTTGCCATTCGTACATTGGCTGAAATGGCACGTAATTTCGACATTTTCTTCAATTATCTAAACATTGGTAATTGGTGTAAAGGCTTAGAAGTTGTTGCATTTTTAATGTAATGACGATTGAAATTGTTGTTGACTGTCGATGCCAATGTTAAAGGCTGCTAATATGTGTTGTTGTTTTTCCTAAAGTTTTTGTTATAGTGGAGGTCACCTCACCCAAAAAGGTCGTGAAAGTAATAATAATAATGAAACTTAACTAAACGTTTAACTCTTCTGGTAATCGAGTCAATGAGTTGTTGTGTAAAAACAAAAACTTGCAACACACAAAGACACAAAATTAAGAGAAGAAAACAAAAACAAAAAAATTAATATAAAGTTGGTGAGGTAACCAGGTAGTTGAATTAATCGTTGCTATTAAGTTTTTGTTCCTCTTTTTTTCACAGTTATTTGGGTTATTAAAGTCATTAACAGCAACTGCAGACATACGAGTCATCCCATAAGGGTTCTTTATGAAAAAAAAGTATGAGTTATTAAATAAATAAATATGTATTGTATGTATCTATAAGATGGAAGTAGTGAAAAAACAGTCAGCCAGAAAAACCATCTTATATGTGATACAAAAACATTAAACACTAAACTTTTTTTTTTCAAAAAAAAATTATTCAACTTATTTTTACTGTAACTCAAGCCATGGTGCTTGTGATTAGCTTAAGCACCATAATTTCTACACATTGTATGCAATTTTTCTTCTTCTTTATACTCCTCACTGTTTTCATATTTTATTTTATATATATATTTTTTTATCTCAATATCAGCATTTTTAAAACAAAACGATTATTAGGGTCAAACTATTTGGCTTTAAACTGATTTTTTTGGTTCGTTTGTTTGCTTGTCCCTCCATTTAACGGTGTCTCTCTTTTCGATAAGTATTTTTTTTCTTCTCTACATTTAATAAAATTTTCAATTTATTAAATGACTTTAAACGTTTACGAAAACGTTTAGATATTTTTATTGCGATATTTAAAAAAAAAATATTAATATTTATGAAGAAAAAAAAAACAACAAGAAAAAAAATCAACTTTGTTAAAAAAGTTCATTAATGAAGTTTAAGTAAAGAACTTGTACTTCACTCTGAACTTTATAAAAAATAAAGTGAGTTGATGGAAAAAATTGTAAACAAACTTCAAAATACATACACACATAAATTGACAAATTATTTCATTAATTATTTTTATTTTAAAGTCAACATTAGTTTCATAAATTAACTTATCATTTTAATAAAATCTCAAACAAAAAATCAACAAAGAGAGAAAGAGATAGTGAGAGGGGGGAGAGAGAGAGAGAGAGAGAGAGAGAGAGAGACAGAACGGTATACAATCAATAGTGATCATTATGTAATAGATGGTAAAAAAAATAGCCGTACAAAATTGTTATTAAGTTTTTTTCTTTATTTTATTGGCAACTATTTTCGTTGATCGTTTTGCAGCATTAGACTAAAACACTAACTTCAATGGCAAGTGGGAGAAGGTAACCAAGTGGAAGTAAATACATTTGATTTTGGGGGCAAAGTGGGTTGGTTCGTCTATTTGGGGAATTTTTTGGATTATAAAAATTAACGATTGTCCTACAATTATTGTTAATTCAATTAATGTTTTTATTTAAAATGCATAACATTTTTATATTGAATTTTGTCTATATGTAAACAGCAAATCTCAAAAAGACTTTTCCAGGGTTGGCAAACTTTAACCTTTCTTGTTATATAGAAGTAAACTACTAAAGCTAATTTTTTGTTTTCCTCCATAAATTTTATATATCTTATATTCTTAAAAGAAATAGGTTGGTGCAAGAAGTCAAAAAATTTAAAAGCGTGATTCCAGGGTTGGGAATCTTACACTTTTTGTGATATATAAAAGTAACTAGGTCTAAATTAAATATATTGTTTCGTTTTGCAAAGAAAAGTTTGGCATAAAAAATTAGAAAACTAAAAAACCAAACCAGCTCCAAAACTGGAAAGTGTCATTTTTTTATATTAAATTAACTAAATAAAACTATTTTTTCCCTTATTTCCTTGTTTCTTTGTTCACTTAAGATATTTTATATATTTTTTTAAAGAGCTTGATTAGTATAATAAAGCAGAAAAATCTAAAAGACTGAATCCAGGGTTGGGAAACTTACACTTTTTGTAATGTATAAAACTAATTAAATGAAACTAATTATTTTTTTTGGCAATTAAATATATTCTATATTTTAGAAAGAAATATATTAGTAGAGATGTGCAAATGTCGTGATTTTATCGTGTCACGCATGACTCACGCGTGATTCACGTGATCAAATATTATAACTAATCACGCGGGAGTGCATGAGCGTGATTGAAAAAAATTTACTCGTGCGTGATCGTGCGTGATTAATAAAAAAGCTCACGCACGATCACGCACGATCACGCTCGAGTAAATTTTTTTCAATCACGCTCACGCACTCACGCTCTCACGAGATATCATTCCTGCATAGGTACATATCTAACTGTATTCAATCATTTGAAATAAATTATTTTATAATAATAAATGCATATATGTATAGTAATACGTATGGTAATATGAGCTTACAAACATAATGAATACCCCCAAACAAAATGTTTCGACTTTTTCTGAAGTCAGACTTGTCGTACCGAATTCGTTAAGACATTTCGGTAGTTTCACTGAACAATTTTTTTTAAACATTAAAACTTTGATTTTTGAGTACATAATTAAAAGTCTGTGAAATTTTTTTTAAATAAATATGTATGTAAAGGGTGTCCCAACAAGAACGCAAGATTTAAATGTGGCTAAGAGCTTTTACATTAAAAAAAACTTACGAAAATCAACAAAACACGCAAAATATACAAATCGAAAAGTATTCGAATCATACGATTTTTAAATTGTAAAAAAACCGGACTATTCGACATTCGAAAAATCAACATTTTGAAAAAACTGTCGACAAGCGTATTGTGAAAAAAACCGAGTTTTAAAACCGGTTGAAAACCCGAGTCGATCACCCTAATGTATACATACATACATGTGCGGAATGTCAATTTTTGATATAAGAGAATTCGAATTCGAATATTTAAAATGATATCCGCGAATACGAATATTTAAAGCAATATTAAATTAACTTTGCTTTATTTTAATTTACATTGTAAATTTTACAAAAACACGAGCATACATATATACATAGATATATGTATATGTAAGAACCTATTTTTCAACCCAAAAAACATGCAAATTATATTATAAATATACTTCTTCGGGAGCGTGCGTGATCGTGATAAGTTGTAAATCACTCGTGCGTGATTAAAAATATTTTATTCGTGAGCGTGCGTGATCGTGAAAAAGTTCAAAATCAAGCGTGCGTGAGAGTGCGTGAGTAAAATATTGTTCTGCGTGAGCGTGCGTGTCGTGAGTCAGAAAACACTCACGTGCACATCTCTATAAATTAGTATTAAAGACCAAAAAAATATAAATTATGGTTGCTGGGTTGGAAATTTAATTTTTTTTTTTTTTTGGTAAAAAATAACCAAAAATAATTTTTTTCAGCTAAACATATTTGCTGTTTTATAAAGATCAAGATTTATTTTATATATGTTAAATTTGTATATGGATATGTTATTTAAGCATAAAAGAAGGTTTGTGCCATGTTGCTCATTATGCTCTCAGCACAATTACGTTTCAAATCGATAGTCTTTTAGTATCAGCTTGTAATTAATTAATTTAAATTTTTAGCAAATGAAGATAAAAAAATAAAACTTGTTGCTAACAATCATAACTATAAAATAAATTAAGGGACATGCTCCATTTCATTTCCCCGAAAGCGTTTCTTTACGCTAAACAAAATCTAAGCCGGAATATACGGTTAATTAAATTAAACAAGTTAATTTAATTAGTATGGAGGTAAAATATTACGAATATTTTAGGGTTATTAAATCTTAGCGCGGTTTTTGAACATCTCGAGAGATACATTGACGTGACGTTGATATTGACAACTGGTATAAGGGTGAATGTAAAATATTTCTTAAATACAGACTTGAGGATAAAATATTCAACTATTGCTAATATCGAAAATAAAATATTTGAATCAAATTCTTTAGTCGAAAAATACCGAGATGTCACTTACTAAAACTTGCAATATAGCAAAAAATTACAATTTTTTCCACAAACCAAATATGTACGAAAAATAAAAGAAGTACAGCAAAATTATTAAAAAAATCCCATTTTCGGGATTTTGCGAAATTTCTTTGGGAATTGTGGGGAAGTCATTAGCAAAGTGTTGTTCTCTTTAAGCCAACTCCATTGTATTAGAAATATATTAATTTAATCTTAGTAAACTTTTTCTGATAGGGGAATTCTGGAAAAGTCACCAATTCATTTTTGGCATGTGTAATTTTGTTTTATTATTTTACATAATTTATAAGCTGAGAAATAAAATCTCTATCATATTAATTATTAACATTCATACCTAATGGAAAATTGCAAAGATCACATACTTAACTGACTGAAATTATTCATTAAATTAAAATAGTTTTAGAATTTTTTTTTTTCATAACTGCCGATGCCCTTGCATTCCCTGCAAAATCCATAAATTCACATTGATCGAAACAATGCACAAAAAAGCACACAAAAAAACCAACCCAGTTATCTGCAAACTAAAATCCAAAAAACAAAAACGCTTACAACACACCAAACTAGTAAAAATAGCAAAAAAAAAACAAAAAATGATCTACAATAAAAAAAATCTCAACAGAGAAAAACGAACATGACACAAGATCAGCAATTGATAAGAGACGATTTTTTTTATGTTCCATCATCATCACCAGCTCCAGCACCAGCACCAGCACCAGCACCATAGTTGTGCTGTTGTTGTCTAAGCCCTCTTCGTCTGCTTCATCATCGTCAACTCTAACAAACATCTCGTACAAACATCTCCTGAAACTCATCTTAGAAAGAAGAAGGAAAGTATTTTTAACAAAACTAGACACTAACGTTTTATATAAATAAATAAATTTCTTTTTTATAAGTGGACCTAACAATAAAAGATATACAGCAAGTACTTCTTGCGACTCCTCTCCATGGCTTTCTTTGCACTGGCGTAAAGTGATGTTTGTGTTTTTTGTTTTTAGTCTTAGATATTGTACTTTTTATTTCTTTTTTGTTTTTTTTTTGTTTTTGTGAGATGGATTTGGAGAGACAAGATACTGTTTAAGTGTTTGTTGTTTTTGTAATTGTTGTAATACACCTTCAACCTTTGCTGCAACATTTCTAATAACTGCAGCCCAGCAACCACAAGGAACAGAAAAAAGTTTAAGAAAAAAAAAAATAGAAATGATCTCTTGAACAACATGCAGCCTGAAAAAATCTAAAACTAAACATCAGCCAAAACAAAAAGAGAAAAAAAAGAAACAAAAAGAACAAAAAATAAACATTTTAAACATGCAACACTTTTAATCAAAATAGGAACAAGAGTCCAGGCAACTCAGCACTTGCCAGATAATTTTAAGAATCTAAGCAGCATAACGTAACACGTCATTGTGCAGCAAGCAGTTGCAGTTGCAGTTGAACTTGCAGATGCAGTGTAATTTTATAATTTTACCAACTTGTTAAATATGGGGCTAAGAAATTGAGTTATACTTTAAATATTTAGAGACTTGTTGAAAAATAATGATGTTGATATGTAGAAACAAACATGCATACACATGTATGTACATACGAGTACATCACTAATCAGATAATTTGAGAAACTCCCTAGGCAAACAGAAAGATGTAGGCGACTGTCATTATTCATAGATCTCACAATTAATTTTTCGTTCTATGCAACAAAATTTTCATACTCGGTCGACGTTGTTATATGATATATACTTTTGTTTTCTTAATAAATAGGTAAATAAAATCAATTTCTACAGTTAAAATTTTACTAAAAAAAAAATTGTACTAGTACTAATTAATTATAGGTAAATTAGTTCCCTGTTTCTACAACTCGGCTTGTGTAGAAAATTCATGTGAAAAATTGAGTAAAGTTCCACCTTGACTCGCACACGAAGGGTTCTGTACGAACACTACATATGTAATAATATACGAACTTTAGCCTATAAAATCGAATATCTCTTATCTGATGTTTACATTTTTAAGCAAAATTTAATTATCCATTAAAATTTTTTTTCGGTTTTTGGCGTTTTTTAGTTTTGTTTTCGTTTTTAAAATTGACGCAGAAAATTTGGTGACAATTGATCCAAACGTACTCGTCCTATGACTCGAGAAAATGCGAGTGTTATCAAAAGTGCATAGAAGTATATGGCGAAAAAAGACATATCCTGTAAATGGTTACATATTCACCATTTTCGTTATGTATCGTCTTGATCTTGAGCCAATTTAATTTGGAGTCGGTGCAATATTGTTGTAAACGGCACTGGACATGTTCGATGTGGTTCAATACATGGACCTATCAAATAGTCATAGGCGTAGCTAGGCCTTCCAGGGGGGGGCAATGCCCCCCCCCCAGACTTGATTTTGTCCCCCCCCTCCCAGGATTTATTACAAATTCTTTTTAAAACATATTCTTTTGCCTGTAATATTAAAAAATTCTATTTTTCATTTATTTTAAAATTACTCATGAAAATTACCAGTAATTTTTATACAAACTTTTCGAATAATCGCTAAATATGCATACTTTTATTAGATAACAAATACCCAAAAAACTATAAGTTTACAGCTCTTCAAAACATCACAAATAGTAAACTCCATGTGAATTTATAATGCATGTGTGTATGTAGCTTTCAAC
Source organism: Tachina grossa (assembly GCA_949987645.1). NCBI lineage: Eukaryota > Metazoa > Arthropoda > Insecta > Diptera > Tachinidae > Tachina > Tachina grossa. The sequence goes on along the minus strand of OX465274.1, from coordinate 37,188,132 downwards.
AAATTCTTAATAAAATTGTATTAGTGTACGTAGTTAGTAGCAAGACAAGTTGTTTTAAGGAGTTCTTACGATCAAATTGTTTGTAACAATAGCCACCAATTTTTATTTAGAGTAAAATTAAAAAAATAGCGAAAAATTATGATGTGCAAAAATACCTTGTATATATTCATATACTATATATACTCCTACACACACATGTATGTATGTATGCATGCATATTTATGGTTCAATCCAGGGCTGCCAGATAAAATTATGGAAAAATCACCGAAATCCCGATAAAATATAAAATAATCGTCATTTCATGCCCGAAAAATCTTCAGAAAATCGAACAAATCAAAATTTCCTCTTTAAACATGTATACATATGTTTTATTTTGATTAGAAAACAAAACAAAACAATTCATGTTCATATACAACTTTGTTAGACTAGTGGAAAACTTGTGAAAAATATTCCTAGGTCCAAATTTTGGTATCAGTACTTTTGATGACCGAAATTTTTGATAGGATATCAACTTACACAGGTCAATATATCGTTGGTCTCAAATGGAAAGGCCCTAACGCAAATAATTGTAACTTTACAGGAGAAGGTAAAACATAATAGAAAGTGTAATATTCAAAATGTAACTTTTTTGTACAACTGCTTGTAAAAGCGCTATTTTTTACACTATTGCAATAAATTTTTGTGATGAGGTGTATTAGTGTGAAATTTATTGAAATCACTGAAAAACTCAACTATCGATATGTATGCATGTATATATATGCACATAAAATTTTTTTCAATTGAGCACGTATACATACATACTTGCATACATGTTTGTACTTATTTATGTATGTATGTTTATTCATCGCAACAATATAGTATTGATTCGGAACTTCAATATTGGAAGGGAAACTAAATAATAAATGGTAATTTTCTATTTTTATTTATGCACCAACAGATAAATTTTTTTTAAATTAAATAATAAATTATTAAGAAATGAAATCATGAATGATGAATGAAATCATTTCTTGCTTGTATCTTTTCAAAATATTGTATTCAAATATAGTATATACATAAATAATTTTTCCATGTGAACATATAAACTTGTTGGAAACGAATATTAATTTTATTATTATTTAGTTTATTATTATTAGATTATTATTATTATTATTATTTAGTTTTTTTCTAACACATACTTTACTTTTTGTCTATATATTGTTTTTCTTTTGAATGTTTTGTTTTTTTAGTTTTAATTATAACTTAATTTTTGTTATTGAAACTGGACTGTTAATTTATGTTTTAACTTAAATAAAAAAAAATGTTAAATAAAAAAAATCTGTATAAAATTTTTTAACCGCACTAATAATCCCAAACCAATATTTTACTTATTAATATTTTACTTATTAAGTAAAATATATTTTTTTAATTTTCAATTTCAATGTATTTTTAATAAAAAATATATATTTAACTTAATAAGTAAAATATTAATTTGGGATTATTAGTGCGTTTAAAAAATTTTAAGCTTAAATTTTAACAATTCCCATAAAAAACACTAATTAAAAAAAATTGTGTTTAGTCTAGCTACGTCAATGCAAATAGTGTAAATATAATGTTAATTGCTCCCTCCAATGTTACTCTGGAACCAGTCCCTTAACTACACTGAGATATTAACCCAGGCTTAACTGGTATTTATACGTTTGAAACATGAGTGGCCCTGTGGTTGAGTGGGTAGTGTGCAAGCTTGTCATGCGCGAGGTTGTCGGCTTGAACTCAAAAACTTTTCTGCTTAAAAATAACTTATAATTGCATTTGTAACAACAACATTGTTACAGTTATATGTCACAATGACATTTATATATAATTTATATTATTCTACACCGAATAGGTCCCATTGGGATAGTTCAGTGACAAGACCCCATCCTAGGCCATTCCCATGTAAAAGTGACTGGTCCGCTTCATAGGAAGTGTTAGAACTCGGACTAGTCCCTATCACTTGGGGGACCGGTCACGTGACTAATATTGTGTCAGTTCAATTTCCTGCTGGGTCGATACAGCTACCACGATCTAGGCTGCCATACTTATAGATTCTCTTCTCATCAGAGAATCAATAACGATTTATGTGAGGTCTTTCATCACCCAGGTTAATTTAATTTAAATACCAAGGCCAAATCCATTTAGTTTTTTTTTAATTCTTCTTTGTGCATTTCGCTTATTTTGTCATTTTTTATGCAAGGGTGCCACATTATATGCAATTAAAGAAATTGCGAACCACATTATCGTTACCGCAAACGAATAAATATATCGATAGATATTACGATATTATGCTCGCAAAAAGTTACTGAATTCAGGTGCAGGACAAAATAAATTTATATTATATTTATTTAAATTTATATAAATAAATTTATATTCCTTGTACTTGAAGTTCATGTGTAGCATTTCGAGACTCACATGCAATTAAATAATTCTGTGGCAAAAAGGAAAAAGTGCTTAAGTCGAGATAAGCTAATTTTGAGTTAATGGTACCTGCGTAATTTGCATATTTGAGAGTACCTCTGGTCAAAATCTTAATTCACTTGAGTGATTTTTCAGGAAGTTATAGCGCTATGACTTGCGACATATCTTTTTTAGATTTCTAATCTCACTTGGGATAAGAGCCTAATTTAGCTTATACTTTGGTATATTTCAACTTAAATGTATTACCTATAGTGTGTAGAACGATGTTTGCTTAAAAAGAATTAAAGTTAACAGAGAATTTCCCAATTTAACTGTAAAAGAAATAAATTTATGAAAATCGACTTGAAGGCTTAAAAGTGCTCTCCTGCAAAACAGTCAAATATGACTTAAGCACTTTTTCCTTATTGCTACAGAATTGTATAGCGCAGAAAATTTGTTACTAACGATCAATTGACATGCAATTAAAAATAATCGCGATAACGCTCATGCATGAAGTGAGCGCAACAATGGGAAGTGCTTCTAGATGTTTATTAAAACCTCAAAATAGTCGCCATTACTTTTTTTTTAGGAAAGGTAAAAGAGCCTACTCCACAATTTGAATCGAAAGAAATTGCCTTCGAATTTCAATACAAGAAACATACAAATTCCAACGTAAACTCTTTCGAATTGAATAATAGAGTAGGCTAAGAGAGTTATAGATTGAAAATCGAAAACAGCTTTCCTACGGTCAAACTATTTGTAACATTAGCGCAATAATGTTATTCGTAATGTTTTATTTTCTTTTGATCTTTCTGCATTTGATTTATTCTCTTTATGGCATATTATTTATTGTTAACTTAACAAAAATCAACTTAAATGTTCATCTATTATTAACTCCATAAATAAATATCCACTATTCCCTTGCACAATTTCATAATTGTTTTGCTCTCGCTGCGCATACTTATGACTTGCAATTGATCCAATCATTAATATTTGTTAATGCTGTACAACTGCAAATATCATGGACTGTTTGCATTTTGTTGGTACTCGTATCTTTAAGGGAATAAATGGCAGCAAAGCAAGCTTAGGGAATCAGTACTTTAGTTTGTTTTTTGTTTTCCCTAAGTTCATGATGTTGTCTCTAGCAATAATTATGGAACAGAAAACTCACCTTCATCATCTATCTGTTACTCGTATTTTTTTCTTTACCAAGTGGCAGGCAACAAATTAAATGAACACAGTTAAAACTGGCAGCAACAACATTAAATGAATGCAACAAAACAAAAGTATCAACTACAACATGACAAAACAAAAGGATCAGTTAACTCTGTTTGGTTCATTTCTGTGTGCTGGGTCCCGTCTGCGACTGCTGCTGTTGGTTTTCCTTTAAATTGCGCATGCTGGATGACAATGTTGAGATGTGCCAACAACAAAGCTGTCTTCTTTAGTTCCTTGTTTTTGTTGTGTTCTCCCTCTTATTGCTGGCCTGTCTTTCTGTCTGTAGTTGTCACCTAAAAAATAGTAAAAACTTCTCTTAACTATCATGTTCTGGTGCGCCAAGTTTCATTTAATATTCCACTCGATTTGTAACTCCTTCTTCCTTCTCTACTCCCATATTTTGTTGTTATATATGTAACTTTTGCTTAAGAATTGGAGCTGTTGTTTGGTTACTTTAACCTTTTCAACCTGAACTATGCTGAAATGACACTGACGGCTACAGAAAAAAATAAAAGAAAATAAAAATACACAGCGGTAGTAACCTTAACAGAAAACTGACAAATGTATTTTGAAGGTGGCAACACAATTTATTTAAATTGTTGAATACTTTGCATCGAACAGTGGTTTAGAAACACAAAGTGTTACTGAAATAAAGTGAGTTATTAGAATACTCTAAGCGCCACAGCTTGGTTAGATACAGTGTGGATGCAAAACAGCCACATCCAAATACACATACTCTGACATTTGTATTTGAGGTAAACAGCTTTGCAAGCTCTTACAATTTGTCCAAACACACATAAGTCCAAGCACACATACTCTAACATTTACATTTAAGGTAAACAGCTTTGCAAGCTCTTACAATTTGTTCTGTTTTCTGTCGCCGATATCTTATTGGCTGGTGTACACTAATAGGTGTGAAAGCACTAAGCTCTTTTGTAAAAGCTTGCATATTGTGCATATAGCTTGAACGTAGCTGATGTAAAATGTTTCTAAAGTGTGTTCTGCTTTGAGGTAAAATAATGTACATACATAGATTATAAACCACTGCACTGGCTGTTTTTTTTACAGACAGTAGTCCACAAAATGCTTTAATTCAGTCTCTCTGAAATTAAAGGTTTATTCAACAAAACCCATGATTGTTTAACGATATTCGCTGCGGTTGAAGTAAAAAAAATTAAAATCTCAACGTCAAATTAATTTAGTTTTTCTCTCCGTCTGTCCGTCACACGCAATTTTCTCAGGAACCGTAAGAGTATTAAATTAAAGGGTGTTCTAAAACGAGCAATATTTTTGTAATATATTGCATGTATTATACATACAATTGTATGTACACATGTACATTGACACTTGAAATTTATAAAATTAGTGTATTTTTATATAGACTACAAATTCAACACTAAAATTAAAAAAAAATTTTAATTAAAGGGTGGTCCACCAGTTAATGCAATTTTGACTATATAATTTTGACAACTTGTTATATCTTGGAAACCGTAAAAGGCAAACTCTTGAAATTTTCAAAAACGGTAAAACTAAAAAATCCGAAAATTGTAAAATCGCCAAACCAAAAAAAAAAAAAAAAAAAAAAAAATCGGCAAAAACAACAAAAAAATCCCTAAAACGAAAAAAGCACCAAATTAAAAAATAGATCGGCAAAACCGAAAAATTCGACACAATGAAAAAATTGCCAAAATGAAAAAAAAACTCCAAAAAAACCGATAAAAATCGCCAAAACGCGAAAAAGGCGCCAAAACACAAAAGTCGCCTAAATAAATAAATCGCCAAAATAAAAAAAAATCGCCCAAATGGAAAAACAATCGCCAAATTGAAAAAACGCCGAAAACCGAAGAAAATCTCCAAAACGCAAAAAGCGCCAAAATGAAAAAAAAATCTCCAAAATTAAAAAAAATCGCCAATATGAAAAAAACGCCAAAAATCCACAAAACGGGGGAAAAAAGTGCCAAAAACTAAAAAAAGCTCCAAAAACCGAAAAACGCCAAAACTAAAAAACGATCAAAACCGTAAAAACCCAAATCGAAAAAACAATTTATTATACAGGCTAAAGTTCGTATTGTATTACATATCTGGTGTGCCCACGAAACCCTTCGTGCGCGGGTCAAAGTCGCATTTCACTGAACTTATTTCTTTTATTAACAAAAATTAAAAATTTTAAAAACCTCCGAATATACGAGTATCTAGAGAATATATGATATTTTCTAAATGACTGGACGGATTTTCTTAAAACATGGCTTAGAACCCTCTCGATCCAGTTACTTTTTAAACAGGAAAAACTAAATCAAAATAAAATAAAGAAAGTTCTAAAGAAAAAAATTAAAAATGATGCTTATGACGCAGCTGTACACGATTGTAAGAACGTATAAATATATCGATAAATGTTACGATTTTCGGTTTGCAAAAAGTTACTGAGTCCAATACCTGGAAAATCTCAAAAAATCACTTCTAAGTGGACTACAGATTGTAACGAACGTGGGAGAGTGATTGGAAGAGAGATTTAGAGAAGCGTCAACGTGAATTAAATTCCTAGAGATATTTTTCATGACGGCAGAATCTGTAACATCCGGAATTTTTTGCACGTCAGTAGGCCAGTAAATGGACTCTACTCCTCGAAGTGACGTCCAAGACCATTTTTGAAATTATGTTGAACAAAGCTCAACCTCTGGGTGTGATAAGATGCGAACCCCAAAACGTATGTTTAGCATTGTAGTCACCAGCTGTAGATGTTCTTCACAAATATTGTCAATAATATAATACTTGTGTCTTGCTTTATTAGAATTGCTGATCCACCGCATGCTCTTCCTCTCGGGTCCTTTGAATCATATTTAGCCATTAATTTGGAAAAGACTTCTCGAAGTCAATTGAGTTTCAAAGACCAATATTATATCAATATTTTTTTCCGTGAGGAAGTGCTCGAGTTCATTTTTGTGATGGCGAATGCCGTTTGCATTCCAGAAACATACTTTTAACATATTCATGGCTTATTAACTAATGCTTGAAGCAATGCATTCGCAGAATTTCTTGCATAAAATTCTTTATAAATAGTTTGCAGCAGATTATCAATAGTGGCTTCACAGAAAAAATTATTCCCAAAAATTTTTAAACAAATATTTGTTTGAAGTCAAACTTAGTTTCAGTAAATATTCTGTACTGTTCCACTAAATTAATTTGTACCAAAACACTGTATAGAGAAGAAACAGAACACGACGTTTGTCGGCTACTTTTCGGCATTTACATGTATACAACACGATCAATCAAAATAAACAACAACTAAACAACAACAACCGCACAACAGCACGTTGTTCCTATCAACAAGCAAGATAAACAAGAACACACTGGAATAACATTTTCTCTCAGCCGAACTGTGATTAATTTAAATTTTTACAAAATTTTTATCAGAATTTACAAAATTATTTGTAGGACCGCATTCAAATAAAATATTTACTGATTCAACGAATTTGGTTACTGAAAATGAAATTTAGTTTTTTCTGTGTTCAAGGCGACTGAAATTAAAGCTTATGTTAGCATTTGTTGAATTACTTGGTGGGTTCACTTTCTGCGTCGTAATAGAATTGATCTTCATTCACAGCGTTCGCCTACGATATATTAGTAGTAATTGGTTGAGTCATTTAAGGAGAAGTAGGGGAGTACTTATTTCCCGTTTGAACTTTACTTTACTTTAGCTTTTTGGCACATTTATTATAGCGATACTATAATCGTAATAATATCGCTATATACTTAATCCAGGTACAGGTTCAGATTATTAGCTAATTCACGGTAATATTAAAGTTGTTTGAGGTGCTAAACATAGTCAGCTGTTCAGTAGCAACCAGGGAAAGCCAATCGATAAAAAAATTTTTGGATACTCCCGCACATATCGAACATTTTTTATGCTAGTGCGTGTTGATATCTATTCATTCTCATACTTGCGTATACCCCTGCGCACTTTATTTCACACTTGTATGTATCGATGCGCATTCTTCGTTACATCCCGCATATCTACGCATATCTATCGACATACCCATGACTTGCAACACATTCGGGTTTTTAAATATTTTTTGATAAGTGTTGCCAGATATACTAGTTTTTAGTTGTTGAGGTAATAAAATTTTTTTCAAACTATTTTAACATAAAATTCAATAGAAATGTTTTACCCGCACACACACTCTTCGCAGTCCTTAGATCTAAAAGCCTTATTAAATATTTACGGCAGTAATTTGACCGCGGGTATGGAAATACGCTCCATTTTAGATCTGAACTAAGAGCCGAATTAGTGGTAGAAAGGTTGAACCATGGCATTCCTTACAATTTAAGCAATTTTAGCGCTTTTTTGTCGCCAATTTTCACGATGAAACTGACTTTTTAGCCAAATCTTGGCTTTTTTTACCATTTTACCGATTTTTAATCCATCTGCATATCTATTTGATGTTAGCGAATTGTCGACATTTCGGCATTCCTTAGATCTTTAAGTATTTGTAAGTTATTTTAGGGAAATTTATCGCAAATGTTTTATTTTTTTTTCGCAATAAAAGTGATTGTTCCCAATTATTTGTTTTTGGCAGTTTTAAAGATTTTAAACCATTATCAGACCAAGTTAGCAAGTTTTTGCTAATTTTCGACATGGTCAAAAATTTTTCCAAGTTTTTGACATTCGTTACAATTTTGGTGTTTTTTAAATACATTTTAAGGCTTTTTTCAATTAAAAAATTATTCACAAATTTTCGCAACTTTTTGCAAGCGAGATTGTTTTTGATATTTAAAATCTACCGAGCATTTTCGTTCATATTTTTTAGGTTTTGGACATTTTTTAAAAATAATATTCGCATTTTTGCAAGTTTTCGCGATTAATATGCGGTACAAATTCTCGACTTATTGCTTTTTTGAGGTTTATATAATCGGCTTTAGGGGTTTTTTATTGTTTTAATCCTTAATAATTAATAATCCTTAATAATTTTTGCAATATATAACTTTTTTAATAGAAATTTGCTAAAGAAACCCGTCTCGTATTTACGCATTTTTTCATAAAATTGGTTGTATAAAAATTTTTTCATTTGTAAACAGGCTCATGCAGAACCAAATTAGATCAAAAAAGTTGTCAAAAATGCTTCAGAAATTCATGTTACGTGTCTTCTCTATTAGCAAATAGAAAAAGTTTCGTGAAATAGAGTTCATGAAAATAATGCATAATATAAATAAGGCATTTGTTAAATTCATACACAACAATTACATATTTGGTAACATTGTTCATATAATCATACTCCTCATTACATGCTTGTGCGCACATGTATTGATACGAATATATATAGCACCTTGGTTTGATCGAACCCGCACCTATCGATATTTGCACTTATTTGTGTTGATAGCTATAGATATGTATGCCTGTATGTAAGCATGCTTGTTGATGCGAATGTGCTATCATACTCATTGTCGTTGGAGTATCGATATGTATTGAGCATTCAAAAAGTAACTTTTTGGCTTTCCCTTGTAGCGACCGTCTTCTTTTAACAATGGAAATTACTTTTCTAATTACTAATGCCCATTTTTTCAGTTGGTAATCAAACCTTAATAATTGTCAAGTTCTAATTAAATACGAAATTGTATTTTTGAGTGCTTATTGAAATAATAATTAAATGCCCAACCTTGCGAAATTAAACACTACTTAAGTTTTATGATTGTACCATATGTTTTTATGCTTGTGTGTGTTTACTGAAAACATGCACATGAGTATCATGCGGTCGTATTAAAAAGAATTTCGTTAAAATTTCATAAATATATAACATATACAGTACAAAGTTTCATATCATGGAATAAAGTAATATAAAAAGGCATTATGATGTTCTTTTGGTCTCATAAAATGAGTTTTTATGCAATTTAATTTTCTACATATTGATAACCTAACTTTTTTGTTTACGTTAAACAGCTGCTGTTTGAAAAGCCTTCAATAATACTGGGAAAATTTGCAGTGCTACCGTACTTTCAACGTAATTTAATAAGAACTTAAAATAACCACTGAAAAAATGAAATCGTATTTAATTACAACTTAATTTTAAATAAAAATTAGCTAATTACGTACTTAATTTTTAAGTTAAAAACTGGGGGTAAGACTGGGTTCACAAAAGACAATTTAAGTTTAGCAGTTTTTGAGTTTATGGAAGATGGTGAGAGAAAATATAATGAAGAGAGTGGCTGTAATATTTTTCTCTTTTGCCCATGAACTGAAACTTTGCTCAATTAAAATGGCCTTGTGTGAACGCTGTCCGATATTTTTAATGTATGTTTCACATGATTTTTTCTACAGTGTTGCATTTCATATCAAATTGAATACAGCTTATTGAATTTGTCTTGATATGGACTTAATAATATATTAGTTATTTATATTAGAGACAATTTTGCCTGTAGCAAGTTTGGCTGATATAAAATTATTTTGTTTTGCTTCTCATTGGTTTTTAAGCATTTCTTTATCTTTATCTTGTTTAGGAGAGATGCCATGTTATTAAAACATTGTCTTACTCTCTTTCAAAAGAAGTTACAGAATCGCACAAACGTTTAAATACTCTTATGTAGGCCATATACCACTGCACAAGACCACTTACAAGAACTTTTAAGACATGAGGAATTTTTCAAAGGCTTTACTACAGCGAAATCGTCTATAACAAATACTGTTTGTAAGAAATTTATTTCAGTTATTGCAGGTATAGGAGTAAAGAAGAAAATACCGTGTGACGGAAGAATTTGTGCTGAATTTGTGCTTCTTCGTACGCATAGGCGCGTATACAAACGGCACGCATGTGTGTATGATATTTCTTTTTCTGCGCACATACAAACGCACACATGCATTGGCATAAGTTGTGTGCGCTTGCTTTAGAAAAAACCCTCTTATATACATAATAGCTTACCATTTATATCTAAGACACACTCAAAAATAACAGTATATACGCATCAACACTACTTCTTTGGAATGTTTGTTACGAACAAGAAGTCTTCGCAACATCGCTTGTAAACACTCATATACACGAACATCAATACATCCATCGTGCTTCGCTTATCAAACGAAATCATTTATTATTGGTTTAGTATAATACATGCTACGACAATACATTTAAAAAACAAGACGTATTTACATTTCAAGACTGTTTACACAGCCCTCTTATAGGTAAACTAAAGAGATGTATAGTAACGTTAAGCTTGCACTGCAGTTTTAGTGTTGATTTTAGGTCAGCGGTAATTCTTAAACAAATTTCTAGTTCCGTATTTTTTTCAGTTAAGTTTCACTTCACCTTTACTTCCAATTCAAATCTAATTAAATTGTGGTACACATTTCGTTACCCTTTCCCTACACTTAAGTTGTAAGCTCATAAAAAAAATTTGTTTTTGCAACACGTACTTAAATATTTTTAAATGTTGAAAAAGCATGGTAACTAACCTATTTCTTTGGCATACAAAACAGAACTTCATTATGTCCTGTTGTAGTATTTATCGCTCCAAACCACAGTTGACAATTTTTCTTACCATTTCTTTTTTTTTTTTAACCAACTTGCTCTTTTGGCAACTACCGACGAGGAGACATATCGTATTGTCAAAGTAATAAACAAATGCAACAAAATTTATATTTAAAACTAAAGAATAAATAAACTTTGCGAAAAATTTATTAAAAAAGAAAAAAAAAACAACAAGTAAAAGAAAAAAAAGTTGAAAAAAATATCAAATGACGACAGTTTTAGGACGTCGTCTAATCTAAATGTCTACCATGAAAAGATTTACTGCAAAAATGTATAAACCGAAGATATTTTCCTTTTCATTTCATGGCATCATTGATCTGACTTCGAAAAGAAGCGAGAGAGTGGCCAAAGACAAAAGTAGAGAAAGATCATCTGTTTGTTTGGCCAGAACTGATAGTTATTACTACAGATGTGCACGTGAGTGTTTTCTGACTCACGACACGCACGCTCACGCAGAAAAATATTTTACTCACGCACTTTCACGCACGAATGATTTTGAAAATTTTCACGATCACGCACGCTCACGAATAAAATATTTTTAATCACGCACGAGTGGTTTACAACTTATCACGATCACGCACGCTCCCGAAAAATTATATTTATAATATAATTTTCATGTTCTTTGGTTTGAAAAATAGGTTCTTACATATTATATGTATGTACATATCTATGTATATATGTATGCTCGTGTTTTTGTAAAATTTACAACGTAAATTAAAATAAATCAAAGTTAATTTAATATCATTTTAAATATTCGTATTCGCGGATATTATTTTAAATATTCGAATTCGAATTCTCGTATATCAGAAATTTACATTCCGCACATGTATGTATGTATACATACATAATATAAATGTGAAGGTAAGACATATAATCAATTAAATAAATGATAATCAAATAAATGAGAAAGCATATTAAATGAAGAAAACATACAAATTACTAAAAATTTTTCTGTTACGTAACATTTTCAAAGACCCCCCACCCCCACCATAACAAATCATAACAAAACTCGAACCCCACCTCTCCCTCCTACAGCGTTACGTAATATATGGCCGGCCCCTAAAGCAAAAAACATTTTCTGCGGTACAATTCGTCAGTAGTATTTTTGACAAAGGCACTGTTGAATCAGTAGTGTTTCTCAATTGATACTTCCTACAGGGTATCTAAGAAACATACATACATACTTACGAAGGTGTATGTACCCATCAAACAAAATGCTCCGAATTCGTAAAGAATTCGTAACGATTGGTCGACAAAATCTTCCGATTTCGGCACAGAAATATTACCGAAATCGTAACAATTTTTGTGTGAAATGGTTGACACGACTTCGTAATGATATGTCGGTACGAACTCGTTACGATTTCTTTTTGCTTTTATAGCAGAGTACCGCTTCACCGTTATGTTGCTGCTATTGCCGAAATAATTTGCACATACTCACGTTTTTTAATATTTTTACAATCCTTTTTTTTATGAACATATACATATTTATTTAAAAAAAAATGTTCACAGACTTTTACTTATATACTCAAAAATCAAAGTTTAAATGTTTAAAAGAACTTGTTCAGAGAAACTACCGAAATGTCTTAACGAATTCGTTACGACAAGTCTGACTTCAAAAAAATTCGAAACATTTTGTTTGGGGAGTATTCATTATGTTTATAAGCTCATACTACCATACATATTACTATATGTACATATATGCATTTATTATTATAAAATAATAATAAATGCAGGAATGTTATCTCGTGAGAGCGTGAGAATTCGTGCGTGATTATTAAAAAAAGCTCACGCACGATCACGCACGAGTAAATTTTTTTCAGTCACTCTCACGCACTCATCACGCGTGATTAGTTATAATATTTGATCACGAATCACGTGAATCACGCGTGATTCACGCGTGACACGATAAAATCACGACATTTGCACATCTCTAGTTATTACTTACTTTGTAATTTTTGTTTGATTTTTGTTTATTTCTAAAGAAAATATCTTCTCAGCACAAGTATTTGAAAGGTTTGTCCGCCTTTATGTCTGTTCAGCTTACAAGTTGCTAAGATGCATCTATCTGTCTGTCTGTCTGTCTCGCTATTTGTTTTTTTAGGTTTTCACGAAATTGGGCAAGAAAATAGAAAAAAGATAAAGTTTGCCATCATAATTAAATGGTTATTAGTTAGTAAATGTTTCATGATTTTTTTTATAAACGCTTTAAATTTGTTGTTTAGTTATTTCTTTTTTTGCAAGTTGGCAGTAGGATAATTAACATGACTATAATTAATATGAAAATTGATATGCAGTTATTAGACACAGATTTAGAGTTTAAGAGAAAGGGAGTGGCGGCGGTTAAGTTGTCAAATGCTGTAAGTTGTTCCATTTGTATGGTACAGGATTTCTTTCATTTTCTGGTTGAATTTATATTTAAGAGGAAGGTCAAATTTAAGTGGCATGTAATGTAATTTAATTAAAGTTAATGTATGCTTCGTTCATTCTTGTAAATACGGGTCAATTGTTTGCAAAAAAATACATTTTTCGATTATTTGCTTATGAGACTAATATTTGATTAATTGACTGGATGTAGTTAACCATAATCGTGGATCGTTTCATGTTGTTGTGAAAAAGGCGAATATTTTATTTTTATTTTATTATTTTTATTAAATGTTCTGTAAAATGCTTTAAAACTTTCTGTCTGCTAAGGAAAGACATCTCTGCATTAACATGCAATGTTGATCATCTCTGCTCAACATTTTTACTATTTCCTTAGCCTCTTTTTTGGACGAATTACACAGCATCCTTCGTAATAATATTTCAATTTGAATTGGTCGTAAATATTAAAGAAGCCTTATGTTTAAGGCTGATAAGTCCCAAAAATCTTTCATTGGATCTATACTGCAATAGTGCGCCCTATTATCATGTATGGGACCATCGTGTGGTGGCCGTCCCTGGTGAAAAAGACGTATCAACATATCTTACACAAGTTGTGTATAACTAGTGTTCTTTGCACTATTCCTACGGATGCAATGGGGATGCTTCTACACCTACTACCATTGGACCTAGTAGGGAAGGATATAGCAACAATCCGTCATCGTTGTACTTATCTGGGGAACGCAAATGGTACCGGCTCCCCTGCTCTACTACATGAACGTTTTTATGAAACCTGGATACCATCCACAGAAGTGTGCATAAATAGAACTCCAGGCAGAAGAAAACGTGTTAATTTTTATACGCAGGGCTTTAAATTACAAAAAGGTATAACCCATAATCTTTTTCGGGGCTTTAGGTCTTCGTATTGCAAAGTGACTTCCGGATCACTGCAGTGTCTTCCAGGCAGAGATTCTTGCTATAAAATAAATTGCGTATTGGTTGAAAGTGAATGTCAGTTCAACGACTTTAATTAATATATATGTATACTGATAGTCGAGCAGCTGTTATGGCCCTTGCATCCCCGTTTCTTAGAACAACAACAGCCTTCGACTTTCTATTATCTCTAAATAAGATGGCAGAACCGTTTGATATAGTATCATTTGGACCCCGGTACTAGAGGCTTTCAGGGGAACTCTGGGGCTGATGAGCTTGCCAAAACTGGGACAACCTAAAAATTCCTCCGGATTTTGAATGTGTGGGTTTGCCCCTACTCTCGTGCAAACTCAGACTTAGGCGCAATACAGAAGATGAAACAAATAGAAGGTGTGTCTCATGAAATAATTGCGTAATAGCAAGGCAGTTATGGACTCATATAAATAGGAAAAATACATCTTCTTTAATTTTTAAGTATACACTAAAAAAAACAAATAAGAGTGCTATATTCGACTATGCCGAATCTTTTATACCCTTTACCAAAGTGCGTTAAAGTAGTATAGAAATACATACATAAGCACATAGCTACTTTTATGTACAAAGAAGAAAATAATAATTTTCAAACCCTAGAATCATAATTTTAGATTTTTCTGATTACTTATACCAATCTAGTAGCTCTTGAACAAATATAGAAAGTGTGTTAAGTGAAAAAAAAAGGAAATTAAAAAAAGGTGCTTTAATTAGTTACTTTAATGTCCAGAAAAAATCATAGTTTCCAGCTCTATAGCTGTGGTTTTTTTTTATAATTTTCTATACCAAACTTTTCTTTCCAAAACGTAAAATATATATAATTTATAAAGGAAAAGATAAAAATTAATTAGACTTAGTTACTCTTATATATCAAAAAAGTGTAAGTGAACTCATCCTTTTTGATTTTTCTGATTTCTTACACCAATCTCTTTCTTTTAGGAATTTAAGAAATGTTTAATTTATAAAAAAAAGAAATATTTGTTTTAGTAACTTACTTTTGAACAAAAAAAGTTAAAGTTTTCCAACCCTGGAATCATATTTTTAATTTTTTTTATTGTTTTTATTTTTATTTGAAATACCAATTTTATTCGTACTCAAGCATAAAATAAGATTATTTAATAAAAATAAATAAAAATTAGTTTTCGGTAGTTTATTTTTTATATCACAAAGAGTGTAAGTTTCCCAACCCCGGAATCCTCCTTTTTGATTTTTTTTGATTTCTTATACCAATCTTTTTTTTAAGAAAATAATTTATGTTTAATTTATAGTAAAAAAGAAAAAAATTGTTTTATTAAGTTACTTTTGTATAAAAAATAAGGTTTTCCAACCCTGGAAACGTTGTTTTAGTTTTTTTAATTTTTTTTTTTGAAATACCAAATTAATTCGTACTGAAGTAAAAAATAAGTTTATTTTATAAAAAAAATAAAAATTAGTTTACGGTAGCTAATTTTTTATATCAGAAAAGTGTGGGTTTTCCAACCCTGAAATCAAACTTTTTGATTTTTCTGATTTCTTATGCTAATCTCTTTCTTTTAAGAATATAAGATATGTTTAATTTATAAAGAAAAGGAAAAATTTGTTTTAGTAATTTACTTTTCTATAAAAAAGGTAAGGTTTTCCAACCCTGGAAATGTGTTTTAAACTTTTTAAATTAAAATACCAATTTAATTCGTACTGAAGTATAAAATAATTTTATTTATTAAAGAAAAAAATAAAATTAGTTTTCGGTAGTTAATATTTTATATCACAAAAAGAGTAAGTTTCCCAACCCTGGAATCATCCTTTTTAATTTTTCTGATTTCTTACACCAATCTATTTCTTTTAAGAATATAAGATATCTTAAATTTATAGAGAAAAAGGAAAAATTTGCTTTAGTAAGTTACTTTTGTATAAAAAAAGTTAAAGTTTTCCAACCCTGGAAACATCTTTCTAATTTTAGAAGATTAATCTTTAATTTTAAATACCAATTTTATTTGTACTAAAGTATAAAATAAGTTCATTTAATAAAAAAATTAAAAATTAACTTTCGGTAGTTAATTTTTTAAAGCACAAAAAGTTTCAGTTTCCCAACCCTGGAATCATCCTTTTTGATTTTTCTGATTTCTAACATCAATTTCTTTCTTTTAAAAATATTAGATATGTTTAATTCATAGAAAAAAAAGGAAAAATTTGTTTTAGAAAGTTACTTTTGGATAAGAAAAAAAGTTAAAGTTTTCCAACCCTGGAAACATCTTATTAATTTTTTGAAGTTTAATTTTTTATTTGAAATACCAATTTTATTCGTGGTCAAGTATAAAATAAGTTTATTTAACAAAAATAATAAAAAAAATTAGTTTACGGTAGTTAATTGTATATATCACAAAAATCGTAGGTTTTCCAACCCTGGAATCATCCTTTTTGTTTTTCTGATTTCTTACATCAATCTGCTTCTTTTAAGAACATTACATATGTTTAGTTTTTAGAAAAAAAGGAAAAATTTGTTTTAATAAGTTACTTTTGCATAACAAAAAAGTTAAGGTTTTCCAACCCTGGAAACGTCTTTTTAATATTTTTAATTTTTTTCTTTTAATTTTTTTTTAGTTAGAAATACCAATTTTATTCATAGTGAAGTATAAAATAAGTTTATTTAATAAAAAATTATTAAAAACTAGTTTTCGGTAGTCATTTTGTTTAAGTTTAAGTTTCCCAGCTCTGAAACCGTCTGCTCGATTTTGCTGGTTTTCAATACCAATCTTATTTCGACCATTTCTGACCCACCAGTCCAAGAACGAAGTCTCTAGCTTCTCTGGGAGCTTCGAAAAAACGATTTCACGTACAGACAGACGGACAGACGGACAGACGGACATCGCTTATTCGTCTTCCCTATGCATAAGGATCCAGAATATATATACTTTATAGCTCGCTTATTAATATTCTAGAAATTACAAACGGAATGACAAACCTATATATACCCTTTTACCATTTTTTGGTAAAGGGTATAAAAAATTATAAATTTAAGTAATTTTTTCTAAGTTTAATTTTTTCTAATTTTGTAAAACTAAACGAATTTTCGTTTTCGTTTCTGGTTGGAGCGAAAACAAAATTATTTAAAATTTTGTAAAAGTCTACGTTGTTTTCGTTTCTTGTCAAAATACTTTAATTGAAAAATATATTATTCATTATAAAATGCTGAATATAAAAATATTTTCAAAGTCAAATTTAATTGAATTATGGAACATGCACCAACGAAACAAGAAATTCGAAATCAGCGGCGTTAGTTAAGGGCCCATAAATACTTATTGGAATGTTTGTGAAACTTTGAAACGTTCAATATTTCAATGCTGGAGTGAAATGTTAATGTATATGGAGATATGTTTTTCATCATACACATCAATTCAGTCAAGTTCCTATCCAAAATCTCACAAGTGCAATCGAAAAAGTCTCATATCAGTTCTAGGCAACCTGCTTACTTCACAACATTCTTCCCCACATAAAGAAATAATGAGATATCCGCTGTTATCTGCTGTATTATAAAGGTAAAAATATTGCATGCAGGTTGCATAGAAGTAACATGACATCCTAACGATTATAAATTAATATACATATGTATGTAATATTGTGATAAGTATTGTTCCAAACAAGAACTCATAAAAAAAATTATCTCACTACTTTTGATGGCCGAAATTTTGAATAGGAACTTGGCCTTTTTTCACACTTATATTTTTGTGAAGATCTAACTACTTTTTGTTTTCTTTAATAAAACATTGCAAATTAAAGATTTCTAGTCTGTTATATTTCTATTAATGATCACGGCGCCAGTTTAAAAGGGCAAAATTAAATAATATAATGGGTTAAAAAGAGATACATAATAGTATAACATCACGTTAAATTTTATGACCATGGCCCAGTCTCCCTGGTTTAACAATCGATCCTTTCGAATTTTTCTTGTTCGTAACTCACCTAGGCCTACTTGTGTAACAAAACATAGCTCTGTAGTTAAAGCTAAAGTGCTTCATCAACTTGATGACTGTATCAGTGGTCAGTGTCAGTGAGTATGTCTTAAGAAATGCACTTTTCGCATCTCCATTTATCAGGAAACTTTCATTACACACTTTCAAACTTCGCATTAAATTTTATCATTTTACCATTGAGGGTGTTAAAGCGAATGTATGTGTAAATATAGGCACTACGTCCATAGGCCGAGCTGGTCTGGAGATCTATCGTGCACCTAGATCAAAATCAAGCAAGCACATACATATATAAAAAAGAGAGTAAAATGCATGCTTGAACGAATGTGCGTGTAAAAAATATCATAACGAAGTAGCTACGGGTAGCCTTTTGTTTATCTTTGCCCTAGATACTAATTTACTCATTATTGCAGCAAAACTAATGCAATAATGCAGTTAAAACTTTTAAAACGAATACAATTTAATAAACGTTTTCATATAACATTTAAGTCATTTGAAAACGTTTGCAACTGTTTTATAAAATACATTTATTTTACGTAAGATAGAATTTTCGTTTTCAAATGTTTTACAAAATTCAAAATTAATAACAAAAATTAAAAATTTTAAAAACCCCCGACTTTTTTCAGAAAAGATGTTATATCTTCTAAACGGCTGGACCGATTTTTTTCAAACATAGCTAAGAACCCTCTCGATCAAGTCATCTTTCAAACAGAAAAAACTAAATGAAAATCGGTCCAGACGTTTGGCCTGTACGTGGACACAGACAGACACACAGATACACAGACACACAGACACACACTACAAACTTATAACACCCCTTTTTTTAGTCGGGGGTTAAAAATACACACAAAAATTCTCACATTTAAGGACAAGTTTACTGGCTTTAAGGAAATACTTACCAAAAATTGGAAAATAGTTTAAAAGTTTAGGGAAATCCTATCCTAAGAACTAGTCAATTTCATTTTAAATCAAAAAATAAACTTTAGGAAATGACTTACTTCTGATTAGTTCATCAAATTTGACTAACTTGAAAGATATAAAAAGTTATTCTAAATTTTAGAAAAATATTTACCAGTTTTAAGTATTTTTTCTTTAAATTATAGAATATATTTTTTATATATATATATATATTTTAAATAAAATAAAATTTTAAAACTAAAAAATTTCAATGATTATGGCTGCCCTCAGGCTGCCCTTTTAGGCAATTGGTTAAGGTGCTTGCATATCAGTCAGAAAGTTGTTGGTTCAATACTTGTCTCCTCTCAAGAAATTAATATGTGTGTATGGTGAATTAATTAAGAATAGAATATGAAGATATAATAAAAAAACAAACCATGTGGTATAGAATTTAATTAAAAATAAAAATAAGCACCATAATTAAAAAATAATAAATTTTAAAAAATTTACTCAATTCGAGATCAAAGATGAAAAACATTTTTTGCAAAGCTCCGAATTTTGTGGAAAAATTTTACTTAATTTTAGAAAAATTTTACTTAAATATAAAAATATAATTACTATAAACTATGTAGTTCATTAATGAACTAGAAATTTAGTAAATATTTTACTGGTTTCAAGTAAAAAACAGCTTTGGCGCCATACGACAACTTTTTTTTACTCAAATTTAGAAAAATTTCCAAAGTTTTAGTTGGTTTTTTTTTGAGTGTTCTAAACAAATCTCGTTTCTTGTGTTGTTTTTGTTGATATATTTGGCCCATTAAAATCTTCTGTTAGTTATAGTTTTCTTTAAGCTATCAGGCCTACCGTGTTTAATGTCAATAAAAATGCAATTTATTACATGTTGTCCCGACGTTTCGTGAATTTTTTGTTCACTTTTTCAAGGGATGTCGTCTATTTAATAAAAATAAGAAAACAACAACAATATTGTGGATATTTTCATATATAAAAATATTTTTTATATAAAACAATGTAAAACTTACTGTATTTTTTAAAATTACATGAATTCAAAATTTTTTTGGGTTGAAGTCTACTGACGAGTTCCACAAGCGGGAACGAAATGCATATAGACAATTGCTTAACCATAAAAACAAGCCAATTTTTTGAAATTAAATAAAGACATTATGTGAAATAAATATACTTCATTATTTCATGTATGAAAATACATATTTTATTTTTCTTTTTGCTTTTTAAATACTTTTATTGTTGCCCAATGTGGCAGCTAATGGTAAAAAGGTGGTGGAAAATAAAATAGATGCACAGTTGAATAAAGATGCTTGTTTTGTAAAGATTTTTGTTTGCGGTTTTCAAACTTATTATGTTTGTATATTGTGATTCTCAATATATTTAGTATTAAGAGTCTTACTATAAACATACGGAGTTTGTTAACTGAATTCAAAACTTTTTTGGGTTGAAGTCTACTGACGAGTTCCACAAGGGGGAACGAAATGCATATAGACAATTGCTTAACTGTTGAATTCTTAGACTTTCTGTTATGTATCTCTTTCTGTCGTTGTTTACTTTGTCTAGTATTTTTATACCGTCAAAATCTGGTTTGTGTTTAGTATTTGTTATATGTTGTGACAAAGCAGTATTCTCTTTGTTTTTACTGATGTCTGCTTTATGTTCGTTCACTCTTGTTTCTAAGCTCCTCTTTCTAGTTCCTATATACACAAGATCACAGCTGACGTTATCATTACCTTTACAAGGAATTTCATATACAACGTTGTTTTGTTGCAATTTTTCTACAGGTGTTTTTATTTTTGTAAAAATTGTATTTAATGTTTTATTTGGTTTATATGCCAAACATATGTTATTGTTATCTATTGTTGTTTTTATGTTTTTATTGTCGGTAAGGCCGGGAATCTATATAATTAATAGGCAAACATGTTTTTTGTAATCCCTTTTACGCTGGTACCACTGCACCGATTTTAAAAAGATTTATATGGTTTTAAAGGATTTTTTATACAGATGTGCAGAATCTATATTTTATGGAAATTGGATTAGTATTTTGGGAGCTATAAGCGTTTAAAGTTGCTACTAATACATGCACACATATTACACAGGCATTTATTAGCTTACAAGTAAAAAAAGAAACAAAACATGAGTGTGTGTGTGTGTTTGTAGTATTTCTCTTGACCTTACAATTGTTTTTCTCTTATTTGTTGTTGTATCAAAGCCATAATACTTAAAGGAAGAGAGTTGAATAAATTGAATTAACTTGGTTAAAGGGATTTTGTTTATGTTTTTTTAATTTCATGTATTATTTAATTATGCTTGCATATGTATGTAAGTTTGTGTGTGGCTGTGTTTTAATGAATTTTTTATGAAGTTTAGATACATTTTCTTTGAATATTAAATTATTTACATTTTGATTCTAGAATACGGACGAGTGTGTCGTCCGTTTGGTATATCTAGTATATTTTATACTGCAATACCTTTGGTGTTCTGTGCTAGGGTTTCTTGTGTCTGTGCTAACCGAACTCGATGAAGAGCAAAGCTAAGAGCATTTTCTTTGTCACTATCTTGGATTTGCAAGAAAAAAAATATTCCTCTCGAGTTCGGGGAACTTTTTGACGTTGCTAGTGTTGAATTGCAACGCATTAGTACCCAGCAAAAAATTACACATTACCATCAGAACTACTTGCCATATAATGACTTACTTTTCTGATTACCAAATCTCATTACTCGCTTACAAATCACATTACCTTAAATTAAAAAAAAACAATGTACTAGTTGCTAAATGAGGAGAATGATTTTTTTAGATTAAAAAGATTATGTGAACAAGTTGCCAAATAAAAAACGTAAGTAGTTCTCAAGAATCGATTATTTTAGTCTCACGCCTTGTTAAAATCATTAAGTTGGTAATCCAGTAGCGAAGTACTTCCAGCAAAAATGCTTAATTCCCAAAACCGATTACCTTTTTTGAAATTTTTTGCTGGGTAGCCTTATATTGAGCACTGGTTGGTTCGACAGTGGAGACTCCGCATAAGGAGAGTATCCGTGGTATCACAATGGACCAAATCACTCCAAATGAGTCCGGAATTCTGACTGCCACGGTTACTTATCCTTACCTATGTATAAGGTAAAACCTTATGTCAGTTACCATGAGTGGCAAAATTTAACGTATTTTTACTGAGTTCCCTCGACTTCGTATATCATAGTAAAAAATAGTAAAAATGCTTTTCTATGGACTCGAGGAATTACAAATGAACGAAAGACCCCAGTTTATTAATTAAGGTTAAAAATGACACTTTATTTACTAAATAGAATTAAATTAATAAAATTAAGAGCTTAATTACACACACACAACTTAAATTAGTTAAATGATTCACAACTGGTTGCTACGACGTTTATTCCGCTGTTATATATACACGTCTTACAACAATGGCTGCGCTGATCTTCAAGCAATACTCTTTCTCTACTGTTCTCTACACAAGACTTACTCTACCGACGCTCACTATTTGCGCAATAATAATAACTCACTGACCTTACTGTTACACACTTGTGCCACGATTATAAACTGCTTTCAACTTAGATTTTACTCTTCCTTCACAATAATGAACTGAACTCGTAATAGACAATTCTTCACGAGCTAATTCGATCACTTATTTTAGTTTGAGATTATGGCATTCGCTATCTAACAATCTAATAATATGTTTCGATATCGAATGCCATAATCTCAAACTGAAAAAAAAATTATCGAATCAGCTCGTTATCAAAAGTGGCGATTATACCCCTGAACTTCAGAATGAGTTTATTGTGCTACACTAAATTTCCAATAGATGCTTCTCCCTTTTTATACTTCACACAAAGCTTCCAGAATGCGACAGCAATGTCTAGACAATCTCAGCAGCATCTCCAATGCTTGCTTTCCATCGTGTCATTTGTTCATGCATTAACTATGTATGTGCGTATGTACATCATTATATGTTATATATTATTTTTGTTTGTATTACCATGTAAATGTGTGTTTGCATATGTATATTGTTAAAAAGCAGAAACTATTTCATTATTGTTGTTGCTTTAATTTCTTTTATGTTTATTTAATCATCTGCTTCTATGTGAATACGCATGTGTAGTCACATCTTTGAATAAACAATGCTGGATAATTATTTTTGTTTGCCAAATGTTTTCGATAGATACAGATAAAAAGGTTTTATTTAACTGAATCTAAACTATTTTTGCAGTAGGTTTAATTTTTTATAAAGATTTATTTTTTAATTTTTAGCGCCAATCTTATATTTTCAGCGACTTGGTCACATCCAATTTGGCCAGTATTAGTGTCCACACACTTTTCTACATTCAATATCGCGTCACTTTCAGAGTTTGTAAGCACGTGAAATATAATAATAAAATTTAAAGGGCGCCCACTTCTTTAAGCAGAAAATTATGTCATTCTAAGGAACGAAACTCGTTTCAAAGTTTCGTGGGAATTAAAATAAAATAGAAGCACATATAATTTAATACTAATCTTTCATGGGCGTGGCTCTGTTCACTTTTTTGTACACAAGATTAAATATTTTTCAAAGCTCAAGGATCGTGCCAAAAGTTAGGTTAAAATCAATCGGTAAGGTAGAAAAACATGAAATGTAATATTTAATTTTAATGGGCGCAGACCCGCCTACTTTTTAGAAGGACTGTGTTGTTTTCAGAGCTCAGGATATGTGTTGGGTTGCATAAAAATAGCTTGAGTAGAAATAGGTAAAATACGATAATAAAATTTAATGGGCATGGTCCGCCCACTTTCTGAAATGCAATATTATGTCCTTTTTAAAGTTAAGGGTTTGTGCCAAGTTTCGTAAAAAGCGTAAAATATATTTTAATGCAAGTGGCTCCGTTCATTTTTTAACTTCACGATTGTGTCGTTACAAGATCCCAATGTGTTGAGTAAGTTTCGAAGTAACAGAATAAGTGGAATAATATAAAATCAAATAAAAAAAATTATGGACGTGTTTTCGTCCACTTTTTTTGACAATGCTACCAAATGGAAGCTAGGCTCAGAACTTTGTGTGTCCATAAATTTTTAAATCTGCGCTTCCGAGAATTTTTTTTCAGTATAATAAGGATTGAATTTTCTCTCAGTTAGGACTAGTGCTGGGATACTATCGATAGTACTATCGATAGTTTGAAAATATCGATGGGAAAAAATATCGACATCGATATTATGCAATTTCGAAAACCTGAGGTATTATTAAATTATTTTAACTGACCGAAAAAATTTTCAAAAACTATCACCTAAAATAATGTTTGTAGATATATACATACATATTAAAATAAACATAACACTATATACTTTCAATCAAGGGATAAAAAACTAATTGTAACCTGTTAAAAAATTAGTAATATATTTCTTTCTCAGGTACAAACGTTCAGTCAATAGTAATATCGATAGTATCGACAGTGAAATCTGAACTATCGATATATATCGATAGTAGAAAATATCGATAGTATCCCAGCACTAGTTAGAACTATCTTTTTTGTTTTGAAAATGTGTTACTAAGCATGAATTGTTCCTAAATTTTATTGTTAAAATAAAAATAACATTCACCATTCATAATACTTGCTTGCAACTTCACTAAAAGTGTTTATTTCTTTTATAATTAATTTAACACTTTTAAAACATAACTTAACAAAAGATTAGTTAACAAGAAAATATGGCAGCATTAACTTTCTGAAAAAATTCTTAAGATATACAAATTGCCAATAAATTAATGTGGCCTAAAAATGGAACAATAAAACTAAAAGTGATGTGGGACAGTCCCAAAAAAAAATAAATGCGGGCTAC
Organism: Tachina grossa; assembly: GCA_949987645.1. Taxonomy (NCBI): domain Eukaryota; kingdom Metazoa; phylum Arthropoda; class Insecta; order Diptera; family Tachinidae; genus Tachina; species Tachina grossa. The sequence continues at coordinate 37,162,981 of OX465274.1, read as the reverse complement.
TACAACACTATCGAAAAACAATTACTGCAGCAAGCCAAAAAAAAAGAAGGAGAAAGAAATTTCTTTGATTTATAATGATGGCTTTTACTTTCATTACAAAAATGAAAAGCATGTTAAATTTATATGCACACTTACCAATAGCGATTTTTATTTAATCTTTAAAGGTTTTTTTCCTGCCTCTTTTTTTTCAATAAAATTGATATCAGAACGCATTAATACTTTAATACACAATACGCCAGTAATGAAAAAAGAATGAGGAAGAGACAAGCAACAAACGGTCATATCAATTGGAATTGAAATAAATACATGTCCATAAGTACAGGCCCCTACAGATTTACTTGTACTCGTATGTATGTCTTACGTAGACCATGTTCCTGCCCACTTGACCTGAGATTCGATATAAACGAACGCTCACTAAAAAAATTCGAATGTTCGCTAAAGCTTTGAACTTCAAACTTCTCTCGATAGTTTCTCAAATGTGCTGTTAGAATAGAGGCACCAAGTTAAAATCCTGCAGCGTGAGTTAAGGTATTAAAAGAAATAAATAAAATAAGCAAGTTAATAAAATAAATGAATTTAAAAATAAAATTACTTTTTTACTTCTACTGTCCTTTTGCGATATCGAAATTAGTTCGATATGCTCTCACTTTTGAGAACCTACGAAATAGAATGTTTCTTGGAACAAAACTGAGCGACAGGTGAACTTTTTTCGATTAATTTTTGAGTGAGATTCTTGATAGTTTTACACGATAAATGTTGGAGATATATTCGAAATCGATATCATTTATAAAAGTCTTGGTCAACTGGGAGGTCTTTTAGTTTTATTACCCAGCGACAAAATTATTTGTTCGCTAAAGCTAAATTTTCTCAATAGCTTTCCGAATGTGTGACAATAGACTAGTGGATGTGTGCTAGTCTAAGAATTAAGAAATAAATAAAATGAATTAAAAAATAAAGATAATAAATAATCTTAAGAAATTACTTCTGCTTTTGATATTACTAGCGAACCTTTGAAATCGAATGTGTTTTAAAACATATTTGAGCGACATGTAAACTTTTTTCGATTAATTTTTGAGTGTCATTCTCGATAGTTTTACACGATAAATGTTCGAGATATATTCGAAATTGATATCATTAACGAAAGTCTTGTTCAACTAGGAGCTCTTTTAGTTTTATTACCCAGCTACAAAGTTATTTGTTAGAGAATTCAAATATTAGCTAAAGCGAAATTTTCTCTATAGTTTCTCGAATGTGTGAGTATAGACTAGTGTATGTGTGCTAGTCTATTAGCCTAGAGGTACCGTATTCGAAGCCGATTAACTGCGGCGAAATTTTGAAGAATTCAGATATAAATAGAAAAAATTAAAAAATCTTAAGAAATTACTTTTTTGATGCCTTTTTAAGATATCGAAATTAGTTTGAATGCTAGCGATACTTTGAAATCGAACGTTTTGTAAAACATACATTTGAACGACATGTAAACTTTTTTTCGATTAATGTTGGAGTGTCGTTCTCGATAGTTTTACACGATAAATGCTCGAAATATATTCGAAATCGATATCATTAAGGAAAGTCTTGGTCAACTGGGAGATTTTTTAGTTTTATTGCCCAGCTTCTGTTGCTGTGACTGTGCCTGTTTTTATTTTTTTATATAAATATAGTTATTTGTATGTGTGTAAGTATGATAATTATAATGACCATGTTGCAGATGATGGCTGCTGCCATATTTAATGTTTATCATTTAAATGGGTCTTCTCTCCTCTAAAAAGGTTATACATGTTTGACCCGCTTATTTTAGTGCTTCATCTTTATGCCAATAAAAGAAATATGCGATCCTTGTTTTATTTTTCTGTTACGATCATTTATATATTTCTCTCTCTCACTGGATCGATAGTGTTGACGTCATTTCTTTCATTCACTTTTCTTTAATAATGTATGCAGGCAGGCAGCCAGCCAGCCAAACAGACTGAACTAACAACGGTCAGACGGCCGGCCCGAGAGACAGTTAGTTGGGCTGGCAGCGATTCAGCCAGCATCCCAGCCAGATGCAAATTTTTTATCTTATAGTTTGCTTTTTTGTTTTTGGTTAATGATTATGGCATAATAATGTTTATTGGCAAATTATGTTTTTTTTCTTCTTAAATTTTTTTGAAGGAGAGTGTTTTTGTTTTCGTTTTCGATTTCATTCCAATTCCACTTCATTATCCGTATGAAAGTAAAATTAATGCCATTTATATTTATTAGCTACTTCTTTGCTTTTAAGCTAACCCATACTAAAGGTATAGAAGAGTAAATGTGTTTTATCTAGGCGTTTGTAACGGTTACCATGAGCCTGTAAGGGATTCGTTCCGATTACACAAATACGTATTTTATGACCAAAGCGTTACAGTACGTAATATATTTTTCTTAACTTTCAGTTCAATCAGCTTTAAAATACGTTGAGTTACAATTTACGAGTAAAATGGATTAAAGTTTTAAAAATGTATTTTTTTATTGTGTTTTTATATTTATATCCGCTATTTATCATCATCATGATTTGCAACGAAACCTCAAAGACGGATAATTAAACATTATTCTTAGTTTTTTTTACAGCATCTTGCACAGTGGACCCCAACTGCTTCAATTGAGAATTAAAAGTGACTTTTGAAATTTCTTTAATTATTCGCTAGAAGCTCCATATATTTTATTTTCAAAGACACCCTGAAGTTAAATAACTTCCTTTGACCATGATTACGCAATTAAAAAAAATTCCAAAAATTTTTCGAATAGTTTAAAAATTAATTATGAGACAAAATTTTCTAAAACAAAAATCTTTCGAATTGAAATTTTAGCATTTAAGTTATTCGAATATAATTTAAAAAAATAAAAAGTACTCATAAAAAATTAATTGAGCAAAAATTATAACTAATAAAAGTTATTATTATTAAAAGTTATTAAAATTATTATTTTTATTATTAAGCGAATAAATGCACCGCTAAAAATGCAATATTATGATTAGAAAAACGGACAGTGCCACTCCAATTTAAAGTATATAAACATCGTCAGTTGGTTATTGGTTTGCTGCAGACAGAATGTATTTTTAATATACTGTGCCGCAAAGCAATAACCAGTCGACGATATAACGCGGTATATAAGCCAATCATAATTTTTTTCTATTAAGACAAATGTAAACTGACGTGACCTTTTGTGGTTGGTAGTTTGGTGTGTCAGTTGTGCATGACACCAAAGGTGAAGGAAGTGAAGTTTTCGCCAAAGAAAATGGCCGTCTGAACCATAGTGCAATGCAATCAAAAATATATTGTTCAAATTCGTACTATGCAATAAAAAATTATTCGAACAGCAGTAAGTCAACTAGGATTTCAAAAATCTTTGAGAAAACTTTTAAAGAAATTGTATTCGAGCTAAAATTATAAAAATATTTATATAATATAAATACAAATTTTTCAAGTAAAAATAAACAAAAATTTGCAAACTTCATCATATTAGAATGAAAATTATAACTAAAACGACTATAAGATTAAAAGTTTTATGAATTAAAGTTATAACAAAATATCGCTTAAAATCGTATAAAAGTGATGCACACAAAATTGTGCGAATATTTTATAAAGAAAAATTATTCGAATAGCTGTTAGCCGAATACAGTTTATTTGAACAATTGATTAATATTTATTCGTTTATAAGAATTTATTACAAAAGCGTATTATAACGAGAATGCACGAATAAATTTTATTCGAATAAAAACTATTCGAATGAAAATTATTTGAACGGCATTCATTAGAATAATATGTTTTCAATATTAATTTATTGAAAAAAACCAAAAATTATTCGAATAAAACGATAGGCATACATACAAGATTAAAATTTATTCGATTAAAGTATTTTTCTGCAGAATGGTGTAAAAACTAGTTAGTTGAAATAATTCGCTTCAAAATGATGACGATTGTCTAAAAAGTTAAATTTAAATCTAAGTAAAATTTATTCGAATAAAATATAATCGATTAAAATTTTTTACAATATTAATTTATAGCAAATAAGCAAAATTTATTTAGGTAAAATAAGAATGCATATATGTATATTATTCGATTAAAAGGTATTCGATTAATATCTTTTATTAAAATAATGGTGCAAAAATTAGCTAGTCGAGACATAATTCGTATTAAAACTATTCGATTAGAAGAAATTATTTGATAAGTCAAATCTGAATATATGTATTTCAATTAAATTTATTCGATAGAAAATATTCGATTAAAATGTTTTGCAACATTAAATTATTGAAAGTAAGCAAAAACTATTCGAGTTAAACCATGAGAGTATATGTTATTTTAATAAAATTTATTCGATTAATGCGATTTTTTTTAAATGGTGTAAAACCAAGTCAATTGAAATGTTGCGCATTAAAATTATTCGATGAAAAGCTATTATTTGAAAATTTAAATTAAAATGTATTTGAGTAAAATTTATTCGAATTAAAAATAATCTATTAACATTTTTTTTAACATTAAGTTATTGAAAATAATAAAAAATTATTTGAGTAACCATAAGAATATACATATGTATATAATTAGATTAAAATTTATTCGATTAATGTAATTTATTTTTCAAGAATGGTCTAAAAATTAGTGAGTTAAAATGACTCGCATTAAAACTATTCGATAAAATAAAATTATTTGAAATTTATTCGAATACAAATTATTTGATCAAAATATTTTTCCAATACAAATTTGTTGAAAATAAACAAAAATTATTTGAGTATATAGTATTCGACTAAAATTTATTCGATAACTGTCATTTTGATTAAATAATGGTGTAGCAATTATTTGAAAAGTTGAATCTAAATCTGTCAGAATAAAATTTATTAGAATAAAAAATTATCGATTAAAATTTTATTCTAACATTAATTTATCACAAATATTAAAAAATTATTCGGTTAAAAGCATGAAAATATACATTATTCATTTAAAATTTATACGATTAAGGTCTTTTATTTGAAGAATGGTGCAAAAACTAGTCAGTCGAAATGATGCTCATTGAAATTATACGGTTAAAAGCAAATATTTGAAAAGTTAAATCTATATCTATTTCATTAAAATATATTCGAATAAAAAATAATCGATTAAAATATTTCTGAATATTTATTTATTGCAAATAATACAAAATTATTGGTGTAAAACCATAAGAATATACTCGTATATTATTCAATTAAAATTTATTCGATTAATATTATTTATTTGAAGAATTACACCATTAAACAGGGCAGTCCAAATGATTCGCATTAAAATAATTCGATTAAAAGCAATTATTTGAAAAATCAAGTCGAAACTTATTCGAGTAAAGTTTATTCGAATAAAAATAATCGATTCATTTAAATTTCAAATATTTATTTATTGAGTGTAAAAACAAATTGTTCGAGTAAAATCAAAAGAGTATTACACGATTAAAATTTATTCGACTAATTTATTTGAAGAATGGTGTCAAAGCAAGACAGTCGATATGATTCGCATTTAAATTATTCGATTAAAAGAACTTGTTTAAAAAGCTACACATAACCAAACAAGACCAATAAATATTATTCGAGTAAAAGTTATTTGAATAAGAAATATTCTATAGGAATTTTATCTAATCGTTATTTATCAAAAATGATCAAAAATTATTCGATTTAAACCGTTATTTAGCAAATTATTGGCGTTTATTTGAAGAATGCTGTAAACTTATTTGGAAAGCTTAACATAATGAAATTATACGAATATAATTCGATTAAAAGTTCTTTGAGTAAAAATTAATGGACTAAAAATTAATCGAATAAAAATTATTTGAATAAAAATTTTTCGTCTAGAAATTTTTAGAATATTTATTAATCAAAAATTATTCGGTTAAAACCATTATTTAACTAAACGTTGTTCAATTAATAGCATTTATTTGAAGAAAGCCGTAAATTTATTTGAAAATACACAAATACATTTTATTCGAATAAAAGCTCTTCAAATAAAAACTTTTCAATTAGAAATTTTTCGAGTATTTATTTAGTAAAAAATATAATTATTCGATTAAAACCAAAATTTATTCAATCATGGCAATAATGAAATATTCCGCATTAAAATTATTCGAGAAAAAGGTATTCGAATAGTTTTGATACGAATAAAAATTGTTTTTGGTTTGAGCAATCGTTAAAATATAATTAAATGAAATGAATAGCTCGAAGACTCGACTCGAATTAAATTTATATTATGCTGCTTTACCATCAACAGCTTCTAAAATTTAAAATTAGTTATAGTAAAATGTTTCACTCAATACCATTTTCTAACCATTTTCAGAGAAAGAATGCTTAAAAATTCTATATAACATGCTAAAGTACTTCCAAGGGTAGGGCATCCAAACAGTCACCTTAAACTAATTATCAATTTCTGCGTGTCTTTTCACTGGCGTACGTAGAAAGGGAACCAAAATCATATAGAAATATATAAATATTATTAATTGCGATTGATGACTTTTTTTTTGGTCGAGTTGCTTTGTTTTTTTTTATTATTGTATTTATGGCCTCAGTAGCGTTAAATTATTTTTGATTATTTTTTCTGGACTTTTAACTTTTTGTCTGCTTGAATAAACTTGTATGACTTAAACATATTTAAGGATCTAACTGGCGGGTTGGTGTGTCTATTACGTAGACTTTATTTTTAGATTTCGTTTTCAAATTTATTTGTTTGTTGTAGTTTTGTTTTTTTTTTAATTTTATTTTACGGGGAAGTGTTGCCACCTACGGTGCTTTTGATTTAAACTTTATAGTTGTTGTTATTATTATTTAATTTTCCCCACTTCGTTTTTTTTTAAACAAATAAAATAGTCATATTTCATTATAATTATCATATTAATTAGATATTTATTAACATTTCGTTTTAGTTTTAGTTTTTTTTTTTGGCATCAACATTTTTAACAGACAACGAGCAGCTAGCAAACAGCTCAACAACTTTTCAATTGCAAGCTGGCTGGCTGGCTGGCTGTCTTGTTAAATTGAAATATTTAATGTTGTAATTGTTGTTATAAAATTTAAATAAAGTATCAATTTGAAAATCAGCAAGCGTCTTAATTTTCATAATGTTTTATATAAATTTTTTGGTGGTTTTTAACTTTCACCATTTCGCACATTGTTTCAAACGAAAAAACCCAAAATCCTTTTCCTCGTAGGCGTGTTGCGAACTTTATTTATCAGGCGTTATGAATTAAGTGTGTACGTATATAGGCATTTGTGTGTGTGTGTGTGTGTGTTTTGTGGTTGGTGGGTAATGATGTCTCAGTGTTTGGCATGAGATAATAAAATTGTCCTATATAAATATGTAAGTGTAGATTGAAAAAAAAAATGCTTGTTAAGTAATGGAAGAACATTTAAAGTAAGAGTTTATGCAAATACATTTTTTTTTGCTAGTTGAGGTAATTCAATTATGTGCAAGGTCAAATCATAGCATTAAACACATTCACCACAGCAGGCTACACGAACACACGACTTCAAATGCCGCCTCGTAGCCGGCTACTTAATTATTTTGGAGACGGCAGCAGCACCATCTGCACTTGATATTCAAGTACAAATACATAGTTCAGTACTGCCACTTTTATATATTTTGCATTTATAAAAATTAATTACTCTTTTAAAATGTACTTATTTCACGTAAAAGTACAAAAATGAATCAATTTATTCTTAACATCAATTTTTGGATATTGTTTCTGTTAAATAATATGCAATAATTGTACAAAATCATTCATTCAACATTTTCTATTATAATGGCAACACTGAATTTTCTCACTGTAGCCAAAGAAACAGAAATTAGTTTAATTGGACTACAACGACAAAATCAGCAGAGACATCAACCTGTCGCCCTGTTGCCTTGCTGTCTTCAAAAGAATCATTTTCATATAAACATGTGTATTCTATCCTTGACATTTGGTAGTCGGTAGCTTGCTGTGGTGAATGTGTTTAATGCATAACATTGAATCACTGCAGACTGGACATTACATCAGTAGAACTATGATCAAGTAAATAAACACGGGCTTATGCTGTGAACTAATTAAAAAAAAAAAGTTTTTGAAAGATTTCAAAATAGCCCAATTCATAAGCTTGTGGTCTTGCATCGTAGCATGTGCAAAACGGTTAGTATATTGATACTCACCACTTAACAATTCTTAGTGGTGAGTATCAATATACTATACTATATATGCAACGATGCAAGACCATATGCACAAGACTGTGAATTGGGATTTTATGTTTGTAATTTGCAAAACACACATAACACACATAACATAAAAATGTCATGTTGACTTTATGACATAGCAGTAATTTCTTACCCTACATATCGCTCATTTACTTCAATAGTGGCACAACTCAAAAAAACCGGTTTTGCAGAAAACGAGTTTTAAGTTTTCAATTTGCATACAACTCAATGGAGAAATGAAAAAAAATTATTCTCTCAGGAGGTGATGGTACAAGCTATTTATATGAAATTTTTACACAAGATAAAATACGAAATGCCGCATTTTTCTGCATTATTAACTCAAAAAACTCATTTTTGAGTTATGCCACTATTGAAGTAAATGAGCGATATATGTATGTCATGCAATAATTATCTCACGAAATGTTTGCGTTATCACACAGATATTTTATGCCACTTTCATGCCATGACGCAATTAACATATTAACATATGTCTAGACAGAATAATCGTAATTTAACATAACATAGCATAATTATGTTAGGACAAATGTACATTTGAAAATGTTAAGACAAAATAGTGTCATGATATATTTGAGAGGTATTTATGCTGAAACGTTTTAAAGCGTTGACTTAATTATGTCATTGTCTGTAAGGAATTCAATTCCATAGACCAATAATAACAATAAATTAATTAAAAAATAAATTAGGGAAATTTATTATTCGACATATTGCCATAATTCTATTATAAGTTTTATTTATTTATTTTTTTATTTGCTGGTGGTTAAGCATTCCAGGTTTTTTTTTATAAATAAAAGTCTACTATGCTTATTTTTCTTTTGTGATTTTCAAACAGCTGACAACAAATTGTAAGAAATTTTACAATCGGGTGAACACATTGTAAAATTATTGCCAGATATTTGTCAGGCATTTTAATATTGTCAGATGTGCGAAGTTTATGCATCTGACAATGGGACACAGTGCACACGCTTGGTTTTGAAGAAAAAATTTATAATAAAAGATATGCACACCAAATCATTGCAATTGCTTTCTTATGGTCCATAATAATTTATACTTTCACTTTTTACATTTAAGACAAACACAAACGATTGATATTTAACAATTTCTAACAAATGCCTTGAGTCTGGCAACGCAAAACAACAGATCTGACAATTTGTTCATATGACAAACGTGTGAACTGACAATTTTTCGACTGATGATTTTGTCAGTTGAATTTATTGCCATACAACCGTCTGGCAATAAATTGTAAGATTTTCTTGCAAACGTGTGAACTGACAAGGAATATTGTACTGGCAATTTTCGTTTTTCAGCACATTGCCAGATCTAACAATATTTTAAGATCTGACAATCGTGCTTTACATAGCTTAATTTAGGAATTCTTTTGTGAAAGTCATTGCATAAGATAAGAGGTTTGTGACTGTTCAAAATATGTGCTTGAAGTCTACTGACGATTTGTTAAAGTAACAATGATATATGCATTTCAATGCTTGACCATCAGTAAATCACTTATAAGAAATAAACAAATGGTGTCATCATATGTGTATGTTGAGACAAAATTATGTCATAAGAAAAACTTATAATGAGATAAATTTGAGACATATTTGTGTGTAAACGTTTCAGTGTGTTGACATTATTATGTCATCACATAACAAGTGCTGCGAATGAATGTAATGCAATAATTATGACAGTTACTTTTTATAATTTTTATGTCTCAACAAATGTCTAGCTCAAGTTCAAGTTATATCACGACGCATATATTTCTGTGGCAAAAAGGAAAAAGTGCTTAAGTCGAGATAAGATTATTTTGGGTTAATGGTGCCTCCGTAATCTGCATATTCGGAAGTACCTCTGATCAAAATGTCAATTAATCTGTGTGATTTTTCAGGAAGTATGCATAGCACTATGACTTTCAACTTATCTTTTTTAGACTTCTAATCTCATTTGGAATAATAGCTTAATTTAGGTTACACTTTAGTATATTTCAACTTAAATGTATTACTTGCAGTGTGTAGAACGATGTTTGCTTAAAAAAATTAAGTTAAACTAAGAATTTCCCAATTGAACTGTAAAAGAATAAAATTTCTGAAAATCGACTTGAACGCTTGTAAGTGCTCTCCTGCAAAATATGACTTAAGCACTTTCTCCTTATTGCCATAGATTTGCCAAGATATAGTTACGTCTTGATGACAGCATTTATGTACGTTATGTCATCTATCTATCAAGACGTATTTACATTGTGATATAATTATGTCGTGATATAAAAATGGCATTATTATAATTATGTCACAACATATAGTTGTCTTGACAGAGCTATTTCAAGATAAAAATATATCAAGACATTAAAATATCATGACATTATGTCATGATATGAAATGAAGATCTACAAATATAGTTTTAAACATATTCCATGGAATTCCTTTCATCCGTCAGTTTATGTTTGATTGTTTCTTAACTATTTTTTTGTAGAGATTCCTCAGACATTTTGACTTCCCGGGAAACGTTGTAAATATGTGACATTATTTGAAAGTGGAAACTCGCAAATTAAATAAGTTTTTGCCCAAAAACATATAGAAAAATTAATCCCTTTATTCAAAAATAAGAGATAAGCAAATATGTTTCTTAAAACAGACAAAATTAACTATTTGTGATATCGCGAAAAATTACCAAGAAATTTAGTAAGCCTCTTGCCGGGAATTGCCACCCGGGCACCCTAGTCATAACACAATTGAACGATATTTGATATTCGCCCGTATTTAATAAGCATCTCAAAAATCAAGTTTTTTATTTCTTTTTGAAAAAATTTAATTTTACTTTGTTTATTTTACGATTTCCTATTTCATCATTTTGTTGTTGCACTATATAGAAGAGAATGCGCTTAATTTCATTCAAGCAAACGAAATTAAATTCTAAAACCTTAAGTGAAAATTGTAGCACCATTGAGAAAAAAAAAATTATATCAAGTAAAATACTAATGTTTAACGAAGTTAAAAAGTATAAATGAATAATGACGGTATTCATAAACGATTGCTAAAACTTTAACAAACGTGAACTCTAAATGAATAATTAGCGGTATTAGTAAACGATTATTAAAGTTAACGTTGACCTAACATACGTATTTAATTAGTATGAGAAAACTTGTTTAAAACAGACTTTAGTTATTACAATTGTTTCTGAATACCGCTGCAAGTATTTTACTCTGTTTATCATCTAAGTACATGGACACAATAAAAAATTGTGATTAATTATTTTAATTATAGTTAATTTTAATTATTATTTGAACTCCATTTGTTTCTATATTTATGATTTTAACAGGCTAAAGTTCGTATCGCCTTTTAAGCCAAATTACATGTGATAATTATTAATGAACAAATAACACCAAAGTTAGTTGTAAATATTCTGACAACACATAGTTGAACGGAACAGCCAGCCGTTTTCGGAGGCCACTAAACCTTCATCATCAGCGTTCTTTTGTGTTTGGTCCACTGTTTTAATTATATGCTATTTTATTGTTTTAACTAAAATTTTAAATTAATTCCGAAATAGTTTAGTAAAACCAAAACTTGTTCATAGTCGTACTATTATGGGATAAACTAAATTATTTTTTTGAACTTACTAACGGGTGTTTTTTTAGAGGTATAGAACTTCGAATTGAAATAAAACACAAGAAAATCGTTTTAATGTCCATCAATTTGGAAGGATAATTTTATGCCATTAATGTTTAAATATGATTTCGGGCATGTGGCCGCCGCGGCTGGCTCGAATAAAGCCAATTCTACAGGTCCAATTTTCAACCACTTTTTCGAGCATATGGGTCCGTATGTTGGCAATAACGCCACGAATGTTGGCTTCCAAGTCCCCTAACGTTTCTGGTTTGTTGGCGTAGACGAGCGACTTCACATATCCCCAAAGAAAATAATCCAATGGTGTCAAATCACACGATCTTGGTGGCCAATTGACAGGTCCATTCCGCGAAATTATGCGCTCATCGAATGTTTCCTTCAATAAATCGATTGTGACGTGCGCTGTGTGGCATGTAGCACCGTCTTGTTGGAACCACAACTCATCCACATTCATGCCATCCAATTCGGGAACAAAATAGTCGGTTATAATGGCTCTATACCGGTCTCCATTAACGGAAGAAGTATGGCCCAATGACTCCACCAGCCCATAGAGCACACCAAACAGTCAGTTTTTGTGGATGTAATGGCGTCTCAAGGGTCTCATGTGGATTCTCTTCACTCCAAATGCGGCAATTTTGCTTGTTGACGTAGCCATTCAACCAAAAATGAGCCTCATCACTGAACAAAATTTTGCGATGAAAATCAGCATCGAGATCAATCTCATTTTCGGCCCATACACCAAAATCACGACGCATTGCATGGTCTCGCGGCTTTAATTCTTGCACAAGCTGGATCTTGTAAGGTCGCAAGCCAAGATCTTTGCGCAAAATCTTCCATAAAGTTGATGGACAAAGCTCCAATTGCTGTGCACGGTGGCGAATCGATTCATTCGGGTCCTCTTCAACACTTTGCTCTACAGCGGCAATTGTTTCTTCGGTGCGCACTGTTCGACGTCTCTGCGGATGCGTATTATCACATAGAGTAAACGTAGTGCGAAAACGATCCATGGTTAACCGAATTAATTGCTCTGATGGACGATTATGTCGACCATAAAATGGACGGAGCTTGCGGTAAACTTCGCGAACTGAACCATTATTTTCGAAATAAATTTGCACGATTTGCAAGCGTTGTTCTTTTGTCAACCTGTTCATGATGAAATGGCAAACCAAACTAAATATTAATCACTTGACAGCTGACAAAATGGCCGCCAGTTAAAAAAGTGATGCCAACTTAAAGTTCTATACCTCAATAAAAAACACCCATTATATATATATATATATATATATATATATATAATAATGTGATAGAAACTTTCTTCTACTCAATTATGAAAACATCCTACATCGAATGACCGATCAATTGACTGATACTGTTCTTGTAGGATTGTTTTGGGGTTATTTCATAAGACTTTTTTAAACAAATCCAAAAAGAACCCCTTTGGTATCATTTATAGTCAGACAGAGCAAAGAGAAAAAATATTAGACGTTTACCGAAGAGCTGAAGGATTGTTATAAAATCGAACGCAAAATCTTCAATCTTCTATGCCAAAGTTAATTAGTCGCTAGAACTTTACATGTCTTTGTGGTGCAAATTTTATTTATATACAGTCTGAGTCCTGTAAACTTTATCATAGATAACTGAAATATTTGATTGTTTCAAGTTAAAGTTTTTTTTTTGTTGTTGCCCCCAAACTCAACTGGGTCATCAAATAAATTTGCTTTATATTATCCGTGATATCAAAAATTTATAATGAGCTTAAAAAGAAAACCATAAATGAGCATGTATTCGAAACTGAAAGCGTTTGAACATAATATTGTTGTGTTTTTCTTTTTTTTTCTAAACTTTTCATTTGATTTGAAAACGTGTAACAAGTTGCAACTCGTATTACGCTGCTTGCTGTTAATTTGTGTGTAATCGATATCAAAACGTTAAGGTGTTTCATAGTGCGGTTTGGAAAAAAAAAACATATTTTCAGCAGCGTTTTCCTAATTCCACTTACACACTTGCCAATTACAAAAGAAAAATAAAATTGTTTTAAATTTTCTTATTTCTCTCGTATAGACCAAAAAGTATTCCTCAAATGTCAGTGTTTTATATGTGTGAATTTTTTTTGTCTCTATTTTGTAATGAAATATCAATTAATGAATTATTTAACATTTTAGTTGTTATATTTGTTGTTTGTTTTAATTATTTTTTTTATTTTTTATTTTATATGATTTGTTTGTCTTCCAATTCATTTGGGTTTATTTTTTTTCACAAAGTTTTCCATTTTTGTTTTGGTTCGAACAACAAAACTGCACTTGAACTGTGGTATTTGATTTCATGCGAAGTTTAAAAAAATATTTTTTTTATATAAAATATATTTTATATTTTATTATATCCAACCAGCATTTGCAGTAGTGGGTGGGTTGAGTGACGAGAGTTGAATTTTTTACATAAAGATACGATCAGTGTTACAGTGGCTGACACAACTGAGCTATAATGTTGACTTTTTTATATAAAAATACCAGAGTATTCCTATTTGACGTAGTCACAAAATATAACCGGATTCAAAATAAAATATAAATGTTTTTTGAGATCTTAGTCATAATCTTTATGTACATAATTCTCAATAATCTCTGGAGAGCTTTTTTTTGCTTTTGAAGTCTAGTGATTAGTTGCTTAAGCATAAAATAAATGCACATAATCAGCAACAAACTAATATTATATATGATAGGTTTTTGTGTTACAAACTAGAAAATATTTTATTTTAACGGCACAGAGTCTTGTATCGCTTGGCGTTCCGTAGTCTCATCAGCTATAAATTTGATTGAATGAAGCAAAATAGCTGTCAAATAATGAAATGTCAAAAACTAATGGAATTTAATGCAAATGATGGAAATTTTAATCTTGACATGTTACACTGTGAATAAATATTTTAAATTGTGAAAAAATTGTGCATTCTTGAAATTCCAAAACCTTGATTGATCATCCAAACGCAGAAAAAAATATTCCTGCAATAAACAATTTTAATTGAAATTAAAATCAAAAATGAATTAAAAACGTGTTTAAGTCAAAAATACGTTTGCTTAAAAATTAATTGTTTTTACAATAAACAACTGTATTTGAAAATAAAACCAAAAATCAATAAAAAAATTTATTTAAGTCAATTAAACTTTGTAATTAATAAAATGTTTAAACAAATATTTAATTGACTTAAATACATTTTTAATTAATTTTTGGTTTTATTTTAAATTCCAGTTGTTTATTGCAAAAATTCTTAATTTTTAAGCAAAAGTTTAATTGACGTTTTTAATTGATTTTTGGCTTTAATTTTAATTAAAATTGTTTCTTGCAGGAATATTTTTTTTTGTAACGAAAGTGGCGATAATAATGTCTGCAGCTATCATCACTATTTTGGAATATGAGCAAGCAAAAAAAAAAAGAAAAAAAAACACACACTTTACACACTTTGAGTGTCACTCTTGTTGTCAGGACTCTCTAGTTTTTAGAGTTTATATGTACCACTACAGCTGAATCAGGTACCACCACTAGTCTTACAACAAAATTACAGCACCAAAGAAAAACACACATTTAATTGGTAGAAACAAAAACAATAGTGTCAAAATTTGTATGCGCAACCAAACATACTTTATATAAAATCATGCACACTGGCAAAAACTTTATGCAAGATTTGAAATTTTTCTGTCTTGTAGACATTAACCAGCTGGTCTTGTGGCAGTACCTTATTCAGCTGCCTTGGTACCCTTCCCAGTAAGCGAACTAGATCACGCACAAAAAAAATGTTTTTATTATATTTCGTAAAGTTTTATGCTCCGCTGTTTATAGTTAATAATATGACTTCACAAGTGCAAGCACGTAAACTGAAGTACATACGTAATATTTAGTATTTGCAGAAAAAAAAATAATTGGAAATATACAGAAAGATAAAACCATCTTGACAAAACCAAAGCAAATACAGCAGATTTGTTTACTGGTTTAAGTATTTTATCCTAAAAAGAAACAATTGTTTTCTTAAACAAATGAAATGCAATTCGCAAGTTTGTGTCTTGTGTTTGGTTTCTGTGCCCAACAAATGTCTTTCATACCCAGCTAGCCTTTTCAATAGCAGAAGAGTCTATTTTGAATCGTATCAAGGCGCATTTATTAGGTTGCAGCACTACACCAGGTGACTAATGTCATTATACCAATCTAAATGTCAAATTTGGATTGTGTAGGTATAAGGCTAAAAGCATGCTTTTGTTTGGGTATCCATAAACACCTTTCGAATAATCAATTTTGTATGGTGTTTGATATTTCCTATTAGAAACACGCAATCTGACGATACTACCCTGTTTTGAAAAGTAAGAAGGTAATTTATACCAACAAAGTACATGTGGTTGTTGCTGTTGTAATATTTGTTGTAGAATCGCGGGTACCTGATTGATGTGCATTGAATCGTATGCTGAGCATTACTGAGCATGCTGAGTATACAATCGCAGACGAGCTCATTCTTTAATCGTGGAAGATGCTTCCCACGTGAAACTGTTGCCGAAGACGATTCGTGTACAAGAGCCGCAGAAGGCGCTTTTATTAGTCGTAGATGCAATCATTTGAAGTTTATCTTATCTTACAACTCTTTTTTGAAGAACATTGAGAAACTATATGAGCCATTGGGAGAGTTGTAAAAGAATCATTCGATAATGATTTGGAGAATTGTGCAATACTCAGTATGCTTTTTATTTTGCAAGTTAAATATGAAAAAAAAAACAAATTAAATTTTTTAGTACTTATTAATAAAAAAACATTTCTTCATTAATTGATTATAGACTATTTTATGGAAATATGTATGTAGATGCAATCAGTCTCTATACATAGAAAGTTTATGATTACTATTTTGAATTTTACTTTTTCGCTCGTTTATCGCTTCAACCTTTGGCATGCACAAAATGGTGCTGCAAGAACTTTGAATGGCAAAGATCTAAGAAAAATTCAATTAATTAAAAGAATTAGATTATTTTATAAGATTTTTACGTATGTACATCTAATAATTTAATAAATATTTGATGTAAATTACTAAACACATTAAAATAATATGTACTTCACTTTGATATATCTTTAATTACTATAAATCAATGCAGTGAAGTGCGACTTTGAACCGCGCACAAAGGGTTCCGTACGTACACTAGATATATAATTCAATACGAACAAATAGTTTTGGCTTTTTTTTTCGTTTTTGGCTTTTTTCGGTTTTGAGCGTTTTTTAGTTTTGGCGTTTTTTCGAATTTTTGGCACTTTTTTAGTTTTGGAACTTTTATTTCCCGTTTTGTCGTTATTTCGGTTTTTGGAGTTTTTTCATTTTGGCGATTTTTTTCAGTTTGGCGATTTTTTTCATAAAGGCGATTTTTTACTTTTGGCGCTTTTTTCGCGTTTTTGCGATTTTTTTCGGTTTTTTGTCGTTTTTTCAATTTGCCGATTTTTTTTCATTTGGGCGATTTTTTTAGTTTTGACGCCTTTTTCGCGTTTTGTCGATTTTCTCGGTTTTGCCGATTTATTTTAGTGTTAGAATTTTTTTTAATTTGGTGCTTTTTTTTCGGTTTAGTGTTTTTTTTTGGTTTTTGGCGATTTTTTTTTGGTTTGGCGATTCTATAATTTTTTGATTTTTTAGTTTTGCCGTTTTTGAAAATTTCAAGAGTTTGCCTCTTACGGTTTCCAAGATATAGCAAGTTGTCAAAATTGCATAGTCAAAATTGCATTAACTGGTGGACCACCCTTTAATTTAAATGTTTTAAAATTTTAGTATTGATTGTTGTAGTCTATATAAAAATACACTAATTTTAAAAATTTCAAGTGTAAATATACATATTGTACATACATTTGTACGTATATTACATGGGATTTTAACATTTTTGGTTGCTCGTTTTGGAACACCCTTTAATTTTTAACTCTCATGTATTTGCTGTTGTAGCGGCTAAGGTTCTACATACTCTGTCCAAATTTCAGATCCGTAGCTCTTACGGTTCCTGAGAAGATAGCTTGTGACGGACAGACGGAACGCGTAGCGAAAACACCTTTGGTGTACGGAACCCTAAAAATAAAAACACACTTGAAACCACCGACGAGATTTTTATAAAAAACTCAAATGAAAGCATCAACGAAGAAATGAAGAAAAAATAACAATCTATAACAGCAAATATGAAAATAAAAAAGTACAAACTTATTTTAGATAAATGTGTCGTCGATTAAACGTTGCAAGATTTATAAGAGAGAGTTAAACAAAAATGCTACAATATCACTCTCCAAATAATCAGCAGAAGATTCTTTTAGAATTTTAGGCTCTTGGCTACCTGGGTAATCGTACGTATTCATTTGTGTGTGCCTGTGTGCGTGTGTGGGTGTGAGTTAGTTTATGCTGTCGCATGTGCACCAGATCTCATATAATTTCAGATAAAATAAAACTAAAAATATATAAATTGCATAAAGTTTTTATAGATGTATTTGAATATCTATGGGCCATTTTTAAACTTTTAAAATGCAATTAGTGTCACTAGAGGATTTAGCAGGGACACTGTTCAAAAGGGTTTTAAGAAGCTATGGACAAGTGGTGCAATTGCGCTATTTTTCCTTGGTCCTCAAAGTAGAACCTGGCGATGGATGATAAAAGCTAATACTTGGACTACAACGACCTAATCAGCATAATAATTGTCATATAAACATGTGTGCCCTTAATCATAAGAGGATATAAGCTATAGGTTATGCAGAGTACACATTATGGCATTTTCTGGCAATGCAATAGTGTGTACTAGTGGTAAAGTTTGTCACTGCCGATATTTTTCATTGTGCGGCTTTGCTTTCCAAATAAAAAACTTAATGTGAACTGCGTTTTACACATTTTGGAAACGACCTCACAAAATGATATTACAAGAAACGCCAGATGTGTATACAGCATTACGCTTCTTATCAAAATAAAACTCTGTTTTTTTTACTTTTTCACTTAAAATGTGCACAACGGTCACGTTCGCCATCATGGAAATGGCCATATACATTTTTCAAGCACAATATATGTATGTATGTTTGTATGTGTATGTGCATATTTTCTTAAAAAATCACATCATTTGTTTGCATTTATATATTTTTTTTAATTTAAAGCATTTAATTTGTTAAATAAAGTTTGCTGCAGCAAGTTCAACAAAGTTGAGTTACATTTTGTCTATTAATTTTTGTTGACTTTTCCACTTTCCAACAGTAGCAAAACATTTTTTCGTTTAACATGACACTAAATAGAGTGCCACTCAGCAGCGAACAGCACAGAGTCTTAAAGGAATGAATTGTCAATATTTCGTGTTCGTATTGCTTGTTGTAATATTTATTTAAGCTTTCTTTATACTAACTCATTTGAATAGCAAATTTCTAAATTTTTCATGTGATATTCGATATAAATCTTGATCTCAGATTAGATTAAAGAAATCAGACAAGCGTAAAGACAGTTTCATTTACGTGTGGTTATATCGTGCTAATATATATTACTAAATGTATTTTGAACCAAACGCATTATTTCTCTATTAAAGACCTTTAGTTGAAAAAGAAAATTAATTAAAAATTTCATTGCGCCAATTAAAGTTTTATATTAATTAAATCTTTAGTTTAATTGACTCCATCCAATATTTAATTAAACTTTTAATGAACAAAATTTTTTAACAAAATTTATTTGTCCCAAATTAATTTCTAATTGATAATTTGTATTGTTTTTCAATTGAAAATGCTAATTGTTAATACATTTTTTTTCGAGAAGTTTATTTAAATTTTTTATTACCTAATCTCTTGTGTAGGTAAAGGATGTGGTTTAAGACATTAAAAAGTTTTAGCTGGTAACATTGATAAAACTGATAAAGTATTTCACAGCTGAAACTTTTATCTATGTTAATTTGGTTTGCATAAAGTTGCTATGAGCCAGTCTTATCAGCCAAATGCCTGAAATCACGCTTAGTAAAACAGCAAACCAAAACAGTTTTAATTAAACCACCAGCTGTCAAATTGGTTATCAATCAAAAATGTGTTGCCAGCTATAGATTTGAATGTTTAAAACCATTATTTACTTAAAACGATATCGACTGCATTACTTTAAAGCTCTCATCGAATCCAATAAAACCAAACTTACTTTTTGACCTTTAGCAAGACTATTGTGGTACAAAACAGGTCAAATAATATTCACGCTACAAAGTAAGAGTATTAAACATTTTTAGTAATACAAAGAAAGTTGCGTATTTTAATATTAGGATTTTTTTGATTCCACATGTTTTAATATTTTCCGATGTGGAGACAAATTACGGCACTCGATATTAAAAAAAGTTTTATACAATTTTAGTTTTGTTTGTATGAAAATTTCGAACGATATCGATTGCTGTAATTTGCTCCCTGCTCTAAACACTCTGAATATAACTTTTTCATATCAAATATACAAAACACTTTTACCAAAAACGGATCAATCAGTAGGATCTGGAATAGTTTTTTATATCAGTTTTTTTATAAAGGGCACCATAGTGACGAATATCAATCGGCTTCTTATACAAATGAATTTACATACGTGAATACCTTACTCTCGTGTTTCTCTCGGTGGTCAGCTCTGCATTTTTGTATGTATGTATATGTTCCACCTTCTTTAGGAAAGGGACAGTGAAGAGAGGACAGAAGGTAAAGTATTAAATTATAAATCTTTGCTTGTTTTACAACTCTGCTATCGTGTGTTTTTTAATGATTTTCTAGCGCCTTCTAGTGTTAAGTAGCAAATAGATGCAATATAAAACAGACAAACTTCCTCAGAAAGTGCGCACAACAGGCGCAAAAACTATAACTGTTGGGGTAACTTTTTAAAAAAGAAATCATTTAGATTCTACTATAATGCTTGCGTGAAGGAGGCAGCCACGTAAACCAAACAAACTATAGATAATGAAAGTTCCAGTGTGGTACTTACTTACATAATGATGGCAGTGCGATATATTTATACCAATAGTAAAATAAGACTGTTAGTGAAAAACCAAATTTATGGTTTCGGTTTGATTCATAGAAATTGTGTAAATATGAATATTTTTACCCTATTGTGTGAAATAAATCTAAGTCGTCTCTTCATTGCAGTTTAGGTCCTTTTTAATTTTTTTAAGCCTTTTTAAGATTCAAAGCAAACGTATGATAAAACTTAACTATTCATTTACATACACGTAGCGTAACAGATAACATATGTGTGTTAACATCAATTAAAATCATTATATTACAAGTAACTTTTTATTTATAAAAAATTGCTTAAAAATCCTATAGAAAATAAATTATCTATTGTTAAACGTTATTTTTTTTTTTAGCGAACAAAAGAGTTTTCATTTATATTGTAATTACAAGCAAAATAGCAACAACTTAACTTATCTAATAAATTTTCATCTAGTAAATAAGCAATTTTCATTTAAGCTCATAGATTTTTAAAATCTTTGTTAAAAATAAAAAGTGTCAATACACTGAATACTTAAAAGACGGCTGAAGTCGAAGAGACCCACGGCCCGTTAATCAGTAACCACCATTATATAATTTTTAAATTATTTTCAAATTGTGTATTTTTACTATCAACAACGATTTGAATCATTTAAATCGATTTCGAAGTGATAAAGTTATAATATGTTCATTCCAGGCCAAACTACCCCAAAAAAAAAAATTTGCTTATATATATTTAGTAAAAATCGTTCAACAAATTTTTCTATTTTTAACAATTTGAAAACACTTTGAATTGAGCACTGAGCACATACTGTACAGTCTAGTCTACACTTCCTGTTTTGATGTGTTATGATGAGAGTTTTGTGGATAAATTGAAATAAAATTTTCGTTCACACCCGTCACCGTAAAAACTCTAAAAGGTTTAATAACAAATTAATAAAAAATTAAAAGCAATTAATAATAAATTAGAACTTTGTGAACCATTCATTTTAATATTCCAGTAATTAGTTATGTGAAGTATTAAGTCACACCCGTCACAAAAACGAGAGAGAGAGAAAAGGACACAAAAATAATAAAAGCTAATAAAATTGTGGTGGATAAAAAATCATTGCCAGAAAAATAAAAAAATTATCGAGATAGAAAAAGAAAGAGTAGACAGCGGAAAAAGAATGAAAGTTATATTGATTGATTGTAAAATTGAAGTCAATAAGCAGTTTTATGTCTTCAAACCTTGTGAGTTTTCATTTAAGGCCACACCCATAAAATGTAGAGCTCACACCCGCCACATTTTCTAACAAGTTGTTTTGAGAAAAATATGTTTTTCCAAAGGTTGGAAATATTAAAAAAAAAATTATTAAAAATTTTTTTATCGATCACATTTTTAATTTCAATTAAAATCCTTATCAAAATCTAAATCGTTTAAAGCAAGTTTTTTTTTGACATTTATCAAGATTTCATATCCAAAACAAAAACCGTTGACTGAAACTTTTCCTAAAATACAACCAAACAACTGCAATATAGCTAATACACACACCTTTTCATCGGTTTTTTTAGTACTATTTAAAAATAACCATAGTTGCATCATTAACCTTTAAGAATATTGCTAGGAACACAATTGGGACGAACGACGAATTTCTTCCACGTCGACGAATTCATCGATAAGAATTCGCTGCGTAAATTCGTTGTGCGAAGCACAATAACGACGAATTTACTCAGCGAATTCAGCTCTTATAATTGATAAAGTTGGTCATTGTCAGTGTGACCATATTAGCTAATTTTGGTCTAAATTTAGATTATTTTTTCTGGATTTAGCTTTATAATTTTCACTAAGCTCTTAGCTTATTTTCTTAGCTTTTTTAAAAACAGATTTAGCTTTTTTAGCCTTTTTTTAATCCCAATTGTGTATTCTCTAAAAATATATTAAAGACATACGTGATTTAAGTTTATTTTAACTATTTAAAATTCTGGTCACACTGGTGATTGTGTATGTAAAGAGAGAGGGAGAGAATATTGTTTTTTCGTCGTTCGTCGGCGTACATAATAGAAATAAATCTATTTCAGAGTTCGTCACGCACGACGTATTTCGTTCTACGGCGGTGTTGTGTTCATTTTCATGTGAACAAATGTATTTTATTTTTTATGACGACAGTTCGCACCAAAAAATTCGGCGTTCGTCCCAGTTGTGTTCCTAGCATATTTCGACAAAATCTAGTTGCTCAAAATATGTTAAGTACTCAGATGTAAGCGCACTATAATATCATGCCATAACCGCCTAAATAGCTTAAGCAACATAATTTTCGAACTTAAATTTTTGACCAAAATCGATTATTGCGATCGTAAATAGTCGATTTTCGTCAATTTATTCGTATAATTTGAAAAAATTATTATTTTCTTGAGAGGATAAGGCTGCCATTTAGTACCTTAAAAAAAAAGAGTGGAGCTACGCCCAATAAATATCCTTATGTAATCTTAGGCTCTTATAATCATACAAGCCAGCATTTTTAATTTATTATTGAGTTTTGTGAACTCTTAGTAATTCATTTATTACGAAATTTGGCACAGACGCTACGCTCTGAAGATGGCGAGATGTTTTGGGTTTTTTTTTAAAGTGGGCGGGGTTACATCCCTACAATTTTTTCTATTATATTTCATAAGCTTTTATTAAAAATATTTGCTGCTAAATTTGGCACAAGCTTAAGGATTTTTTAGTGCCACAATATTGCACTTCGAAAAAGTGAGCTGGGTAACGCCTTTTTAAAATATAATTATTTTTTGATGTACTTCAGCCCTAGTGACTCCTACGAAACTTTGCAAATACTTTAGGCTCTTGAGATGACACAACCTTGGTCATTGCCAAACATGATCACTTCTCCAGCATTAACAAGATTTGCAGGGAAACAGGGAAATTGATATTTCTTTTTTGTCAATCAGATCTGGAGACGATCAAATAATCGGCTTTCAAATAATAAATTTAAAATTTGATTTAAATCAACCAAAAAACATGATTGTGCACACACAACTAGATGATTGATGAGTTTATTTGATTGTCTCCAGGGTACTTAAAATAAACACTAGACAGAAAGCAACAAAAATACATTCATGATTCATATGTTTTTCCACTGTGTGTAGTATGTGTTGATGTAAATTGCGGTCTTATATAGAGAATTTTTTAATGTAAGTGAAATGCGATAGTTGTTTTGGGTCCAAAGTATAAGGTCGTCCAAAAGTATGATGATATGGTATAGAGCAACAACTTGCAGTCGATTAAACGAGAAATAACAGAAAAATTAATGTGATTTAAAAGAATGAATAACGGATGGTTTAGCAGCATTTTCAGAAATAACTTAATGAGTTCAAAGTATAAAAAAAGTAATTGTCTGCCATGTTAACCCCAACAACAAGTGTATGGCACATCTGCCACATGATACATTCGTGAGCGTAGAACAAGTGAAAGCCGTAGTTACTATACATACAAGTATGGATGTATGTATGTATATTGTAACGTAAAATATACACTATGTATAAGTGTATGTATTTGGTTTCGTTTCCTCATGTGGCATTTTTGGTGAATAGAAACAATAAACTTGGAGGTCTAAACAAACTCATACATGGAAAATTTATCTCATTCTTACGTTTTGTATGGTTTTTGTCAGGTTGCAAGTTAAGATGTTCATGCAGCTGCGTCGTCTACTGTTTGTTTTTGATACGGTCGGTGGCTGAAAATAATTTCGGTAAAACTACTTGAAGTAGATGTGTAAAGAAAAACTTTAGACGTTGAAAATTTTCGATGACGATCATCAGCAGCAGTGTTGTTTTCCTCTATTTTTTTTTTTTTTTTTTGTATAGAGTTAGATGTTCTTCCTTCGGAAGGTGTAATTGTTAAGAAATGTTTTGTTTTTTAATTTATGTTTTATTTTTTAAACACTAAAAATATAACACCAAATAGCAGACATTTAACATGACCTTATTTTTTCGATGAATTGAAAAATAGATTAATAAGAATTATGTTAAAGTGTTTTAGGGAGAGTTAAAAGTAATTTCTGAAGTTCATTTTTATATCATTGATTTAGTTTTGAACTCTTTTTTTTACCATAATTGCCTTTTATACTATAATTTTCTTCTTAATACAATACCCTGTAAAAAACCTATTTATTTTTAAATTAAACATGACAAAGTCATGCACTGATTGTGTTGTAAACGACTTGTAGATTTATTATTTCAAATGTATGAATTTATGTTTATTTTTTTAACAAGTTTTTTTGCTAACTTGCAAATCTGTTGTTTTATTTAAGCTTATGTTTCTTTACAAAAAAAAGAAGAAATATATAAAGTTTTAAGGAAAACCCTTTCAAAATCGCAAAATAAAAAACTCAAGGGGAGCAAAATGTAGCAGCTTTTGATGTTTGTTTTGTATTGCAGATAAAATCTGATATTTCCTTTTTTTTCTTCCTAATTTTTTAAAAAGACGGAGGTAGCGACTTAAAAAAAGTTTTTCTTTAAATTTATTTTGAAGTATGTGCTTAGTTATTTTTTTAATGTGATGAAAGCTTTCCTTGAAAATTTTAACCGTATAAATCTTCTCCATGCAGGCGGTATTTCTCGCTTTAAGACTAAAATATTTTACAAAACTAAAATTTCTCTTTACGTTTTAGAATATCTTAGAAAAGTCCATTTTTGTTACGATCGTCAGTACCGCCAATTTTTCATTTTTAAAAATAATAGGAAATTGAAATCTTGTCTGATTATTATGACTGCCCCCTTCCCTATCCTTATTTTAAATTTTGAAATTATCGTAAATATTTCACAAAAACATTGACCACACAATTTTACTATAAATTTTAGAATAACCGACAAAACTTTATTTTTACTATGGCCATCAGTAACGTCAATTTTTTATTTTAAAAATAATAAAAATTTAAATCTTGTGTGAGTATTATGACGCCCTCTGCCCCACCTTTATTTCGAACTTCAAAACTATTATACACAAAATTCTACAATGCGTTTTAGAATACCCGAGAAAACTACACTATTACTATGAACATCAGTACCGCCAATTTTTCATATTTTTTTTTAATTAATATCAAATTGAGATCATGTATAAATATGATGAGGACCTTTCCCCCACTCTATTTTGTATTTAGAAGTTAAAGTCTTCGCATGATGAATAGTTAATTAAAAGTAAAAATTTCATCAAACTTTTACGGCCTTAAAAAATTGGCATAAAAACTCTCTTGTCTCTTCCATGCCAATTTCCATTTATAAATTCAATTTAGCGAAATTGAAAAAGAAACCATCAATTATTGCAATTTAATTTTAGATTTTTAAAGCACTAACAACAACAACAAGTGAACCAGTCGTTCAAATCCTAAGAGTGAAAAGAAAAAAATGGGCAAATATTTAAAACTCATTTATATGATGTTCACATAGACAACCATCAACCACTTATTTTCCAGTGCATCAAAATGTCTAGGCAAAATGAAAAAAAAATATATATCAGAAACAAAGAGTTGTCCAGTGCAAGCAATACTCTGAAGCTAAATTAACTAAAAATTAATGCCTCGCAAGGCGGCAGTTGCATTTAAAACACAATGGGCTAAAATTAAATTTTAACACACTTGCAGCAGTCAAAATGATTCCATGTTGTGCCCATTTAAACCGAAGAGTTCAGTTCAAAAAATTAAATAAAAAAAACTATCAAAGCAGCAAATAGCAAATAGTAAAAAAAAACTAAATAAATATTTTATTAAATTTAGCCAGAATTTTAGCTTTTACAACTATAACAAAAACGCCCAAATCGTAAAAGGGTATATATAGGTTTGTCATTCCGTTTGTAATTTCTAGAATATTAATAAGCGAGTCATGAAGTATATATATTCTGGATCCTTATGCATAGGGAAGACGAATAAGCGATGTCCGTCTGTCCGTCTGTCTGTACGTGAAATCGGTTTTCCGCAGCTCCCAGAAAAGCTAGAGACTTCGTTCTTGGACTGGTGGGTCAGAAACGGTCGAACTAAGATTGGTATTGAAAATCAGACAAATCAAGCAGACGGTTTCAGAGCTGGGAAACTTATACTTCATTTTGCCATACAAATTAACTACCGAAACTATTATTTTATTCTTCTGTATGAATAAAATTGGTATTTTTAACTAAAAAATTTAAAAAAATTAAAAAAATTAAAAATACGTTTCCAGGGTTGGAAAACCTTAACTTTTTTTGTTATGCAAAAGTAACTTACTAAAACAAATTTTTCCTTTTTTTCTATAAACTAAACATATGTAATGTTCTTAAAAGAAGGAGATTGACGTAAGAAATCAGAAAAACAAAAAGGATGATTCCAGGGTTGGAAAACCTACGATTTTTGTGATATCTACAATTAACTACCGTAAACTATTTTTTTAATTATTTTTATTAAATAAACTTATTTTATACTTCACCACGAATAAAATTGGTATTTCAAATAAAAAAAAATTAAAAGATTTGAAAAAAAACGTTTCCAGGTTGGAAAACTTTAACTTTTTTTTATACAAAAGTAACTTACTAAAACAAATTTTTCCTTTTCTTTATAAATTAAACATATTTTATATTCTTAAAAGAAAAAGATTGGTGTAAGAAATCGGAAAAATCCAAAAGGATGATT
Source organism: Tachina grossa (assembly GCA_949987645.1). NCBI lineage: Eukaryota > Metazoa > Arthropoda > Insecta > Diptera > Tachinidae > Tachina > Tachina grossa. Next base: position 37,135,555 of record OX465274.1, on the reverse strand, counting down.
CCAGGGTTGGGAAACTGAAACTCTTTGTGCTATAAAAAATTAACTACCGAAAGCTATTTTTTTATTATTTTTATTAAATGAACTTATTTTATACTTTAGTACGAATAAAATTGGTATTTCAAATTAAAAATTAACCTTCTAAAATTAAAAGGATGTTTCCAGGGTTGGAAAACTTTAACTTTTTTTATAAAAAAGTAACTTACAAAAGCAAATTTTTCCTTTTTCTCTATAAATTAAACATATCTTATATTCTTAAAAGAAATAGATTGGTGTAAGAAATCAGAAAAATTAAAAAGGATGATTCCAGGTTTGGGAAACTTACTCTTTTTGTTATATAAGAAATTAACTACCGGAAACTAATTTTAATTTCTTTTTAAATAAATAAAATTATTTTATACTTCAGCACGAATAAAATTGGTATTTTAATTTAAAAAACTTTAAAACACGTAAGTAAGGTAAGGTTTTCCAACCCTGCCTTTTTTTTTATAGAATTTTCCCTTTTTCTCTATAAATTAAAGATATCTTATATTCTTAAAAGAAAGAGATTAGTATAAGAAATCACAAAAATCAAAAAACTTGATTTCAGGTTTGGAAAACCTACAATTTTTGTGATATAAAAAATTAGCTACCGAAAACTAATTTTTTTTTTTATAAAATAAACTTATTTTATACTTCAGTAGGAATGGATTTGGTATTTAAAAATAAAAAAAAAATTAAAAAAATTAAAACGACGTTTCCAGGGTTGGAAAACCTTATTTTTTTACAAAAGTAACTTACTAAAACAATTTTTTTCTTTTTTACTATAAATTAAACATATCTTATATTTTTAAAAAAAAGATTGGTATAAGAAGTCAGAAAAATCAAAAAGGAGGATTCCAGGGTTGGGAAACTTACACTCTTTGTGAAATAAAAAACCAACTACCGATAACTAATTTTTATTTTTTTCATTAAATAAATTTATTTTATGCTTGAGTACGAATAAAATTGGTATTTCAAATAAAAAAACTATTAAGAAAATTAAAAAGACGATTCCAGGGTTGGAAAACTTTAAATTTTTTGTACAAAAGCAACTTACTAAAACAAATTTTTCCTTTTTTTCTATAAGTTAAACATTTTTTAAATTCTTAAAAGAAAGAGATTGGTGTAAGAAATCAGAAAAATCAAAAAGGATGATTTCAGGGTTGGGAAACTTACACTTTTTTAATATATAAAAGAAACTTAGTCTTATTAATTTTTATCTTTTCCTTTATAAATTATATATATTTTACGTTTTGGAAAGAAAAGTTAGGTATAGAAAATTATAAAAATAAAAACCACAGCTCCAGAGCTGGTAACTTTGATTTTTTTTTTCTAGACATTAAAGTAACTAATTAAAACATTTTTTATTTTTTTTTTGAATTTCCTGTTTTTCACTTAACACACTTTCTATATTTTTTTAAGAACTACTAGATTGGTATAAGTAATCAGAAAAATTTAAAATGATGATTCTAGGGTTTGAAAATTATTATTTTTTTCTTTGTACATAAAAGTAACTATGTGCTTAAGTATGTATCTCTATACTACATAAACGCACTTTGGTAAAGGGTATATAAGATTCGTCATAGCCGAATATAGCACTCTTACTTGTTTTTATTTTTTTATTTATTTATTTATTTTTATTTTTTTTTGCAGAAATATTCAAATTATGTTGCCGTTTCTGGCTGCAAATAGAATTGGAGAACAAAAAAAAAAAAAAATATCTAAAAATTTGTTCGTTTCATGGCATTTTCATGCTCCATCTCTTGTGGTTCTTTTATAGTTTTTTATTTGTTTGTTTGTTGTTTTGTGCTTTTCTCCTTGCAACAGCCTGTTGACTGACAACTGACAGCGCGATACAAAAGAGCGTTAAAAGAAAAATTCATTTTTAAATAATAAAAATTAAAGTTCTGTGTCAGCATTTTTTTTTGAATATATTTTCCAAGCTTTTTGGGTTTTTGTTGTAAATTACGATTTATGATTAATCTTTTGGCATTTTAGCGCTCCAGAATAACACCTTCCTTTTCTTCTTTTATTTTTGTTAATGTTATTTTTAATTCGCTGGATAGTTGCAAAAGGCAAGAAATCTATATTCATATGTATGTACATACATACATATATTTCCCTTTTTTAGCTGCTTATTATGACCATTAAAATATTAAAGTTGTTCTTAAAATTCTGAGCTGTGCAAACTTAAGTTAAAGTTTCACAATTATATTAAATTTTAATTGCAAAATATGCTGCCTTAAAATTCTAAAAATTTTAATGGGAGAAAAAATCTAGTTGATTTCAATTGAAATTTACACTAAGTTGTTTTGATTTTAATACAGATTTCGTATTCAAAACAAAAACCATTGACTGACATTTTTCTTAAACTACAACCGATCAACTGCAGTACACATATCCCTAGATTTACACGATACTTTTTTTACACGATTATTTTGGTTTTCGTGTAAATTGAGAGATTTGTGAAACACCTCGATTAACACGATTTTTTATGTGTTTTGAGTAAACGCTTTTGATATTTTAAAAACTAAGTTGAAATACATATACAATTTCTTAATAAAATCAATTATTTACGCGATTCTGCCTTTATTTTCGATTTACACGATTTTTCATACAAAAATTTAAAATTTCGACTTACACGACTTTCTCAGTAACGTATCTATCGTGTAAATCGAGGTATAGGTGTATAGCTAATTCACGCACCTTTTTAAGTACATCGGTTTATTGTTTAATACAATTTTGAAAAAATTCTAAATTTTTATCACAAATTTTTAATAGATTTTAAGTAAGATTTCGACAACATCTAGTGACGAAGTAGATTTCGTTTTATATAGAAAATCTACTAGATTTTTCAAGAAATCTCGTAAGTGCTAAATTTTGCTCAGATGTAACATCACTTTGAGGCTAGATGAGAGTTTCTTTAACAAATCACAACAAAGTCAAAACATTCCCAAAATAACAAGCCTACTGCAGCTAAAACATTTACAGCCTTATTTATAAAACTTAAAAAGGCTTTTTAAGAAAAATGTTGTAAGAAAATTTGTTTTAAAAAATCTTTATAAAGACTTAGGGTCGTATTCAAAAAAACTTAACAAAGCTTTGAAAAGCAATGTTAAGTAAAGTTGTATTCAAAAAAAAAAAATTATTATATCAAAATTCTAAAGTAGGCATCTACGTTTGTTAAGGCTACTTTAAGTTGATATTTCCAAAATGTGTATTTTGTACCTCAAATATTTTTGTTCATATAACACATATTGATTCATGTTACATCTGAAAATGAAGCTAGAAGTGCTAGCTCTTATTTTAAATTTATTATTTTTGTCATGTGATGGAAAACATCACTAAACTATCCAACTGATTTGGAATAATTAGAAAAATCCAAAAAAAAAATATTAAAATAAATACAATTATACAAAAATATTTTAGTGATGTACATTCAAACAAAACAAATAGCAAAAAGCTGGATATTCAAATACTCATTTCGTTCGAATAAAATAAATTGAGATAATTTTTCTATGTTCATCATATTTTTTTTACTTTTACTTCATAAAAATGTTTATATGCTTTGCTTCCATGTCAGTAGCTTATATTTTATAAATTAGGTTGCTTAACTTTAAGATAATAAAAATGTATTTAATAAAATAAAAAATTAGTTGAATACTCGAATGAAATTGTATTCGATGTTGTACATCATAAGCTGTGAAATGGTTGTTGAACATGGTGGTGTTACCAGAATTTATTATTAAATCACAAAACAATTAAAGTTGTCTTTTGAATACAATTTCTTAACAAAGCAATGTTAGCCTTAAAGTGCTTGATAGCCACTATGAACTTTAAAGCTCAAGTAAAATATTTTTTTGAATAAAGCTGTTAAGTTTTATAAATACAGCATTATATAATTTTTAACTAAGGGGATTCTGTTCAGTAGTTTTTTTTGCAAAATCTTACGAGAAACTTTTTTCTCGTAACTGGATTCAGTAACTTTTAAAACGATTATCATCGTATCGCTATGTTAAATATAACGAAAATTTATTGAGTTTGCTATTCCATAACATATTTGAAAGATAATTTTCACATTTGCTATACAGAGATACCACATAATATTGAACTATTTGGTGAGTAACATAAATGTGGAGACTATCGATATATATTTCGATTTACTGAATTCAGGCATTGGAATAGTTTAATTCGCTAAATCTTCTCTGATTGGGTGGACATTTTTTTATCCCTACTTAACAAAAATATTTGCATAAAATTCTACTATAAATCAGTAACTACACCAATTTTTTTAAATACATACCAAAAATTTTAAAATTTACAAGCAACATATAGGGGCATTTTGTATATTTCCAAAAAGTGGATCAAGTAAGTACCCTTAAACGGGGATGTATTGCGCTTAAATGGTTGACAAAAATATTTGTCTTAAAATTCTGCTTTAATCGTTTAAGGCTTGTTATTCATATTAAACCGATAAGCCGCGGAGTTGTGGCGTTTAAGTACGAAACTAAATCAATAATTTTTTAATTTTATTTTTTACTTACGATACATATTAAACAAACAGCAAGGGGCTGTCCATATACTACGTAACGCTGTTTTCCCCGATTTTTGACCCCCCCCCCCTCCCCCCTAGTAACAGATCGTAACAAAACTGTGAACCCCCCTCCCCCCAGGAATAACGTAACAATGAGTTAAAAAATAAATTAAATAGTTAAAAGTTTTAATTAAAAAAAATTAAATTTAATTCATTGTTTTAAATTCATTTGTTAGACTAGCACAGTGCGTAGACAAAAATTAAATAAGCTTACATATGAACGTACTAAATATATTGGCGAAACTATTTTTTAAATTTCTTCCCAAGTGTCCTCAAACTCCAAAAATTATGGTTTTCTAGAGAGCTTATTCCTAAACTGTATGTATGTATTAGTGAAAAATATATAAAGAAATTCATAAATCCAAAACGAAATTTAAATGAATGGCACACAAATATTAGTTTGTAATAATTAAAAAAAAAGATTTTTTGTATATTTTTGCTATGCGTTTTTTTGCCAAATAATCTGCTATAGCTTTCCGTATTGATGACTGAGCAGTATGTCAAACATCAAGAGGAGAATTGGCATTAGCCTTGCGGTCGCTTTCACTAGTTTCTATAAGTGAAGTCGTCGTGTATTTCAGAGAGCTTAAACATGACTCCGTTTGGCCATCTTCAAATCAATCTAAAATGTGAGTGAAACAAAAAAAAAATAAAAAAAATTATATCTAGGATCGATCAATAAAGGTTGCCATGTTGAATTACATTCTACAACATTACATTTTCAATAGATATTTTGCCCATTAAACAAATTTACCTTAAAAATACCTTAAAATTAGAGGGGCACACAATCTAGTTCCTAAACGCATTTCACTGTTGTTTTCATATTTTTTTTTAAGTTCTGTTGCATAAAAAATTAAAATAATATCCTTATGAAAATACGTATATGTATGCAAGTTTCCATTAACACATCTCTCAAAACTTAAACATTGTAGCCAAAGTTGACCAACAAAAATGTTAAAACTAAATAATTTCATATTGTCATGCACATATATGGAAGAATATATTTTTTTTTGAAAGGACCCTTTTTTGTCTATGAGAATTGCAAGAAACCTTTTCCTAAACTTCTGCAAATACCATTTTCTTCTATGTATTTGGTGGATTTAATGTTAATATATGTTGCAGTTTAATATAAAAAGAATTTTTTTATGTACATACATATATTAAGAATATTTAAGAATGTAAATGGATAAAGAAAGATGAGGAATTCAGAACCAGTTCAATTCAGTTTCACTACAATTTATTTAATTTATTATAAAAACTTTGTATAATTTTCAAATGTTATTTAACAACTATTAAATTTTTGGATAGTTTTCATAAACTTTAAGTAAGGTACGTTTTAAATATTCGAATTCGAATTCTCGAATATCAAAAGTTGACATTCGGCAGATGTATGTAGTATACATACTCGTACATAATATATGCAGGCAACATGTATGATCAATTAAATAAATAAACGAGAAAAACATACGTATTTTTGTACAAAATTAGTAATTTTTTCTGTTACGTAACATTTTCAAAGACCCCCTCCCCCCACCATAACAGATCGTAACAAAACTCGAACCCCTCCCCCTCCCCCCTAGAGCGTTACGTAATATATGGACAGCCCCCAATATGTTTTATTTATATGCCAGATTTTGTCAGTTGATTCGTTAACTCACGATACGAATCGACTTATTCTACCATTAATCAGTGAACCGCACGCCATACCACAATTGTGGACAACAAAATCACAGTCGTCAGTGAGAAAGAGAGACGAATGAACTTGTGCACGCATGTTTGAATTTTTCCTGGTTTTTTGTTTAATTTTAAAAAAAATTTGCACAGCAAAAAAAAATTATGGAAGCTAAGAAATATTTCGTGATTAAAAATGCTTTTGTCAATGGATTTTATATTGTAAAAGATTTAATAATAATAGGAAAGAAAGTTTAAAATGGCATTTTAATAGTTTCCACAGCGCTGTGAATAAATTTAATTTGGAATTTATACACTACATTGTTGAATGGATTATTAGATTTTTACTTTTTACTTAAGTTTTTATTAAATTGCTTATTTACAAAAAAAAAAAAAAAAATTCAAACAAGTAATAACCACATCATGTATTTTAAATTACAAAAATAACTAATTTTTCTCACCAATACAAACATATTTTATATTGCGGGCAGTGTGACCAGATTTTAAAATAAAGTTAAGCTAAATCACGTTTCAAAAAGAGCTAAAATAAGCTAAAATTAAAGTTTTAAGCCATAAAATAAAGCTAAACTTTTTTCGGCTTCTTCCACGTTGCAATAGTTTCTTATTGCTAAAATAACGTTAAATATATACATACAAAAACATATTTTTCTATTATTTGAAATAAAAAATATTGAATAATATTTAATTAAAATATTTATCCATTTTTATATTTGAGTTTTAAAGAAAAATAACACAAAAACTTTCCAAAAATTTAAAAACATTTATACTAAAATACGAAACCTTTTTTTAAATTAATTAGTCTTGAAAACCTATTTCCTAATTTTTCTTTTTAAGTAAATTCATGCCGCTGAATACAAGTTCAACTCAACTCAAAGAAAATCTTTAAAACTCTCATAGGCAATATTAATTTAACTTTGCCATTGTAACTCCAAAATTGCAATCAATGTCACCTATTTTTAAATTTGTTATTTCTCTTATAAATGCGCAATTTACCTTTTGTATTTTTAAATTATTTTTCAATGAAAAAATTTTATTTAGTTGTTTTTTATGGGAATTGTTACAATTTAAGTTTAAAATCTCCTTAAACGCACTAATAATCCCAAATTAATATTTTACTTATTAAGTAAAATTTATATTTATATATATTTTTTTTTCAAATTAAAAATACATTGAAACTGATTATTGAGGGGTTTAGTTGGATAAAAGAAAAAATTTTATATATTTGAATGCTAACAAATTATAATTTTTAATCTTGCTTCGTCCAGAAAAGGGTACTATAAGTTTGTAGTGTGTGTCTGTACATTTGTGCATCTGTACGAGTCCACGTATAGACCAAAGTGCTGCATCAATTTTGAATTAGTTAATTTTTTGTTCGCAAGGTGACTTGACCGAGAGTGTTCTTAGCTTTGTTTGAAGAAAATCTGTGCAGATGTTCCGAAGATATCACATCTTTTCTAGATATATTTAGTTGAACCTGTGTGTCTTTGACGCCGTATCTCAGTACGCTTGGGCGTTATTAAATTTTTAATTTTTGTCAAAGCAAAAGCGATATTTCAAGCTAAGAGCTAAATGGAAATTTTGCAGCTAAATCCCAAAAAAATAAGCTAAATTTAGCTCAAAATAAGCTAATATGGTCACGCTGATTGCGGGACCCTGATGTAGTTCGACGTTTCTCTTTTAGAAGGAGAGACAGAGTCAGAGAGAGAGAGAGAGAGAGAGAGAGATAGAGAGTGAGAGAAAAAATTTGTCCGGTCCAAATGGAACTGCCAGCTTTTTAATTCTTTTTTTTTTAGAAAACTGACTCGCCACACCATATTATATGTATAATAAGGTGTTGACATATACGTCTGAGGGAAAAATTGCCCATATCGAACACAAAAAATAAAAACAGTTTTTCACAAGAAAAAACTGTTAAAATTTTTTATCACTATTATATTTCAGATGTTGCTCTGCTTTTACTTCTACAACCTAGACGAACGGCATAAATAAAATATTATACGAGAAGCACTAGTTTGTTTGAGCGATTTCATTAAATTTTAAATACGCTCCTGTCTTATGGAAACTGGTGGTAAATTTTTGAAACTTGTAACTCTTTCATATAAAAATGTTTAATCTTTCATATAAATTAAATTTGTGAATTAAATTAAATGAATGTGAATAGTATAATATATTGATACTCACCACTAAGAATTAGTAAGTGGTGAGTATGAATACACTATACCATTTTGCGCGTGCATGCTACGATGCAAGACCATTTGCACAAGTTTGTGAATTGAGCTAATATTTTAAATAAATTATTAAGTGCCAAACCCACGATGTCGACAACGTTCGGCTTGTCGCACATTTATATTCAAAGCAAAAACAAATTTTAATATTTTGTTGTTGGTTCAAATGCAATTGTGCGACAAGTCGAACGTTGTCGATATCGTTGGTCAGGCATTAAATAAAGATGCTTACAAGAAGCAGTGATGCATTTTGAGCTTTTTGTTTAAGGGCCAAATTAAAGATTTAAAAGGGCCAAAATACCTTGGATAGGGCCAAACAAATTTTTAATGTATTTGACTACAATCTTTCTTTTTATTTAAATAAAAACAAAAGTATGTATTAGTAATATAATACAAACAAAAAACAGAGCCAAAACAAACAAAAAATGTTGCTTAAATAAAATAAAATTTTAGTTACAAATATTCCTTATGTAATTATAATTTTGGTGTACATAATCTCTAAAATCTTAGTCCAACAGTTCCTCCATTTACTTTTGTTTCCAACACTTTTGTGTGCTAAGTTTTAAAATATCTTTATCACAACAATTAATAGATCTAGATTTCATTACATCTTTCAATTGTATTAAAAATGGCACAATGTTTTTTACATGAAGACGATTTCTTGTATTATGGCCTGTTTCGCAATGACGAAAGAAAACTTTCGACTGAAAATTTATATTGAAAACAAAAACAGATTTTCATATTTGATTGTTGTTTTCAATATAAATTTATTTATATCTTTATCGTGAAACAGGCCATTAGTCTCAACCACTTTTTTTTAATATTCTTTCCACACATGCTGTGGAATAGAAAGAGTTCCTTGAACAATTCTTTATAAATTTCTATGCAAAGGTTTGTTTACCCAAACGATTTTTAATTGATTTCTAATCTTTTTCCAAAATATATATTTCTACCTAAATCTTTGAGATTTTTAAATTGTGAAACTTGCGATATTTATTTATTATGTTTCCTTTGGAAAAAGTTTAATAGCAAGTGGTACAATACTATTGGCTTCCCCACTTAAAACATGATCTGGCGCAGATTTCGGACACCTGTTTAAATAAAAAATCTTCCGTTTTTAAAACGGAGCAAATTCCATTAAAAAGTGTACTCAAAGGTTTGAAGGAATTAGTTTAACTTTGAGCTGAAAGGACCAAAATAGACTAAAGAGTACCATAGGGCCATCAAATATCCAAAAGTGCCACAAATGGCCCAATTGTGCCACATTTTGCATCACTGACAAGCAGTGAAAAAGAAAATAAAAATATGGCGGTCGATATATAGAAAGTTGTTCTTCATCTATATTTTGATTAAGCCTTAAATTATTAATTTCCTTAAAAACTATCTGTTACTGTTTTAATTTGACTGGGTGCCAAAGTTTGGCTATTGCCTCATTAACATCATAACGTTTTCAGTCATAAATATTTCATATCATCAGTTTAGTTCTTAAAAAGTTTAGAGAACCATTCATTAAAAAAAAAAACAGAATAGCAAACAAATAAATCTGTTGCACTGCACAGAGGAAAAAAGCAAGACGAACGAAAGAAAAGATTGAAATTGAAACTAAAACCGTAAATTGAAATTGAAACTTTTGACTGAAGGATAAATGAATGGCACATAAAAGAAGCAACAACAAAAAGTTTTGACTATCTGTCTATTTATGCACCGTAGCATAAAATGATCATGAGATGTTGACGGAGATGATGGCGATGGCGATGGCGTTGGTAGGGCTGATGCTGGTGCTGGTGATGACGACAATGGCGATGATGATGCTGATGATGATCACAACAATGGTGGTGGCGGAGTGTTGATGTGTTTTATTTGTTATTTTGTTGTTGATGTGACGTCGTTTTTTTTTTATTCAATTTTCTCTGCAGTTCAGTTTTTTGTATCTAAAGTGTCTGTTAGTTGTTGGCACCTTTTAAGTTTTTAGTCATTATTAATTTTTTGTTTTCGTTGGTGTTGTTACGTTTCTTTTTTTAACCCGGCTTTTTTGCCCAACTTGTTGTGTAAAGTATAAGTTTTTATTTTTTCCATTGACTTAAGTTTTAAGGGTTTTTTTCCAGCCATTCGTTTGCGTGAAATCATTTAAAAGGTTTAATAATAGATTTCTTCGGCCTGGCATATGTGTGCAGCATGATTTTTTCCTTAAGCTTTATTATCTTAACACTTTAAAATACTATAATACATGGAAAAAGTTAAAAAAAAAAAATTAAAAACTGAAAGGGCTTAATTGCCAGCGTGACAAATTCTGTTGTGTGGCATAAAAAAACAAATAAAAAAATTTATGATAAATTATATGGGGGATTTATTTAATTTTTGTGCTCAGCCAGATAAATCAATTGGATGCTTTTTATGCACTGACCACAGATGGAAAGGGCACATGTACATATCGTCACCTAAAATCCAAAAGGCCGTAACAACCAAAAAATTCAAAATAGACTTTTTGATTGATTATGAAGTGATTAACCAAAATACATATTTTCCTAAAATTTTACTCACATATGTTCAGAAACACCGATTTGATTCATTTTTCAATTGGGCAACTTACATATAAATAGTATTAAATTTATAAAGTTTTTTGCTTCTCCTGTAAAATAGTAAAAAGTGTACTTACGGCCTTTTGTATTTTAGGTGACGATATGCACTTGTATGCATTTATATAAGTTTGTCATTTAGTTTGTAATTTCTACAATATTCATTAATGAGTGCACAGACTATAAATCACGATTTCCACGATTATAGAGGGAAAGTGGGGAACCTAGTGATGTCCGTTTGGTCATCTGATCCCAGATAATTTCATTTTAAAAATATCCATAGTGTATTCTCACTTAAATGGGTAAAATAATGCTGGATCAGCTTTAGAAAATTGTGAACATTATTCTCGAAAATCGTGCACATAGAAAAATTTTATATTAAAATCTACGAAAACAAGGCTAAACTTTTTTTTTACTTCCTTCATATGTGTTTTGAAAATTTTTCCTTTTGAAATAACTTCAGTTCATGTTGATTTAACATTCCCATAATTTTAAATCAAAATAAAAAATTATGTTGAATCAAGATTATCACGTATGTGATGGAAATCGCTTCGATTTGAAATGAAATCGCAAGCTCAAAACGTAGAAAATTGTTTTTGGTGTGACAGAAAACGCATCGATTTCATATTTCAACTTTCTTTCATTTTCAGTTGGTTACAAAAAAAATCAATTTGTTCCTTTATATTTTTTGCTGCTAACTGAAATTGAAGCCAATAATGCAGAAGCCGGCTGCAGGTTGCCAAAAATATTTTCGGCCACGGCGAAACGAAAATCGTTGGATCGTGATTTGCTGAAGCAATTGTTGTAAGCAATGGCATATTTTTTCTTCATTTCAAACACCGGGTTTTATAATGAAAAACTTTTATTTTAAAACCATAGAAAAGTCTTGGAAAAAAATGGTCATATCGACGGTGGCTAAGTGTTTTCAATACATGTCGGCAGAAGATTTTTGCTGATCGGCTTCAACATATGTACATACAATTAAATTCTTTCAAACAAAAATAAATTTAAATAAAAAATTCCTTTTATTGTAATATCATGTGTCTTTAATTATTTTAAAGCATTTTACTTACATTTTCACACAAGTTAATGCAGGAAAATTTTGTTTAGATATAAAATAATTTCTAAATCGTCAACTCATGCTTGCTCGATTTAATAAATCAAAAACAACACAAATTTCGTTTTCCATCACATCTATTTTTACTAATATTTTCATAGAACAAGATGGGAAATGAAATCGAATTCGATTTAAAACATAACCAGAATGAAATCGGAATAAATGTGTGCATCACAACTTTTTACGTTTTTCAGTCGATTTTAAATCGAAAACGATTTCTATCACATACCTGTATATCAAGTTGAAACAACGTAAATTTGCTACTGAAATAAAGCAGAGACCTATGTTAAATCAAAGTTATTTCAAGTTTAAACAACATGAATTTAATTGATTATAGTCATCTTACATTATTAATTATTTAACTTGTGTCACTGTGTGTGTTGGCCATGGGCCACAGGAAAATTGTGTTTTGTATATATAGTTGGCATCCCCAGCCTAGACTGAAACTTCAATTCATCAATACAATTTACATACCTATTCACAGAAAGTATTGTGACTGAAAAATAGTCATAACTTTAACATTGTCACTAAAGACTAAAATTTCCGATTCTCGAAACAAAATTCTATCAACACATACATTTTTAAAATAAACACTAGGAATGTAGACAATAATAGGAATTGTGACAGACATTTTTAACTAAAATAATTAATATAAAATATTAAAAAAGAGAAAATAATTTAGAAATGACAGAAGGGATATACATAATATCGATGGCTTAATTCCAGAGTATGCTAAGTCGACTTAGCATGTTTTGAAGGAGTTTGTTTATTTGAATTTGGATTGATGTAACTTGAGTCCTGTCAAAAGCTCGAATTTATCGGACAACCGCGCATCAAAAGTTATGCTCACAATTGTACTGGAGTTTTACATTGAACATCAACTAATGTAAAATGGTATATTTTTTGACAAAACATTGTGCAAGTGAACGATTTTTTAGTTTGATTTCAGAACAATTCCCCGGCAGTTCGACCGAATATGAACCAAATGATAGTTCGTCTGACTCATCTGCTGACTCAGCTCCAGCATATATCCCTATCACACCAAAAGTGTTAAACATAACGTTGAACAAGGGCTTAGATACTTCACCCGAAAAAATCTTGCGCAGGAAAAGACGTCAACCATCTGAATGGCGCAAAAACAAAGCAAAATCCCTTAAAACTCAAGGCAGGGAATATGTTAATCGAGCTGGCGATGTTAAAAATAAAGGGTGTTTTTTTAGAGGTATAGAACTTCGAATTGAAATAAAACACAAGAAAATCGTTTTAATGTCCATTAATTTGGCTTTATTGGAAGGATAATTTTATGCCATTAATGTTTAAATATGATTTCGGGCATGTGGCCGCCGCGGCTGGCTCGAATAAAGCCAATTCTACAGGTCCAATTTTCAACCACTTTTTCCAGCATATGGGGCCGTATGTTGGCAATAACGCCACGAATGTTGGCTTCCAAGTCCCCTAACGTTTCTGGTTTGTTGGCGTAGACGAGCGACTTCACATATCCCCAAAGAAAATAATCCAATGGTGTCAAATCACACGATCTTGGTGGCCAATTGACAGGTCCATTCCGCGAAATTATGCGCTCATCGAATGTTTCCTTCAATAAATCGATTGTGACGTGCGCTGTGTGGCATGTAGCGCCGTCTTGTTGAAACCACAACTCATCCACATTCATGCCATCCAATTCGGGAACAAAATAGTCGGTTATCATGGCTCTATACCGGTCTCCATTAACGGTAACTGACTCTCCAGCATTATTTCGGAAGAAGTATGGCCCAATGACTCCACCAGCCCATAGAGCACACCAAACAGTCAGTTTTTGTGGATGTAATGGCGTCTCAAGGGTCTCATGTGGATTCTCTTCACTCCAAATGCGGCAATTTTGCTTGTTGACGTAGCCATTCAACCAAAAATGAGCCTCATCACTGAACAAAATTTTGCGATGAAAATCAGCATCGAGATCAATCTCATTTTCGGCCCATGCACCAAAATCACGACGCATTGCATGGTCTCGCGGCTTTAATTCTTGCACAAGCTGGATCTTGTAAGGTCGCAACCCAAGATCTTTGCGCAAAATCTTCTATAAAGTTGATGGACAAAGCTCCAATTGCTGTGCACGGTGGCGAATCGATTCATTCGGGTCCTCTTCAACACTTTGCTCTACAGCGGCAATTGTTTCTTCGGTGCGCACTGTTCGACATCTCTGCGGATGCATATTATCACATAGAGTAAACGTAGTGCGAAAACGATCCATGGTTAACCGAATTAATTGCTCTGATGGACGATTATGTCAACCATAAAATGGACGGAGCTTGCGGTAAACTTCGCGAACTGAACCATTATTTTCGAAATAAATTTGCACGATTTGCAAGCGTTGTTCTTTTGTCAACCTGTTCACCATAAAATGGCAAACCAAACTAAATATTAATCACTTGACAGCTGACAAAATGGCCGCCAGTTAAAAAAGTGATGCCAACTTAAAGTTCTATACCTCAATAAAAAACACCCTTTACATATGTATGTACATATGTATGTATGTATATATGTATGTATGTTTTTATTTATTTTTTATTCAATATTCAAATGCCATAATTTTTAATGTCATAATTGTCATTAACATAGAATGTTAACCATGATATAAATATAGAAGGTACTTCCATTCTCTCATTTTTTCTTGACATTCACCATCTGACAAGTATAAGTATTTTAAAGTTTCCGGTAAAATCGTGCTACCGTACTAATTTAATATTTCCTCTCTGTTCCCTGTTTGTTTGAAAATTTTATTCAAAAATTATTTCAAAATTGTTTTTATAAGATACAGAATGTATAAATTAAACAATTAATGCTCAAATTCTGTTCGACGATTGTATCGTCTCGTCTATGGAAATGGCTACGAAAAAAGCCGCAGTTATGATTCTTTAAATCATTATTTATTGTCTATGCTACATAGAAGGTTAGTAGTGTATTTGCTTTATGATTTTGTTCTATACATTATATCCACACATATTTTTTCATATATTTTTCAAACTTTTGTATAATAATTTAATTTTATTTTTATGTTTTAAAAACATGGTAATAATATTTTAATTTTTCATTATGAAAGACAACAACCAACAAAAACAATAAAATTATTTTCAAACCAAAAAGCGTCCTAAATCTTCTTACTAAATTAGGGCACAAGTAAAGAAATAAGAGTGCATCATTTTTTTAATTCCCTTCATTTCCTGGTGTTCGCCAACAGTAGCTAAAAGCCTATAAGATCTGTGAAATAGACTTGCCAAAAGATCTGACCGGTTATTAAACCAATTTTTTTATAAAAGGATGTTACAATCAACAAGAAACATATTATGTAGATTAAACAGAATGCAATATCAATTAATATTTGTTAAACTTAATGAAAATTCGTTGTCAAATAATAAAAATCATCAATCAATTTGGCTTCCCAATGCCAAATTTAGATGAAAATATAGTTAAAAGATTTGTATTAAGCAGAAAACTTAAAAATATGAGATAAGTTATTATATGTAGCTATGTATATAATTTAATTTATTCCCAAATTTTTGTTAAGATTATTACACATTTTTGTAAAAAATTTCCAGGGGAAGACTTACATTTTTTACTATATGGGAACATTTTTCTTTATTTCTCTCAAAAAACAAACTTCAAAAATACTTATTTTTAAAAACAAAGAGAGAATGGAAGTACCTTCTATAGTTGCTAAAAATTTATCGGACAAAGCTCTACTATACTTGACATCACTATATAACTCGATTTTGACACTGTCGCACTATCCCACGCAATGGAAATGTGCAGTAATTATTATGATTCCTAAGCCAAACAAACCCGAAAATAATGTTTCTTCCTATAGACCAATTAGTTTGCTGCCATTATTTTCAAAAATATTTGAAATCGTCTAATGCTAATCTTAGAAAGACAAAATATAATACCCGATTATCAATTTGGTTTTCGTCACAAACATGGAACCCCAGAGCAATGTCACCGTATAATTAATGTAATAACTGATGCCTTTGAAAGAAAATTATATTGCTCAGCAGTATTTCTGGATGTCCAGCAGGCCTTTGATAGGGTCTGGCATCAAGGTTTGCTTTTCAAACTCAAGACAGTATTACCAGCACCTATTTATCTGTTATTAAAATCTTATTTGGAGAAAAGATCGTTTTACGTAAGAGTGGGTGATGAAAATTCTGTAATACGTTTTATTTATGCAGGTGTACCTCAAGGAAGTGTGCTGGGTCCAATATTATACACAATTTATACAGCTGACATGCCAACCTACGACAAAACTACAATAGCAACTTACGCTGATGATACTGCAATAATGGCTTCTGATGAATCTCCGATTACAGCCTCGTTTTATGTTCAAAATGAGCTCAATTTATTACAAGAATGGTTTGCGAAGTGGAAAATCACTATAAATACTGATAAGTCCAACTTTATTTCATTTTCACTTAGAAAAAAAGATTGCCCACCAGTTTTTATAAATAACATTCAAATTCCTAAATCAGAGAGCGTTAAATACTTAGGTGTGTACCTTGATAAAAGGCTAACCTGGAAGCAACATATTACAGCAAAAAGAAATTACCTAAACATAATAACGAAGAAATTATATTGGCTTTTGGGACATAAGTCCGCCTTAAACCTTCGTAACAAAATACTAATTTATAAGGCTGTTTTAAAACCAGTATGGACATATGGAATTCAGTTAGGGGGGACAACAAGTAACTCAAACTTGGAAATATTGCAAAGATACCAATCTAAAACCTTGAGACTTATAGTTAATGCTCCTTGGTTTGTTACCAATAAAAGAATGCATAAAGATTTAGATATACCATTTGTCATTGATGAAATAAGAAAATTCAGCACAAGTTATCTCGAAAGACTGAGTAATCATTCGAATATCCTAGCTATATCTTTATAAGATGAAACAGAAGAGGTTAAAAGATTAAAACGTTTACATGTTCTTGATCTCCCATATAGTAAATAATATAAAAATAAAATTAAAAATTTTGTATATATGTAAATCAATATTATTAAGAAAATCAACAATAATGTAAATATACTCAAAATATGTACATATATTTAATACTTCATATACTAACAGTTTTTAAGCTTTCTATAAGCTTATCAACGCATGCTAGGTTTTAATGTAATGTTACATTTTATATTACGCCATTTACTTAATATTGTATAATAAATTTATATATTATATTATATTATATTGTAAATAAAATTATATATTATAAAAAAAAAAAAAAAATACTTACTGCCTACCCCACTATATCGAAAGAAAACTTAAGAGAACGAAAGTAAGTCACTCATTTTCTTCTATAAAAGTGTTCCACTATCTTTCGACTTATCGTTCGATTGGCTTTAAGTTTCTAACGTAAGCCGTATACCCGTTTTCAAATATCTATATTGCCACATCCACAATTTCACATATTCTGGGACAACTGGGAATAAAAAATCGTTCAAATGTGTAAATTGTGCTTTAAAAAATGAAACTCTGTTCTAATTTAACCTGCAACAAGTGGTACCCAAAAATAAATTAAAATAAACTTGACAAAACAATTTTTGTAAATGATAAAAAGTGTACATACATAATTACTCAAGGGTTTTTATTTATGATAAATAAAGACATAAAAAACCACAAGCTATACAAAATTTTGTGAAGAATCACCCAAAAGGAAAAATGACCAATAGCCCATTTATTTAGGTCATTATTCATTGTCATTTGGGTGATTGTCATTATCTTTAAAATACCAACAGACCCAGAAAAAGTGTTCTACCTTGTCGGCCTTTGTACGAGTGCAATAATTTTCTATCTCTCCTCTGTGTATGTAGAGCAACTGCTTATATGAATAAATACATCCTTATGTACAAGAAAAAACTGGCATAAAGTAAGTGACGACATTGAAATTGGTGCTAAGGAGTTCCTTCATACATTTTGACAATAAAAATCGGCGCATAATGTAGTTTTAGCCCACTATTAAGTCCCAGCGTGTTTTATCTAACTTCTTAACGGTTTTTTCTTACACATAAGACCGACAGTTTCTAACCAACCTTCACTATAACTAGCGGAAGTGGTGGTAGGCAGAAAATATCTACTCATTGAAGCTGTTGTCGAACACACATACATACATACCGAGAGAAGAGTATCACAAAGACCAGCCAAGGACGCAAAACCGCTTACTTACAAGCTCAGACGTGAGGAGATTGCCAATGACGGGTTAAGCAATAAACCCATTGCCAGCGAAGCCGGTATTATATTTGCTCATTGGCAAAGCAAAATATTTTATTCATGTAAATAAAAATAATTTGTTGTATTTTTTCTCAGTCGACAATAAAAATACAAGTGCCTTCTTTTGGCATTTGAGTTCGTAAAAATTACTGAAAAAATTTTATTGGGGCTCATATTTGTATTGAAATGCTTACGTTATCGTTCGCTTTAATTTTCTTTCGACTTGTCGTGCTAAAGGCTTTTAGTGGAACGCAAAACAGCTGTTTGTCGTTTAAAAGGCTTGCGAACGAAAATGAGTGACATCCTGGAAGAGGCAGTTATTTTTGAAAACAAAGAGAGAATGGAAGTACCTTCTCTATTTATATCATGATGTTAACTATAAAATTTGAATTTTTGTAACTATGTTACGAGAATAGAAAATTAAGACTGAGTCACAAGAGTAAATATAGAACTCTGTCATAACAAAAGTTGTGACTGACTTGAGACTTTCTATTCTATGAATAGGCATGTTAATTTATGATTCAACATAAAATTTACTTGAAATTTAAGCAATAGGTAAAAAAAAGCTATGAAACTACTGTGGATTGTCTGCAGGATTCGATTCTGTGACCCTCCAACTAGAAGACTGGTACACTGCCTACTAGCCGGCAGCAGGAACTTTTCTCTGATAATGCAAAGTTAATCGGTTATTTACAACAACAAATTAAGAACAAGTTGCACAACTGACCACAACAGTGCATTGTAGCTACATACGAACTAGAGACCTGCGTAAACAGTCTTTAAATGTAAATACGTCATGATTTTTAAATGTATTCACGTCGCATGTATTATACTAAACCAATAATAAATGCTGTCGTACTGTAAGCGAAGCACGATGGATGTATTGGTGTACGTGTATATCAGTGTTAAGAAGAGATTTCGCCAAGACAGCTTGTTTGTAACAAACACTCAAAAGAAGTACTGTTGATTAGTGTATGCTTGTTATTTTTCATATTGTACGTTTGAGTGTGTGTGTAATATGTAGATGGTAGGCTACAAGGCAAATTCATAACAGGTAAAGTTGAAAACACAGCTGATCTATTTTTTTTGCCTAATTCAAGGCGAATTCATATAACTGTTGGCTCGTATGTCAAAAGTTGTTTATATATACAGACCTGCGCCGGACGATTTTTTCGGCGGCGCCAGCTCTTGGAAAAATTGTCGGCGGAGGCTGATAATCAAATAACATGAAATACAAAATTTAAGATAAAAAAGAATTAAAATATAAATAAAGCAGATATTTACGTGCTGGTGGTTAAGCATTATCTATATATTTCATTGGTGCTTTGCCAAATCATCAGTATACTTCAACACAAACCTCTTATCTTATGCACAGACATTCAAAAATTTCCGTGTCAAAAACTATTTGAAAACTCACCCAGCAAATAATTTATATTCGATATGAATAGGTATGTTTTATTTTTCTACACTTTATAAAATATAAAATCCATTGGATAGCAATAAAAGTATTTATAAGGCAAAATGAAAAATAAAGTATAAATTTAACATTTAAGAAGTTTATTATTTGACATATTGTCATAAGTTTATTTTCATTGAAATTTATTTGCTGGTGGTTTAGCATTCTCTATATATTTGGTTGGTGCTTTTCCAAATCATTAAGAAGACTTCAACCATATATTTTGTTAAAGTTTCTAAGCCTACTACGCTTATTTTTCTTTTGTGATTTTCCAATATATTATTATTTGTGAATTCTCAAATCGTTTTAGAAAGTCTGTCCGTAAGATAAGAGGTTTGTAACTGTTCAAAATATATGATTGAAGTCTACTGATGATTTGGCAAAGCACCAATGAAATATATAGATAATGCTTAGCCACTATCAAATACATATCAATTAAAATAAACGTATGAAAATATGTCAAATAATAAATATTTTAAAATAAATAAAATAATTATTAGATTATATTGCACATGAAGAATCGGCGGCTGTTTTTCAGGCAACATAAACCAAACTTTTTCCAGCGATGGCGTAGCTGACTAAAATTATCGACGGCTCGGCCGGTTGTGAGCCATCATGGCCTAGATCTCTGCTGGAGTAACTTCAATCAGCTGCTTTTGACATACGAGCCTCCAAGGCAACAACAAAATACCATATTGTTTTTATTGTTTGTATTTTGTTGTAGTATTAACTTTACCTGTCATGAATTTGCCTTGGTAAGCTGTTATGTGATTAACCGCATACAACTAATGTTAATGCATGTGTGTGCCTTTGCATGTGCGCAGAAAAATAAAAGATCATACACACATACATGCATGACGTTTGTACACGCGCTCATGCGTAGAAAGAAGCAAGTATCACAAATTCTTCCGTTACGAAGTGTTTTCTTCTTTACTCTTATACCTACAATACTGAAACAAATTTCTTGCAAACAGTGTTGTTAACGTTTGTTTAATAAGATTTCGCTGTAGTAAAGCATTTGAAAAATCTTATAAGATATCTTGTGCAGGACACTAATACGAACAAAGCAATAAACACCAACACACTTAAACAACGTATTATTTTTAATAACTTTAACTTGATTTCCATCATTATTTTTGCATGGTGATTTTACATTGATATTTTTTTAGTCAGTGTATAAAGCTATTCTAAAATCTTTTTACTCACAAAAGCTGCTTAATGAGGAAGGTCAACAAAAGGTTATCCAGATCTGTGATCACAAAAAAAATCACTCATTGTCTTCTCGATATGATACAGTCTATTTATTGCCCTAAATTATGTAAGAGAAGAATTTTGTTTTATTTATTAGAAGTGTGTACAGAATTCGTTGTGATCTTAAATTAAATTTGTATGCTTTTTGCAACATTAAAAAAATCATTAGTTTTAGGCAAAAGATTTATTTTTTGTAATTATTTTTTCAATCTTAACTATTAAAAGATGATACGTTGGCTTAGATGAGAAGAGAAAAAGGCTATTCGTGTCTCCCAACTTAGTTGACAAATTTTTGTTGTTTAAACTCAATTGTGAAATTCAAGGACTTATATTAGAAATTTATAAAACAAACCCATGCTGAGAGAAGTGTTTAAATTTTCAAAAAAAAAAAAAAAAAAAAAAATTTTAAAATTAATACACCTTGAAAGATTTGAAAAGGTAGTATATATGTCTGTTGGCGCTCTCTGTTAAAATAACATCTCATTTTTTTTTACAGTGTAATGATTTGTAACAGTGATGGGAAATGAGATTTACATTTCGGTGTCAAAAAAATTTTTTTTAGTACTTTTTTGATCCCGAGAGTACCAAAAATTATTATTATTTTTTTATTTAAATTTTATTAGCAAAAAATGGTAAAAAAGTCATTTACAAAGAAATAAAAAAGGACGAAAAGTACATGTACATATGCAGGTACAAATGTCAAAGTTATAACAAGATGAATTTTTAGACTTTGGCCTGGATGAGACTTGATACGGTCTGAGCATAAAATCTGTTTCTTTGTTTTATTTTCATGAGATTTTGGTAAGAGAAATTCCTTTCGAAATTTGTAGAGGAGTGAGGTATGGACAAAATTCCGTAAGCTACTCTCGATATATCATGAAACATGTATTCATCAAATGCGTTTTTAGTTTAAGCCACTAATAGATACACACATATCTATTTTCTGTTGTTAATGGTTTTACTTCCTTCATATCAGCTAGTGTTCTATACAAGTATTGTTTGTTAATAGTTTCAAAATTTTTCTTTCCGCTAGGTAACATTTTAATTAAAAGTTGTATATTGCTGTTGGTTTTAACCAGATAAAACATTTCTCATACCTCTTTTAGACACGGATATACCCCTTTCAGACACAGAAAGTTTACTTTCCAAAGTCTTAATTCAGCTGGGAGAAAGACAGAAAGAGATGGTATTCTTTTTTCTGTCTTTCACACTTTTGAACTTGACAGAATTTAATATAAAACTATTTAAAATTTTCTTTAAACTGATTTCAAACAGTTGTCTCAACATGATTTGTGTTTATATATAGATTAACTTCTAAGCCACAGAAAATATCATTGGTTTTCGTCTATATTGAATTTTGAAAGATAACACTTTTCTAAAATAGCTTTGCTAATGAAGTTTCGTGCCATTTGCCGAAAAAGAAATTTAATTCTTGGCAAAAATATATTCATACGCGCGTCATTTGACTGCATTTCTAAGTTGACCGTGAGAGTATCAAATGTGTTGGGGGAGTACTGCGGTACTTTTTCATGTTAAATAGTATCAAAAAAAGTACGATCGTACCAACTTTCCCATCACTGATTTGTAATATCGTTGAAAGGTTAAGTTGAGCATTATTGACAATATTATATCGTTGCTATAGTCTTAATGTGTTAATTCGGAAAGTTGCTTTTACTTTACAGTAGCATAGCAACTCATTTTTGCTACATGTTTTGCTTTAATAATTAACTCACTCCAAAATAAATGTTATATCTTCTTTGTTCTTTAAACTACTTTAAAGTAAAAATTTTCATGGCCAAACCTAGATCAGCTCAAATTCTTAATCTACTTTCTTACATTTAAAAAAAAAATTATTACATATTTTATTCAATCGTCGTTTGCTTAAAACTACTTAATTAAGCAAAAAATTCAAAGTCTTAAAATCTTTTATGGTTTTGAAAATAATGCGTGAGTTTTCAAACTATTTGAAAATTTGTCTAGTCATATTGGGACCATGCACGCCCTTTCATTTTAATGTTGTGTGAAGTTAAAAAAAAAAAAGCTGAAATGAGAATAAATGAATTTAAATATTTTATATATTTTTATCAACAACTTGGTAAAAAAATTGTTTTCATAATTTTTTTGCGATAACGTGACTTTTTGTCAGTTTCTCTTTAGATTTATGTTACGCAGTCTTAATTGTAAATAAAAGTTATATTTACTTCTTTGTTTGTGTTTTTTTTAGTATTTTTCTACCTAAATATTTTTTTCGGTAGCAAAACTAGATAAAGTATTTTTTTCAAATATTAATACTGGACAGTGGGACTTTGCGGATGATAAAGAGTATAATAGTATAATGTTATAGTATTATAATAGTATAATGGTATAGTAGTATAATAGTATAATAGTGTAATTGTATAAGAGTATAATATTATTACAGTATAATAGTATAAAAGTATAATAGTATAATAGTATAATATTATAATAGTATAATAGTATAATAGTATAATAGTATAATAGTATAATAGTATAATAGTATAATAGTATAATAGTATAATAGTATAATAGTATAATAGTATAATAGTATAATAGTATAATAGTATAATAGTATAATAGTATAATAGTATAATAGTATAATAGCATAATAGTATAATAGCATAATAGTATAATAGCACAATAGTATAATAGTATAATGGTATAATAGTATAATAGTATAATAGTATACTAGTATAATAGTATAATAGTATAATAGTATAATAGTATAATAGTATAATAGTATAATAGTATAATAGTATAATAGTATAATAGTATAATAGTATAATAGTATAATAGTATAATAGTATAATAGTATAATAGTATAATAGTATAATAGTATAATAGTATAATAGTATAATAGTATAATAGAATAATAGTATAATAGTATAATAGTATAATAGTATAATAGTATAATACTATAATAGTATAATAGTATAAATAGTACAATAGAAAGACCAAAATTGACCATAGTTTTAGAAATTTTTAAATTTTTTTAAGCAACAAAGTTGTGAAAAAACTTTTATCACTTCAAAGATCACTTATAATAATAATTATTCTCTTAATACAGTTCCACCACAAATGAGTTTTATGATTCGTACTATTGTGGAATTTCAAAAATGTGATTATATAAATATTTACTTAAAAATAATCAGATACAGCACATGCAGTAAATTTATATCTTAATGTAATTAAATAAAATGGCATTGCTTTTAAACAATTTTGATGATAAAAAAAAGCTTCAAAATAAATTTTCAAACTTTTTTTTATATTCGCTCGCGGCAATTGAATGCTGAGATTTTTAATAATTTAACCGTTTCAGTTTACAATTTGTGGCTATTTATGTATATATCTGCGATTAAATACATTTTAAATATTTAAACAAAGTAAAAAAATTATAGCAGTTGCAATTGCTAAGAAGCAATAAGCAACAATGTTTAATGAAAAAAAAAAATGATTTAATTTGTACATACGAGTGTTTTGAGAATACACTCATATGCAAATATATGGTTAGAAGCAAAAACTGTCTGTGTATTTTGTTATTGTATATAATAAACATGTGGCTAACACTCAAAAGTAGTTCAACACAATACAACTGTGTCAATATTTTTTCATTTAACATTAAGCACTAAATATAAATATAAATAGTATATTTAAACGAAAACATTATTATGAATAATTTAAAGGTCATTCACAATATGTTGAATACAAAGTTCATTCACATTAACCAACGAAAAGTATTGTGCACTGTGGGTCTGATTGCAGCACAAATATTAATAATATATAATTTTTAAATTGCAATAAATAAATTTGACCAGTAAAATAAAAATTACACTGTCCAGTGCTTCCAATCCTACACACACAGTTATCGCATATGGGCAACGTTTTATATCGAATTTTTAAGCTTGAAAAAAATCGGTTTAAAATCTGCAGCTGTTAAAGGAAACTTTCTGTTAAGCCCGCTATAAAAATTGTTGAAGGGTCTACAATGCACAGTGGAATGGGTTCATAAAATTTTGTGCAAAAACTATGAGGAGTGGTTCCATATATACGACCACCGCCCATGCAATACAAATCGATTTTTTTTAAAATTAGTTTTTTAAATATAAGTTCTCAAATTTAATACTTAGGCATTATACAATAAACAAAACTTATGCCGATTTGCATCAATTGGCCAATTCAAACAAAATACAGATAAAAATTTTCTCTAATATTCTATTCAACTTTCGACAAAAAACTTGATACTTTTTCTGGTCTCCTATAACTCAAAATGCTAATTCTAAAAGCCTGAATAAAAAAAATTATTCATAAAATTAGAAAAAAATTATTCTTTTCATTCAGATTATTTTTAAATTATTTTGTGTTAAATATTAAAGAAAAATCTATTTGAATTTATTTATATTTTTTGAAATGCATATGTAAGTTTATGCCTGTTTTATGGATACTATTTTTTTTTTTTTGATGTTACTGAATTTAAGTATATTATTTAGTCGACTCGCAATACCACCATAAATAAACATTTGAATTTGGAAGTGCAAGAAATAAACAAAATTAAATAAACAATATTGTGGTATTTTTTTTACAGGGTGTTAGAAAAATAAAGCATATTTTCTCTCACATATATTATACTTTTATCGCAAAATAGTATTAACTCCAAAAAAATCTAGCTTTTTAGAAAATGCATACAGACATAAGTTTAATGAAGAGGCTTACAAACATTTTCTCTTAAGAGCTCAGCTTGCTAGCCATTTATATGTAATTTTTACAAAAGCATAAAAATTCACATTTTGAGATATGACTAAGTTGCAATAAAGGGAGCAATATATATACACGAATGTGTGTGTAAACTAGCAAACAAAAAATAAAACCATTGATATTTCTATCTATAATTCTGTGGCAATAAGGAAAAAGTGCTTGAGTCATATTTAAGCTTCCAAGTTGATTTTTAAGAAATTTACTTCTTTTACAGTTAACCTTTATTTTTCTAAGCAACCACTGTTTTACACAATATAAGTAATATATTTAATTTGAAATATATCAAAGTATAATCTAAATTAAGTTATTATTCCAAATGAAATTAGAAGTCTAAAAAAGATAAGTCACAAGTCATAGTGATATAACTTCCTGAAAAATCACACAATTTAATTAAGATTTTTACCAGCGGTACTTTCAAATATGCAGATTGCGAAGGTACCATTAACTCAAAATCAGCGTATCTCGACTTAAGCAATTTTTCCTTTTAGCCCAAGAACTAATATCAAACACCGCATGTATAACATATCTTTTGCAAACATTTTAACTCAATTAAAATTTTTATTTGCGTTTATATACAGCAACTCCCGTTTAAATAAGTCACCGGTGCAATGAGTTCCACGCTTTCATGCTCACAAACTGTTGGCAACAAAAATATTGGTACACTCAGGGAAGAGCTGCAACTTAAAAATCTGAACGCCTCATATTAATTCAATAATATTCAATATAATAGTAAATGTATATTGAGATACTTAAAAATAAATAAAATTAATAAATTAATACTGTTAATTAATATTTTTCCACATTTAAACTAGAAATTTCAACATGACTAGATTTTCTTTAATGTTTCTTATTAATTCAATATTGTTTTTTATTGATTTTAAGCTGTTTTTTCTCTGGGTGAAGTAAAGTCATACCCTAAGCTTTTAATAATGTCAAAATGCCAAAAAAGGGACATACATTTTAAAGTTTTTATTATGCGCACACAGAAAATAAACTTTAGATAAATCTAACCAATTTAAACGATTAAAATTGATTAAAGTAACTAACGAAATGCAGTTAAAAATATTTAAAGAAAATTTGTCATTGCACAATTTCTGCAATTAATTAACATATTAATGTTAACATATAAAAATTGTAATTGTAAAAAAATTACTTTTGCACAAAAAAAGCAAAATCTTACAATTTTTAAATTCCATAAAAAAAATTTTTAAACGAATTACAAAAATAAATAGAAATATCTCCATAGAAATAAGACTTTAAAAAATATTTTTCTCCTAAAAATTTGCCACTTTTGTTAATATTATTAGTTATCAAAATAATTTGGTGTAACCATTGTAGTTAAAGTGTTTGCTGGGACTAGTATACGAACATACGTATATAAGTGCAAACCTACAACAAAAATAATATTTATTTGTTTACATTTGAAAAAAAACTGAGAGCCCGAGAGCAAGATAAAGAGTATTAAATGGGATATTTTTCTTGGAGCGATATTAATAAAACCAAAAACAGCAAAAAATCCCACAAACATGCCCGTAGTGGGGTCAATGCAGCGTTGCCATTTTCTTTATTAAAATGCAAAAGCTGTACTACATATTTAAAATTGTTTTTACTAATTTTGTGCCAGGAAATTATTTTTCCCAGTTTTGTGCTATTTTGCTAATAGCCAATTAAAAATAATAAAAAAATTATAATTTTGAAATATAAAATGGCGGAATTGGTTGCTAAAAATTGCGGTATTTAATTTATAGAATACTAAATCTCATTTGGAAAAACCTGAATTTGTTTAAAGAAAAGCTCCAATTCGTTGTTAAAAACTTTTATTTTCATTTAAAGCGCTAAGACGAAAAAATCTATCTTAGTATAGTTAAAACTAAGGCCGGGCTTTCATTTGTTTGCCATATGCCAATTAAAGCGTAACCACTAATTACTAATGAAAAACTGTTTGATTTAGACATATATTTATTGATTTAAACAGTTTCCAGTCATGTTGGATTGTCTATTAGTTATGTATGAAACTTTTTAACTTAATATAAACGTGTCTGAATCAGACTGTTTTTCATAAGTAATTAGTGGTTACGCTTTTTTGGACCCATGTCATACATAAAATTCTGTAAACTCAGCCTAAAGCTATCTACAGACGATTGTCAGATCTGGCAATGTGCTGACAATGTACTGGCAATCGAAAATTGCCAGCACAATATTTCTTGTCAGTTCACACGGATGTCAGAAAATCTTACAATTTATTTCTGGACGGTTGTATGACAATAAATTCATCTGACAAAATCGTCAGTAGAAAAATTGTCAGTTCACACGGTTGTCATATGCACAAATTGTTCGATCTGTTGTTATGCGTTGCCAGACTTAAACCATTTGTTGGAAATTGTTAAATATTTATCGTTTGTGTTTGTGTTAAATGTAAAAAGTGAAAGTATAAATTATTATGGACCATAAAGAAGCACTTGAAGCAATGATTATGTCTGCATATATTTTATTATAACCTTTTTCTTTAAAATCAAGCGTGTGCAGTGTTGCCCATAGAAAGAATTATATTACAATGACGCCATTGTCAGATGCATGAACTTCGCACATCTGACAATATTAAAATATCTGACAAATATCTGGCAATAATTTTACAATGTGTTCTCACGATTGTAAGATGTCTGACAATATGTTGTCAGTTGCTAGTCTTGCAATGGACTGACAATGCTTTTTCTGGCAACGTCGTCTGACAAAAATTGCCAGTTCACACGGTTGTAAGAAATTTTTAGCACATTTTACTGGCAATATTGTAAGATCTGACAACCGTCTGTACATAGCTTAAGTCTAGTGCGAAACGTGCTAAATTGGCAACACTGCTTGTTAAATACTTATCTCTATCATTTTGTTGTTGTGGCTTAAGTGAGTTGTTGCTTGCGATATATTGTTGTTGTGGAAAAGTGTTATATCATCATTGAAAAATAATATTTGGTATTTGAAAAAAATTTATAAAAAATTGAAAAGAGGAAAGTTGAAGGAAAATCTGCATAAAATTAAATACTCACATACAGTTTTACATAAAGCAAATGAGGAAATAAGGGCAGTCAGAAGTATAGAAAAGAATTCTTGGAGACTAAACATTTTTTAGATATGTTAAAAAAATTTTAGTCTCCAAAAAATTATAAAAAGGTAGCAGAATAAAAAAAAATAAAATAGAATCAAATCGAATATAAATTATTTGCTGGCTTTTTTGTGTTAGTTTCTAAGCCTACTACGCTTACTTTTCTTTTGTGATTTTCAAAAATATTATTATTTGTGAATTCTCAAATAGTTCTTGAAAGTCTGTGCATAAGTTAAAATGTTTGTGACTATTCAAAATGTGTGGTTGAAGTCTACTGATGATTTGTTACAGCAACAATGAAATGCATATAGACAACGCTAAACCACCAGCAAATAAATTTCAAGTAGCAGAATAAATTTAAAATTATAAATTTTTTATGAGTTTTTAATTTTTTTTCAAAATTAATTTTTAACTTTATGTAACAAGTACATACTTTTACATTATTGCACTTAAGAACAGGAATGCAGCGAAAAAATTTAAAGCAGTATGATTTTATTGCGATAAATATATTGTAATAATAAAAATTAATAAAATAGTAATAATAGTAAAATAATAATTTGGGTTTATTAGTGCGTTAACAAATGTTAAACTTGAATTGTACCAATTCCCAAAAAAAACACTAATTTTTAATTTGACTGCACCCGGCCAAAAATACTTGTGTGGCAACACTCTTTTCTTGGATAGCTGTTATTTACATTTATTTTCTTTACATACTTCTTACAACTACAATTCGACGTGATAAAAGTCAGCTAATGTAGCAATTCTAAAATAAGAAAATAAAAAAATATGTTGATTATTGAGTTGCTGTTCTAACTTTGATATTTGTTTAACTTCTCATTTGTTTAAATGAAAGTTTAGCATTATAATTCTAGTTGGTCTAAGAAATTATTGGGTAAAGGCGATGAACTGCATTAGCAACAGTGAAATGCACATAGGATCCACAAAAAATTTAAATGTGCGTAAATTCCTGTATACCTTTTAATACATTAAGGTTGCGAAAAAAAATGAAAACTAAAAAATTAAAAATAAGATAAAAAATAAAATTTCAATTCTAAAGGAGTTTAAAATATTTATTGCAGGTATTATATGTTCATTGATTTTTATGTCGTTTGACTACTTTAAATTAATTTCCTGTGAAGCTTTCTTTTAATATAAGCTTTGTCGCAATAGAATATTGATATAAAAATTACAAAAATTGCTTACTAGCTAAGATAGAAAAAAAAAATATATCTATGTATGTACAAATAATAATTTAATAAATAAATTTAAATAAATTTAATTTTTACTTTATTGATACGAAAATTTGCACATACATAGTTGTTTTTATAATAACATATATAAACACACATATATTTATGTATGTATATATATAATTTAAAGCATTTCATATACCTATTTGCAACAAACTCTGCCGAATTTTAAGAAAATATTTGCAAGTGGCAACATGTGTGTATCAGCTTCTGAAGAATTTTATATTTCATGTACATACATACATATGTATGTATAGCTAACAGCTTCTTAGGAAAATTAATAATGCTTTTGCAAAATCAACAAAGTTGTATGTCAACACCCAATTTATATTTAAATTTATTGTATATAAATGAATATACTTATGTACATATTTACATTCATTTAATATATATATATAAAAAAAAATACGCACGCAAGCAGAATTAATTTTTGCACATTATTTGAAATAAATTGCTGCAATAAAATCTATCTCTGTTTATACAGTTGAAATTATAAAAAAGAAAAAAAATTCATTTCAGTGCTTAGTGACTGCATGCAGTGCGTGCGTCTTCGTTCTGCTGCAAAATTATTATGCCCGAAGCAAATATATACAACAATAAGAAATGATAAAACGGCCACGATGTCTAAACGCCTAAATTACGATACAACAGCCAGCAAATTGCCCCTCCACCACAGCAACAGGTGAAATTTTACTTAAAAATTCAAAAACAACAGCCACAATTAAATGTTATTTGTTATTGTTTTATTTTATAATTAAACAAGCTGTTTTTTCTAAAATAAAATGCATGATTAATTCTAACAAAAGCATGTTTTGCTTGGTTAAAATCACACATGCATACGAAAGAATCTCTCTATCTCTCTCTCCCTATGACTCTCCCAGGCTTACATAAGAGAGAACTTTAAAAATTATATGTCTGTGTTTTTGTTGAAAGGTGTATGTGTGAAAATGTTTATACAGCTGCTGCACGTCTCCTACTGCACTAAATTTTGTGTTAAATGTTTACAACAAACAGCAAATAATTTGCATTATGTAAGCAAAATCACAGCATACCTTAAGGCTGCCAAAGAACTACACAACCAATATTAAGCAAAAGTTCTAGTGTGCACAGTGGATAGTATTTTTTTCTTCTTTTAATGAAAACATTTACAATTCTTATAACTAAAAGCTTATTGGGCAAAGCGAATAAAAAAGCATTTGCTTTTTAATTAAAAATTTCTTTTAAAACCTAAAATATGTATGTGTTGTGTTTTTTTTTTTAAAAATTTTGAAGTAAAAAGCAAATGCTTTTTTCATTTTAACACTTGTGTTTTATGTACTAAAAGCTAAACTTCAATTAAATATGTAATTTTAAATTATTTTAAGTGAATTTAATGTTTATTTTATGTCATATTTTAGATCAAATTCCCTAAATGTTACTTATATACCGTTATACGAACGCCGCAATAATGGCCTGCCTGCTAACGAAGATCCACTCATCGATTATGTTAACGAACTGTGTAACAACGATACCTGCAGCCTAAGTTCTGCGAATGGAAACAGTTTGTGTTGCTGTTCTCGTAGGAGTAATTCTTCGACATGCTGGCATTTGAAAAGAAGGCAGATAATTAGACAAAGTTCACATGCATCAGGTAAGTTGGAAATATTTTTAATTTTATTATTTTTATATTGCTTTGTATTTTAAATTTATTTTTAGTTGTAATTATTAAAGATCTTTAAAACTTATATTTGATCTATTTTTATTGCTATTCTATTAATTTTTAGCTGCTTTTTTTTAAATAAAATTAGAAATATTTATTTTTCAACAATATTTCAAGACGCCTTATTTTATGTGTCTTCTTCAGGTGCAATTTATTTTCCCAAGCTTAATAAAATATTTATTATATATATTATATTTCTATGGGAAATTTGTCAAGTAAACCTTTAATAAACATGAAATATTTTTTATGAATAAGGCAGTAAGTTTTTATATTTTTCTTATAATATTTTATAGTTGCTTTTTGAAAATAATGAAGTATTAACAAATAGCGGCCTTATTTATAAAACTTATTAAGGCTTTATAAAGGGTTGATAAAACAAAATTTTTTACAAAATTCTTAAAGCCTTAATAATTTCTTTAAATACGGCTGTAAATTCTTAAATTCGTATTCATTTTGATACTCGCTAAATTGAAATAATGCATTAACTTTTAACCTTATAACCTTAAAAATAAATTAGAACTTTAATTTTGTAACACGCTTTGCCTCATACGTTAAGAATTTGATGTTAAAAACGCATCATTTTCAATTTTTTGTATTTCACAAATTTTCAAGTATTATAAGTGCGGAAAAATAAAATACAGTCTAATCCGCTTTAGCGCAACACGCTTTTCTGAAACAAAAATCGGATTACTGAAAGCGATACAAATCCCCGCACTGATTTTAAATTTAGCTAGTCTTATTCACTTCGCTTTAGCGAAACATCACTTTACTGAAAATATCCTATTACCGAAAACCAAAAGCAAGCACACAACTACGTTTTGTATGAAACTTACTTCGCTTTAGTGAAAAAATAAACATTGACAAATTTATTTATTAGAAATCGATTGCATAGCTTAAGGCTGAAAATTTTTTGCATGTTTTGTCCGTTAAAAAATTAAATGATAAAATGTATTTGTTCTTTTCGCTCTTACGTACTTTATTGTATTTTTCTATACCATTGCCAATGCAAGTGGCTACACATTTACTGATTTTAAGCCGTACGCGTAAATGTAACACATTTCAATAATTCGAGGGTTTCAATAATTAGAGGGTTTTGGTTATTTCCAGAAAAGCGGAGTCGACTGTATAAACATGTATGTATGTGTATAAATTTTGAATAAGCTTTCAAGTATTTGTTTTAAGCTAACGCTGGGAGATTAAAAATTTTTAACGCGGTGCGATCCTTTTTTTACGGTTCCGTACACCAAAGGTGAAAAGGAACCCTATTGTTTTCGCTACACTGTCCGTCTGTCCGTCTGTCCGTCACACGGTATTTTCTCAGGAACCGTAAGAGCTACGGACCTGAAATTTGGACAGAGTATGTAGAACCTTGGCCACTACAACAACAAATACATGAGAATGAAAAATTAAAGGGTGTTCCAAAACGAGCAATGAAAAATGTTAAAATCCCATGTAATATACATACAATTGTATAAACATATGTATATTGAAACTTGAAATTTGTAAAATTAGTGTATTTTTATACAGACTACAACAACTAACACTAAAATTTA
The DNA here is from genome assembly GCA_949987645.1 of Tachina grossa. NCBI lineage: Eukaryota > Metazoa > Arthropoda > Insecta > Diptera > Tachinidae > Tachina > Tachina grossa. The sequence continues at coordinate 37,102,004 of OX465274.1, read as the reverse complement.
AAAAATTTAAATTAAAGGGTGGTCCATCAGTTAATGCAATTTTGACTATGTAATTTTGACAATTTGCTATATATTGGAAACCGTAAGAGGCAAACACTTGAAATTTTCAAAAACGGTAAAACTAAAAAAAACCGAAAATTATAAAATCGCCAAACCAAAAAAAAAAAAAAATCGCCGAAAATGAAAAAAAATCGCCAAAACGAAAACAATCGCCAAAATTAAAAAAAATCGCCAAAATGAAAAAAATCGCCAAAATGAAAAAAAAACGCTAAAAATCGAAAAAAATCGTCAAAACGCGAAAATGTCGCCAAAACTAAAAAAAAATTTATATAAAAAAAAATCGCAAAAATGAAAAAATCGCCAAAAATAAAAAAAGTCGCCAAAATGAAAAAACGCCATAAACCGAAAAAAATCGCCAAAACGAGAAAATAAAGTGTCAAAACTAAAAAAATAGCCAAAACTTAAAAAAATCGTCAAAACCGAAAAAAAAACGCAAAAAGCGCCAAAACAAACAAACCGAAAAGACCCCAAAAACGAAAAAATGCCATAACTATATATTATATAGGATGAAGTTTGTATCAAATTACATATCTAGTGTTCGTACGGAACTCTTCGTGCGCGAGTCAGAGTCGCACTTTACTGAATTTATTTTTGCATATCGAGAGTCTATAGTCAAAATACGTCAACTCAAATTTGGTAAAAATTAGTTTCCGATGGCAAATAGCTCCCCTATGTAATGTTGATCTGTTATTTAAATTTAGAATCAAAAAATAATTTTTTCTCCTATTATATATAATTTTTTTTTTTTATTCTGCTACCTCAAAGTATAATTTTTTTGGTGAAAATAAATAATAACTCTCATGTAAATTTCCAATATTTTTAACAAATTTGTAATTTATTATCTAACTAATATCTTATTGCATTTGGCATGCTGAGCACGAATCTGGTAAGGATTTTGATATCATATGGCAAAATTTTGAGATATGGTCACTTTTAACATACTAGTACAGAGGGGTTCCGATAAAAAAAATTGGTAATGTATGTATAACTTTTAAACTGTTAATTGAATAGAAACATTATGTGATTATAGTCAATGATATAACCTTTCGAAATTGATCATTTATAGTGAGCCTGTTACACTAGAGAGTGCCGTAGAGAGTGCTAAAGCTGACCACCTCGAGATGAAAGAGGCTTTCAGTCAGGCTTAAGTTATTTTTTTATAGTACTTTAAGTTTTTTTTTAAAATATATTTTAATATTTTAATTAAAATATTTTTTGCAGACCATATTTTAACCATATTATGGAAGGCACCTCATTTTTCTACTGAAAAGTTAGCTTTTTTAAGTTGAAGTATTTTGAATATAGGCTCTCGATATGTAGAATTGTTAATATGTAGGTACATATGTATTGTTTTAAATAATAAGAAAACAGTATCAAATACATATGTTCGTATTTCCAAATTTATTCACCATTTATCCTTCAGAATATGACTACGTATGAGTAATAACGATGCAGAATACCGTATTACTCATACGCCTTCATTAGCAAACGGGATATGGTTAACGAGATCAACTGGTTTTTGCAAAAAGCGGGACATCATCGATCAAAAAGAGGGAATTTAAAGAAAATAAGTGCGTCCGAGAACTCCAAAATTTGTACAAATTTTTACTATTTTTTACTGGATTGCGTTCGAGTACACAAAATCCAGTAAATGAGAGAGCGAATTGAGAGAGAAAAATGACAGTTCATTTACTGAGTAAATGCATGTTTTTACTGGACAAATTTTTGCCAGTAAAATCCAGTAAAATGAAACCATATGTTTTTAAATATAAACAAACAGTAGCAAAGGGAAACAAAAGTTTATGGTTTTTGATGAAATTTTAAAAATAACAAAAAACAAATGTATTAAGTTATGAAAAATATTGCATTTATTTAAGTTTGATGCCAGAAAAATATAAGGGTATGTTTTATGTATTCCACGGGAAATTAAAACCTGTGAAATTTTCATAGAATTGTTGGAAATATGTATTTATAACAACAATTTCCAACGATGTAATTTCACGTGAAATGCAGAACATAACCAATTGTTTTTAAACGTGAATAAAGTTAATAGATTTTTATAGTTAAATATTTGGGTTACTGGTTCCCCCCGAACGTTAAAAAAATTTAGTTATTGATCGATTAAATATGATTAGTGTGTACATTTCTTAAATTTGTTTTCAGTTTTTCGATATCTTGAATATATTAGGATACATAAAGTTCTTTTCCTATTGTATATTTCTCTTAATAAATGCACTCATTGGAACTACTTGAAAGGAAGTGAACAATATTGTTGTGATGATTGGTATAAGTGGCAACAAACATTTTTGTCTTTTTCTGTACATCCTAATTATTCACGTCGAGGGTAAAAAGTTTAGAAACCTTAACGGCCTGACGCGCGATGTCGGCAAGTAAGCTATAGAAAGTTTCTTGTCGACATCGTGGGACAGGCCCGTAAGTTCAAATAAAAACATATGTATCTATTACTTTTATTATTAAAGAAAATATACTATGGTTTATTTTTATAAAACAAATGAAAAAAAAACATTCTTCATCGATTTTCTCAAAACCATATAATTTTTTCATGCGGCTAGCCAGTAACTACCCAGCAAAAAAATCTGATTTGGAAGCACTAACAACTGAGGGAAGCAATGTACTTGTTACTTGATCACAAAAGCTTCGAAAACTGCTTCTGAAAAGCACTAACATAAGGCAGGCTCTCTAACAAAATAGAGGAAGAAGTAACAAAAGATTTGCAAGCTAGTAACTTTTGCATCTGACTACATAAAAACTATAGCCCAATTCACAATCTTGTGCAAATGGTCCTGCATCGTTGCATGTGCAAAATGATATTGATATTGATACTCACCACTTAACAATTCTTAGAAGTTAATGTTAAAGTTAGCTATTTTATGTCAGGTGGAGACAGCGAGTAAGGGAGATAATGTTAGAGAATCACTTGGTGTTGTGCATGAATAAGGAGATTTTTTTTTGTGCGAGATGAGCCAGCTAGAAGCAATTTATTCAGCTTCCAAAAAGCCATAATTTTTTGCCTTACCAAAGTGCTTCACAGAAGCAATAATATATACTTATGTATGTACAGTTTTGTATATTGTTTGCAGATAATGCGACTATTCCATACATGTATGTAAATACTCCAAAGGGGAGTAGGAATACGCCAAAACTCCAAATATGTGAAAAAAGGAGGTTTATGTCCTAGGGTTGGACTAAATGGTCCAAATTTGCATTACATCGGCCTCCCAAAACTACTCCATATTGCATTGAATGCTTGTGTGAAAACGACATGATCCATGACTGCATTACATGGACCATGATATAACTAGTCTGTTTCATCTCGATTGGACCACGTAGTACAATATTATATTCAGTTTTTTTTTGCATATACATATGTACATACTTATGTATAATTTTTTAGCACCAAATTGTTTATCAGCTGTTGTGTATATTTTACTGGATTTTACAATTTTTCCGTTCGCGTACTTTTAGCTGCAAACTTTTTTATTGAGAGTAATTTCTTTAAATTACTCAGTATTTACTCAGTTACTGGATTTTACTGGAAAAGTACTCAAACGCACCTAATACCGCAAAACAGCGGGATTTAAAAATAAATATTTTTGAGAAAGCGGAATGTGTAGTGTGCTTATTAGACTGGTCGTAGCTTGTATGGGATTTTTTTTTGTTCTTAATATGTGCGTTGTCCAAAATATGAGGTTTGGTGCCCCAAATGCGTTATTAAAAGTTTGGTTAAATGCAATTGCCTAAAGTAGTCGATACACAGCGGGGATTTTGTAAAAAAAATGTAAATTCTCTGGTTTCTAAACGAGCTGTCCGATGGTTATAAAATTTCATACAGCATTTGAGGAGGTGTCACAAAAATTTAGTCTGGAACTCCGACTATAAATCTAAAAGAGGGGCCGGAGCCACAAAACCCCAAAGGGGACCACCTAGGGTTAATGAAAAATTTAAACCGATGCCAAGCTGATGTTTTTGATCTGAAAAAAAAAAATTTCAAGTGGATTTTTTTTTCTATCCAATAACTAATATTTATGTAACTTGGGTGCCACACCTTCAATTTTTGACTTTCAATTTCATTAAATTTTCAATACACTCACATTTTTTTCACAAACACAATCAAACTTTTTAAATTGAAAACTAGATTGATTTCAAATTCACCTATCCATTTAAATGGCAATTTAGTTTTCAATTTGAACGGCTGGTCACAGTACACATTGATTGAAGCTACAAATTTGAGTTGTTTCTTCGTCGGTGGCATTTAGAAAATGAAATTGATTATCAATTTGTGTCACAGCTATCAATTTCAAGGAATTTTGACACACAATATGTGTAATGAAATTGAAAGTCATGTATTGAACGTGTGGCTGCAGCGTTAATGCTTACAATCCAGCTTAGTTTTTTACACACAGAGAAAACAGATTTGTTGTGATAACCGAATTTGTAGCCAATCGAATTTTGTCGGTTCCAACAACTAACAATCAATTCTGGGTGTAATGAACGAATATAGCTTTTGTAAGCAGCAATTTTTCATTAGCGATTTGTGAAATATAGCAACAGAAAATGTTAATTGTGACTATAGAAATAATTAATTGATACAACCAATAAATTGGTATTTATAAACATGACATGGTAGACATGACTCATATACATACATAGTTACATACATAAAAACAATTTGTGCAGAATAAAAAGGTAAGTATATTATTATATTTGTCGCAAATTATTCTTAATGTTTTGCTTATATTCTGAAGTGAAATGTGCATATTTTTCCACACGGTGCATTGTAACATCCCTTGTGCCGGTGTTCGGCTTTAATACACAGATTTTTCTCCTATCAAGAAACTACAAATTATTTGCATAAATAATTTCACTTCCGAATAATAGCCATAACACTTCGAATATTTTGCGATATATATATATAATAATGTCCTTACCTTTTCTAAAAAAAACAGGATTTTGTGTAATTATTCTGCAACATATATTTTTTATATGACATTTGTATTTAATTTTTAATTTTGGTTTCTAAGTCCCTGTCTATACTTGCAATTTTTGTTGCAGCAATTCTTTAGTTTATTGGTGAGAGTGGTGAGAAGATTGGGGAGGGGTACACAATTTCATGTGCTCGGCAATTCTCTTTTGAATTCAAATTCGTAATTATTAATTTCAAGTTGTTAGTTTGTATTTGACGTTTTTTATAATTTTATTTCTTCAGTTGTATGAAAAATAAAAAAATATAACAAAAAGTAAATATAATTGTTAATTTTTCAAGGAAATTTGTGGTGTTTTAATTTTTTTTAATACATAATTGCAATATTATAATTTCGTAATGTGGACACTTATGCAATTTGAGAGCAGAATTTTAAGAAGTTGCAGAAACAAAAATTGCTAGTCTGGACGAGGGCTAATATTCAAATTTGTTCCACAAATAAGTAATAAGCAAACGAATATGTTTTTCCTTTTGTATTCAAAATAAAAATTTGTTTGAGTTAATTCTTTATTCGGTTAACCCTCCCGTAGACGACATGCTTTTTACGTCTGACTTGTCAAATTTTGCAGTGTAAAACATGTACATGTCGTGTGGTACCTTTAAAACATTGCTTCTGTAAAAGTCAGACACAAAGTCGTCTGACAAAATTTCAATTAGAGCGTGCTCTATTTTCTTCTGACAAACCTTCTGACATCGGCTGTTTTTATTATGAAAAATATGTCGTACGATACCTATGCCGTGAGGGAGCAAGTAGCGGCGGTTCACTATTGACGGAAACGTTAGCCGGCTGAAGTTTATAACGGGTGTTTTTTTAGAGGTATAGAAGTTCAAATTGAAATAAAACACAAGAAAATCATTTTAATGTCCATCAATTTGGCTTTATTGGAAGGATAATTGTATGCCATTTATGTCTAAATATGATTTCAGGCATGTGGCCGCCGCGGCTGGCTCGAATAAAGCCAATTCTACAGGTCCAATTTTCAACCACTTTTTCGAGCATATGGGGCCGTATGTTGGCAATAACGCCACGAATGTTGGCTTCCAAGTCCCCTAACGTTTCTGGTTTGTTGGCGTAGACGAGCGACTTCACATATCCCCAAAGAAAATAATCCAATGGTGTCAAATCACACGATCTTGGTGGCCAATTGACAGGAAATTATGCGCTCATCGAATGTTTCCTTCAATAAATCGAGTGTGACGTGCGCTGTATGGCATGTAGCGCCGTCTTGTTGGAACCACATTCATGCCATCCAATTCGGGAACAAAATAGTCGGTTATCATGGCTCTATACCGGTCTCCATTAACGGTAACTGACTCTCCAGCATTATTTCGGAAGAAGTATGGCCCAATGACTCCACCAGCCCATAGAGCACACCAAACAGTAAGTTTTTGTGGATGTAATGGCGTCTCAAGGGTCTCATGTGGATTCTCTTCACTCCAAATGCGGCAATTTTGCTTTTTGGCGTAGCCATTCAACCAAAAATGAGCCTCATCACTGAACAAAATTTTGCGATGAAAATCAGCATCGAGATGAATCTCATTTTCGGCCCATACACCAAAATCACGACGCATTGCATGGTCTCGCGGCTTTAGTTCTTGCACAAGCTGGATCTTGTAAGGTCGCAAGCCAAGATCTTTGCGCAAAATCTTCCATAAAGTTGATGAACAAAGCTCCAATTGCTGTGCACGGTGGCGAATCGATTCATTCGGGTCCTCTTCAACACTTTGCTCTACAGCGGCAATTGTTTCTTCGGTGCGCACTGTTCGACGTCTCTGCGGATGTGTATTATCACATAGAGTAAACGTAGTGCGAAAACGATCCATGGTTAACCGAATTAATTGCTCTGATGGACGATTATATCGACCATAAAATGGACGGAGCTTGCGGTAAACTTCGCGAACTGAACCATTATTTTCGAAATAAATTTGCACGATTTGCAAGCGTTGTTCTTTTGTCAACCTGTTCATGATGAAATGGCAAACCAAACTAAATATTAATCACTTGACAGCTGACAAAATGGCCGCCAGTTAAAAAAGTGATGCCAACTTAAAGTTCTATACCTCAGTAAAAAACACCCTTTATATTACAACGACGATATATGTATGTTTTTTTAAACCATTTAATACCAATTATGTGCATGCAATATAAATAACGTTGCATTTTTATATGCTAACTTGGAATTTTCGAATTTGAAGAAAAAAATCTTTAAAATTGTTGAACGTTTTTACGCCGCAAAAATAAAATTTTGTGGCGGCAATACCATTTTGAAACGGATGCCGACATTGGTTTATATAAAAGCTGTGCTAAATATTTACAGAGAGAGAGAGAGATAGAAAAAGCAACAGAGACTATGTCAGAAGCAATTAACATGTAGGCTTGTGACCGAATATTATAAACCTTCTGTAAAACAACAATTTTGACAGACATGCAGAATTACATCTGAGTTGAAAAGTTGAAATGTCAGACGTAAAAAACATGTCGTGTACGACCTGCTTTAGGAATATATATCAATAAAGCATTTTATTTTCTTTTCTTTTATTACAATAGAATTTCAGTACAGCGGAAAAAGATTAATTAATTCCAATAACCGAATTTATTTTTTCAAATTAAATATTGTTTACAAGAATAGTCTTTTTAATTTCAAAAGCCAATATTCAGTCACGTTACTTTCTAACTTATATTTAATTCAGTTGTGTCCACCAATACTTCAAAATGGTCATTGTAAATGAACGGAATCAATTGTTATTACTAATAAAACTATTGTAAAAATTTTATTTGCATTAAAATTATGGTTTTTTGCTTATAAATATGAAAAAATCGTACATTCGTTTGATAATTGGTAGCATATATGGAACATAGGGATACATAATTAAATATTTGTTGCTCCAACAGATTTTTAACCAACCTATTCTCTCTGTGCACGCCCATTTTTTTAATTTATGTAAAATTAAAGAACTGCTGCACCGATTTACGCAATATTTTTTAAATATTCGTTGTAATTTAAAGAATAGAAAAGTGAGCGTGAAACCTCCCATTTATAACAAATATTTAGTTTGAAATATCTTGGGAACTAGCAATGTAACCTACTTGAGTTTTTTTTAGGTGGTGCTCTGTTGTCCTTATAGGTTATTATAAAAGCAAAATTCGGAATAAATTAAGTGGGCATGGCACCTCCCCTATAAAGTTTTTTTGTTTTGTGATATCTTTGCATCTAAATTAGCAAATAACGTGAAATTTTATGTAAATAATGATTTTGAAAATGTGCGTAGTCTTAGAAAAAACAATTTTAATTGAAAAAAAGTGTGACACCTCCAATAAAGACAAAAAATTAGTTTTGAGATATCTGAAAAACTAATAAAGCGAGAATGTTGAAATTATACAGGGATGACTCTGTTGATATAGTGCAGTTTCTGTGGACACAATTTCAAAATTGAAAAATTAGACGTTAGTGCAAATTTTTGTTTGTCTTCAAAAATAATATCAGCGTAATGTATATGACAAGTTGACATGTCCTTGCAGCGATTTTCTTTAAAGTATGATTTTTTTAAAGAAATTTTAATATCCATACATTTAGTTAATCCAAATGAAAAAAAAACTTATTTCACACTACTGATTTTATCTAAAGCAATTAGCTTTTTAATCGGTATTACAATATTAGTAAACACAATTTATAAACATCTTGCTGTCTCAATTATGCTTAATTTTTTTTAAAGCGAAAATTTAACTTTGTTCAACTTGACAATAGTGGGCAATAAAGCAATAGATGAACACTTCATATATATATAAAAAAAAATAAATTATTTCAAAACCACTGAACAGCCAAAACTATTTGAAAGAAATATGGGTCATAATTTAAATTTAAATTTTGCTTTTGCCTGCTGCTTTCTGTATTTAATTTTATGAAGACACACAATACCTTTTTATTACTAAGAATAGTCTTAAATGTCTAATAAAAACAATTTATTTGTAAGCTTAGCAAAAATTTATTCTTAAAAATATTTCAAAAAAGACATTCAATTTAATCTCAATTTTTATTTTCTTCTTCTTCTTGTTTTTCTTCTTCTACATTATTTTTGTTTTACATTTGCTGTGCATTTGATGCTGAATAAAAATATATTTGTGTAAAATAATAAATAATAAAATTTGGTTGTGCATTTGAATGCTTGCAATGGGCTTGATGTTTGATGATCATGATGCTTTCGTTTTAAAAATATTCATCTTAATGGTTGATTTTACGATGCGTTTTTTTATGTTCTTCGATTTCTTAATAAAACTGTTAAAGCTAAAAATAAAATTGACAATAGTTTGACAGAAATAGCAACACACTCAGCGAAAAAGTCAATATCTTTGCCAGCCACACCAAATTTGAGTCAACTACGTAGGCCTGTTAAATTGTGCTACAGAAAATTTAATGAACAAATAGCAAACACAATACAAGTCGAAGCCACCATACACATGCCTGCAACGTATGAACAGTTGCGTAAACGACAACATTTCCAACAGGCAACGAAAACATCAACCAATTCAACAATAACATTAACATCTACAGCTGCCAACTCAAGCACAACATCAGTGACGCCCACGCTACCAGCAAGACCAAATACAACCACCACAGCAACAGCAACAGCAACCAAAACAGCACTAGCAACAAAATCCATGTTGTTAAAACATCGTTCCTTATCGTATGAAGAGACAACATCACCATTATACAACTTACCACTCGATGGCAATTATCATAACCACTCCAATTCCACCACCACCACCACCACCACCATCAGCACAAATAATGAAAAATTTCCCAACATTAATAATAACAACAATGCAGCAATATGCAAAGCCTTTAATAGCAACAACAATAACAACATTATCAAAATATCTAAAACAGCGGGATGTTCTCTACAAACCTGCTCATACGAAAATGAAAACGGAAAACACAACATGGCCAATGCTAAAGAAAATATAACAAATACACCTCGTGGTTGTGGTGGTGGTGGGTTCTTACGTTGCGAACACTGCTGCGAGAGTATGAGCCGGCAATCAAACAGTCATCAAACACTAAGAAATAATGGCCATAATGCAAAACATCCAAAATCCACCTCATTTAGCTCGGATGTCTATCATCGTTCAGATTCCGAAACAGTCTCAGAATTGTCGTCGTATCGTTTTGTAACGGATGAAGATATTGGCACCGTGAATAATCGCAACTACTCGTCGTCATTGTCACTGAATGAAAATGAAAATCAAAATCAAATCAAACGGTTAACGGCAGAATGTGTGAGTAATATTACGGAAAATTATGACGACAACGAGTTTAAAGAAAATACAGCAATAAATTGTGAAACGAATAATTTTAAAAATAAACATGAATATATACAAACACAACAACAACAGCAACAGCACCAGCAGCTACAGCTGCTGAAGCGCGATCGTCTTCATATTCCTGCGGATTATAATAAAATATCACGCGAGCATAGTGTACACACGCCAACAAATTGCTGTTATACAATTGATAAATCTAATAGTGATCAGTTGATACCGTATGCTACTAGCAACAACAACAACAAGAACAACAACAACGGTACTAACAATTACAATAACGTAATCACAAAACCGGTTAAAATACCCCTGCGTAGCAACGACAACGACAACGACAACGCCAGCCTTAACTTAGATCTCAGTCCCAACGATTGTGCCCTGTCATCGTCTTTGCCACGCAATTATGGCAGTAACTTTGAAACAAGCACGTTTGCCCGCCAAGTGTATATAAGAAAGTCTTTGCGTTGCCAGAAAACGGCGCCACCAGTGCCGCCCAAACCTTTAACAGACCCCGCAGAGGATCCCTGTGGTTATGACCCCCAAAAGTTTTATCGTAAATTACAAAAGTTCGAAAAACAAACAACTCTCATTCAACAACAACAAACTTTGCCGCGTGTCCATGAAAGATCTGTAACACCCGAGAAATGTGAACTCTTAAATTGTTTTCCCTCTTATCGCAATCGTAATCTGGAACAAAAAACCAACATTAATAGTGAAATAACACAACAAACTAATAATGACGTGGAAACAGTGAATCATTCTCACTCAATACGCAATAGTGAAATTAATGTAAACGTAAACGCTCATTTGAACAATAACAATAATAATAATAATAACAACAATACAACTTATTTAAATCAAATAATTTCAAGTGAATTGACCACTCCCAAAAGAACTCTACGTTATGACAATCACGGACGTTTAAAGTCGTCTTTTTTAACCCAATTACCGGTCACAAACTATAGACGTGCATCTTTGGACAATGACTTGCCGCGCAAGTGTCACAGTCCCTCGTTTAATTTAAAGCTAACGCCCACGTCAACGCGTAAATTTCAATACTCTCCCAAACACAATATAACAAAAGAAATTAACGAAGAAACCGAACAAGAAATTGAAGATCTAGTGCGTACACAGTCCAACGCGAGTGAACTAAGTAACGATCAAAAAGATACAAGTGTTAGTAACAATACATCACCTGCTCCCACTTTGCCATTGTTAAATTCACCCACATCACCGGCTTTTGCAACGCCGCGTTCCTTATTGCCTCAAAAAAAATCCCATTCAACACCACTGGTCCTGCAGCAGGACCGTCTCACCAGTCCCGTCTGGTTGAGCAGCGAAACTATAGAATCTCATACATCGTCATCACAAAAATGTCTCGATGAATTGCAATCGAATTGTAGCGACCAGACAACTATTTTCCATTTTGAGCACGATAACAACTCGGCATCTTCTTCGCCCTCCTTTTTGCTGTACGGTACAGGCGATGGTAGTGGTGTAGGTGTTGCCGGACAACATATACATTACAGCCACAACGGGAGCGGGAGCAGCAACGTTAACGGTAACTGCACTATATTTAAAGGACCTTTGGTTGTCAAACGCTTACCAGCCATACAATCATTTGGTTATCTTCCTACGCAATCCAGCTCTTTGGACAGCGCTAATGTACGAGAGGAATTTGAAAAAGAGGTGAGTTTTGGTAGTTTTATAAGATAAATGTTAGTTTTAAAAAACAATAAAACGTATTCAAATCACTGAACGTATGCTAGGTTATGTTAGAAAGACCCATTTGGGTCCATTGTGATTCAGGTTATTAAGACCCAGTTGGGTCCATTGTGATTCTCTTGTCTTGTCTGCCTATTATCTGTCATTAAACCACTGAATTCCTATTATGAAGCCAGTGCTATGGTCTATTTTACACTTACCGATATCACACGAATGCTTTCATGGAAACGTTTGCTCAGCCAGCTAAGAATATGACGTTACAGCTTCGCAATGGCAGATAATAGCCCAATTCACAATATTGTGCAAATGGTCTGGCATCGTAGCATGTGCAAAATGGTATAGTATATTAGTACTCACCACTTGACAGTTCTTAGTGGTGAGTATCAATATACTAACCATTTTGCACATGCTACGATGCAAGAACATTTGCACAAGTTTGTGAATTGGGCTAATGTGTTCAGTGGTTTGTGGTTTCTTATATTTTCCAACAATAATTTTTGTGGTGAATTTTATTAATTTTGGTGAAATGCTGTCTGAGAGGACCTCAATTTCTAACAAAATTTCGAATTTTTCTTTACAAAATTATGATCTTTAGATACAATTACGATTTCAATTTTGTGGTGATTTTTGAAAATTTTGAAAAAATGCTTTAAATATTGTAGTGAATTTTAGAGCTACTCATGAAAAATTTTACTTATTTTTGACAAGACTTTAAAAATTTCTTTAAAAAATTTCGACTAAATATTTGTAACTTCTTTTTGTGGTGAATTTTGAAAATTTTTATAAAATACTTTCGACTTAATAGTGCGTTTATATCTTTAGTCGAAATCTACTAAAAACTTAGTGTAGCAAACTTAGCAAATTTTGAGTTTTTTTTCTTCAAAATTATACTAAAGAATAATGTGACGTACATAAAAAGGTGTATGAATTAGCTATATTTAAGTTGTTTATTTATAGTTTAGCTAAAATATCAGCTAGTGGTTTTTGTTTTGGATACGATATCACGATAAATGTCAATAAAACTTATGGTAAACCGCATAGATTTCGATAAGAGATTTTGATTGTAATCTGATAGATTTCATACAGGTTTAAGTACCCTATAAGAAGACTTGAATTTTTAATGAGATTATTATTTTTATAGCTGTGCTATTTTTTGCGCGATACAGAAGTTAGAACATGAATTTTGTAACGAACATAATCGACACTATTACAGTTATAAATTTATCTTTGTTTTAATTTCTTTGTACTTAAAACCAGAGTACGAAAAAAAATTAAACAAATTGTTTGATTTTGTTCTGTTTCGTTCTTTGAAGTGAGAGAAACAAAAACAAAATAAAAACAATGAGAAGGATTACTGAATTTGTTTTTGCACATGAGCACAAGCCAGAGAACACAGCCGATTAGCTGTAAGCCGGCTAACAGCTGCCGCTGACCACAACCAATACTCTAATTTAATCGTACGCCGCTAGAAAAGAAAATAGAGGGGAAATAAATGGAAACGTTTTGAAATAGTTGCGGCGAATTTGATATAATCATATTATAAAATTTTATTGCATTTTTATTTAACACACTAAATTTGTTTTACACAACTAAGCAGCATAGTTATAATCGGATGTCCTGAGACACCTCTTTTCTTTTTTTTCTCAAAAAATTTTTTGCTAAAATTTGGATTTCTTTAGTTACATGTCCGTTTTGTGGTGAATTTAGAAATTTGTGGTGAAGTACTATATTTAAAAAATACTTAAATTTCTGATAAGATCTTATAGCGCATTAACATTGTCTCAAAATCTAATACTTAAGTTTAGTTGCTTTTACCCAGATTCCCCATACAAAACGAAATCTTCTTTGTCAGATTCTTTTTTAGATTTGTAGGAAATCCATAGTGTATAAATTTTCAAGTAATTTTTGTAGTTTTTCATGTAGTGGCGAATTTTGGGGTTTGTGTTGAAAAACTTTGTGTTATAAAATGTCGATTAAAAACGAGTTTTCAATGTTTGTTTTTGCTAAAACATGCATTAAAATAATATATTTTTGAATTACTTGTGTTAACTCTTCAGCTTGAGGTGAATTAGTGGATGTTGTGGTGTAATACAATTTTTGAGGTTTTGAGTTGTATATTTGGGGTTAATTTCTGAAATTTTAATGATATACATATAAAAAAATATTTGTTGTACACATATTATTGAAATTGGATCATAAGTGTACCACTGTGCAGAGTTTCAACTTTTATCATATGAATATTTGCTATCAGAATGCCAGTGTTTTTAGCATACTTAATCGATCTAGTTTCCTTGTATCAGCTAGGAAATATTTACTATAATATTTTGCATGACATTTAAGAAGCCTAATGAAGTTATTTCATGCAACTTCATATACATTTTTTAAAAATTAATTTTAGTGTAACTTTTATTGTGTGTTTATAACATAAAATATTTCCATTAGTATCTTTTTTCAATTAGATATAGAAAAGCCTATTTATTAATGAGATCTAAGCCACTTTTAAGGAAATTTTCAAGCAGTCTTACGACAGTTTTGTTGAACTTTTCCAGCCGTATTCATAAAAAAAAGTTGATTGAGGTTTAAAATTCATATTTGTTAAAAAACGTTTTAAGGCTTAATAATGTTTTTTAAATATTGGTATTCATAATCAGTTTTTTAACTAAAAATCAATTAATTAGATTTTTTAAAAATATCGTGGCAACACTGTATTCTTTATTTGTCACTTGCATGTTAGTGCTACAAAACAACGATTGTTAACTCACAAAGTACTCATGTCTATATTTGTTTATTTGTCGCTTTTCAGAGAAATATTGTTTCTATAAAATAAAAGATGTGTTCCAACTTGAATTTAATAAAAAAAAAATAAAAAAAGTTCACAACAAATCTTTGTTAAAAGTGATTTTTATATGATTTTATTTATTTGTAGATAAGGAAGCACTGGAATAACGAGCTTTATTTTGTTTGTTTTGAGTGTTTATACATCACTAGTACATTTTCTACAATTATATTATTTTGTTAACACATAAAATAAGAAAACAATGACTGGGAATGGTAATTGGATCGCTCCTTTCCTTTTAAATATTCCTTTGGAGTATATTTGATATTTCGGCATTAGTTTCTAGAAAAAAAAGTTACATTGTTTTCTTCTAATAACACTGGCATTTGCATACATACATATATACATAAGTACATACATACACACACACATATGTACATACAGGTAAAGTTCAAAATGTAAACAAAAGCGAAGCAAAATTACAACAACGTCATCTTAGAATTGGTTTGAGTTTGGGGGCAGTCAATTTTAAAATTTGCTGATTTACGCAAGGTTTAAAAAGCGATTCTAAGCTAAAATTCTATTATGAATACAATTTTAGCGAATTTTGCTGAAACAACATTTGAAACGCTGTTTAAAATTTACTTTTACAGTATTGTGATGTTGCAAACACTTTTTTAATGTCCCACGGGGTATATGTATAATTACTATAAAAAAAGTAATACATAAAAAATCCCCTCAAAATACATGTCGACCACTTCTTCTTACCAAACTTGCTTCTCAGCATTTCTTGTGTAAGAAAAATAAACGTTTTGCGCGAAATTTTATCCCAAAAATTTCAAGATATAAATTTAATATTTTACTATTTGCGAAGCACTGTACAAAAGAGTTGCCACCACTTTACACAAACTATCGAGGCCTAAAATTAATAGCGGTCAGCTGCGGCTAACTGAAAATATACTTTGCGGCGATTAAGCAAAAAGTTTAGTCTATATTTTTTTTATATTTATATTTAATTTAATTTTCAACATTAAAACTTGTTAAAAACAAAATTGTAACATCCCCGCAAGCCGATCATAGCCACTATTGCCGGCAGCGGCTTAGTAATTACAAAAATTGTCGGCGACGGCTGTAAGCCAGCTGTGAGCCAGCTGTGAGCCCTTTGGCTTTTTTTCTCGGCCTGACCATCTAGTCTGTAAATTAGTTTTTTGGTAAAAGAAAAGATATCATTGCTTTGTCCTAAATCACACTGTGCAAGTCGTATTGCTAAGCTGATTAGTTTCAGGGAGAGAGAGAGACGAGGGGAACAGCAACGTTTTTTCCCCCCCGCCTCTCTCTCCTAATAAACTAATCAGCTTAGCAATAAGACTTGCATAGTGTAAATAGGGACTTTGTATTTCGCTTATCTTATTGAATTTATCTCTTAAATATGTTTTATGTATCACAAAATTTCGTATACAAATTAATAAAACGTATTCAAAGTCATTCTGTAATTGAAAAAAATAAAGCAAATTAATATTCAAAAAAAAAAAAAAAAAAAAAAAACAGAATAAAATATTCAAGCAATATTGGGCGCATTCATAAAACGTAGCTGTTGAGCTCAACAGTTGTGAAACTGTTGGCCCGTCTTAAAAACGGCTTGATGGATATAATTTAATTTTATATCTTTATTTCGTTACTTCATCACATTTGTAATGTAAAATTTAACAAATACTTGCTCCTGCCACGTAACGAAGCATATAAAAAGCATAACTCTATTCGAGCAGCTGTTAAGGCTGAGCACAACACGTTGACTTTAGGTAGCGAAAAAATTTTATGATGGATAATTACTTAAGGCTCAGTTAGCCGACTGTAATGTAATGTAACTATAACGTAGAAAACAGCTGATTGATATTTTTATATGAAAAGTAGGTTACGTTACATTACATCTCTATAACCATTTTCATTACTTTTTAAATAACAAAATCGATCAGCTGTTTCTTACTGTTGCAGTTACTTTACATTACAGTCGGCTAACTGAGCCTTTAACTGGTGAGTGGAGCTAAATTACTCAACTATGCGTTTCTGAGGCAAACACTCAACGGTTGTGCAACAGCTACGTCTTATGAATGCACCCATTATTTTCAATTTGCTTTTAATAGAGAACGTAAATCATTTTTACATTTTGCGGCAAAACAGCAACAAAAACATTTTAATTTTAAACAAATATTTATTGTAACAGAATTTGTTGAACTTTGCTCATCCAAAAATAATTAAAAACTGTTGCTTCTTTTTTTTCATTGTTGTTTATTTTCATTTAAATTTAAATGCATAATATTTTAAATTTATGAAATCTGCATGTGTGCTTGTGTTTTTTTTTTTTTTTTTTTTTTTTTTTTTTTTTTTTTTTAATTAACGATACAACAGTGGGAATTATTTTATGTGTTATTGTCTAACCGAGGCTGCTGGTTTAGTTAATTTTTGCACTTTTAAAATCAAATATTTTCTATTAAAATAGAAAATTTATTTATCACTTCCCTTTTAGAAAGAAAGAAAGGAAAAAACAGAGCTATAACAAATTAAAATAAATTGAATAAAAATAAGCAGAAACAATATTAAAATTATATAAAAAATTTCTAAGCAGTTTGCAGCAACAATTTGCTTTTGTGCTGAAGAAAAAAAATTAAGTTCTTCTGTATTGTCTTGCTATATTTCTAAGAAGTTAGCGTATCAGCTCCAAAGAGGTGCCGCAGACTTTCATGCTAGGCAGCTTTTTAAAAAAAAATTAAAATTTGTTTCATAAAGAATTACAGAAAAAAGTGTCTCTATTTGTATTTCGCAATTTTCGAGTTGCTTTCCAGAATTGTTAAAATCTATTTTATAAAATTTTAAGCACGCGTTCGTGCCAGCTCATGTAAGTGAAGCACAACTTTACTCACAGTCACGCGTGATCAAGATTCATTGAAATCTGAAAACGGTTGCTCATCTATGTATTGAGGCCTCAAAAAATAATATTGAAAAACTAAACTATTGTCACTTCAAGTATTTTTAAAGTTTTTTTCTTCTAAATATCGTTACCTTAATAAGGACAGACCCTACCTAACTCATAAATTTTTTGAACTCGAATTTTTTGTATAATGTTCGGTACATGTAAAAATCTGGATTTAAAAAAAAAATGAGTTAGGGCGTTTTTATATTAAGTTAACGATATACTCTTAATTTTTTTTGTTATAAATATGCACAAAAATTAAGAGAAGAATACCAGGACCAATTAAACGAGTTCAAATTTTTTGAAAAAAAAGGTAAAAACTGCATTTGAATGCAATTTAAAGTTTAATCGAATAACTTTTGAACTTTATTCGTTTGTAAGCGACTGAATTAGACCGACATGACCATTTCGAGTTAAAAATTTTTAAACTAAATAGCTTAAAAAATTTCCTACTAACGGACAAAATTTAAAACTTGAATCGAATAAAAATTAAAAAAATTTATTCGAATAATTGACTGAATATTGAGTTTTATTCGAATACCACAAAAATTGTTTAACACATTTTGTTTTTAAATTTTGAACTTTAAATATTCATATTCAGTCGCTTTTAAACGAATAAAGTTTAGCGGTTATTCGACTAAACTGTAACGGCCTGTCCCACGATGTCACCAGAAATCGATCGATCGACAACTTGTTATTCAAACAACAATAGCATTACAAAATTTGTTGTTGTTCTCAATATAAGTATTCGATCGATCGATTTCTGGAAAATAACACTTTAAATTTTAATCGAATAAAATTAAAAAGAAAGCTGTTCGAATAAGCGATTTAATTTTGAGTTTTATTAGAATATTAGCCAAAAATTTTTTAACACCTTTTTTGGAACGATTTAGATATTGAAATATTCATAACGGTCTAATTCAGTTGCTTATAAACCAATAAAGTTAAAAAATTATTCGTTTAAACTGTAAGTTTCTTTTAAAAACATTTTATTTTATTTTTATATTGCAAGAAAAAAAATTTCGAATAAAGTTGTAAAACAAATTTTCCGAATAATCGGTTGAATTTGAAGTTACATTTGATTACTCAGGGTATAAGTTATTGGATGTAAGTCACTCGAATACAAATTTTTTAATTTATTTAAGTATTAAATACAGACTTAAAATTTTTGGAAAAGGGCTGAAAAAAATTTATTCGAATAATCGATTGACTTTCAAGTTTTATACGACTTTTCTCGAATAATGATTTAATTTTATTTAAATTTTATAACACTTAAACATATTTAAAAAAAAAGACTTCAAATTTTTTTTATTCGAGTAATCGATTAAAATTTAGCTTATATTCGAATTAAAAATTTTTCTAATAAAATTAAAAAAAAAATACAAAACGCATACACATGCACATGCATCCATGCGGATATCATAGTTAAAATAGTTATAATAGTTTCCCATAACCTTAAAAGGTGGAGTTGTGATGAAAACTCCATATTCAAAAACCGCTGTGAACTCACACGAACTTGCTATTAAACTAATTTGATGTAGGGTATTGAAAATGCTGCTCTTAAAAGCTGAAAGAAAGATAAATTGTTTATTTAACTAAATAAAATAAAATGGATTTTGAAAGTCATTGAAAGTGTCTGGCCCTTTAAAATATCGTGCCGTTAACGCAAAAAAAGCTTAAGTGGCATAATTTACGTGCTTAATTTTTTTATGAATTCGGTTGTTTACGATAATAGATAATTGATTTTTGTCAAAAAACGAAGTTCCAAAAATATATAGCTTAAGCTTTTTTTTGGCGGTTATGGCTCGATATGTGTGTTAAGTTTAGACTTGAGTGTATGGTACAATATTCTATATTGATTTGTAAAACTTGATTTTTTTAATAGCGGAAGTATTTTGTTAGAGTTTTTCAGACCTTAAATGCCGAAAAATTTATTTTATTTAACATTGAGTCAAATAATTGTTCATGGTCACCAGAATAAAATTTATCCAATAAACAAAACTACATAGAGATTGTAATATTACTCAAGGTATGGAAAAATACCAATTTTAGTTTAGCTGAGAGTAGCAGCAAATACTAGTATTATTTTAATTATTTCTTCTTTCCGGCCTTACTCGTTTCTCTTGCAGTGTATTATTAATTTCTCTCCCACTAGGAGAAATGAACGCATAAATTTGTTTCTTTAATCAATAAAATTGAAATTGTTTTTTATTCAGTTTATAATAAATTAATTCTTTTCTTATTATTGCTTGTTTTTTTTTTGCTTATTTGCTTGAATTTTGATGTTTTTATTACTCGTCTTAATATTTTTTTTATTTCTGAATGAATTGTAAGGCTAGGGAAGTATGAAAATTGCTGTTTCTTTTGTTTTTTGTAGTGATCGTAAAATCGAGTAGATACAATAATAAATTATGCAGGCAAATTTTCATAAAAGATTAATAAACCGAACAGGGTTATAAAAGCAAAAAAAAAAAAAAAAACATAAGGAAAAGCAACAGTGCAAAAGATTTGCAGGCGTGCAGCTAATATCAAGTATATATGAAAAGCGCTAGAAATTTGCAATAATGTGCAAAGGCTTAAATTTTAGGATCCAGAATATATATCCTTTATATATATATATATATATCTTGTATTTGAATATTGTGGAAATTACAAAGGGAATGACAAACCAATGCATTTTTGGTGGAGAGTATACACAAATTCAACGAATAATATTAATACTCAATTCGTAAAATATTTTCCTTTAAATAAACGATTTTTCGCATATATCTCATACTATTTTAAAATAAACTTTTGCTATTTTGGCATGGGCTAAATGAAAAAAAAAAACAGAAATTATAATAACTATTCATTTTATTTATAAATTTCTTGTTTTGTCTTTAGATCATCAATTAAGAGAGTTCGAAATTGTTCGATAATAATGTTTTTGTATAAAACTTCAAGTTTAATCGAATAAACTTTATTCGTTTCAAAGCGACTTATTATTTCGATTTCAAAATTGTTTAAATAAAATGCTAAGAAACGTTTTCTGATAATCGAGTAAAACTTTCATTTTAATCGAATAAAAGTTGCAAAAAAAAATATTTGAATAATCGGTTAAATTTTAAGTTCTATTCTATAAAAAAATTTTAGATTTTAAGTTTTATTCGATTATTCAGGGTGAATACAATTTTTTAATTATACTATAGACTCAAAATGTTAAACTAAACTATTTTCTTGAGCTTTATAACAATAATAATTATTTATAATTTGAATGAAAAAAGGAAAAGGAAAAAATTAAATATCATAAAAACCAAAAAATATATATCCCTAAGCAGTTAACGAAACATTGAACTAATAAACTCAAAATGTAAACTGACCTAAAGCTCAAGAAAATAGTTTAATTTAACACATAAAAAAGGTCGAAAAATTAGATAAAAAATATAGACTTAAATTTTTTTCGAGCGCGTTTTTAAAAAATGTTTATTCGAATAGTTAATTTAAGAAGTTTTCGAAAAAAAGTTGAAAGAAAAAATTTATTCGAATGATCGATTGAATTTTTTGTTTTATTCGATTACTCGGGGCATGAAATGTAGGATCAATCGAGTGCATTTTTTAAATTTATTTAATCGAATAAATTTTATATTTTGAAACGCGTTAGATAAAATTTATAATTATTTGATTATAAATTTCAAGCTTATAATTAATTATTTAGTTTAAACATTATTGAAATAAAAGGTAAATAAATGTATTGGAATAAAACTTATTGTTTAATCGAATACAATTTGAAATTAATTCGTATTTAATCGAATGTAATCGACTGACTTAAATATTTTGAATTCAAAGCTGTTAAATAAAATATCAAAATAATTAAATAAAATACTGGAATAAAATAAAATTTTGAATCGAATAAAAAATTTATTCAATCAAATTTTAGACTTTATTCGAATTGATATTTTTTTTCGAATAAAAGTTAAAAATTTACCTGAATAATCGATTAAGGCTTAAATTTTTTAAGCTTATTCAGGCTTATAATTGTTGAATTTTTAATCTTAGTTTTTAACTTTATTTAAATGTTGTAGAATTAATTTTTTTTAAGAACGGCTGAAAAAAATTGTTTAAATAAACGATTAAACGATTAAACGATAAACGATTTCGAATAAAAGTTTAAAGGACTAGTTATTCGAATAACCGATTGAATTTTATTTTTTTTTTCAATTATTTAGTGCATAATTGTTGTATTTAAGAATCACTCGAATATAATATTTGAATTTATTTAAATATTGTAGATTTAAATTTTTTTTTTAATAAAAATTAATTTTTTTTTTCGTATAATCGCTTGTATTCGTTTAAAAAAGCTTTGGAGTGAAAGTTAAAAAAATTTTAAATTTAAATTTGAATTGAAGAAAAGTAAAAAAAGTATTCGAATAATTAATCGAACTTAAGGTTTATTCGGTTTGATTTTTTTTTCAAATAAAAGTTAAAAAAAATTTATCCCAATAGATTATTCATTATTAATTATAATTAATTTTTAAATTTAAGAATAACTGGAATATAATTTTAATCGTTGGAATAAAAGTTTAAATACATGATTCGTATAATCGATTAAGATTTAAGTTGTATTCGATTAAAATAACTTTCGAATAAAAGTTAGAAAAAATTGTTTATTCAAAGAATCGATTAAACTTTAAGTTTTATTCGATTATTGGTGGTATTAATTTTTGAGTTTAAGAATGACTCGAATATAATTTTAATATTAATTTAATTATTGTAGACTAAAAAGCTTTTGGAATAAAAGTTTAAAATAGATTTTGAATAAAAGTTGAAAATATATTATTGCGAATATTCGATTGAATATTACGTTTTATTCGATTATTCATTTATTGCATTTAAATCACTAGAATACAACTTTTAAATTTATTTAAATCTTATAAAATTTGAAATGTTTCGAACAACAGCTGAAAAAAATTTATTCGAGTAATCGATTGATTTTTTATTTTTATTCAATTACAAAAATTCCAATAAACGTTAAATTTTTTTTCGAATAATTTACTGAACTTCAAATTTTATTCGAATATAACTTTGAGTTTTTGTAATTTAACAAGTTATTTTCGATTATTTTAGTTTTTAAATATTCTTATTATGTGAATAAAATTTATTCGAATGAATGGAGTAATTTTAAGCTTTATTTTATTTTAAGACTGTCTAACAAAAGTTTAAAAAATTGTTATAAGAACCGTTGAATGTCTGGAAAGTGACTGCAATTCTATTCCAAAAGAAAACTTTTAAAATTAGTGTCTATTCGAAAGTTTTATCTTTTGAATCGGCTTGATCTTCTTCATTGAATTAAATTTTAATTTTTTTTTATTTTTTGCTTGTTTAGAATTGTTTAAATATAAATTAAAAACTTTATTGGTGTCATAAAATTAATTTTTTAGTTCAATATAATTGTTTGGGCTGTCAATTATTTAAGCTCTAAATAGCTCGAATAAAATTTGAGAAATATTTAGCCCAATACTAAATATTCCCCGGGAATTAATTTTTTTCTGACAATAAAATCTTCCTTTTCCGAAAAAAAGTCAGAGGTGGGCAAAAAACTATTAAATTTAAAGTTTAAAATTTGTCTTGAAAAATTCATGAATTATGTTAGAAAAAATTATTCGAATAATTGAATAAATTTAAAATTTTATTCGATTATTCTGCATCTCTAGCAAAAAATTATGCTGAGTTGGTCAAATAATTTTATAATTTTTTTCCTCGGTGTACGTCTAATGCTTTTTATACACACGTTAATGCTTCTCCCTGTGATTGAAGAATATTATGAGTGAGTGAGTGATTCATGCCAATCACATGTACAACGCGCATCTCTAATTTAGATTGACTCATAATTAAATATTTTGGATTTACCATAAACCAAACATTTTGCTTTGAATGAAAAATAATAAAAACAAAAAATATTTTATGCATTAATTTTTTATTTTATTTTTGCAAAAATATAGAATGGAATAATATAGAGCACAAGATCTTTCACAAAATAATAAAGCAAAATTATTGCCTCAATGTTGGTGGCAAGCAGCATATGCAATGTTTATTGGATTTATTGTTTTTTTTTTAAGAATTATTAACAAAGAAATATATATATATATATATATATATATATATATATATATATATATATATATACATATATAATTGAATCAAGACAATACAAAAAAAAATAGGCAATGATTTTATCTTATATTTTTTCATTAAATGTATTCTATTTTTTATTTGCTTTTTCTTAAATTTATTTTACTTTTGCGTAAAATATTTAATAGTCTCAAATTAGTTGAAACATTTAAAATTTTTAAATTTTAAGCCCATGAATATAAATTATGAATATAAGAATGATTTTAATGTTTCAATCAATTTTAAAAATACTTTTTTTTTGTTTTTGTTAGTTTCGCTTAGTTTTTGAATATTAAAAATTTATTGAAATTTTGATTCTTGGCACTTTTTGACAATAATATTATTTTAATTTAATGTGCTCGATTCCTGTGAATTTATGGGAATTTATAAAGAAAATTATGTTTTGCTAAAATTGTATACATATCTTGGTCCTCTCTCATCGCCGCAAATCAATTGCTCACGTCACACTTGATATTATGAATAATATTTTAAGAAATAAAACTATAAAACTTGTCACATTTAAATGGGGGGAAAATTTTGAACTCTAGTAGAAAGTAACAAAAACTAAAATAGAATATAAAATTTTTGTTTAGAAATAAGCATTAAGGAGCTAAAAATAAATAAGTTTTAGTCAAATAAAATATTTTTAACTTATTCGAAATTTATACAAAGTGAGGTAGTAACATGTGTACTAGAGGGCTGCGTAAACAGTCTTGAAATGTAAATACGTCTTTTTATACCCTTTACAAAAAAAATGGTAAAAGGGTATATATAGGTTATTCATTCCGTTTGTAATTTCTAGAATATTAATAAGCGAGCTATAAAGTATATATATTCTGGATCCTTATGCATAGGGAAGATGAATAAACGATGTCCGTCTGTCCGTCTGTCTGTACGTGAAATCGGTTTTCCGAAGCTCCCAGAAAAGCTAGAGACTTCGTTCTTGGACTGGTGTGTCAGAAATGGTCGAAACAAGATTGGTATTGAAACTCAGAAATATCGAACAGACGGTTTCAGAGCTGGGAGACTTAAACTTCATTTTGCCATACAAAATAACTACCGAAAACTAATTTTTAATAATTTTTTATTAAATAAACTTATTTTATACTTCAGTATGAATAAAATTGGTATTTCTAACTAAAAAAATTAAAAAAAAAATTAAAAAAATTAAAAAGACGTTTCCAGGGTTGGAAAACTTTAACTTTTTTATACAAAAGTAACTTACTAAAGCAAATTTTTCCTTTTTCTCTATAAATTAAAGATATCTTATGTTCTTAAAAGAAATAGATTGGTATCAGAAAACTTAAAAAGGATGATTCCAGGGTTGGGAAACTTTCTCTTTTTGTGACATAAAAAATTAACTACCGAAAACTAATTTTAATTTTTTTTAAATAAATAAATTTGTTTTATACTTCATTACGAATAAAATTGGTATTTCAATTAAAAAAAGTTTAAAACTCGTTTCCAGGGTTGGAAGACCTTACCCTTTTTTATAGAAAAGTAACTTACTAAAGCAAATTTTCGCTTTTTCTCTATAAATTATATTCTTAAAAGAAAGAGATTAGTATAAGAAATCAGAAAAATTAAAAAGTTTGATTTCAGGGTTGGAAAATCCACACTTTTTGTGATATAAAAAATTAGCTACCGAAAACTAATTTTTATTTTTTTTATAAAATAAACTTATTTTATACTTCAGTACGAATGAATTTGGTATTTCAAAATAAAAAAATTAAAAAAATCAAAACGACGTTTCCAGGGTTGGAAAACCTTATTTTTTATACAAAAGTAACTTACTAAAACAAATTTTTTTCTTTTTTACTATAAATTAAACATATCTTATATTCTTAAAAAAAGATGGTGTAAAAAATCAAAAAAAAAAAAAATCAAAAAGGAGGATTCCAGGGTTGGGAAGCTTACACTCCTTGTGATATAAAAAATTAACTTCCGAAAACTAATTTTTATCTATTATTAAATAAACTTATTTTATGCTTGATAGCGAATAAAATTGGTATTCCAAATAAAAAAAAAATAAAAAAAATTAAAAAGACGATTCCAGGGTTGGAAAACTTTAACTTTTTCTACATAAGTAAGTTACTAAAACAAATATTTCCTTTTTTTTCTATAAATTAAACATTTCTTAAATTCTTAAAAGAAAGAGATTGGTGTAAGAAATCAGAAAAATCAAAAAAGTTGAGTTCAGGGTTGGGACACTTACACTTTTTTGGTATATAAAAGTAACTAAGTCTAATAAATTTTTATCTTTTCCTTTATAAATTATATATATTTTACGTTTTGGAAAGAAAAGTTTGGTATAGAAAATTATAAAAATAAAAACCACAGCTCCAGAGCTTGAAACTATGATTTTTTTTCTAGACATTAAAGTAACTAATTAAAACATTTTTTTTTGAATTTCTTTTTTTTTCACTTAACACGCTTTCTATATTTTTTTAAGAACTACTAGATTGGATAAGTAATCAGAAAAATCTAAAAATATGATTCTAGGGTTTGAAAATTATTGTTTTTTTCTTTGTACATAAAAGTAACTATGTGCTTATGTATGTATCTCTATACTACATAAACTCAGTTTGGTAAAGGGTATATAAGATTCGGCAAAGGCGAATATAGCACTTTTACTTGTTTTTTAAATGTATTGTCGTACCATGTATTCTACTAAACCAATAATAAATGATGTCGTTTAATAAGCGAAGCACGTTGGATGTATTGATGTAGGTGTATATGGGTGTTTACAACGGATGTCGCGAAGGCTTCTTGTTCGTAAAAAACAATCAAAAGAAGTAGTGCTAATGCCTTTGAGTGCGTGTGTAAGATTTAGATAGTAAGATATTATGTGTTTAAGGGTGGTGTTTTAAAGCAAGCGTACACAACTAATGTCAATGTATGTGTGTGCATTTGTATGTGCGCAGAAAAATAAAAGATCATACACACAGCTTGTGTGCGTATGTACATGCATGACATTTGTATACGCGTTCATGCTTATGAAGAAGCCTTTGTCACAAATTTTTCCATCACGAAGTATTTTCTTCTTTACTCCTATACCTGCAATAAATAAAACAAATTTATATTATTTATAATAGTGTTAATTAGCGTTTGTTTTAGAAGATTTTACTGTTGTAAAGCATTTAAAAAATCTCTCATACCTTAAAGGCTCCTGCAAGATGTCTTGCGCAGGGATCTAATCGGTACGAACCTATATATTTCTGAGCTGAGTTACGCATTGTCTAAGCAGCAAATTTGGATAGTAGTATAAACAATACATACGTATAATATATATAATATAAATATATAATGTATATATATATAAATATATATATATATATATATATATATATATATATATATATATATATATAAATATATAATATATACGGGTATGTTCTGCATTCCACGTGAAATTAAAGCAAGTGGAATTGCCATACAATTGTTGTTGGAAATATGTAATTATAACAACAACGCTATGGCAATTCCACTCGTTTTAATTTTACGTGGAATGCAGAACATACCCGATAATATATGAATAATAATTTTATTATTCAAGAAATTTAATTACAAATTAATTTTTAGTATTTTCAAGTCAAATATATTTGTTTCCTTTTCGTAATTTTTTACTGCCTCTTTGTTATATCGGTTCACAAAATATTTAAAAAATTGTTATTCCTTGAAATTCTTGTAATTGATGAAAACAATATCTGGCAACACTAGTGATATATCCAAAAATTAATATTGTGTTCAGTTTTATTATTCCACACTGTGTTCAAAAACAATTAAATCAGGTTATAGTCTAAATACAATGTTTGCGGTGCGGTGCGATTTCTCGTTGCATAAACATAATACAACGGAAGACGGCGACGGCAATACTTGTCATTGATTGTTTAAATTTTTATTAATATTTTTTTGTGCATACATTTTTAACTAAGGGCCTGTGCTGAACGGTAGCAAATTTTTGACACTTCTGAGGTAAATAAAAATTCACTAGCCCTGGGGGCTAGTAGAATTTTTGACACAAGAGATAAATTTTTGACAAACAGCAAATAAGAAGCGTGGTATCATAAAATTTAAAACAACCGCCGTCGCTACGAGCCGTTGCCCAATACATAGATTTTTACGTTCTTTAAATGTAATTAGACTTTGAAAAATGCATTGTTTATTTTAATTGCGAAAAATGTAGCATCATATATACAATATTATATCATTTTTTGCTGCAAGAATATTGTTTTATATAAAAATGTCCTTTTAAAATTTGTTGTTAGCAGACGGCTTGTAGTCAAAGGTTTTGCTTCGCCGCCGCAGCAATTTTTTCATCAGCTTGTTTCTATGCTAAAGCGAACTTGTCAAAATTTTACATTGTCAAAAAAGATATTATTTGGCACAGCAGATAAATTAAATTTTTTCCCCACAGGCAAATATTTTTTTACCATAGTACTTTTCTACCGTTTGACACCCGACCTAAAAACAAAAAATTATTAAAATTTTATACATTCGCAGATATATTTGATAAATTTTTCAAGCTTTTATATTTATTGACAAACATTTTTGAACTTCAAAATCATGTTTTTTTTTTGTTGTGAACACCGCCAACTATTCAAAAACTATGGCAACATTAGAAAGAGAAAGAGAGTGAAAAATTGAGAGAATAAAAAAGTCCGCAATGAAAATAAAATAGATTTTGAATTTATGCCGTTCCGCACTGCTGGTTTTTACTTCAAAATCGTATGAAAAACCGCACCGCAATGAATTCTCGTTACATTGTGTTTAGACTCTTAGTTGATATAAATGAAATTTTCTGCTAAATTTTTTAGAGGCGTGACTCCGCCCACTTAAAAAAAACATTGAGTCGTTTTATTGTACCTTATATTACAAGCAAAATATCTTAAGAATCAACTTTATGGAAAAACATAAAATAATTTAAGTTTAGCATCTGTTAACGCGCTAATAATCCCAAATTATTATTTTACTTATTTAGTAAAATATTTTTTTTATTAACTGATTTTACAGTACAGGCAAATAACTGAACTACCTCGAGATAGAGAGAGAGAAAGAGAGACTAGCAAAGGAAAAGTTATATTTTTTAAGGCAGTATCGAATTGGTTTTAATGGAAAGTATTTTGTGATTTCAAAAATGTGTATTTGGAGAGCCAAAATACAAATTATTTAATGAGAACATGTCTAGTTTTGCTCACCAGCTCCTGATTTATATACACGCAAAAGCAAATCTTTATGAGAGCTTAAAACATGTTTAAAGTTTCGCAAATAGAGGTTTAAAGTTTAAGTTTCAATTTAATCGGATTTGACGCGGCCTAATGCTCTTCCTCTAGCAATTTGACTAAAAGACAGAAAAAAAAATAATTTTCCAAATCGTTTAAAAGTTCAGGGAGTTTTGAAGTACGAAAAATAAAAAAAAAAAATAAAAATCAAAAAGACAATGGTAAGACTGTTGTAAATATAGTGATGGTAAAATTTAGCTTACAATACAAAAAAGCCTTTTCAGCAAATTGAAATACGATGAATCAAAACAATTCACATATTCCATTTGCAATTAAATGCTAAGTATATAAAGCAGAAATCTACATCAACTGACACCACACACAGTGGACCAAACACAAAAGAACGCTGATGATGAAGGTTTAGTGGCCTTCGAAAACGGCTGGCTGTTCCGTTCAACTATGTGTTGTTAGTCAGAATATTTACAACAGACTTTGGTGTTATTTGTTCATTAATAATTATCACATGTAATTTGGCTTAAAAAGCGATACGAACTTTAGCCCGTTCAAATCACAAATATAGAAAAATAAAAATAGTTTGAAAATGTTTGAAAGTTGTGTGTCGAGACTGGACTCTAAAGTCGAGCACCAGTTGGTTGTTGAGACAAAGTTAGTTACTGCCCAATTTAATACATGTAATATCGATTGAAATTTAAGTTGAAGTCAAGTGCTTCTTTATTTAATTTCCTCCCTAATTAATACAGTGCGTAAATAGTCTTAGTTCTCATTCTATACATTTTCGCTAAAAATAACACAGCTGTTTCTTATGTCTAAAACAATATATGAATTCAGCTAAAATTCCACTTATAATTCCTGCTGAGTTACTCTTCAAACTTAAATAAATATTCACCTGATTTTCACTTGAAAATCACAATTTCAATCGAATGGAAAACTCACAATTTAAATTTATTGCCATCATTTTTCAAATATCGTTCACCCCTAGCGTATACATACGAGTACATACGTAAAATATTATTAATCATACGCCTACTGCAATATATTCCAAATGAATTAATCTGCAAGCGAGTGTGTGTGTGTGTATGCGTGTGTGTGTGTGTATGCGCGTATGTTAAGTTTTTTCTTATTTTGCTATAATTGAGTAATTTTTCTTGTAGCAGCCCTTTTAAACAACATGTTTGTTTTTCTAGTAATTTATTTTAGAATTTCACTAAATTATTAAATATTTGTTTCCGTCCAATCTACTTTTTTTTACCCTTTACCAAAAAAATTGTAAAAGGGTATATATAGGTTTGTCATTCCGTTTGTGATTTCCAGAATATTAATAAGCGAGTCATAAAGTATATATATTCTGGATCCTTATGCATAGGGAAGACGAATAAGCGATGTCCGTATGTCCGTCTGTCCGTCTGTCTGTAGGTGAAACCGGTTTTCCGAAGCTCCCAGAAAATCTAGAGTCTTCGTTCTTGGACTAGTGGAATAGAAATTGTCGAAATAAGATTGGTATTGAAAATCAGCAAAATTGAGCAGACGGTTTCAGAGCTGGAAGACTTAAACTTCATTTTGCCATACAAAATAACTACCGAAAACTAGTTTTTAATAATTTTTTATTAAATAAACTTATTTTATACTTCAGTATGAATAAAATTGGTATTTCTAACTAAAAAAATTAAAAAAATTAAAAAGACGTTTCCAGGGTTGGAAAACCTTAATTTTTTTGTTATGCAAAAGTAACTTGCTAAAACAAATTTTTCCTCTTTTTTCTATAAACTAAACATATGTAATGTTCTTCAAAGAAGCAGATTGATGTAAGAAATCAGAAAAACAAAAAGGATGATTCCAGGGTTGGAAAACCTACTATTTTTGTGATGTATACAATTAACTACCGTAAACTAATTTTTTAATTATTTTTATTAAATAAACTTATTTTATACTTCACCACGAATAAAATTGGTATTTAAAATAAAAAATTAAACTTTAAAAAATTAATAATAAGGGTTGGAAAACTTTAACTTTTTTGTTATGCAAAAGTAACTTACTAAAACAAATTTTTCCTTTTCTTTATAAATTAAACATATCTTATATTTTTAAAAGAAAAAGATTGGTGTAAGAAATCACAAAAATAAAACCGGATGATTCCAGGGTTGGGAAACTGAAACTTTTTGTGATATAAACGATTAACTACCGAAAATTAATTTTTATTTTTTTTATTAAATGAACTTATTTTATACTTTAGTACGAATGAAATTGGTATTTAGAATTAAAAAATTACCTTCAAAAAATTTAAAAGATGTTTCCAGGGTTGGAAAACTTTAACTTTTTTTATACAAAAGTAACTTACTAAAGCAAATTTTTCCTTTTTCTCTATAAATTAAAGATATCTTATATTCTTGGTGTAAGATTGGTGTAAGAAATCAGAAAAATTAAAAAGGATGATTGCAGGGTTGGGAAACTTACTCTTTTTGTGATATAAAAAATTAACTACCGTAAACTAATTTTAATTTTTTTTAAATAAATAAAATTATTTTATACTTCAGTACGAATAAAATTGGTATTTCAATTTAAGAAGTTTAAAACACGTTTCCAGGGTTGGAAAACCTTACCTTTTTTTTATAGAAAAGTAACTTACTAAAGCAAATTTTCCCTTTTTCTCTATAAATTAAGGATATCTTACATTCTTAAAAGAAAGAGATTAGTATAAGAAATCAGAAAAATTAAAAAGTTTGATTTCAAGGTTGGAAAATCCGCACTTTTTGTGGTATAAAAAATTAGCTACCGAAAACTAATTTTTATTTTTTTTTATAAAATAAACTTATTTTATACTTCAATACGAATGAATTTGGTATTTCCAAAAAAAATTAAACAAATTAAAACGACGTTTCCAAGGTTGGAAAACTTTATTTTTTATACAAAAGTAACTTACTAAAACAAATTTTTTCTTTTTCTCTATAAATTAAAGATATCTTATATTCTTAAAAAAAAGATGGTGTAAAAATCAAAAAAAAAAATCAAAAAGGAGGATTTCAGGGTTGGGAAGCTTACACTCTTTGTGATATAAAAAATTAACTACAGAAAACTAATTTTTATCTATTTTTATTAAATAAACTTATTTTATGCTTAATAGCGAATAAAATTGGTATTTCAAATAAAAAAAAAACAATTAAAAAAATTAAAAAGACGATTCCAGGGTTGGAAAACTTTAACTTTTTTTGTACAAAAGTAAGTTACCAAAACAAATTTTTCCTTTTTTTATAAATTAAACATTTCTTAAATTCTTAAAAGAAAGAGAATGGTGTAAGAAATCAGAAAATCAAAAACGAAGAGTTCAGGGTAGGGACACTTGCACTTTTTTGTTATATAAAAGTAACTAAGTCTTATTAATTTTTATCTTTTCCTTTATAAATTATATATATTTTACGTTTTGGAAAGAAAAGTTAGGTATAGAAAATTATAAAAATAAAAACCACAGCTCCAGAGCTGGTAACTTTGATTTTTTTTCTGGACATTAAAGTAACTAAATAAAACATTTTTTTTGAATTTCCTTTTTTTCACTTAACACACTTTCTATATTTGTTCAAGAGCTACTAGATTGGTATAAGTAATCAGAAAAATTTAAAATGATGATTCTAGGGTTTGAAAATTATTTTTTTTTTCTTTGTACATAAAAGTAACTATGTGCTTATGTATGTATTTCTATACTACTTAAACGCACTTTGGTAAAGGGTATATAAGATTCGGCACAGGCGAATATAGCACTCTTACTTGTTTTCTGTTTGATTTAATTTCAAAACAATATTCTAAATGAGTTTAAAAATATGTATGTTTTTTTGTTTGTTAGGAATTTCATGTTCTTTTTTAGTTGATCTACTTTTGAAGACAAATGAAAAAATATGTTTAAATAAAATTAAAAGTTTTATTTTCAGCTGTTTGTGAGCATAAGGAAACAAAGCGCATTTGTTATAAATTCAGAGGCATTGCTATGCATATTTGTTATTTTTATATATTGGAACTATTATGAGTTTTTTAGTTAAAAAAATAATTGCTACACTCAAAAAAGTAATTTATTTATATTACTTTATTATATCAATTAAAATATTTGTAATATGAATTAAAAAATTAATTAAATTTTCACCTATAAATAGTTTGGTAATATCAATTAAGTTGTTCCACTCAAATTAATTAATATAATTAAAAATTTAATTGAAACAATTAAATTATTAATTGAAAACAATAATTAGTGAATACTTTTTTCTGTGTATGCAATCGGGTTTTAAAGTTCAGTATTGTTAATTCTTACTTTTTTTTATTTAATTAATTAAAGTAATTTTCCTAAGGAGACTTTAACTTTTCTTTTCTTTTTTTCTTCTTTTCTGTAGTTTGAATATAAATTTGCTTTAAAAATTTCACCTGTATCAATTTTAGGCAAATTAAATGTTAAAAATTGCACTTTAGATAAATATAAAACAAAATGTTCGTTCAAGCAAAGTTTTGCCAAGAAAATAAGTTAAAAATATAGGCAAAAATTAAATAATTTTTCATCATATTTTTTCTTGGAAATTTTTTAAAATTTTACTCTCGAGTTGAGTTTTGTTTAAGTTAAAACCATTTTAAACTTAAAAATCATTCGAAATGTAAAATAGTTAAAAATATGTTGGGCTGCTAAAACCCTAAGACACGTATTTCATCGATAACTTTATGTTTTGAGCATGTAATTTAATTACTAAAATTTGTAAGATGAATTACTCAAATAGGCCTATAACATGCTTTTCAAACATTGAGGTTTTGTATGAAATATGGCTCACAACAATTTAAGAAAACATTGTGTACTTTGTGTGTTATGCCCTAATTCAGTAAGAAGATTTAGGACGTTTTTGTTTGAAAATACTTTTGAGTTATTGTTTTTGAATTCCTCAAATTAGTTTCTTCAAAAATTATTGTTGGCTTTGATAATGAAAAATAAAAATATTATTACCATGTTTTTAAAACATAAAAATTAAATTAAAGTATTATACAATATTTTGAAAAATATATGAAAAAACATGTGTTGGATATAATGTTTGGAATAAAATCATAAAGCAAATACACGCACCTTCTAGCAGAGACTATTACTAATAATTGTTTTAAAGAATCACAACTGCGGCTTTTTTCCGTCCACAGACAAGACGGAACAATCGTCGAACAGAATTAGGGCATTAATTTAACTGGTTTTTTTTTAATTTATTATATACAATTTTATTGGGACTTATTTATGTTTTAGGTCCCATTAGAAGCTTCTTTATTTAAATATTTTTTTTTTGAAATAGTTTTTAATTTTTAGTATATTCTAATCATAAATCCAGCTAAAATTTAGTTTTTGAGAAAAAGGATATATGGGAGGTACAAATGAAACGAAACTAACAACAGAGCTAAAATGCATAGTTGTAGAAATAGTTGCTGATATTTAGTGCGTTTTAATCATAAATGCAGCTTAAATTTAGGTTTTATGAAAAAAAAGGATATATGGAAGGTAGTCTTGTCCTTGCATCGAATGAAAACAAAATTTAATGTAGTCTAATCCTAAATCCAGCTTAATGTCCCTTGACCAAATCAAATAAAATTTAGAATATTCTTAAATCGCATAGTCCGAGATGCAGCTTAAATTTAGGTTTTAAGAAAAAATGATATATGGAAGGTAGTCTTGTCCTTGCACCAAATGAAATAAAATTTATAACAGTGGTTAAACGCATATTTGTAGAAAAAAATATTAGTTTTTAGTGCGCTTTAATCGTATATGCAGCAAAAATTTAGATTTTGGGAAAAATCATATATGGGAGGTAGTCATGTCCTTGCGCCATATGAAAAAAAAAATTGCAACAGAGCTGAAAGGCGTAATTTGAAAAATATTTGAACATTTTCAATTCGCTTTAACTATAAGTGCAGCTTAAATTTAGTTTTTGAGGAAAAGGATGCATGGGAGGTAGTCAAGTCCTTGCACCAAATGAAATAAAAATTATAACAGAGGTTAAACTCATGTTTGAAGAAATAGTTATTAGTTTTTATTGCATTTTAATTATAAATGCAGCTAAAAATTTTTTTTTGAGAAAAAGGATATATGAGAGGTAGCCGTCCATGTCCTTGCAACGAATGATAAAAAATTAACAAAATAGCTTAAACACAAATTTTGAGAAATTGTTGCTAGTTCTTAGTGTAGACTAATTGTAAGTCCAGCTAAAATAAATTTTTTGAAAAAAAGAGGATATATGGAAGGTAGTAATATTCTTGCACGGAGATTGCAAAAATTACAAAAGAGCTTAAATGCATAATTATATGAATATATTTCAATTTCTAGCACAATTTAGTTATAAATGCAGCTAAAAATTTGTTTTTGAGAAAAAGGATATATGGGAAGTAGTCATGCCCTTGCACCGAACGAATTTAAATTTTTTGCTAAAACGCAAAATATATCAAGTGTTCATTAAGTTTTAGCTCATTCTAATCATAAATGTTGCTTTAGATTTAGTTTTCGGTAAAAAGGATATACATGAGATAGCCATATCCTTGCACTGAGCTGAATCGCAGAGGTAAAAAGCAGAGTTTTAGATATATTTATTAATATTGATTGTATTCTAATTATAAATGTAACTAAAGTTTAGTTTTTGCTAAAAAGGATACATGAAAGGCAGTCTTGTCCTTATATAACTTCTCTGGAATGCAAAATTTTATGAGCAAATACAAATCTCTGCAAGATTCTGATAATAATTATCAAATTGACATTTCAAGATGCAGGCTGTATGGTAGGTAGGCATGTCCTTGCACAGATTTTTTTCAAACTTAAAATTTTTCTTAGCTTAGACATTCATCTTTCTACGATAACTACTCTAGTTTTGCCGATTCACCATATGGAAACAAACCATTGTGCGTCATTTAACTTTTTTGCAGGAAGTATTCGACTTGTTGCACCACTATGCGGCGAGGGCGGAACATATTAAGAAGTCAACTTGTAATATTTCAACTGTAAATATTTCTAAGATTTTATGCAAAAATTGGCATTTGTTTCCTTATTCACTAGATCTTTCTCATCGCTACTTATCAGTTCTTGTGCTTTTTTCTTCAAAAATTTTCTTTACACTTTTCTGCTTTTATTGTATGTATTATTATTATTCAGCATAAAGCAGGCTAAGAACAAAATACAATTTTAATCACACGTAAATTGTCAGCTTCTTTTGCTGCTTATTATCTGTGTGTGTGTCTATAGGAAATCCATGAAATTCATCATGTCTACTACTGCATGCCCATTACAATAAACGGGCCGGGCCGCCTTGCTTGTGTGCGTATGAATGACAGAATATAATATACACACTTCTAGTTTTGTAAAACGAGTACACACATGTATGTATGTATGCTTGTCTGTCTGGCTTTATTTTCATTTTATACTCAAAAGATTTTCAGTCTAAGAAAATTTAAAAAAAAACATTTTTTCGGTGTTTTCTTTATATATGTATTTTATTTTTTGCTAAGCGCGTGTGTTTTTATGTATACGAATGCATAGATTTAAAATTTAAATGTATTCATAGATGTATGAGTAGTATATAGAAGAATGTGTGTTCATAAATATTTATTTTTATGTACTAGCGTTCGCATGCATGTTTATGTTCATATATAAATATGTTTGTGTATATACATACATATGTGTATTGACGTAGACGTATTTTATACATACACACATGCATACTTGTAAATATAAATTTAATACATACACGTTTAACGTTGCTGTTTATTTTGAGATGTTTGTTGCTCTTTAGTGCTACAATATTTTTGTTGTTACGTGCGCGTTTGTTTGTTTGTAGTTATTGTATGAACGAACAAACGAACGTATGAATATGCATTTCGACAATTTATTTTATGGGAGAACAGAATTAACAACAACAGTGCAAACAAAAACAAGGGATTTTCTTTTTGTCTGTTTTGTTTGCTTGTATAATTATACAATATACTTATTATAATAAGTAAATTTATTTCATATGCTACATACATATGTACATACATACATATAATGTTGGAAGTGCTGCACAGTGGTTTTAGGAAATATAAATATTCCACATATGTATGTATGTAAGTCATTTGTAACAAACTTTTCTTATCCTATTCTTAAAAGAGACCGCAAATTTAAAGAAGCCAAAAAAAGCATAAAACGTTTGATACTGGTGCAATATACTTGGTTGGGCAATTTTTAATATTGTGCAATAATATTTACAAATGTCTAAAGCGGCCAATCCATTATACAATATTATTGCATATGTTGTTGTACATTTTATTGTTTTATTGTTTTGGCACAATATTAAAAAATATATTGCCCAATTTTCGGGATAGTGAAAGAGTAAGCAACATTGAGCAATGTTGCCAGCACATTACAAAATTGTCCAGGTTGTACAATAAAAATCAAAAGTCTTTTGATATTTGCAAATATACTGTGCCACCTTCTAATATAACATACACATTGGCGATACTATAGTACAATGTAAAAATATTGCACAATTATATTGCAAGTGGGTGGGCCGCCAGTTTTTAAAAGACGAAAAACTTGAAGCGCAACGAGCCGTTTCTTACATAGACGACTATGTAAGAAATAGCGGCCATAGTACACGCCACGATTTTGTCATGAGACTTACGTAAGTAGTCTTGCCTATATATCAACCCTGTGTCAAAACCTTGTGCTGCCAACGTATGCAATAATAGTTTTTTTTAACTTTTCTAATACAAAATTATATATTCGACTTGAAAAAATGGAAAGCCGGCACTATGAAATAAGGCCCAAGGAAATAAGGCCCAAATAAGAAATGAAGTAAGCCCCAATAAAATAAAACCCAAAAAAAAAAGATTAAATAAACCAAGAAACCTAAGAGAAAGTTTATGAAAAACGCCTAATATAAATGAAATAAAAACCAATTCAAAAAGTCCAATAAATTCAGACTGAGGATAAAATAGAGCCCAAAAAAATTAAATAAAGCCCAACCAAACTCAATATGAAATAAAGCCCAAAATAAATGAAATAAGGCCGAAAAACAAATTCCTAAATTTTATTGGGCCTTATTTCACTTTCTTATTTGGGAGTTATTTCATTGGGCCTTACTTCATAGCGCCTGGAAAGCCTATTCTTGTGGCAACAAAAACAACACAACTGACTAGAGTAAACAAGGGAAATTCGGCATGAAGAATTATTTTGTTATAAAAAAATAATTGTGTTTTAAAAATTGTCTTGTTATTTGAAGAACAATAAGTTCGATTTTTCTGAATATAGCGTCACTTAAAATCCAAAAGGACGCA
The DNA here is from genome assembly GCA_949987645.1 of Tachina grossa. Lineage (NCBI taxonomy): Eukaryota > Metazoa > Arthropoda > Insecta > Diptera > Tachinidae > Tachina > Tachina grossa. The sequence continues at coordinate 37,063,469 of OX465274.1, read as the reverse complement.
ATCACAAAAAAATTCGAAATATACTTTTTGATTGATTATTAATCAAAATAAATCTTTCCTTAAAATTTTACTTACATAAATATGTTGAAAAATCACGATTTTATTCATAATTCAATTCGGCAGCTAACAAATTAATAATCTTAAATTAATAAGGGTTTTTGCTTCTCCTGTAAAAAAGTAAGAAGTGTATTTACGGCCTTTTGGAGTTTAGGTGACGATATGTAGGTTAAATTGGCTGTAGATGCATTGTCAGTATTTTATATATTCTGCTGCCCTTTGTTTTTGAGCACGACTAGAATTTTTTAATTAGTTGTTTTTTATGGGAATTGTTAAAATTAAAGTTTAAAATTTTTAAACGCACTAATAATCCCAAATTAGTACTTTACTTATTAAGTAAAATATTTTTTATTAAAAATACATTGAAATTGATTATTGAGGGGTTTAGCTGGATCCTATGCGCATTTCACTGTTGCTAATGCAGATCATCAGGGAACCTTTACCCAAAGTTTCTTAGAACAACTAGAGTTATTATATTATAAACTTTCATTTAAACAAATGAGAAGCTCAAAAAGAAATAACAAAGTTGAAACCAGAACTCAATAATATAATCAACATAAAGGGAACCTTTACCCAAAGTTTCTTAGAACAACTAGAGTTATTATGTTATAAACTTTCATTTAAACAAATGAGAATGAGAAGCTCAACAACAAATTACAAAGTTGAAACAAGAACTCAATAATCAACATGTTTTTTTATTTTCTTACTTTACCATTAATACATTGGCTGACTTTTTTTCAGCTTCAAATTGTATTTGTAAGAGTATGTAAAAAGAAAATAAATGTAAATAACAACAACAGCTATTTAAGTATAGAGTGTTGCCACACAAGTATTTTTTTGACCAGGTGCAGTCAATTTAATAATTAGTTGTTTTTTACATACTCTTACAAATACAATTTGAAGCTGAAAAAAAGTCAGCCAATGTATTAATGGTAAAGTAAGAAAATAAAAAAACATGTTGATTATGGAGTTCTTGTTTCAACTTTGTAATTTATTGTTGAGCTTCTCATTCTCATTTGTTTAAATGAAAGTTTATAACATAATAACTCTAGTTGTTCTAAGAAACTTTGGGTAAAGGTTCCCTGATGATCTGCATTAGCAACAGTGAAATGCGCATAGGATCCAGCTAAACCCCTCAATAACCAATTTCAATGTATTTTTAATAAAAAATATTTTACTTAATAAGTAAAATATTAATTTGGCATTATTAGTGCGTTTAAAAATTTTAAACTTAGAATTTTTTAATATGACGTTTTCAATGAGAAAAACCGTCATAGAAAATTTTTGGTTCTTTATTCAAGAGACCATTTCATTACTTTTTATAATTCTACTTTTGGTCGAAAATATAATATTTTTCCACGTTTCACGAATTGACATCCAACAGCAAGGTATCCATCATGGACATTTTCACTAAATATGTCGTAACTCTTTAATTTTTTGTCCGATGACAACTTTTTAACGCTCAATATGATTGGTACAAAATTTTATTAAGATGCATGTTTTAAAAAAATTTTTTGAATTTTTTTTTTGGATTAAGGGCGCTATTTGAAATAGCAAAATAAAACAAAAACCTAAAAACTTGAAATTTTTTATATCTAAAGGGCCGTAACTTATTGATTTTCTATGCATGCAGCGTATTACAATTATAGGCTATTAAAAGAAGAAAAATATTGTAGTAAAATTTGCTTAATTTAAATAAACAACTCTCAATACTTTTGGAAATATCTTTGTAAACTGCAAAAATTCATGTTTTTCGCGAGTATCTCGGAAAGGCTTCTTAAGAAAAATAAATAAAGGCCATAATCGTGCTTAGCAGCCCCGATTTAACAAAAAAAAAAATTCTCATTTTAGTTAGGTTAATTTATTTTGTGGCATAGTGCTGTATGTAATAGGGCTGTAATTGTCATATTGGACAATAAACATGGATGAAAAATTGTAAGACTTTTGAACTTTTATTTCAAAATCAAATGCCACTAAGAGCCTATTTCACCAATTCTATTTAAAGAGCAATAAGTTTCTTTTTTTTTTAAGAAAAATAACACTTAGACAACTAATGCTTACAACTATAACTAGGTGTTACCTTCTTTAAGAAAAGTATAGTAATAGAAAACAAGTGGTGAAGGAAGAGATACAGGAAAGCTTCATTTTTTTATAACTCTGCTTTTTGCACGTTTTTATTAATTCAGAGTTGCATTGCCTCTGGTGTCAATGAGGCGTATTAAGTTTTCAAAGCTGTGCTTAGTAGCCATTTCATTGTCGTTTTCATATATATATATATTTTTTTTCAATGAAAAATTACTTTTAAATGTGAATTGATATTTAAAAAGAATTGGTGAAATAGGCTCTAAGACTTTCAGAAATAATCCATTTTCTCGAATCCTTAAAATAAATTAATGCAAATTAAGTTTACTTCCATTTGAAGAATTTGGCTCATATGATGAAATTAAAAAAATCCTTTAATAGGTATTTGGGATAAATTTTGTTTGAGTTGTCATTCAAACAAGCCACTATGCAAGAGATGCCAATACGTATATAATTATAAATAATTCTGCGGCAATGAGGAAAAAGTGCTTAAGTCATATTTTACTATTTTGTACAAGAGCAGTTTTAAACTTACAAAAAGATTTTGGGAAATTGATTGAATTTACATCAAAGTAAAATGAGTTTTTTTTAGTAAAATATTAGCAATTCATGGTGCTATAACTTTTTTAGGAAAATCGCATAAATCCAGGAATACTCTGAATATAGCTTATTTACTGAAATAACGTCATAACTCAAACAATGTAACATTTTAGTTAACGATGCAGATTAATGCCCATATCGTTCTTAATATAGTGTCAAAATTTTAGGCAAATATCTTGTTTACTCAACTCTTCAAAGCAAAATAAATATTTTTTTCCATTAATTTGTGTATAAATTGAAAGCTTTAAACTCGTTTTCTTTCAAACTAGTTTTTTTTTTGAGTTATGACGTTGTTTGAACAAATGCGTGATATGTAGTTAAACTGGTTTTTTTAAACTCAAAATCCTCTTATCTCGACTTAAGCACTTTTTCCTTTTTGCCACAGAATTGTAGCCGCATAAGTGTTTGTTAAAGTAACAGAAAATTTAATTTTTTTTAAATCTAATTTGTGTGGCCCATTAACGAAAATAGAATAAAACTGCTAACACAAGCAGCTAAACCAAAAACGAAAACATGGCAAATACATACATACATACATCCATATGTACATATACATATATACATACATGTGTACGTATGTATGAATGTATGTATATAAAGGAAATACAAATTAACAAAAAAAAAAAAAAAAATTAGTGTACAATTAATTTATAATTACGTACCTACGTACTCCTCCTTTTACCATACTTTGCTTCGAATGTATATACATTAGGGTGGCAGTTATTTGTTTTTTTTTTTTTGATTTCTTCTACTCTCACCCGCCAAATGGGTTCAATTTTATGTAAAAAAAAAATACAAAAAAATTTCATACCGATAAGTTGTGTTTTAGTAGGTGCGTCCGGCCCTGAAAGTTTGCCCTCAAGCCCATAATTCAATACAATTTTTTTTTTTTTGGTTTAGTTTTACTTGGACTATATGTATATGTATGAAATAATTTAATATATATAAGCTCTTATTGTACATGCTTAAAATAAAAAATTTCCATGTAAATATAATTTTGTCACATAAAATTGTTGGTATTTTGTTGGTTATTTTCCTCATTATTTTCTAAAATAATAATTTTAGCCAAAAACTTTTTCGAGACTAATGTTATTGACTTTAAGAGCTAAAATATTGCCATATGTCATATCCTTGTAAAATGATTTTTTAAAAAGATAGTCATATGCAAAAAATTAGATTGAAAAATGCGCTTGAAGGCCAACTTTGTGGGCCGGACGCACCCCCTATGAAATTTTTTGCATAAAACTGAACCGATTTGGGGGGGGGGGGTGAGAGTAGAAGAAATCAAAAAAAAAGTCTCCATACAATTAACGGCCACTCTAATGTACACAGATAATATAGAAAGACCCTATTTTATTATAATTTTTAAAATCGAGATTTTTGCATTTTTCGATACATTAGATGATCTTCTATCGAAATATATAAGAAACTCGATGTCAAAAAAAAAAAAAAAAATCAGTTAAGCCCTTTCTATATTAACATAACGATATATATGTGTGATGCATGTGTGATGTATTTTCCACAAAGAAAAACCCCAATAATGTTTATATTAAATTTAAAACAAATTGTTTTCTTTTCAATCCTTTTCCAATATTGCGATAGCTTCTATTGTACAATTTGCTGGCTTTTCCATTGATTGTAATATTTTGTTTTGATTTTGGCGTTTCGAAAAAAGAGTAGATAAATTAGAAAACGGAAAAGAAAAGTAAATAAATTTTTAAAGAAAATTAATGGCAAAAAAAAACAACAACAACAACAACAATACGAGTATGTACATATGTATATGCGTACTTTTTGCAATAGGGAGAGTAAGATTTAAAAAAAAAAAAAAATTGAGAGAAGAAAATATTGAGCGGGAGCAGTTAGAAGTGATGGAAATATAATAAAATTTTAAAATTTATTGATGAAATAAACGAATGCAGTTGTTGTATACTCTTGGATTTTTTTGTTGGATTTTTTCTTTTGTTTGAATTTAATTTTGCTTTTCTTAAAATGATATTTATTTTCAACTTACTTATAGATCACTATGGAAAAACGACGTAATACCTTGGATCGTTTTCAACGTTTGGCATTTGGTCGCAAAACAGCAAACAATACAAACGCCTCGAACTCAGCAGCTGCCAGCAGTTCAACTAGAAATCGCAAATCTTCAGAGAAGACCGAAAAACTGCGTGAGTTGACCGAACTGTTGAGGGTGGGAGGAAATCGCTCTTCACCCACACCACCGCCAGTACCGCCACCACGTAAGCCCAGAGCAGTCATGCAATCAGCTTCACAAAGTTCGCAAAAACCCCAAACCAATGACAATTTAGCAAACACGTCAACAGTGTCGTTATTATCAACGTCATCAGCATCATCATCATCATCACCGCCACCACCACCACCACCACCACCAGCAGCTAAAGCTGCAGCGGCAATGGCAACGTTAGCAGTGCCAGAATCTTCAGTAGCTGATGTTATGTCAACTCACAGTATTGATATATTGCCAAAAGATCAAGATGAACATGCCAACAATAGCACCTTAAAATCAATTAATAATTTACAAATGCTTGAAGAAAAGGTGGAGCACCAGGGCCCCGTACAATCAAAAGTAAACATTACAGAAGATGCCAAACACACAGCAGCCGCCACTACAACCACCACAACCACCACAACCACTACTACATCAATGATACAAAAAGCATCTCCGCTCACCTCCCCCACCCTCAAGGCAAACGTCAGTCTAACCAATTTGGAATTTCTGACACAAAAGCAATTACGAGAAAAATCCACATCACCGCCTCTGCCACCAGGCGCCATAACAGAAGACAACACCGCCACCGCCAGCGCCTCTGCCGTTGATGAGGTTGATGGAGAACTGGAATTAAATGACTCGCCAAGTAGTACGCATATTGCAACGAAACTAGACAAACCAGAAGTGCGCACAGTAATTGGCTCCTATTGTCAAAAGGGCATACCATTTCGTTCAGCTTCATTTTCTGCCATTGATTATGCAGCAGGTAAATGTAAGAAATCCACTTTGAGTACCTTAAGGGATCATTTGAAACGTGAAAAATCGCTCGATTCTACCAGTCCACCCACTTCCCTATACAATAGTATTGTTGACAATCTAACGTGGCCGCGCAAAAGGATAGAGGAACCTCCACCACTAACTGATGAAAAAACGGAAGCAGGCCAGCAAACTCCTGAAAAGTCCCAACCAGATTGGATTTATATACCTTTAAAAGAGCCACCAGAACTCAGTATTAATTTATGTTATGGCCAAGACAAAACCTTAGAAGATGTCATGGAGTCGCCGGACTTATTGCCCGAGGAAGAGGTTTTCATGGCCGATACCATACAAGAAGTACCTGAAAAAGTGCAAAAGGCCTGTGTGACCACCATGGTGGCTGCTCATGCAAAAATGGAATCTCTTACCGATACTATACAATCAGACAATGACTACATCATAGATGAGTCACAACTTCCCATAACGGTTGGATCTAAAGATCTGCAAGAAGCTAAATCCGATAATTTGGTTAACAATGCTGAAGAGGAATCTATACATTTTCTTAATGCGCTCAATGATATCTTTGAGCCCAATTTGGCCACTCTGAGAGAAGAACAAATGCCTTTGGAATCTCCTCCCGATAACTTTTTGCAAACTGCTACCACTTGCCTCATACCGGTACCGGTGTATGAGTGTGCCGCCCAAGAATGGGGTATGGAAAATCCTCCACAAGAATGGGTGGAGGCTAAACCGGAAAAATTCGATGTAATACCGGAAACCATACAGCCGTTAGTATCACTGGATGCTTGCCAAATCGAAAATCCAGAAACTAAATCACTTAATAATGAAATCTTACCCACGATTTCTGTATCGCGATCATCCGATGAACTTGATGATACTGCCATACTGCGCAAACCCCAAAAAGAAAGGGAGCAAAATAATAACACAACTAATGATAATAATAAGCAGAGTAGACAAGCATCCTTCGATGATAAAGATATTAGTAAAAAGCACTGCAGCCACGAGGGCTTAGAAACGACAAGTGAGCAGCGTTCTTCCCTGGAAAATATTCCCACACGCCATAGTTCCGATGAGCGACGCAAGACTGACATGTCCAAGAGGCGTAAAGGTATTTATATAGAAAACTGGCATGATCATGCTGAAGGCGAGATTACGACTGCTGTACCAAAAACTTTGGCCTTGGATATAACAATAGCGAATCTAAATGCCATTAAGCCGGACTCACCGGACGACATAATGTACATCAACAGTCCCTTAACCGAAGAGAATCGCACACCAGCTTCCATCTATTCCTTCGATCTTAATACACCCGAAGCCGAGTGTCAAAACTCACCCATATGGACTACTTCCAAAAATAACATTATGGCTAGTTTTAGTCTACAGAGTTCAGAGGAAAGGGATGACATGCCCTTGGCCTCACCACCCGTCTCTTTAAGCACTTCGCATATCACTTTACCGCGCAATAACAAAAGTTATCCCTACTTGCGCACCGACTCGATATCGGATAATGAAAGTGATCGAACCCCACCACCTTCGCGTGATCGCACCAGTCCAGCCTTAAGTGATTATGATTTCAAACGTTATTTCAAGCGTCCTTTAAGGGGGCCTTATGGTCAGATGTTGGAGGCTGAAATGAAGAAACCAAATAAAATGCATTTCGAGGAGATTTTGGAGGACTTAAGGGAATCTGATGGGTAAGTCAAGTTATTTTTATTTTGTGATTTTATTTGCTTTTTTTAGGTGGACCAAAAGAAACTGAATATAAGTTTTATTTTTATTTCTAATAACAAATATTTTAAGTAGAAAGAAAATCTGACATAATTTATACAAAATAAAATTTTGTAAAATAGTTTAAAAGGGCAAATATTTAAATACTTTAGCCAACAATTTTAAAAATGTAGACATCATTAGCTTAATATAGAAAGGCCCTAACTCATTATTTTGTTGAAATCGAGATTTTTGCATTTTTCGATATATTATATGTTCTTCTATAGAAATATAAAAAACCCAGATTTTAAAAAAATGAGTTAGGGCCTTTCTATATTAAGATAACGTTACATATATACCTGGTGCCAGGGAAGCACCTATACGATTGGCTAGAAGGGATAAAAAAAATTATTGGCGAATAAGAACTGCTAATGATTTTTGCTTTCAACATATTCAAAATTTCGAACATTGTCGACAAAGTTTTATTTCTGCATATTCATAAAGAGGACAGACATTTTTCAAATAAATTTATATATTTTGATATTTTTTAAATTCGAAGTTGTGAGGCATGTAAGAAAGTTGTATTTTCGAAAAAAAAAATTACGAATGTCTACAGTGTGATTTCGAAAATTTTGCATTTACAGTAGATAGGGAAAGAAAGGAAGCTATCAAGGAAATATTTTAAGCAATAAAAAACATTTTCGAATCAAATTCGAAACTGTGTCAAAATTGCAAATATAGTTCAAAACGTTTTATCTTTGCATATTTATAAATAGAGGACTAAATTTTCTTATCGAAATTTCTATTCGAACTTTTAAACCAAGTGCTGACTATAAGCGGTATTTCTGATAATGTTGAAGAAAGTTTTTAATATGTTTTTGAAAATTTTGCTTGAATAGAAAAAAAAAATTACATAGAAAATAAATCAAACCCAGAAGAATATATGTATGTTCGAAATTTCGAATATGGTTGAAAAACTCTTATCTTTACTTATTTTGATTATAAAAGTGATTGGTGTTTTAAAAACTTCTTAAAAATTTTTTTTTAAGGAACTAAAAATTTAAAATTTTATCAAAAAAACAATATAAAGATACAAAGATATTGCAGAAAAATTATATTCTGTTCATATTCAGATTAAAAATTATATTTCTTATTTAGATGAGTGTTCGGTATGTAAATTCATACAGTGAAAGTTGTATTTGAAAAAGTTTTGTAATATTTTGCTAGATGTAAAGATTTGTTATATTTATTTCGAAGTGATGTCGAAATAAAAGTAGTATAATCAAAACTTGTTACATTGAGTGTTCGAGTTTCGAAAGTATGTCAGATTATTATTTCCTGCTTATATTCACATAGGTAACTATCATTATTTTGAGCTTATAAACTTATATTTTAATTCGAATATCATATATAAAATATCTTAGACGATCTTGGCGAATGTTTTCGAATGTACCATTGATGATTATTTCTTATTCACGACTCGAAATTATATTCGAGAATTTGAAGTAATGTTAGAAATGCGAGGTTAAACTATGTTCGAAAATTCGAAGTCATGTTCGGAAATTCGAAGTTCGGAACTCTGATAGAAAATAAATGCCTCCACATTTTAACATAAAATTTATTATATCGAAAAAAAAAATAAAAAATACGATATTTTAATTCGATTATTGCTAAGCAAATATATTCCATGATCTTTGCGAATGTTGGCGTTTCAATTTTGGACAAAATATTGTATTTTAATTTTTTTTGGATACACAAAACCTTAGGATTTGAGTTCGAAATTAACGATTTTGAAATTTGTTATTAATTAACGTTTTTTTTTTTAACATTGTGCTCTATGTTATGGCGAAAATGTAGTTATTTTACCCTAAATTAAAGACTTTCCAGATATATATATATTGGTTAAAACGATTCCAAGTTTGGATAATATGATTTTGTATTAATTGTTGTTTGTTTAAAAATTCGGCACGAAAATTCCTGCTTCACAAACAAGATGTTATAGCGTTTTAAAATCAGATGTGAGTTTTCGAATGTGTAAAATAAGACAAATGTAGTTAAAGCAGCCACAGCTTTACTTGCACCTATATATCTGTGGCTGTGTGTGTGTGCTTAAGTCGAGATAAGCTGATTTTGAGTTAACGATACCTCCGTAATCTCCATATTCAAAATTACCCCCAGTAAGAATCTCAATAAGTTTGTGTGATTTTTCAGGAAGTTATAGCACTATGACTTGCGACTTATGTTTTTTAGTCTTCTAATCTTTTTTGGAATAATAGCTTAATTGAGGTTATACTTAAATATAGTTATTATTTATAGTGTGTAGAATGACGTTTGCTTAAAAAAATAAAGTTAAACCGAGAATTTCCCAATTTAATGTAAAATAAAAAAAAATTCTGAAAATCGACTTGAACGCTTAAAAGTGCTGTTCTGAAAAACAGTAAAATATGACTTAAGCACTTTTTCCTTATTGCCACAGATTTATACATATATATACAACTGCTTGACAAATTTATTTTTATACAACAGACACGTGTAATTAAAATCAAGTGTACAAACTGAAAGTTTAATTCCATCTTTTAATATTTTTTTCATACCATGCAACCTTCGTGATGAGTAAATTTTTCTTCAAAATATATGTCAGGGTTTCAAGCATCTTTGATTTATCAGAAATAAAGCAAAAAATCTTATTAAATGTAAAAAAATAAAATAAAAAGCATTTAAAATGAAATTGTTAATAGTTTTCTAAATTATGCACAAATATAAGTGCAAAGAAATTTATTCAATACTAATGTCAGGCGTCAAAAGATACGGAAATGTGCCATAATTATGTTTATTTATTCAGTAATAATTATTATACTTAATTTTTTTTTCTATTACAAACATGTCTTTTAGCACTTTTATTGTTGAGATGTGCGCTTTCGCTCAAGTTGAAAAGAAAAATATTTTGTGTTATTTTTAATATTATATATGTATGCATGTGTGTAATATGTATATTTTTTAAACTAATTTCGTTACTCTGTCTTATTTTACAGTTCCATACAACCGAGGCGCCAGCGTACCACACAAGATGACGCAGGTGGTCGTTGCAATTTGCCCCACTATTCCAATACGATGCGTGTGCGTAAGACAACAAATAACACTTACTTGCCAGTGCCACAGCATACGCGTGCCGCCTCAACACCTTCACAAATTGAAAATGTCAGAAGTAGTAGTGGCAGCAGAAATGGCAACGCAGACACCGAACACTATGACGATTATGATGACGATTCTATGATTAAAGTCAAACCATTAGAGAAAAAATGTCAAAGCACTTTAGACACAACAACCATTGGCAGGGATGAATTGCTAACGACAACAACAACACCTGTTGCAATTGCTACAACAGTGGCCTCAACCATGCCATCAGTAACACTGTCATCCAAACAAACTGCAAAATCATCTAAATCATGTGCATTATTGCAACGCGAACAAAAGCGGGCCTCTTCCGAAGCTCCTGTTTCTAAGACACACAGCAAACGAAGTCAGTCAATGAGTGCCACCGAAAAGCCAACAATGACACATTTGCAACATGTTCATCAACAAAAACGTAGTCTAGACGTTACCAACAGCAGCAGTGGCAGCAACAAAACTAACAAAACCAATCACGCCAACATAAACAATAATACGGCAGCAGGCCACAAAGCTGCTGGACAAGCGAGTCAAAGCACCACAAATATCCTGCCCACGCCCGAACTATTGGCTCAATTGCTAAAAGGTTCCAGTGAGAAATTACTGTCGGAACAGCGCCAGCAGATGTATGCGGTAAGTAATTTTGGTTTTATTAATTTATTTCTATTATAAGGGGTATTTCCAATAAGAGATTTAATATGAAAAAAACAGCATTTTTAAGCGAAATCATGAAATGATTATTTAACTGTAAAGAAGAGGGTATTAATAATGAAAATCACCACTATTGGACAAAAAAAAAAAAAAATGCACAAACATCGAAAATAGAGTTGTCGAACCGGATTTTTTGGATTTTTATAAAGCGTTTTCTAAGTATTCTGCAAAAACCTTTTTGTTTGTATCGATATACTTGGCTTTTTTGCAGTTATTATTATATCTCTTAATAATCAATCAACCAGCAGTATTGTGTTCACTAAAAAGTAATATGAATGATTTTGTAATATTAATTAAAATATTTGTAATATCAATTAAAAAATTAATTAAATTTTCACCTATAAACAATTTGATAATATCAATTAAGTTTTTCCACTCAAATTAATTAATACAATTAAAAATTTAATTGAATCAATTAATTGAAAATATTAATTGGTGAATACTTTTTTCTGTGTGTTCTTTTATTTGTTAAAAACAATTTGAGGAAGTCGAACATATCAGTTTGATATAGTTAATGGCAGGTATACAAATTTAAATTTTATGAGAAATAGTTAGTCAGACTTATCACTCGTATAAATAAAATTCCCCATGAAAATTTCCGAACGTGTGAACAGTTGGTATCATGAATAAAGTGTTTGATAAGCATTTCTGAATGTTAACATAATCATACGATTGCGAAGTAATTTGACAATAAAAAAAAGAAAATTATTTGCAAAGATTTGTCGGTCGGAAAAAGCGTAAATATGTTAAGTTTTAATTTTAATGGAATTGATACGATATTAAAACCCATGTGAACGCAAATTCTTTTTGGGAAATTTTCACATGTGTAATTCATGAATAGGCTAAATAAGTTTCTCGAGATGTTCTGCAGGATGTTCTATTAGTGCCTAGTTGAACATTAGAAATAAATACTTACAGCCTTATGCACAATGAAAAACTTTATGCCATTTAGCGTAAATATATAGCCATGAATTTCTCCATGCAATTTGACATTAAAAATTGACACATAAAACTACATTATGTCCTAGCATGTTTTTTATGCTAACTGGCGAAATTCTCTTAATAATTGTATCGCAGTGTTTCAATTAACAAAAAAAAAAAAAAAAAGTAAAAGCAGTTAATTCAACACGGGTTTTAAGAAAAAAAGCAATGTGATTCCGATCACAGAGGAGATGTGTAAACATCTAGTAATTAAAATTTTTTTTTAAGTTGCAAGTACTTATGCTTTTAGTATATTTCTTAAAATTAATTAATTAAAAGTATCAAAACTTTCAATATTGTAAATACATAGGAATTTGTTGGTTTTTGTTTGTTTTATTAAACTTATTTTGTTAGTAAATGTATATGTACTGCATTAAAAAAAAATTAAAAAATTCAGTAAATTTTTACTGAAAAAGAAATTTAATTTGCATTACCAGTAAAATCGTAGGGCCGTATTCATAATAAAATTGTAGCAAGTGACAAAGTTTTTTTCATTAAAATTTTGAAACTTTTGTATGAAAAAAATTAAGCCACTTGGTAGAATTTCAATATGAATACGGGCATTACTGATTACTGAAAATTGAATGCACCTCATCATATAATAAATCATTTAGGCACTTTATACAAATTTTAGTAATCAGTAAAAATTTACTTGTTAAAAATTTTTTATTATTTTTACTGAAACTCTAGTGGTACTGGAGTGCTCATCTATGGTAAATGCCTTTACTTTTTACTTTTTAATTTTTAATTCCTGTTATTTCTCGTTTAGTTGTTGCTGTTCTTGTTGTTGTGTACGCAATGCAATTAAAATAAATTCAGTAAAGCGCGACTTTGACTCGCGCACGAAGGGTTCCGTACATTCGGTTTTGAGCATTTTTCTGATGTGGCTTTTTTTTCATTTTTAAGCTTTTTCAATTTAAACGATTTTTTCAGTTTTGTCGCTTTTTTCTCGTTTTGGCATTTTTTTTTTTTTGGGGTTTTTTTATATTCCCAATTTTTTTTATTTTGGCGATTTTTTTTCATTTTGGCGATTTTTTTCTGTTTTTGGGGTTTTTTCATTTTGGCGATTTTTTTAATTTTTGAGTTTTTTTCTGTTTTTGGGGTTTTTTGATTCAGGCGATTTTTTTATTTTGGCGATTTTTTTGTTTAAGGGGTTTTTTTAATTTTGGCAATTTTTTTTTTTATTTTGGCTTTTTTTTCATTTTGGTGAGTTTTTTCTGTTTTTTGGGTTTTTTTCCTTTTTGGCGATTTTTCCGGTTTTTCTCGATTTATTTTAGTCCTCAAATTTTTTTTTAATTTGGTGCTTTTTTCGTTTTGGCGATTTTTTTTTGTTTCTGGCGATTTTTTTAGATTTGGCGATTTTATAATTTTTTGATTTTTTAATTTTACCGTTTTTGAAAATTTCAAGAGTTTTGCTCTTATGGTTTCCAAGATACAGCAAGTTGTCAAAATTACAAAGTCAAAATTGCATTAACTGATGGAACACCTTTTAATTAAAATTTTTTTAAATTTAGTGTTAATTGTTGTAGTCTGTATAACTTTACAAATTTCAAGTGTATATATGTACATACAATTGTATGTATATTACATGAGATTTTAACACCCTTTAATTTTTAACTCTCATGTACACACTGTGTCCAAATTTCAGGTCCGTAGCTCTTACGGTTCATTTTCACCTTTGGTGTACGGAACCCTAATAAAGCAATTATCAAGTTAAATAAAACAAACAAAAACCAGCAAATGCCTATCTATGTATTTACAATAGTTTAAATAGGTTTGTATTGCTTCTTTAAAACATTAATACACTCATACATATGTAGCTCCTCACACCGATTTGACAACGCGGTGTGAATCTCAGCAAAATTTGTGATTGTATTGTGAAAAAGAATTTTACCCCCTAGCGTATAGATGTTTACACATAAAAAAATAAACAGAAAATCTGTTTTGAAACACAGCCTTTTCGAAACCCGGTTTTTAGATATGTCGAAACTTGATAACCCTAACAGCCAAGCAACTCAAATATTCCATACAATTATCCATCAAATGTTTTAATTTTCATAAATTATTAAATTAATTTATAATTAATTAATTATAAATTATTATTAAATTAAAAATTGCTAAATAACACCATGCAAGCGAGCACTTACATTTATGTATAGGTACATACATATGTATATCTATTAGAGTGGCCCACGCTTGTATGGAAAAGTAAAAGTATGGCCCAATACTTTCTCCACAAGCTTGATTTTGTTTTTTTTTAGTAAAATATATGTGTGCACCAAAAATTGGCTCAAAGGGACAATATTTAGAGGTCGCGATGAATGGCGACTTTTATGTTTCACATCTTTTATTACATGCATTTACTACTGGATTATAATTATTGTACTTGTTTATGTATTGAAGATACTTTTTCACACTTTTCTTTGACCTTTACTAGATTTACATTCGTTAAAATTCAAATATATTGATCCCTTTAACTTATTTTGAATGCAGAATTACAATAAACGAGTTTATGTTAGCAAATTTCAGAAATTCTTATTTTTCTTTCATGCGCTTACTTTCCTCGAATCAAAATAAAATACTGTAATAATAAGGGGCATCCCCTGATTTTTGTTTCAAAAGTAAAAAAAGAGTGAAGTACATTGATAATAAATACATCAAACGTTGTTGGTTGAGAGGGATTTTTTTTTATCAAAGTACAAGCCATTTTGAATGTAAGTTTTGTAAAATTTCAGTGATTTCTAATAATGTAAGTAGTGCAAAACAAGAATAATTTTTTAAATCGTTTGTTCACTTTCGTGCTATATTGGTTTGCTAACATAAGAAATGTCTGCCACTAAATCCTCGAGATTAATGAGAAGCTCACCAGGAACGTGGCTAATTGGGAATCAAATTGAACGTTTTTGTCCACCAAGCTTCCATCAAAAAGCGATGTGCTTAAACTGTTAGATTTTTATCACTTGGGGAAAAAGAGAACGCCAAATGTAGTGCATGGGATTTGAAAACGAGCAAGACTTGATTCGATCGGAAGAATAATTCGTAAGCTTTTAGGTTAATATAACATTTTGAAGGAGTCGGAAAAACAATCTCTAAAGCAGTCGGGCAAAGATAATTTATTTTTAATATACAGTTTTATTAATTCTTTATTTTTTGTTTTACTAATTATTTTTATTTTTAAATAAACAACGAATATTACCATAAAAAATCATTGTTTGTTATATTTCTATATAACACCGAAAAATCATTAAACTATCGCAACCTCTAACTATTGACCGATTGTGCTCAAATTTGGACTGAACATTTTTAAGCACTATTCGAATAGGATCAGCGTTGTGGAGCGCGAATATTCGATGCTTTTGAATTTTGGCCCACCCTAATAACAGGTGTTTTTTTAGAGGTATAGAACTTCGAATTGAAATAAAACACAAGAAAATCGTTTTAATGTCCATCAATTTGGCTTTATTGGAAGGATAATTTTATGCCATTAATGTTTAAATATGATTTCGGGCATGTGGCCGCCGCGGCTGGCTCGAATAAAGCCAATTCTACAGGTCCAATTTTCAACCACTTTTTCGAGCATATGGGGCCGTATGTTGGCAATAACGCCACGAATGTTGGCTTCCAAGTCCCCTAACGTTTCTGGTTTGTTGGCGTAGACGAGCGACTTCACATATCCCCAAAGAAAATAATCCAATGGTGTCAAATGACACGATCTTGGTGGCCATTTAATAGGTCCATTCCGCGAAATTATGCGCTCATCGAATGTTTCCTTCAATAAATCGATTGTGACGTGCGCTGTGTAGCATGTAGCGCCGTCTTGTTGGAACCACAACTCATCCACATTCATGCCATCCAATTCGGGAACAAAATAGTCGGTTATCATGGCTCTATACCGGTCTCCATTAACGGTAACTGACTCTCCAGCATTATTTCGGAAGAAGTATGGCCCAATGACTCCACCAGCCCATAGAGCACACCAAACAGTCAGTTTTTGTGGATGTAATGGCATCTCAAGGGTCTCATGTGGATTCTCTTCACTCCAAATGCGGCAATTTTGCTTGTTGACGTAGCCATTCAACCAAAAATGAGCCTCATCACTGAACAAAATTTTGCGATGAAAATCAGCATCGAGATCAATCTCATTTTCGGCCCATACACCAAAACCACGACGCATTGCATGGTCTCGCGGCTTTAATTCTTGCACAAGCTGGATCTTGTAAGGTCGCAAGCCAAGATCTTTGCGCAAAATCTTCCATAAAGTTGATGGACAAAGCTCCAATTGCTGTGCACGGTGGCGAATCGATTCATTCGGGTCCTCTTCAACACTTTGCTCTACAGCGGCAATTGTTTCTTCGGTGCGCACTGTTCGACGTCTCTGCGGATGCGTATTATCACATAGAGTAAACGTAGTGCGAAAACGATCCATGGTTAACCGAATTAATTGCTCTGATGGACGATTATGTCGACCATAAAATGGACGGAGCTTGCGGTAAACTTCGCGAACTGAACCATTATTTTCGAAATAAATTTGCACGATTTGCAAGCGTTGTTCTTTTGTCAACCTGTACATGATGAAATGGCAAACCAAACTAAATATTAATCACTTGACAGCTGACAAAATGGCCGCCAGTTAAAAAAGTGATACCAACTTAAAGTTCTATACCTCAATAAAAAACACCCATTATATCTTTTTAGTAAGTTTTCCTTATTGCTAAAGAAAATTTTCCTTTTTAATTCTTGGTTGATTGGGTTATTTTCTCTCTTGATTTTTTTCGGCTTCAAGGCCGAAAAAGCTGTGCTGTTTCTCTTATACATACTTGTTATATTTGTACATACACACATACATACATATATACATACATATGTATGTATGTAGATAAGAACAGATTTTTCTTTGCATATATAAATGTAGACATGTTAATGTGTTTGATGAAAAGCTTTCTAGTTTTGCTATTCCTTGTTAGATTTTATTTTGCTTAAGGTTCCCCCCCCCCAAAATCCAAAAAAAAAACTTTACCACTAAATACTAATGAGAAACCTTTTACATAATTCAGACAAGTTTTTCTTAAGTTAAACATAAATCTATTTAAATTAATAAATACGCATTTGAATTAAACTATTTTTCATTAGTATTGAGTGGTTACGGTTTTTTTTTGGCAAATGTTTACCAAGTGTGACCGTAAATTTATGGTCATGTTTTAAATTTATTTTTATTTTTTTAAAACATATTTCTTTGGTTTTATACTATTAATATTATTCATATTAAGCGAAACTTTCATATATTAGAAGTTTCCACAAGTTTAAACCATACGCATTTTTAAGTGCACCTCCATTTACAAACTGTTAACAGTTCTTTTAGCCAAGGTCTCCTTTTTAAGAGTACAATCAAAATTCTTCTGTACGTAAAATAAATTCAAATAGTAAATTAAAATAAATAAAAATTTACTTGAAAAACGGTCTACTTATTTGTCATTTAAATGAAACAAAATTTTTATTTTTTTTTTGCACTATTATTATTTAAAATTTTTCTCAATTATTCTTGAATTATTGCAAGTTCATAATCTAACCTTGGCCACAGTAAAAGTAAGAAGTTATTAATGAACATATATTTATCTAAGAATTTTTTTAAATACTATTTTTGGAGAAAATTGCCATGGAACATATGGCCAGTAAATTTTGACGTCTGAAGATTGGAATCCAGACTCATAACCCATAACATTTTAAAGGCCATTATCTGTTCTTTAGCATGACATCTCAATGTTAGTAGTTTTAAATATAGTAAACCTATGTGCATTAGAGTGGCCGTTAGTTATATGGAGGATTTTTTTTATTTGATTTCTTATATTATCTCCCCCCAAATCGATTCAGTTTTATGTAAAAAAAAATACAAAAAATTTCATAGCCCTCAAAGTTGGCCCTCAAGCCCATATATTCAATGTAATTTTTTTTTTCTTTTTTTATACCCTTTACCAAAAAAATGGGAAAATGGTATTTATAGGTTTATCATTCCATTTGTAATTCCCATAATATTAATAAGTGAGCCATAAAGTATATATGTATATTCTGTATAGGGTTGGAAATCTATCGATGGCACTATCGATACTATCGATAGTTAACATTTTTTGTGACTATCGATGTTTGAATTCTGCCATCGACTAAAACTTCAAAACAATCGATATTTTTAGTCACTATCGATAGTAAATGATACACAACTAAAACCAAAATATGTGAATATATTGCTTTTCATAAACAAAAATAACTGAATGACGGGAAAATTTATTCCCCTGATACAATTATTTTAATTTTGTTATTTATTAAACTGAAAAATAACATTTTATTTTATTTTGTGTTGTTTTGCTTAAAAATATTTTGTTTGGAATTTTTATTGTAAATAAATATGTACAATTTACGAGAACCATACAACTTTACGATAGTATCGTCGATATATCGATAATTTTTTTAACTTTCGATAGTCTGGAATCGACATATCGATAGAGATTTTTAAACTATTGAAAAATTTCGATAGTGACACTATCGATAGTTTTACACCTCTAATTCTAGATTCTTATGTATAGGGAAGACGACTAAGTGATGTCCGTCGGTCCGTCTGTCTGTACGTGAAATCGGCTTTCCGAAGGTCCCAGTCTTGGACTTAAACTTTGAGTGGTGTGTCAGAAATACTCTGAAAAAGATTAGTATTGAAAATAAGCAAAATCGAGCAGCCCATTTCAGAGCTGGAAAACTCAAACTTTATTTTGCCATACTAAAGTAACTACCGAAAATTTAAAGTTTTATTATTTTTTTTTATTAAATAACTTATTTTATACTTCAGTATGAATAAACTTAGTGTTTTTAATAAAAAAAATTAAAAAGACGTTTTTGGAACACTTTAAATTTTTTATACAAAATTAAATTACTAAATATTCTTGTGTAAGAAATTAGAAAAACAAAAAGCTGATTTCAGGGTTGGAAAACTTACACTTTTTGTGATATAAAAAATTAACTACCGAAAACTAATTTTTATTTTTTTTATTAGTAAATAAAATTATTTTATGCTTCAGTACGAATAAACTTCAAAGTATTTCAAATTGAAAAAACAATTAAAAAATTAAAAAACGTTTCCAGGGTTGGAGAACTTTAACTTTTTTTATACAAAAGTAACTTACTAAAACAAATATTTTCTTTTTCTCGATAAATTAAACATATCTTATGTTCTTAAAAGAAAAAGATTGGTGTAAGAAATCAGAAAAACAAAAAGGATGATTCGAGGGTTGGGAAACTAACACTTTTTGTGGTATTTTATATACCATATAACTAAGTCTAATTAATTTTTTTTCTTTTTCTTTATAAATTATATATACTTTACGTTTTGAAAATAAAATATTGGTGTAGAAAATTATAAAAATTAAAACCACAGCTCCAGAGCTGGAAACTTTGAATTTTTTTCTGGATCTTAAAGTTACTAAATAAAACTATTTTTTTAATTTGATTTTTTGATATTGTATGACGTGACGTCGCTTTTGAAAACTGCAATAAGGGTGAATGTAAAATATTTCCTAAATACAGAGTGTAGAAAAAAATATCGAAAAAAAAATTTAATCGTAAATACCGAGAAGTCACTTACTAAAAATTGCACTAGAGCAAAAAAATTATAATTTTTTTCACAAAACATATGGATATGCATGGATGTGCTCATAAATGTATCTCTATATTTATATACGCACTTTGGTGAAGGGTATTTAATATTCGGCACAGCCGAATATAGCACTCTTACTTGTTTTTGTTTAGTTTTTTTTTTACTATATGTATGTATATGTATGAAATAATTTTTCTTATTGTACATGCTTAATATAAATTATATTCATATACGACTAAATATAATTTTGGTATATATAATTTTTGGTAATTTGTTGGTTATTTTCTTGATTATTTCCTGAACTATTTATTTTTGCAAAAAACTTTCTGTGAGACTAATATTGTAGACTAATGGAGCTAAAATATTGCCATATACATAACAATTAATAATTACATCGAAAATGAGCTTGATGGCCAACTTTGAGGGGCGGGCGCACTCCCAAAACCACAAATTATTGCTAAGAAATATTTTTTGTACTTTTTTACCTAAAACTGAACCAGTTAGGAGGGAGAGAATATAAGAAATAAAAAAAATGGCCACTCTAAAGCTACTGTCAAACATTTGCCCAAAAAACTTTACCAACAAACACTAATGAAAAAAGTTTTGATCCAGACGCTTGTTAATCAAATTGAACAGTTTCGAACACAACTAATAGATAATGTCATAGATTCAAACACTATTAGCTATTCTTTAACTTGACAAATTTTTCTCTGAATTGAAAGATTTTTCATTAGCATTTAGTGGTTACGCTTTTTTGGGCAAATGTTTTGACAAGTGTGACCGTAGCTTGAGGTACATAATTTTGTAAAGTCAGTTTTTGCTAAATTTTCTCATTTTGAAGTCCCTATTATTTGCAAATGAACGTATAATGATTTAAGATTCCTCACTAGCGGTATTTATACCAGAGTCATCATTCATACAAAATATCAGCAAAATCGGAAGCAAAAATTTTCAAAATGTTACTTTTGTTATTTGTTATGGCTTGAATTTTCAGCGTGAGCTACGTTTTTGTTTTATCCCTCTAGTTTCTTAGGCCAATATGCTTTGAATTTTATCTAGATTTCGTTTTTTCTAGACACCTGTTGACAAAAACAATTGAACCCCCCCCCCCCCCCCCCCCCCCCCCTTATGAATACTTATAATATTTTGACAGCATTAAAAAAGAATGATTAAAAATATTTCTAGCATACTTTTAGGGGTAGCATTAAAATGTCTGCTACTCTTCTTTATTAGCGGCATTCACTCTTAGTTGCATATCAGCAATTTTAGGTTATATGCAATGGGCCTTGTTCAGGAACAAATAATTGAGAGTTACAAAACTTTTAACAAAAAAGTTTCCCTACAACATTAGTTTTTAAACCTTTTGTAAATCAAAATTATTTTTTCTGAATACGACAGAACAACTTTTTGAAACAATGCGTGAGTATTGTTCCTAAGGGTTCCTTGTTTAACAAACTGATTTTAACATTTAGTTTTTGAAACACTAATGTACACAACAAACAAATAAATCCTACGTAAGCTAAAGCCGCAGAAAATATTTGAACGTCAGCGCCGCCGCTAAAAAAATATCTGTGTGGCAGAAGCATTCAACTTTTAATTTGTTTTATTAAAATTGAGATAAATGAATATAACTAAAATTTTTCACCTTAATATGTTATTGATTTTTGGGAATTTTCATTGAACTTTCTCAGGTATTTATAATTTGAGCAGTTTTCATGATTGCGCCTCCACATTGCAACTTTGTCATCTCGGGAGTTTAGTTTTTTGTTTGTTTAATAAACCAAACGAAAAATTGTTGCTTTAGCATTGCAAAGATTTACTCTATTTCCAGTATTCAATCTGAAACAGTTTTCTGTGTTGCATACGTATATGAAATCGTGTAGCATATAGACTTGCTACATCTGCAATATTCGCACCAGCAGTTTGTAACACAATAGCCCAATTCATAATTTTGTGCAAACTGTCTTGCATCGTTGCATGTGCAAAATGGTATAGTATATTGATACTCAAAACTTAGAATTGTTAAGTGCAAGACCATTTGTGAATTGAGCTAAAGTTATTAACTTAAATTTTAAATGAAAATGCTTTTGATTTTCTTAATAATTTTTTTTTGCCTTAGCGACTCTTTTTAAAGCATTGCAACATTTCCTCACACAACATTAAAAAATCATTCACAAATCAGAACAAGCAACCAATTTTATATTGACCCTACACACTAAAACTACCCACATTTATCTAGGTGGGCACTCACACACAGAGAAGAACAGACGCACACGAAAAGCCAAACCAACTTATAAATACAAAAGTTAACTGCAAAAAAAATAAAATACACAAAAATAAAAACCAAGTGCCACATGCAATTTACCACTTGTCGAATGCAAAAATCTCTACTATAAATGAATGGAAAGAAAAAAAAAAAATAAATCGTCGTGGACTACCATTGCTTGGAAGCAGAGAATAGTTTAGGCGAGGCCTGGTTAGCAGGCAAGGGGGAAGAAAACACCTTTTAAGTGGACCGAACGAAACAGCACACATAAAAGGTGGGTAAGGAAAACTGTTGCTCCTAAAGCTGACAAAGTGCTTGATAACACACGTGATAAAAGTGAGTTGGCAAGTGAAGGGAGATAGACAGAGAGAGAGAGAGCATAAAAGGAAAAGGAAAAAGAGAGTTAGAGAAACACAGATATACAATCATGGCGCATGTAGGAAGATTAAAGGAAAATATAAGAGATTTTTGGTATTTTACAGAGTTTACCATTTCTTTTTGCCGAAAGTTAAAAACACTTGGCTAGGCACCAGTGATGCCGTATTTATTTTTCAAAAATGTTCAAGTCTTATTTTTATCTAAGATATCCTTTTGGACGTTTTTTCATGTCGCAAAATTTCAAAAATAAGATAAATCTTAATTTATACTTAATATTAAATTATTTTTCAAAAATAAAATATTTTATGGTTTTATGAACCTTTTCTAAAAAACTAAAAAAAAAATATTTACGACGAAAGCTACACTTGCGCCAAAAAGGAAAATTGAAATTTAAAAAAAAAGAAAAAATCTAACAACAACTACATAAAATGTTGGGCCTTGTCGCTGTTGGCTGTTGGGCTGTTGGGCCTTGTCGACTTCGACTACGACAGTTTCGTCCTACATTAAAGAAAAAATGTTGCCGTGTTCTTTAATCTATTATTCGTAGTAATAGTCAAACTACGCCAACCACAATAAGGGGGATTATTTTGTCCACGTAAACGCCAGATTTCCAGATAAAATTTTGCAAAATTTTGGAACTTTTAATGGCAAACAAAGCCCATAGATGTAGAGAGGTCATTCTTAGGGCGACTCTGCCATTCCAGTAATAGCTTTTGCTCCTCTAGAATTATTAAAAATTGCCTGTAACGTATCTATTTCTCATGAGTAAGAGAATCACCAGTAGAAATCTACATTTGTCTTAAACTTTTTAGTGCTTATTTTTGAAGTCGGTTTAATTTTTTTAAGTTTGTTTTTAATATTTTAGTAGCAGTCTTTAATGGGCATGGCCCCCATCCACTTCTTGAAACACACAATTATATCATTCTAAGAGATGAAACTGTTTGGCGAGTTTTGTGGGAATCGGGTTAATAGAAGTAAAAGTAACTTTTCATGGGCATGGCTTCGTCCACATTTTTTTGAATACAAGTTTAAGTATTTATTACAGAACTCAATGTGTGTGACAAGTTTTTTTAAACATTTACGAAGTAGAAAGACGTAAAATATAAAATTAAATTTTAATGGGCGCAGCTCCGCCCACTTTTTTGAGCGGAGGACTTTGTCTTTTTAAGAGTTTAAGCTGTATGTCAAGTTTCGCAAAAATCAGTTAAGTACAAGCATGTGATATAGAATATTAAAATTTAATGGGCGTGTTCCGCCGACATTTTCAACTTCAAAATTGTGGTATTACAAAAACTCAAGGTGTTGATGAAGTTTCCCAGTAATCTTATCAATAAAAGACTTTAACATTTTAAATTTTAATTTCGAGCTTTCATGTTTATTGAGGTTTGAAGTAGAATGCTTTGACTAGGGAAAGGATTTTCATGTAAATACATGTTTTCTGTCGTTGGTCTTAGATCAACGTAAATAAAATATCTTTGCGAATCAACAAATTTGTGACAAAATGGCATCGATTTGTTAGTGCATATTCTTGCATATTTTATAATAAATACATATTTTTGCATATTTTGTTATAGATGTATATTTTTAATACATTTTTTAGTTTTTTCATGCTATAGGTATGTCACAAATTAAAGCAGCTACGTTCAAGTCATTTGCAAATGTGCAAGCTTTTATAAAAGAGCTTTGTGCTTTCATACAGACTAGAGTGCAACAGTCAATTAGATATCGGTGAAAACAATGCTTGCTGCTGACTTTCAAAGCTGTTTACCTCAAATGCCAAATATCAGCGTATGTGTGTTTGGACGCAGCTGATTTAAATAAATTATAAACATTGTTTCGTTCAAGGCGCTCACTTTTTTAATTGATGCTCTAAATGTAACATTTCTTTTGAGCCACCCTGTGGCGTGTTCAGCACTTTTATGTACAAATCTACGATGCAAATTTTTGTGGAACATTTTGACTCTCTTACACTTTTCCTTAAGGGTCTTTTTTATGGACAATACAATAATGTAATGGATTCAAATATTCTACAAATATATTTGTCATAACTAGGGAAAGGATTTTCATGCATTTAAAATCACGTTTTATGTACATAAAATATGCAGTATAAATATCAAAATATGTATTTAAAACTAATAAAATATGCATTTATCAACTTTTTTTTTCAACATTTAAAACATTAAAAACTTAAAAAAATCACCTTCATTGCTTTCTTAATAAACATTTTGTCATTAAAAACTTAAAAAATATAAAAAGCTCAGTTTCAATGCCTTCTTAATAAATATTTTGTCAAATCATATGGAATACAAAATAAAGTTCAGTCGAACTCTTATTTACGCACATGAATGAATAAATGTTTTTTTAATTGTCAAAGATAAATCTTTGAAGATTTTTTCTGAAAAAATTTTATGTACAAAAAATGAATGTTCTACGTCAGCAGAAGTTATTGGTGCCTACTTAAATGCTGCTATTTCGTTTGTGGAATATTCAGTTTCTAAATTTTCGTTCTTGGAACTATAAACTATTGATAAAATTTATTGCATATGTATGTATATTTTAAGTTCATAATTTTCTTGTATAACTATTTCTAATTGATGTGTTAAAGGAACGAAATAATCTAATTGGCCTATAGTGTGAACAAGAAAGCCATACTATGTGTACTTGTGATGTAACGAATGTCGAATACGAATATTTGAAACGATATTCGCGAATACGAATACGAACACGAATACGAATATTTCATATGAAATTTATAGACATTAAATTAGGGCTCTATCTACGCCTGCAATATGAAATATTAAAAAATTATTATGAAAAAGAACTTCATACTACTATTGGCGTACTTTAAAGTTAATAAAAAAAAACTACCTAAAATTTTAATGATCGCCAGTAAATAATATATGAAAATGATACAAAGCATAAATTTCTATAAAAAAATTTAATGGATTCGTACAAACTAATATTTTGATCCATTTATTTAAATTCCGTTTAGGATTTATGCATTTATTTACTTAATTTTTTTGGAAAAATATTCATATTTGTATTCGTATTAGCCTGAATTTGACGAATACGAATGCTTCGTACTCGCGTTAAAAATGGCCGAATATTCGGCAATTCGAATACGAATACGACTATTCGTGCATCACTAATGTGTACCCAAATATAAATTAGGCAGAAGGCTGTCGGATACTAAATTTTTATTAAAAAATTAAAGAAATTTTAAAGTCAAAGAACTTGCACCCATGCGCAAAAAATAGTGTGTGCTTCAAGTGTACGTTAAAACCAGTTTTTGTATATTTTTGCATATGGAGGAAAGTTTTTTTACTTTAGAATTTCTTTAATTTTATTAATATAAATTTAGTATCCGACAGCCTTCTGCCACGTTCTCCATCTAGTTACTATAGGATGTATCCGTATCATATCATTTGATATTTTTCATTAAAGGCTGAAACACTTAGGGCCATTATTACAACTTAAAGATAGTTAAAAGTAGGATTTTGTCGGTAGTATAAACTAGGTAGTATAAACTTGCCTGTAATTTTGCAAATGATAAACTTTTTATACGTCCGATAAAATCCTACTTTTAATTATCTTTAAGTTGTAATAATGGCCCTTAAAGGTGCTTTCAAAAGTACTTTATATGCACATGAAATTAATGCGGAACCAGTAGAGAGCACTGAAAAATATTACATCAACATTTTTGGGGTTAAAAGGGCTATTATACCATGCTATTTTTTTTTTTAATTTTCAATGGTATTGGTATTCTTGACTAAACCCAAAGTATATACAATATCACAAAAAATACGATCGTAAATTTTTCTCGTTTTCATCTTTTTTGTTCTGCAGCTTTTAAATACTTTACGATTAATAAAAAAAAACATTTACCTATTAGGACATTTCAAGTGCAAGTTTCTTTCTTTTATAAATTTTCAAATGGTGCAAACTTCTAATATTGAAGAATCTTCCACGTGCTACAATTGCCATTAAGGAAAAACTCTTGCACGCTTATTATGCGATCCGGCAGTGGCTAAAGTTTCACATTGATCCAATGCTTCAGAGCTACGCTACTGATTGACGTACTAGGCGCGCCTATCTGATTCGTTGCGTTCTCTCATTCAGCTAAACAATTACAAGCCAGAATGTGGATTTTTTTTTTGTGTTGGGCAGTGTAATCTTATCGCTTTAAAGCTTAAATAAGATGTGTCATAGCCACATGCTAAAATTCAATTGGTTTCTATGGTAATGACTATGGCGTTATGGCGAGTCACCTATAATCAAATACAGTTTTGTTTGGTTTGAACAGCTGTTTTCTATGTTTATGGTTGTGGCACGTCTGATTGCACCTTAAAACCTTGTTTGCTTCTTCCATGTTTCAAAGTACACACATACACAAACACACATGCATGAAAAATTCTTCAGAAGAAAAGCTTTTTTGCTGGCAAAAGCTTACTCAAATACTTCCTGTTGCTTTATTCATAATTCTACTCGTACTTTCAACTGTCGTGCGGCCCTAGTAGAAGAGTTTTCAGTTAATAATTTGCACTATTTACTTATGCTCTCAACTGGCCAAAATTAAATTCATGTGGAAAGAAAAAAAAATAATAATAATAATTGAAGCCACTTGTGCCTTTGTAGTGGAGTGTGGATCTTTTTTGTTGGCAGTGGTAGTGGCAGCAGTAGTACAAAGTAATAATTTCCAGCGGCAGCATCGGCAGCAGCAGCCACAAACCGAAGAAAAGAGGTGGTTGTTGAAGTAAATGCGAATTTCAAACATAAAATTATAACATTTCGCTGGCTTTACAGAAACGTCGGAAGAATAGCAAAATCAAATTAATTTATTTATGTTTAAGTGGAATTTTGTTTAGATTCGCCTTATATGTAATTGTAAATAAAATTGTGAAAAGCTGAAAAGAATTTAAATTAAATCTAAATTAAACAAAAGTGAAAATGTTATAAAATTGTTTAAGTATCTAAATGTGAGAAAGAATAATAGAAGAAGAAGAAGAAAAAAATCAAAAATATGCACAAATTATAAAATAAATATTAAAGAGAAATAAATCGAATTTATTTTAATATTTTTTATCAAAAAAAAGTATGA
Source organism: Tachina grossa (assembly GCA_949987645.1). Taxonomy (NCBI): domain Eukaryota; kingdom Metazoa; phylum Arthropoda; class Insecta; order Diptera; family Tachinidae; genus Tachina; species Tachina grossa. Next base: position 37,035,775 of record OX465274.1, on the reverse strand, counting down.
AGAATTTAATTTCTTTTAAATAAGCGAAAAAAAATTATGAATAGATAAAAATAAGTGTGTGAAATTAAAAAGAAAATAATGAAACTTACTGCAGAAGTTAATGGAAAATATGTAAAAAAATTAATCCCTTTTTACTTTTGTAAGGGAAAACAATTTTATTTTTTATTTCACACTTTTCCATTTCTAAATAATTTTTTTATATCTGCCCAGTCAGTACAGCTTTTCTTCTATTTGCTACATTGTGTACACACAATAATAATTGCACCTGCGTATAATGTACGGATTGATACAACCACACATGCATACACACAAAGTTTTATACAGCAGCAAGATAAAAAAAGAAAAAAAAAGTCAAGCAAACGATGCAACATGTTGATTTAAAGAGCATGACATTGATAGTTTTTGTTTAACAATTTTTTGTGTTGATGTCCTTAAATTCCATGAGGTGGTGTGTTGGTAAATAGTGCAGTGATAATAAAAGAAATTGATGCTACTGTTATGTGATGGAGAATAAAAGATTCTTCACACACACACACACACACACACACACTTGCCAACACACTTTTGCAATACCCTGCAGTCAGACTGGGGCCAAGTGTCTCTATGTCAACACTAAAATTCTAGTAGTAGTTACATTGTCTACAATTTCTCTTCTATTCGACAGTATAAAAGAAATATAAAAAAACAGATGTGGTGTATTTCTGGTGGATTTTGCAACAACTTGTCAATATACATAAATTTGTATGTACGTAAGGTATAGAAATGTACCAGTAAATGTCTGGTTGGTATGTCTCCATGTTCCCATAAGAACTATGAATTCACTACCTAGTCAATTGTTTTAGTGTTACTAGTAGATTTTCAATGACAAGCACATGCTAAATGTATATAACATAAAGTATTGTATGGGGAATAATTGTAGAGTAGTACTGGTGACAAAGTCAAAAGCGACTTAGTACATTTTCACTATTCGCACTTTCTGCAGGGTAGTTAGACAGATACTTATACATACATAATTACTTGCCACACGTCAAATAGCAGCAACTAATACAGATTAATTTGACAGGATATACTTATGTACATAACAAAATTAAGCTTATAAGGGCCAAGCTGTATTATGTGTATACGTTTTTCAACAGATTGGTTAAAAGTTTAATATTCTTAACAGTTTGGGACTTCTTTCTAAAGGGTTTGAGTAATACTGTGATTATATACATTCATTTATACAACCCTGCATGTTGCTCATTTATTGAACAACATCATAACTATAAAAAAACTTGTTTTAACATTGAAACCATAAAAACAGCTGATTTTGCGTTCACACTACAAGTTTTATAAATATAGATTTAACACACAGAATATCTAATAAATTTGTTCAAAAATAAAATTAATTAATTTTGCAGAAATAAGCAAAGTTGTTGCTGTATATTTTTTTCCTTTTTGACGTATAAACATCTATACGCTAGGGGGTAAAATTCTTTTTCACAATACAATCACAAATTTTGCTGAGATTCACACCGCGTTGTCAAATCGGTGTGAGCTACATATGTATGAGTGTATTAGTATTTGAAAGAAGCAATACAAACTTATTTAAAATATTTGCTTAATTCACAAAACCTCTTGTATCTCTGTATCGATTGTATTATCATAGTAAATACAAAAGTGTAACATTTGTTGTTTGAAATTTTCATATAAAAATGAAATACACTATTACACTTTTATTTCATATGTTTTTAAAATGTTGTATTCAGAGACAGGCTCTCTGAGAGAATTTGTATGTAGCTTGTTCTTCTTTTTTCATTAAAAATACAAAATACATTAATACACTACACAGAGGGTGTTCACAATTAAAAAACAAAAAGTGTATTTGATACACAAATACACAATAAATATTGTTGTGAATTAAGCAATTGTAACTAACTACATAGCCATTTGCTGGTTTTTGTTTGTTTTATTTAACTTGATAATCGCTTTATTAGGGTTCCGTACACCAAAGGTGAAAATGAACCGTAAGAGCTACGGACCTGAAATTTGGACACAGTGTGTAGACATTTGGCCCCTACAACAACAAAAACATGAAAGTTAAAAATTAAAGGGTGTTCCAAAACGAGCAACGAAAAATTTTAAAATCCCATGTAATATACATAAAATTGTATGTCCATACATATGTATATACACTTGAAATTTTAAAAGTTAGTGTATTTTTATACAGACTACAACAATTAGCAGTAAATTTAAAAAAATTTAAATCAATGGGTGTTCCATCAGTTAATGCAATTTTGACTTTGTAATTTTGACAACTTGCTGTATCTTGTAAACCGTAAGAGCAAAACTCTTGAAATTTTCAAAAACGGTAAAACTAAAAAATCAAAAAAATATGAAATCGCCAAATCGAAAAAAATCGCCGAAAACAAAAAAAAAATCGCCAAAACGAAAAAAGCATCAAATTAAAAAAAATTTCTAGGACTAAAATAAATCGCGAAAAACCGGAAAAATCGCCAAAAATTAAAAAAACACAAACAAAAAAAAAAAACAAAAAAAAAAAAAAAAGCCAATATGAAAAAATCGCCAAAATGCAAAAATCGCTTAAATAAAAAACCCTAAAAACCGAAAAAATCACCAAAAATGAAAAAACCCCAAAAAAGCAGAAAAAAATCGCCAAAATTAAAAAATCGCAAAAATGAAAAAAATTGCGGAAATTAAAAAACCCAAAAAGAGAAAAAAAAAAACGCAAAACGAGAAAACAACGATAAAACTGAAAAAATCGTTTAAACTGAAAAAACTTAAAAAAGGAAAAAAGCTAAATCAAAAAAATGCTCAAAACCGAATGTGCCCGAGTCAAAGTCGCACTTTACTGAATTTATTTTAATTGTAATGCGTACACAACAACAAGAACAGCAACAACTGAACGATGAATAAGAGGAATTAAAAAGTAAAAAGCAAAGTAAAAAGCTGAGCACTGCAGTACCACTAAAGTTTAGTAAAAATAATAAACATTTTTTAACAAGTAAATTTTTACTGATTACTAAAATTTTTTTCTACAATTTTTATAAATTGCCTAAATGATTTGTTATATGATGAGGTGCATTGAATTTTCAGTAATCAGTAATGCCTGTATTCATAATGAAATTCTACCAAGTGGCTAAATGTTTTTCATACAAAAGTTTCAAAATTTGAATGAAAAAACTTTGCCACAATTTTATTATGATTACGGCACTAGGATCTTACTGGTAATACAAATTAAATTTCATTAACAGTAAAAATTTACTGAATTTTTTTAGTAGTCAGTAAATTTACAGATTACTGCAATTTTTAATGCAGTACATATATGCACATATACTGCAGTGTGCCCATTTACTAACCAAATAAATTAAATAAAACAAACAAAAACCAACAAATTCCTATGTATTTACAATATTAAAAGTTTTGATACTTTTAATTAATTAATTTTAAAAAAATATACTAAAAGCATAAGTACTTCTAACTTAAAATTTTTTTTTCATTACTAGATGTTTACACATCTCCTCTGTGATCGGACTCACATTGCTTTTTTTATAAATAGAACTTATTTGACAAACAGCTGTTTTTATTTGTATGAAAATCAAGGAAACTATACAATTGGTTCTAAAATGGAAATTATTTTATACATTAAAAATTATTTTATAATTTTTAATATATAAAATTTTATAATTTTAATTATATATTAAAAATTTGATATTTGAAAAATTTATATTTTAAAATTAGTTTCTACTGGAAATGAAGTTATAAGAAATTCAGTAAAATGCGACGCGCACAATTTTTCTAAAAACTAAACACAACCATTCACATTATATTTGAGATGTTTAAAGTTGACATTTCGTCTATAAATTATTGTGTTTGTAGGAAATTCTGAGCAATAATATTTTAAATTTGCTTTATTATTTTTAATCAAAAAATTTTTTTTTTGTAAATAATTTAAAATTTTTTAAAGCAATTACTTGTGTATCAAATAATTTTTTCACGTGCCGCCACTCAATAATAACACAAAGTTGCCAGAGTTATCTGAAACTCACTGAACATACTCCATTTACTTGTTTATCGAAGTGTTCATATCTTAAGCACAAATGAGACGTTAAACACTTAAGTATGAACCAGCGTTGCCCATTTCTGTGTAATAGTACAAAATTTGTACTATTTCAAATTCCTTGCACTATTTTTGCACTATCAATTTTTTGTGTAATTTTGCACAATTTGACTTTAACTTGAAATTTATTTGCTGGTGGTTCAGCGTTGTCTATATGCATTTCATTGTTGCTGTAACAAATCATCAGTAGACTTCAACAACACATTTTGAGTAGTCACAATTCTCTTATCAAAATGTGTGGTTGAAGTCTACTGATGATTTGTTACAGCAACAATGAAATGCATATAGACAACGCTGAACCACCAGCAAATAAATTTCGAATTAAAATAAACTTCTGACAATATGTCGAGTAATAAATTTCTTAAATATTTGACTTTAACGGCATTTATGTTTCTGTGCTTAAAAGCGATAACAGCATATTATGACCTAGGACAAATTCGAGTTGTATATGCTACAAAATTCTGCAAACGAAACTTTGTACTTGCATGAAACCCCAATGTCTCTAACAAAGTTTATTATAAAGATACATAAAAACAATTCAATATTGACTTACATAAGTTTAAAATCAAATCAAAGTCTGTAATAGGGGCCAAATTATACTAAAAATATTTATAAGATTTGCTAAGAAATATTGGGTTCCATTTCATCCTCAGTTGTTTTAAGGCAATGTAAACTTCAGGATTTTCAACGATATTTCCAAGTAGGGAGCCATAATATTTTATCTCCTATTATAGCGCAATAGTAATTGAGTATTAATATCATTAGATGTAAAATCTACAAAATGTCATTTGGTGCTCCTTTCATATTCGCTTGGACTTTTAACTAATTTTAATGAAAGTATAGTTACATAAAAGTTGATTTATTAAACAAAATTGGTTATTTTTATTAAAAAATAAAAACGTGAAACTTTTTCTACAGATATATTAAATTTGTTGTAGTAGACCCAAAATTTGCACAGTCATTGAGCTAGATTATCAAAAAATAGACAATGAGTGGCGTTAAGTTAGGTTAGGTTGAAAGAGGGACAGTAAAAATTTGCCGAATCTGTTTCGGACTATATCTAACTATGCTATTATAGCATGTTGAGCGCGCTTGATAAGAAATATTGAGGAGATACCAAATAAAAACTGCACTGTGTGTAATATTTTAAGTCCTGAAAATATGTAAAACCATATACGGACACCACTACGTGATAAAAGGCAAAAAAAAGGCTTGTGTCTACCAGTTTTGCTCCTAGTCATGCTATTTTTTATGGGCCCCAAAGATTTGGGGTTTCGGTGTCATTTTTGCATTTTCTCAGGCTCATATCTTGGAAACCGATCGGAATTTTAATTTACTCTGAGGCAACTATGTAGCTCTTGCTACATAATAAAATCATATAAAATCAAGAAAACTTCATCGTCAAGATCAAAATCGAAATTTTTTTTTTTAAAAAATTAATTTTTTTTTTACTTTTTTCTCTCTGTTAAGGTCCATAGGTAGCCAACCGTTCAAAATTCAAGGGAACAATCCGTTACAAAGATATACCTAAGATCTCAATACACGACTTTGTAAAACATATGAACTTCCTAGAAATGATTCTTAACACCGTTTAGGTAGCCGCAAAGTGAATAATTTCCAAGCAAATGAAATTAAAAATTTTTCGTGAAATTTTGAGGTTGAGGACTTTCTTCTCAAATGCCTGGTTTAAATAAATATTTTATAAAATTTTTACAAAATTTAAAGAGGAAGGTGGCAATGATTTTGTGTTGAAGTAAATAAGCGATATAAATATGTAAATTTGTATATATTTACCTAACTATTTGTGAATTAGTAAAAAATTATCTCCTTTTATATTTCAACTTAAAAAAAACATATACAGCCCAATTCTGAATAGCAATTCCCCGGGAGTTTTTTCCCTTTTCCCATTCCTCCTATTATGAATTAAAATTTCCCCGGGAAAAAACTCCCCAGGAAAAAAGTAGGTATTCTGGACATAAGGGAGAGGAAGAAAAAACTCCCCGTGAAAAAAGTCGGTATTCTAAATGTGACGGAGAGGGAGAATTTGTTGAGAGTATTCTCCCCAAACATTTTGGAGGGAACTAACGCAAAAATTAAAAAAATCATATTAATAAATGTTGCAAAACAATAGTATAATCATTTATTTAGAACAAAAAGTTTAAATAAACACCGAAATGTTGTATTTTCCTTTTGTTATAACATTTTTATCTAAACCCTGCATATGCACATCAACATCAACATCATCAAACATAAATTACTTCTGTGTTCAGAACAAATACTAAAAAACTAAATCTTGCACGCATTCTTTAATTTCACATAATATGTAAATGGAAAATTTGTTTTCTTATAATATTATCAAAACCGATAAGAAAAACTTTAAAAAATTTACAATTTCCTGGCTCAGTTTTCACTCCACTTTCTCAGCACAAAGTTATTCAGCATGCCTGTGAATGATTGCACTGTTTATATAATTTTTATTTAAGCAAAAACAAATGTTATATTAACACACGATATTATTGGCAATGAAAACATAAAATTTTTATTAAATTTCTCTTTCTGAACTCTTGCGTTAGTGCAAAAAATATGTAAACATTAAACAGCTGACGCAGATTTTACTCTCTCCCGTATTTGCTTATTGCCCGGCTGTTTAGAATAGGAGGATTATTCGCCGGGAACAAATGATAAGGAAGGGAGAAAACTCCCCGGGAATATTCATAATTGGGCTGATATACTTAAATTTTTTGCACTGTTTCATTCAGTTTTGCACCATTTTAGACTTGCACCTGTGTAACTTCTTGTTCCATTGGTGGCAACGCTGGTATGAACATAAATATTATTACCTTATGTATAATTTTATTTTAAAATTTTAAGTACTTCGTAAATTTTTTTCTTTTTAGGCGCTTTTCGTTTTAGTTTTTTTTTATCGCTCTGGATGTTTTTTTTAGTTTTCGCGTTTTTTTTTCGTTTTTAACGATATTTCTTGGCTTTTGAGAATTTATATTAATTAAACGATTGGTTTTGGTATTTCTGTTGTTTTTATTTAGGCGCGTTTTCCGTTTGGGCGTTTTTTCGTTTGTGTGATTTTTTTTCCGGTTGAAAGCGTTTTTTGTTTTTGCCGATTTTTGTGGCTTACCTTTTTTACAACTTCCCAGTAAAAAAAGACACTCCAAAGAAGTCATGAAAATGTAGAGTTTGCAGTCTGGAAGTAGTTCAAATTTCGATCCGATCTAATGATTTTTACATAAGGTTGTCATTGCAAGAAGTTCTCTTTTTCGATGCCTAGTCACCGAATTAGAAGCGATTTTAAGAAAAATTTCCTTTTTTGTGTTCTATGATAATATTTTTATCTAGGAAAAAACTTTAAAAAGTTACATATTTTAACAATTCGTTTCTTTTTATACGAATTTAAGCGCGAAACAGTGTTTTCATGTAAATTTAAGCAAATAACTTCTAAATTTTAGGCCAAAATTAGTTCATAAATTTCTTTCAAAAAATCAATTTTTTGATCATTTTGGTGAGTATTTACTAAAACTATGGAAAAACTACAAGCTTTTGTGTGATTAAAATAAAGTTTTACTTGGTTTTCTGCTAACTATCGGCAAATTAAAAATATCGATTTTTTGGAAGCAATGAAATTGTGGTTCCTTCAGAATGACTTCCATTTTTTTACTGGGTTTAAGTACCCAGTAAACTTTTTTCGGTTGTTGACGATTTCTTTAGTTTTGGCGTTTTTCATTCTCTGCGCTTATTTTCGTTTTTAGTTTTTTTAATATTCTGGCGTTTTTTCGTTTTTGGGATTTTATGAGTTATTTTTTAATAAAAAGATTGCTTCTAAATTTTTGGTTTTTTTTAGTTTTAGCGTATTTTCAGTTTTGGCATTTTTTTTCATTTGTAGGATTTTTTTTGGGCTGCAAGCGATTTTTTCGTTGTTGGCGTTTTTTTTTTGGCTTTTGAGGATTTATTTTTATTTAAAGATTGTATTTAGTGGTTTTGGTTTTTTTTCGTTTTTCGGCTTTTTTAGTTTTTGGCGATTTATTTCAGTTTTTAACGATTTTTTTACTTTTGGCGGTTTTTTTTTAATACAACGATTGTTTTTAGTTGTTTTGTTTTTTTTCGGTTTGGAATTTTTGTTCGTTTTGGAATTTTGTTTAGTTTCGACTTTTTTTAATTTTTGGCGATTTTTCTGTTCTTGGCGATTTATTTTAGTTTTTTACGATTTTTTTAGTTTTGGCATTTTTTTTTTTGGTTTTAGGCATTCTTTTCATTAAGGCGATTTTTTTCTTTTGGGATTTTTTTTAAATTAAATCGTTTTTTAACATTTCAAGAGTTTGCCTCTGTTACGGTTTTCAAGATAATACAATTGTAAAATTACATAGTCAAAATTACATTAACTGATGAATACCCTTTAATTTAGGTTTTTTTTTTTAGTATCAGTGTTAAAGTTTGCATAAAAATGCAGAAAATTTCCGGTGTCCGTATATTACATTACGATATTAAAATTTTTCGTTGCTCGATTAAGAACACCCTCTATAGAAAACAGCATATGATGGACAGACGGCCAGAAAGATTGAAAGACGGAAAGAAAATTGGAAAGACGGACATCGCAGCGAAAATAATAGGGTTCTTTTTAACCTTTCCGGAAGTACATTTTGAAACTAAATTGTTTTTATCGGTGAATGCATGTCAGTCATGTCCTCTATATTCTCTTCCCAGAGAATAATGAAATAATGTTCATTGTTTTACGAGCAAAATCTTTTTTTCTCCGGAATTTGTAATTATTGTTGAGGCTGCATTAATTTTTAAGCTAAAAATATTCAATCTTCAGCTATTCTTATTAACTGCAATAAACATTATCAGCTGATTTTAGCAATTTTAACTTGGCAGCACTGTATTTAGTATAGTGAATACAGGGTTGCCTTTCATAAATTATAGTTAAAATCAATAAAAAAAAAGTTTTGAGTTGCTTTTAACAAAATCATTTTGTATGATAAAATCAGGTGTTAACAGTTAATTTTAACGTTAAAACCACGGTTTATTAAAACCATGTCAGTGTGAAAACACTATTATTACGACAAAACTAATATATTTTTCTGGTATTGCAAAACAGGTCTCTCAAAATTACTTCCAGTTGCTTATTTATCAACCCATGTATATATTAAATAAAATAGTCTGATACAATATTTATGTTACAAACCCACTCGATTTTTATTTTTAACCTGCATTGTTAAAGCTTTTTTTTCTCTCAATTTATTTGTTGTGTATGTTTTGTTTGGTCAGTTTTTAGTTCGCCATTGATTTTTTGTCATTTATTGCACAAAGACAAACTCATTCAATAAGGACACAGCACTCATATTATTTTCGATTTTGTTTTTGTGTAATATTGCATTGAATAAGTCTATCAAAGTATTGAATCAAAATTGTCAGGCATGTTGGGACACTGATTGAATTTAAACGGAATGGCACAACTAAGTGGCCCACTGCAAGAAAGAAAAGTTAGAAATAGCAGAGGACAAGTTTAACTCGATATATGCATATTTGGAATTCACTTGATTTAATTAGCCCAATTCACATGAAATTTATTGAGAGTATAGTAGCATTATTGAGAGAATATTTATTTATATGTGAGAGCACTAAATAAAATAAATTCTATTTGTCGACTGCTTTTTGGGCCTGCTGTTTTGTGTCAGTTTGTATAGAAAATACGTTTAAGCCGCAATTCTGTTTAATTATTTTAGCTAAAAAAGTAAAAATAAAATTTTAGTATTTGGAAGAACTTTAAATTTAAAAACTTTTGCTATTCGGATGATATATGACAGCTACGTCCAAACATACATACATACCGTGAAATTTTCATTTGAGGTAAACGGCTTTGAAAGCTCTTTTTTTTTCTGTTGCAATATAAGAGCAAGCATTCTTTTTGTCGAGATCTGGTTAAGGGCGATTTTTCTGGCGATAAATAAATTTGTTGGCGATTTTTCTGGCAATAAAAAATTTTATTGGCTAGTAGCTTCAAAAGTAGATAATCCCAAATTTCGTCTGCAAAAAATTAAAAGAATTTGATTTTGAGAATTTTTCTTATATTAATTAAAGTAATTAATGCGTTTTGAATTTGTATGAGAAAAATTTACAAAAAATATTTTTTGACGACTTTCTGCTAAATTTTTATACGATTGTTTTATAATTTTTTTAATTAATTATTTTATAAAAAAAACTGCATGAAACTGATATTTAGCTACTTTTGGCGATTTTTAAAATCAAGTTGGCGAAATAGGTCGGAAAAAGTCTGACAACCTTGATCTAATTGGCTGTTGTGCTCTCATTGGTGTGAAAGCACAAAAAGCTCTTTAGGAAAGTTTCATATTGTGCATATGGCTTGGACGTAGCTGATTTAAATATATACATATATCATTATTTTGACAATATAAACAAAATTAAAAATATTTTTTTATTGATTCAAATAATTTGATCATTTAAATACATACAATTTTAAAAATCTGCTTATTTGAAAGTTAATTTTCATTTACAGAACAAAAAAAAAATAAATAAAAATTAAAACCAGAATTTTTATTTATTTTCACATACACAATTTATGATACGAGTATTTACTGTGGGTTTGTAGGAACCCAAGTTTGTTCTCCTCCGCTGTAGACATAAGAGGCGTAGTGGAAATTAAATATAATCTTAACCCTGTTGCATGCAACAGCATACTGCTTTGTTACATACAAAAACTTATTCTAAGTTGAAATTGATAGAGAAAAAAAAATTAAATAAATATATAAATAACTTGAATCTTACTGTGTTTGCCACAGTAACAACAAATTTTTAAATTACCTTTGTTATACGCTTGGTAAACTTACCTGTCAGAGGAGAAGTATTACATATATATTTCACTATTTTGTTATAAATAAAAAAGCCCTGTATTTATAAAAACTTTACTTGTGAAAAGTTATGCTCACCTCCCGAGTTCATGCCAAACTGTACTCGCTTTTTTTTGGCATTTTGAACTGGCTTAAAATGAGCGATTCCTTATTCATTTAATATTTCGAAAATTGGCATAAAATCAGTAATTTTCCATAGCGGGAACTTAAAAAATTTTGTAGTATCAATTAAAAAATTAATATTGATGGAGTTAAAATTTTAATTGAAATTTTAATTACACTTCAAATTTATTTAATTAAATCAATTAAATTTTTTATTGATGTAAATACATTTTGAATAGTTTTAATTAAATTTTTAATTTAATCCATTGAATTTTTAATTGAAAGCAAAGTTTAGCGAATACTTGTTTTTTTAAGTACATCGTATTCATATGATCAACATGTATAATGCTCCGGAAATCAAGCAATATATATGACTGTAAGAACAGTAACTAGTGCTGTTATTAAATTACTTCCTACCAGAGTTAAATTTTCATTATTCAATAAATTTTTAAAGAAATACAATTTTTATAAAACCAAAAACTGCCACTAGATTTTTAAAATTTTCCACTTTTTAAAGCCAACTCTCTTATGTCCCTTGCATAATAATATTACATACATATTATGAGAGCACGCAAATATTTTCCAACAACCTTGTGTTTTGTGATAAAAGAAAACTTCTACAGCGTAGAACAAAATCATTTTAATAGTTTCAGTATGTGTACTTGAAAACTAATATATGAAGTACAAACTTAAGATTGACTGACACCTTTGTATCCGTTACCATTCCAAAAAGGAAATATCTAAAATGTGAATGCATAAAAAGAAGAACAGAAATTACACCATAATAACCTTCTTCACTTTTCATATTTTTTTTTAATTTCCTGCAAACACTCAACAAACAAAAAATATTGAAAAAGAAAGATATGTCAAATATGCAAAAGAGTACATACAAAAAGCATCCAACTCATGTGCCTTGAATAAATGTGCCCTTAATTATAAAAGTGGTGTAGTGTAAGTCACATGCATTTTTGCTTCGAAATTTTAAATAAATCTTAAAAAAACGTCAGTAAGTATTTAATAAATAGGAGATAAATTTAAATTAATCGAGACTACTACAACTCTAAATTAAAATGTTGCTCAATATAAAAATATTTTTTGATTTGTTCAAACGTAATTTACTAACTACCTCGGCCAAAGAAATATATGACTTAGACTACTTTCATAATTAAGGGCACAAATGTATGCATACATACTTTCATACATACATATGTATATACACCCAAAATAAAAATCAATCCATCCGTACTAAATCAAAGCAAAGTGTTGTCATAAGTACAGTAACTATGGATTTACTTAAATCAAGTACAGAAGGCTTGATTATTTTAATTTAATTAACTGACTGTTGTTATTCGAAACCATTGGAAAATTTTCGTCTGTCTATATCGAAAACAAAATACTCAAATTGGTTGTTGTTTTCAATATAGTTAGGCGAAAACTTTTGATTGTCTTTGATACATACATACGCAGTATTTAGCGCCTTTTCGCGTTTTGGCGATTTTTTCGGTTTTTGGCGTTTTTATAAATTTGGTGATCTTTTTTTCATTTTGGCGATTTTTTTCATTTAAGCGATTTTTTTTCATATAGGCGATTTTTTTTTAGTTTTGGTGACTTTTTCGCGTTTTGGCGATTTTTTTCGGTTTCGGCGTTTTTTTCATTTTGGCGATTTTTTCATTTTGGTGATTTTTTTCATTCAGGCGATTTTTTTAGTTTTGGCGCCTTTTTCGCGTTTCGGCGACTTTTTTCAGTTTCGGTGTTTTTTCATTTTGGCGATTTTTTAATTTTGTCGATTTCTTCGGTTTTGCCGATTTATTTTAGTGTTAGAGTTTTTTTTTTAATTTGGTGCTTTTTTTCGTTTTAGCGAATTTTTTGGTTTTTGGCGATTTTTTTTTTTTTTGGTTTGGCGATTTTATAATTTTCGGATTTTTTTAGTTTTACTGTTTTTGAAAATTTCAAGAGTTTGCCTCTTACGGTTTCCAAGATATAGCAAATTGTCAAAATTACATAGTCAAAATTTGCATTAACTGTTGGACCACCCTTTAATTTAAATTTTTTAAAATTTTAGTGTTAATTGTTGTAGTCTGTATAAAAATAAACTAATTTTATAAATTTCAAGTGTCAATATACATACATATGTACATACAATTATATGTATTTTACATTGGATTTTAACATATTTCGTTGCTCGTTTTGGAATACCCTTTAACTTTTAACTCTCATGTATTTGTTGTTGTAGCGGCCAAGGTTCTACATTTTCTGTTCAAATTTCAGGTCCGTAGCTCTTACGGTTCCTGAGAAAATAGCGTGTGACGGACAGACGGACAGTGTAACGAAAACAATAGGGTTCCTTTTCACCTTTGGTGTACGGAATCCAAAAAATGAAAACTATCATATTTTCCTCTCCTTGTTAAACTAAAATTTCCCTGTGTGAAAAGGGACTTATTAAAACCAACGCGCACACTCGATAAAAAAAACTCACATTTTTTACTTAAGCACTAAACACATTCACCACAGCAAGCTACTGGCTACAAAATGTCAAGGATAGAATACACATGTTCATATGAGAATGATTATTTTGAAGGCAACAAGGCAATAGGCTACAGGTTGTTGTTCGTGCTACATTTGTCGTTGTAGTCAAATTACGACCCTTTTCACAATGTATGATTAAGAGTTAACGTGAACTTTAACTGACAGTTCTTCATATAAAACTTGCCGTTAAAGTCCCTGTTAGCTTTAAATTGTACATTGCGAAAAGGGTCGTTAAAGTAATTTCTATTTTTTATGACTTCAAACCAAAAACAGTGTTGACAGTATAGCAAAATATCTTATACAAATTATTGCCAAGAAATATTTTTTATTGCAAAATAAAAAAGAACTTTACAAAATTTTAATTTAATTACAAAAGTAATTATATTTTTTAAAGCGAAAAATCGACAATTTGCGAAATTGCAAAATTTATAAAAACCATAATATTGATTAAGAATCGATAAAAATGTAAGTAATTCAAAAAAATCGCGAAAATTGCAAAAATTCGTAAAAAGTTACTAACATGCAAAAGGTCGGTCACTTTTATCGCGAACCTTGCAAAAAATCGCGAAAATTTGCAAAATCGGAAGCAAGCGCTAAAATTGATTAGAAATCGCGAAAGCCATCTATATATATAAAAGAGTATGTGTGTATGTATTAGGGTGATCGACTCGGTTTTTCAACCGGTTTTAAAACCCGGTTTTTTCACAATACGGTTGTCGGTTTTTTCAAAATGTTGATTTTTCGAATGTCGAATAGTCCGGTTTTTTTACAATTTAAAAACCGGCTGAATCGAATACTTTTCGATTTGTATATTTTGCGTGTTTTGTTGTTTTTCGTAAGTTTGTTTAGTGTAAAAACTCTAAGCGTTTTTTGAGCATGGCGACATTTACTGAAAGATGAAATTTAAGGGAAATTATTTTATGAGTTCATAGCAGAGGCGAATTTAATTGGCCTTATGGTGTGCAAAAAGTGTTTTTTTAGTTTTGTTGACATTTTGCTTCATATTTTATATATGTAGTTAGATATCCACCTTGTCCATACATATATATATATATATATATATATATATATATATATATATATATATAAATATATATATATACATACATATACATATACCATTAAGGAATAAACTCTACATACACCCATCATTTTTGGGGTTTGAGGAAACTTGGGTAGAAATTCAAAAAATTAATTATGTCATTATTTAGGGTGCTAATAAATATGTTTATACAAAAAATAAAAAATTCAAAAATAATTATAGTATCAATAACATATCAGACCATATTTGGATGCCATTTGTTGACGGCTTGGTACCAGAAATCACAGAATTTTCAAACAAGTTGACAACATCAAACATATTGCACGTATTTTTTCATGTATTTTATGCCTGTATGTATACTTTTTTTCTATGTATTTTGAATATTTTTGCTACTGTAGGTGTTATTATAACTATTTTTTTTATTTTTTGTATAAACATATTTATTAGCACCATAAATATTGGCATAATTAATTTTTTGAATTTCTTCCCAAATTTCCACAAACCCTAAAAATTATGGTTTTATGTAGAGTTTATTCCTCAACTGTATATTATATATACATATTTATGTACTATACATACATAACTATATGAAGTCAATTTTTATGCTTTACCTTTAATTTTTGTATTGTTTTATAGTATTTACATGAACTGTTAACTCTTTTAAATCACAACTTTTGTGAAATAATTTTCTTACTTAAAAAAACCGGTTGACCGGTTTTTCCTGAATTGTAAAAAGCGAAACCGGGGTTTTCATAATTTCAAATATTGGAACTATTCGAAAACCGGTTTCTGGAAAAAGTCGAATAATCGATCACCCTAGTATGTATGTATGTAACGTATGGACTCCAAAACGGTTGGGCCGATTTTAATGAAATTTTCAGGTAATCTTCAGAATATTCAGGCGGGTGACACTGTGAAGTCTGATTTTTTATTTTCACTCTGTGGGCGGAGGGGCGTGGCAAAATACATTTTTCATATTGCACCACCATGCCTTATATATATATTAATTTTTTTTTTTTATATATTTTTTTATATTTTTTGAAAGCTATTGTCATGTGTTTCAAAATGAGATGTCAAACTCTTAAATCGGTTATGTAGTTCTGAAGATATTTACAAAAAACCTATGTTAATAATGATCTAATATCAAAATTTTAAAACTTTCGAAATGTTGCATTAAAAAATCCGAGTTTTCGGTTTATTTACAAAATATTTACATCATTCGATAACACGATGGGGGTAGCGAAGCACACCGGGTGTAGCTAGTTAAAATATAAGAAGTTTGGAAAAACGCGAAAAAAATCGCAAGTTAGCGAAAAATTGTAAATAATAGTAAAATTCCTGAAAAAAACACATAAAGAAGTAAACTGATTTGTTTTTATATTTTTGAATAAACTTTTTTATTTTTATAAATGTGAAATATTTGAAAGCGGCACCACTGAAACATATATTTATGGTGGTGCTGCCGTCTTCAAAATGATTAAGTAGCTGGCTACCAGGTGTTTAATGCTTTAAGCATTAAACACATTCATCACAGCAGGCTTCACGAACACATGACTTCAAATGCCGGTAGCAGCATTTGCCGCCTCGTAGCCGGCTACTTAATTATTTTGGAGACGGCAGCAGCACCATCTGCAACTGATATTCAAGTACAAATACATAGTTCAGTATTGCCATTTTTATATATTTTGCATTTATAAAAATTAATTACTCATTTAAAATGTACTTATTTCACGTAAAAGTACAAAAATGAATCAATTTATTCTTAACATCAATTTTTGGATATTGTTTCTGTTAAATAATATGAAATAATTGTACAAAATCATTCATTAAACATTTTCTATTATACTGGCAATACTAAATTTTCTCACTGTAGCCAAAGACATAGAAATTAGTTTAGTTGGACTACAACGACAAAATCAGCATAGACAACAACCTGTCGCCATGTTGCCTTGCTGTCTTCAAAAGAATCATTCTCATATAAACATATGTATTCTATCCTGGACATTTGGTAGTCGCTAGCTTGCTGTGGTGAATTTGTTTCATGCATTATTCTTTAAATATTCAGAAACAGCTTCGCTGTTTAAGCCCCTCAGAAGTTTAAGCAGTACGATTCGTACTAAAAGTAAATGGAAATAAATTGAATTTAGTACGGTTTTTTTCTTTCTGTGTATGTGTATTTTTGAGGGCTTTGTATGGGTGTGTGTTTGTCTCTATTTTTCATTACTCACTTTTGGAAAACAAACTGTTGCTAGCACACTTGCCGCACAAGGAGAAATTGTGAGAATGATTAAAAAATGAAGCAACGATGGCAGTTCTTTAAAGGAATGAATTTATGTTTTCCTACTTCTAAAAATAAAAACATTTCATTCAATAAGAATTTAAAATACTGAACTTAAGCCCGATTAAGAAATTATTCCTGATTAATAGTAATTTTATTTTTAAATTTACAAATACTTTTAAGACTTCAATAATTAGTTTAGGCAGTGAGCGATAAAGCGATGTATAATATAAAGATATTTAGGGCTATCATGAATAAAATTCGGCGTGAAATTTCTGCCTTTTCCAATTAAAATTTATCGTTTTCCCTATTACTTGCTATTAGTTGGAATTGTTCCCCGGGAAAAATATCACGCGGAATTTTATTCATGATAGCCCTGATTGAGTACATTATGCTCACGAATTTACTGATTTACCGCTCTGGCAGTATATGCTAAAGCATTGTCGTGTTGATAGCTACACAGCATGAGTCCAAATAATTTTTTTTTAAATTGTGAAAATGCGCCTGCTAATATCCTTTTGTACGTCATTTTTACCATTTAAAATATCAAGGATATGGCACCCCTTACCATAACTCTGCATTCCCTGCCTTATCTTTGTTGAAAAAAAGAAATAAAACTTGTATTCATATAGTTTAGCCATATTAAACATTAAACTACTTATTTAAGTGAATTGTAGTGTATGTATCTACATAGATTTATATGAATTTATGTATGCACCTTAACATATTGAGATATGTTTGTGTGTAAATGCTTTAAATTGCAGTTTTTTCAAATACATTTCACGTTCGTTCACATACGCCACAACGGAGTTAATATAAACAATATACACTTTTAAATATCTTTTGGAAAATTTGTATAAAATACATAAATGGCAAACAAATAATTTCATACAAACAGACGCACAAAAAGAAAAACAATAATAACAATATTCTATAGGATTTTTAATCGATTTATAGAATCAACGGGAAAGTTGTGAAAGAGGAAATAGCAACGTTAAATAGCAACAGGCACAAAAAGAAAATAAAAGCAACCCAGCGGCAAATAGAATGACTAAAAAGGCCTTTTAGAAGGCATTATTTAGCAGACACAAGTATTGCTAGTCCCATTGCATACTGATTTATTTCTTACACGTGCTGTCATTGGCGACCAAGTTCTTTCACGCTTTCTGAGTCAAGAGGTCTGATTGAAGGCCTTCTTTGACAGGCTAGAAGACAGAAGAGAAGGCGTAGATTAGGAAGCCCCCCTTTACTATTGTCTGTAAAATATCTAAAGAAGAACTAAATATGGTTTTTTTTTGTATAATTTTGATTAAAAAAGCATTTTTATACAAAAATTCAGAACTTTATGCAGGGGGATAATTCCTGCACGCGAATAAGTCAGTCTTCGTTCATGAATCGAACAACCATGATGTGCAGGAGCTGTGCTTTCAACAAGACAGCACAATATGTCACACAGCTCATGCCGCAATTGATTTATTGAAGGAAACGTTTGGTAACCGCAAAGGTTTTCATTTCAGACCCGTGTGTTGACCTCCAAGATTGTGCTATTTAACGCCGCTAGACTATTTGGTATGGGGGATATGCAAGTCAACGCCAATAAGCCAAGACGACTGACCACTTGAAGGACAAAATTCGCCGTATTATTGCTAATATACGGTAAGAAATGTTGGAACAAGTAATCGAAAACTGGATTTTTAGATTAGACTGCGTCCGAGCCAGCCGTGGCGGTCATATGCCAGAAATCATATTTAAATTATAATGCCAGAAGATTATGTTTCAAATTTAAAAAGGTCATCATTTCAAACTTGTATACCTCTATAAAAGAACGGCAGTATGAAACTATTCTAAAATGTTTTTCTCTTAATTTTTTTGTTTTTATTTTCTCTTATATATTTTTTACGAGTAAAGGTAGAATTAGTAAAATCGTATCGTGATGTTGCGTGTCAGCTGACAAAAATCGTACCATATACAATGCATGTTACTAGTTATCAAATACGTGGTGGTAGCACTGCTGACGTAGGAATCTGCAGAAAACAGATTTTTCTGCAGCGAATGTCAAAAACGCCGCATTTAATGCCAGACAAAAAAAATGTGCTGAGCAAACTGTTACATTTTCTATAACTTGTGCACAAAGTTGAACGATACGGCAAGCTGTAAGGTAGAATGATACGATTGTACTAATTCTACCTTAAGAGTCTAAACACAATGCTTACGGTGCGGTGCGATTTCTAGTTGCGGGAGAGAAAAATAAACATAATACAACGGAAGACGGCGACGGCAACACTTGTCATTGTATGTTTAAATTTTTATTCATTTTTTTGTTCATACATTTTTATAAAAAATTTACTCTTTGTATTAAATATTTGGTAATGGCAGCAGGTAAAAACAAAAAATAATTAAAATTTTATACATTCGCAGATATATTTGATAAATTTTTTAAGCTTTTATATTTTATGACAAACATTTTTGAACTTCAAAATCATGTTTTTTGTTGTGAACACAGCCAATTATTCAAAAACTATGGCAACATCAGAAAGAGAAAGAGAGTCAAAAATTGAGAGAATAAGAAAGTCCACAATGAAAATAAAATAGATTTTAAATTTATGCCGTTCCGCACTGCGGGTTTTTACTTCAAAATCGTATGAAAAACCGCACCGCAATAAATTCTCGTTACATTGTGTTCAGACTCTAAACTTTTCTTTGGTTTGGTTCTTACAACGGTTTTTACGCATTTTAGAATTTTTTGCTATGATCATAAATTATAAAAAAAAATAAATTTGTATCCCTTCCCAAAAGAAGGGAATTGAGAATGTGTATGGAATTTTTTAAAAGGAACTGGGGAGATCTTACAGAAGGCTATGCTGAGAAGGCAATCATGAATGAGTATCGAATCTTAATGAAGGTCTAAGAAGGCCTTCAAAAAGGTCTGTTTAGTGAAGGCCTGTAAATTTTACCCCAGAAAATAAGTATATATGTGTACCTACTCAGATACAAATGTATGTGTGTACATGTATGTGTGTAGATGTATGTATTTATGTATATTAAACTTACCACATCTTCTCAAACATTTACTTGCCCCTCTAGTGCTCCCACAATCAAATCTATTTACAGCTTTATGTACATATACGGAAAAACTTCATGCCAGTTAGCATAAGTGCCGCCCAATTTTATATGTATGTAGTTTTACTTTATATTAATAATAATATAAGTTCTATTACTATTTCAGACATTTAAGATTGGTATTCGAGTGAAATAATATTTACAGATTTTTGGCCTTGAAATAATTATGTTATCACATAATAAAATGGCATTTTTTGTCAGTCAATTTTGACAGACATTCAATTTAGCTATTAATATTAATAGAAAAATGTAATAAATGTATGTATGTATGTATGTTATTAAACACCCAATAAGCATTTTGGCTGGAATTCAAGTGGAATTACATTTGAAATCCAGTCACAATTTCCAATTTCTATTTTTGAATTACAGTTAAAACACAGTTGAATTCAATAGCGAATCCACCAAAATTAATCACTGAATTACAGTCGAACAAAACAGTACCTTTACAGTGTAATTCCAGCCTTGCATAACAGTGTGATTCAAGTTGAACCGAACCTGTTTTTACACTTGAAGCATGGAATTGCAGTGGAATTCAAATCGAACCGCACCTGTTTTTGTACTTGAATTCATTCATCGTTAACGATGCTTTTAAAATAACAAGAAAAATGCAACCGACAGGTTTTCTTAAAATTGTTTTCTGCATATCTACCTTCACTATTGTTTTCACGATTTTAATCACTTTTTGTTTTTTTAAAAATCACTTTTTTTATTTATATTTGATTTTTTTTTTCACCAAAATTTAAATTTTATTAAAATATAAATTACTTATTTGACAAGGTTTGAACTAGTGATGCACGAATATTCGTATTCGTATTCGAATTGCCGAATATTCGGCCATTTTTAATGTGAATACGAAGCATTCGTATTCGTCAAATTCAGGCTAATACGAATACAAATATGAATATTTTTCCAAAAAAATTAAGTAAATAAATGCATAAATCCTAAACGAAATTTTAATAAATGGATAAAAATATTAGTTTGTACGAATCCATTAAATTTTTTATAGAAATTTGTGCTTTGTATCATTTTCAAATATTATTTACTGACGATCATTAAAATTTTGGGTAGTTTTTATTAACTTAAAAGTACGCCAACAGGAGTATGAATTTCCTTTTCATAACAATTCTTTAATGTTTCATAATGCAGGTGTAAATAGAACCCTAATTTAATGTCTATAAATTTTACATTAAATATTCGTATTCGTATTCGTTTTCGCGAATATGGTTTTGAATATTCGTATTCATATTCGTATTCGCGAATATCAAAAATTGACATTCGTTACATCACTAGTTTGAACATGTTGTATGTTGTTTGATTTTTTATTTCAAAATATTTTCAAACTTGAATATTATTTGAAAAAATGCTTGAATTCAACTTTCTTTCCAGTTCAATTTCAAGTGCTTGACTTTTAATTTTTTGAGTGCTTATTGCGCAATTATGCATGCAAGCATACACAGAAAAAATTTTTGTCAAGTTTATTTTTTTTAACAGAGATGGTTAATTTTATTAATTTTATTGTTGTCTTTATTTGGTTTAATGAATATATGTATGTACTTATTGTTACGTTAACATATAAAGCAGAGAACAGCAATGAGTAGTGAAAAAGTGAGTAGAGTTGAATGATGACTTATAATTTCTTGTACTTATACGCACTCATACTTATTGCAATGTTGTCTATGAATCATATTTACTCGAAAGTTTGAAGTGCGCATCGAACTCATAGTTAGCAACATTTAATACGTTTTTGATTTCCACTCTCCTTAACTGAATGCCTATGGACGATGCAAAATTAGAATGATTCACAATGCGAACTTCGCATATGAACATTAAAGTGCTCATTATGAGGTTATATGTTTCTCTGTTGTTTTTGTTTTGTTTTTTTTCAAGGAATTGAAAAAAACCCTATTTATTACTATTGTAATTATATTTACTACTTGCAAACTGCTTAACGACTAAACTTTTATCTAGGTGCACCGCAGTGCGCCAGGCCAAGTTCTGGTCAATGCACGCAGTGTGTATATTTACACAAAGCCATTCGAGCTTTTTTTTTACCCCCCTCATAACTTTGTTCCCCGCAATTGTAAAATTATGATATTTAAACCATAATTAGAATAAATTCATATAACCTCATATGCAAAGTTGGCAAGTTTTTCAATGAAAGGTTCCGGAGATATGGAGGTGCAAAAAGTGCATATTTTAAGACATACTCACTGACCACTGACCACTAACAACTGACGCACTCATCAAATTGATGAAGCACTTCCGCTATAGCTAGAGAGCTAAAATTTGGTACACGAGAAGATCTAGGTGAGCAATGAACCAGAAAAATCTGAAAACCCAAAAATCTTAACCAGGACGGCGGGGTACGCCCATAAAAATTCAAGTTTGTGCTATTAAGCTGAAATTCGATACAGAGCTAGGTCTAGATGAGAAATAGAATAAAAAAGTCTGAAAACTCAGAAATTTTGGCCAGGAGGACGGGGCTACGCCCATAAAAGTCAGTATTAAAAAAGCTAATATAAGACGCTTAATGGAAGCGTTTTTTATTGAAATTCGGCATATATACTGCAATAATGCAAGGCTATAAATTTTTTATAAGAAAACTGGGCGTTGACACGCCCATATAATTTAAACCTCATTTTAATGCCCTGCAGCTCAGCATGTTTAGGTATACTATCTATCTAGCTGTTATTATCCGTTTAAAACGAAACTAAACACGAATAATAAGCACTGACCCAAAAAAAATTTAATATTGGAAATGTGGGCGGGTTACGCCCATAAAAATTAAAACTTAAAAGTTGCGCTAAGGAGCTGAAACTTGGTATACAAGTAGGCCTAAGTGAGAAACAAACTAGAAAAATTTAAAAACCCAAAATATTTTACCAGAATGGGCGAGGCCACGCTAATATTATTTTGAACTAATTAATCTAGAAATTATATGACACCCTTACGATTACAAATTACATATACATAATATATATCTGTGATAGGTATTGTGGCAAAGAAGAACTTGGTCAAAATTTATATCTCACAACTTTTAATGGCCGAAATTTTGGATAGGAACATGGCCGTTTTTCACATTTATGTTTTTGTGAGGATATGTTTTTAGTGAAGCAGTTACAAAAAAAAAAATTAAAAAAAAACCTATGTGATAGAAAAAAAAATTAAATAAAAAAGTGGGTGGCGACCCATATTTCCTTGTTATGGGGCTGTGAGCTTTTCATGGTAAACTGCGAAGAATCTCCGAAATCAAATTTTTAATAGATATTCGAATTCAAAGTTATAACAATTCGACTTTTTGCATTTGGATATATCTTTTGCTCTCCAAAAATTTTCTCAGAGTACAAAGAGTCAAAAAAGAATGCATAAGTAACTATGCGATTGCAAATAACTTTACATATTTGCTTTGAATAATTAATAATAATAAATCTCACGTGTGACACCGAAAAACGGTATTTATTATCAGTGCAGCAAGCTCATCATATATTCACAACAAGCAGGCATATTTAATGCAATATTTTTAAAATAATAAAAAAAACTTGCTTAGAAATATCAAGCTTTATGATCAAAGAAAATTCTTAAATTAAAAAACATGAAAAATTAAAAAAAAAAAGAGAAAAATAAAGAGAGTTGACAATGGTGGAGAGAAAAATTGAAGGAAGATAAAATATTATTACAAAAGCATATCTAGAAAATAAGGATGGAATGTGGAATACACAAAACCAAACTTACAAGTGCACAAAACGTTTCCAGCAGCTATAAAAAGGTGGAGACTGTGTTGCCAAGAGACATGAAGAAAAATTTAAAAGTAGTTGAATAATTCTGTTAATTTGAAAACATTTTTATTAAGCTGGTTTAAATGTAATTTTCGTAATGGAAAAATGTCTCGTGCGACAACTCACATGCGCCTGAGATTGAAATTGTATTGAACAATGTAAATTATTTTGGAGTAAAACCACAAGCATTTTGAAGAGATATTAGTGCAAAATATTTTAAAATCAGACTGAGATTGAAATTGAACTACAAAAATATAAATAATATTTGTTATTATCTTGAAAACGAAGAATTGCTCACAATCAAGCTTAGCACATATGTATGTCAAGTGCGACATCTCACGTGCGACTGAGATTGAAATTGAATTAAAAAAATATAAAGAATTTTTAAGTAAATCATTTTAAACAACAGCATTTTAAAATTAGTCAGGGTTCGCTGGTCTCAGCGTTTTAAGTGTTGATCGCAAAAAGAATGTCTTAGATTTCGCAATTATCCTGAGCACGAAAAATTACTCAAAATCAAATTTAGCATATATGTAACGTTCGAAAAGTCACTTGGGACTGTGATTTAAATTGAAATAAAAAAGATAAATCATTTTTGGATAAAGTCACAATCAGTTTAAAAAGACATTAGTGCAAAACATTTTAAAATTAGCCACTTTAGTTTTCAATGTTGTTGTCACATGCGAATGTCTTGGATTTTTACCACTATCTTGAAAACGAAAAATTACTAAAAATCAAACTTAAGACCAATTATTTGGCTAATTGAGAGCTAAATTTTTTAATATTTTTTTACTTTTAATGTGTAAGACGGTCACGTTCGAGAGCATGAAAATGCTCATATACAAAATTGAGAGTCTTCTATCCATCGAAAGGTATATGAAAAAGTTAATGTATTTTTGTCTGTATGTTTAAAAAGCTATGGTCACTTGAATAAGTGAAGCGATTTTGCTAGAATTTTGATAGTCTGTTATTGATGCTCTGGAAGCAACAATGGGCTTTATATATTTTTAAAATTCCAAAAGAGAGGAAATTTTTATTATTATTGTATTGTAATAAAATTTTTAAACTCAGGGATGTGTGTAAACTTTTCACTTCATGCCACCTATTTAAGTAAAATTTACCCGAGATCGTAACTATATAATTTAACCCAGTAAAAAAAGACACTCCAAAGAAGTCATGAAAATGTAGAGTTTGCAGTCTGGAAGTAGTTCAAATTTCGATCCGATCTAATGATTTTTACATAGGGTTGTCATTGCAAGAAGTTCTCTTTTTCGATGCCTAGTCACCGAATTAGAAGCGATTTTAAGAAAAATTTCCTTTTTTGTGTTCTATGGTAATATTTTCATCTAGGAAAAACTTTAAAAAGCTACATATTTTAATAATTCGTTTCTTTTTATACGAATTTAAACGCGAAGCAGTGTTTTCATGTAAATTTAAGCAAATAACTTCTAAATTTTAGGCCAAAATTAGTTCATAAATTTCTTTCAAAAAATCGGTTTTTTGAACATTTTGGTGAGTATTTACTAAAACTATGGAAAGGTTTTGTGTGATTAAAATAAACTTTTACTTGGTTTTCTGCTAACTATCGGCAAATTAAAAATATCGATTTTTTGGAAGCAATGAAAATGTGGTT
The DNA here is from genome assembly GCA_949987645.1 of Tachina grossa. Classification (NCBI taxonomy): domain Eukaryota; kingdom Metazoa; phylum Arthropoda; class Insecta; order Diptera; family Tachinidae; genus Tachina; species Tachina grossa. The sequence goes on along the minus strand of OX465274.1, from coordinate 37,010,300 downwards.
CCTTCAGAATGACTTCCATTTTTTTTTACTGGAAAGTTATGGACAAGAATCTTCGCTGGTGGTATACAATTTATTAATTTTAAGATATATAGGCACTAAGTAGGGATTCCATTGCTTTAATCCAAATAAATCAAATTTCATTTGCTTATCGTATTTAGATTACAAAAAAGTAACAAAAAAGAAAATTTTTGAAAATATGATTCCAATAAATTTTTCCAATTTTGTTAGTGGAAGCTTTGTGGAAAAATTATAACTATTAAAGATGGCTCCATGTAAAATCGCCCAAAACCAAATCGCCCAAAAATGCAAATGAAAAATCGCCCAAAATTTTAAAATGAAAAATCACCCAAAAAATTAAAAATCGCCCAAAATGTTCACTATGAAAAATCACGCAAAAAAAAATTAAACATTGCCCAAAATTAAAAAACACCAGAAAAAAATTAAAATTTTTATATTAATTTCAAAAAAGAAAAGTTATAGAGAAGAGTAAATAATGTTCCTTCGTTCCCGAATTTTCTACACCATAGCGTTCCTCGACACGGCGTTGCATAATAAATATTTTCTGCCTTGCAAAGTTTTCCTACTTAAGAATGTTTTTTTGCACTGTCGGCCTTCGGCCGGGCTTAAGGTTTTTCTCCACCGTGGTGTATCCTGACACGGCGCTGCCTAAAATATTTTCTGCCTTGCAAAGTGTTCCTGCGTAAGAACGTTGTCTTGCACTGCCGGCCTTCGGCCGGCCTTAAGGATTTTTTCCACCATGGTGTTTCCCGCAGGGCGCTGCCTAATAAATATTTTCAGGGTTACAAAGTTTTCCTGCGTAAGAACGTTTTCTTATACTACCGGCCTTCGGCCGGGCTTAAGGATTTTCTCCACGATGGTATTTGGGTGTATTTTTCTCATTAATTTTTAAATGTTTGAACAATTTTGGGCGATTTTTCATATGAAAAATTACTTAAAATTTGTATGAAAAAATTTTTGGGTGATTTTTCATTTTTATTTTTGGGAGCTTTGGTTTTGGGTGATTTTTAATGGTAACATTTTTCATATGAAAAATCGCCCAAAATTTCAAAATGAAAAATCACAAAAAAAAAATGATAAATCGCCCAAAATTTTTCCATACAAAATTTTGGGTGATTTTTCATATGAAAAAACGCCCAAAAATTTTTGTAAATTTTAATTTTTTTTGCGTGATTTTTCATTTTGAAATTTTGGGAGATTTTTCATATGAAAAATTACTTAAAATTTGTATGAAAAAATTTTTGGCGATTTTTCATTTTTATGAAAAATCACCAAAAAAAAAATTAAAAATTGACCAAAATTTTTGGGCGTTTTTTCATATGAAAAATCACCCAAATTTTGTAATGAAAAATTTTGGGCGATTTTTCATTTTTATTTTTGGGCGATTTAGTTTTGGGCGATTTTTCATTGAGCCATTTAAGATAGCTTTTCTGACATTTGTTGGATTTTATAAAAAAGTTTTATTTGTAGAGAAAAATATAATTGAGCAGTATATGTTAATCAAATGATCTCTAATGATCGATTCGCTAGAAAAAATATTTCCTAGTGGACAAATTGCTGAATTTGTTATTACAGATATTATAGATAATAATAGTTAATAGAAATTGTAAAATAATGTGTTGCTAATTGAAATCTATGCATGTGCCTTTTTATTTTTAAATCAAAAAGCTCCAAAATAGTTGTTTTATTGCTTCATGAAATCTGTTTATTTCAAATTGCACTTATCTAACACTTCACTTAGTCAACAATCAGCTCGTTTATCAAACTTACAACCCATATTAACAAGATAATTACATGTGCCATTCCATTAATCAATCTATCGTGCTGTACACCAACTTGCGATGTTCTGCTTTAATATCTTTCCACCCCTTTAAGCATTTGGTTTTTGTGGTGGAATCTCTTCACTAACAAAAACCCTTAAATATTTTGACATTACTTTCAGTTGCCGAGAGCACTGCTGTGTTTGAGTTGCCTATACATACATATATATATTCACTTTGTTGCCATGTTTGCTGTACCGCTAACAAATCGATATTATGGCTAACGAATGGTTTAACCTGCTTATAGACTTTGAACCCTTTTCCCTTCTCAACGTGACGCTTTTTGTGTACAGAGAATAATGGCTTTAATGTCAAGTTAAATATTTTATAAGGTAGATAAACTGAAATACAAATAGAATTTGATTGCTGTTGTATATGAAAGGAAGATATGAAAATGTTTGTTAGAAGAGCTCAGAGTAGAACACGTTTTTGTGAAAATCAAAAGAATTGCTGATTCTCAAATAAATTATACATTTAGTGAGCTATGGTATCAATACCAATGGTATTTTTTTTTTTTTTTTTTGTAAAATTAAACGTTATTGAACTAAAATATTTTTTTTTGTGAAAATTATTCTTTAGTCACAAAGAAAAATTATTAAGGATTCTTTCACGCATGTGTGTAAATACCATTACACAACATTTTATGACATTAATTACTTTGCAAGAAATTTCATTACATTAAACGCCATCACATTACATTGAATTGAATTATAATCACAAGTTACATAACATTATGTAACATTGCCTTGCATTACATTGCATTGTGCATTATTTTACATCTGAGCCTCGTTTTGCATGGATTCTTCCTGCTTACATGGTTTCATCTTGCAATTGATTAGTGCTAGTCGCAAATTTTAGCAAGCTGGGCACCTTGCTGGTAAAGCTAATTCGAGTACGCAGAATTCAATGGCATTAGCCGTTTTTCGAAGTTAGCGCTCGTATTCGCGATGTTCCCGATTTAAATTTTGTACGCTAAAGTACTATAAAAACCATAAATTTATACTGTTTTGACCATTTTTTAATTTTAAATTTAGAAATTTTGATTAAATATGCACATCAAAAAATATAAAATTTTAGCAAAGTTTTTTTTCGCCATATTTTTTACGCGAATTTTTTTTCAGAATTTTTTTTCGCAAATTTTGTTTTTTTTTGCTTCGAGTTTGAAATTAGTTCGTTTGTACTGGATGCTTGTCTTTATTAAATAAATGGAAGAAAGGCGAGGTTGATTGTATGCCCTTACCGTAGACTGGTGCATCAGAAATAGTCTGAAAAAGATTGCTATTGAAAATCAGCAAAATCGAGCAGACGATTTCAGAGCTGGAAAACTCAAACTTTGTTTTGCCATACTAAAGTAACTACCGAAAACTAATTTTTATTACTATTTTAATTAAATAAACTTATTATATACTTTAGTATGAATAAAACTGGTATTTCTAATAAAACAAAATAAAAAAATTAAAAAGACGTTTCCAGGGTTGGAAAACTTTAACTTTTTTTATACCAACTTATACAAAATTAACTTACTAAAACAAATTTTTCTTTTTTTCTATAAACTAAATATATTTTATATTCTTAAAAGAAAGAGATTGGTGTAAGAAATCAGAAAGATCAAAAAGTATGATTCCAGGGTTGGGAAACTTGAAATTTTTGTGATATTTTATATACCATATAACTAGGTTTAATAATATATAATATAAATTATTTATATTTTACGTTTTGGAAAGAAAAATTAAAAAAAAAAAAATTAAATGCAGATTGCAGAATAAAATATACAACTTATTTCTAATATCGAAAAAAATATTTAATCGAAAAATACCGAGAGATCACTTACTAAAAATTGCATTAGAGCAAAAAAATTATAAATTTTTTAACAAAACATATGCCTATGCATGGGTGTGCTTAAGAATGTATCTCTATACTTTATATACGCACTTTGGTGAAGGGTATATAAGATTCGGCACAGCCGAATATAGCACTCTTATTTGTTTTGTTTTGGGTGTGTTCGTAAATGCATCACTGCTCTGTATCATACGTGCAAACTTTTATTTAAAATGCAATACATGTTAGCTGATAATCTGTTTTAGTAGTAATCATATTTTTACACCATATTTGAAATTTATTTGTCCGTTATCTACTTCAGTGAACCAGTCTAGATCATTTAAATTTCCATTTGCAGCTTAGTGACGCATTTACGAACATACTTTTGGCTTCATTTCGTTTCCAGATATTTTTCGTTTTGTTGCTATTTATTTTATTTTTAACGATTTCTTTTTAGTTTTTTTTCGTTTTGGCATATTTTTTCAGTTTTTAATGATATTTTCTGTTTGGCGATATTTTTATTTTAGGATTTATTTTGTTTCAACGTTTTGAAAAATTTCATGAATTTGCCTCTTACAGTTTCCAAGATACAGTGAGTTGTCAAAATAACAAATTAAAAATATGTATATTAACAGATAGAATACCCTTTAACGGCCCTTTTCACAATGTAGAATTAAAAGCTAACAGGGACTTTAACGGCAAGTTTTATATGAAGAACTGCCAGTTAAAGCTTTTGTTTACTCTTAATCATACATTGTGAAAAGGAAAGTAAGTTTAATGTTTTGAGTTTCAGTATTAATTGTTGTGGGTGTATAGATACCCAGAGAAAAAACAGCTTAAAATCAATTAAAACCATATTATATAAATAAGAAACATTAACGAATATCTAGTCATGTTGAAATTTTTTATTTCAATATAGAAAAATATTAATTTACAGTATTAATTTATTAATTTTATTTATTTTTAAGTATCTCCATATAAATTTTATATTATATTGAAAATTATGGAATTAATGTAACGCGTTTTTATTTTTAACTTGCAGCTTTTCCCTGAGTGTAGATAATTTTCCGTATATTCCACTAGAATTTCAAAATTTTTTGTTGCTCGCTTTAGAAGAACCTTTCAATTATAATTGTCATATATTTGTTGTTCTAGCGGACAAAGTTTTACATTTTCTGTGAAAATTTCAGGTCTGTAGCTCTTACGGTTCTGTACAAAAAAGCCCGTGATGGAAAGACGTAGCGAAAACAATAGCGTTCATTTTCACCTTACTTACTTTAAATCAGTTTTTTTATAAAAAATTTCAAAGGTTAAACCAACATTAACTCCTAAAATCGCTTATCAATACCGACGTTAAGCCTTAAATGACATTACATTACCCTGTATAGCATTACACTACATAAAATTAGATTAGATAACATTATGCAATATTACATTACTACATGATATTATATTATATTGTATAGAATTGCACTGTATTACATAATGTTATATTATAGTACATTACTTAACTTTACATTCCATAACAGTACATTCCGCAACATTTCATAACATAACTTTCTATCACTTAACATTACTTTGCATTACACACATACCATTACATATCATTAAATAGTCAACATTACAAAAGATAAAATTGCATTATATAATATAGCATTACAATACATTTAATTTCATTATACTACATTACATTGAATTAAATTAAATTTAATTGGACTAAAGTTACATTAAATTGCACTGCATTACCTAACATATCACTAGATTGCCCAACAATATATTAGATTTCTTTACACATATTACAAATTATTTTATTATATTTCATAAAATTATATCAGATTATCATCCCATTTAATTGGATTTTATTAAATAGCATTGCATTAAATCTCTATATCTTACATTAAATCTCTATATCTTACATTAGATTTTATTATATTACATTATGTCACATTACAATGCATTATATCGTCGCTGTTTTAACTAACTGACCTAACTGACATTTTTTTGAAAAATCAGTTAAGATACATGACTCATGACTGTAAATTTTTAAAATGTTAGCTAGATCAGTTAGTTAAAACAGCGACGATATTAGTTAGGATTACATTATATTACATTACATTGCATAGTATGCATTACATTGTGTTATATGTATTACCTAACATACCATTGAATTACATTGTTTTATTTTATATTATATTGCATTACATAACAGTGCATTACGTGCCACTATATTAAGTTATATAACATTATATTACATTGTATTACATTACATTAAGTTATATTACAACACATTATATTACTCGTACATTATATGCCATTTCAAAGTATTAACATTCCCTTAAATAACGTAACTTTCCGCTACATTACTACATCTTACATTAAAATGTTGTCTACATAGTATACAAAGTTCATATAAAAAGCTTTCATTAATAAGCTTTAACACTTCTGGGCTTATTCTATAAATTGGTATGCATGTATGTATGTTTTTTTAATCAGCTACATGTTTATGTAGTAGAGATGGGCGCGTGTCGTGTTCTTTTCGTGACACAAACACGCACGATTCAACGCGAAGTGTTCGTGACAAAAAAATCTGATTTCGTGCGTGTTCGCTTCGTTTCGTGTTGAGCAAAATTGAAACAAAAAACACGAAACCATTTTAGATGTAAAATATTTATAAATGAATTTCCAGTAGAGAAAAAATTTAAGATTTTGTATCGTCAAACTCACAACACCAGCATATTTGTTGATATTATATGGGCCTCTGATGCTTAAAGTTCTGTACGTAAACCGATAATAGCAGCTATGGTGACGGATAGTATCAGCTGGAAGTGCCAACTCGGTGACATATTTTGAAAAATGACTCTTAAAATATATCAATTAAATTTTCTGATTTTCAATACCATACCAATAATATTTACTGCGTGTTGTGGCAGTATCGTGTTGACGAAATTTTTTGCGTGCGTGTTTCGTACGTGTTGAGCGTCTTGGTATTCGTGTTCGTGTTCATGTTGTATTGGAAAAATTCGACGTGCGCCCATCTCTAGTATGTACACATTTAATTTTGCTATTGCTTAAGTGGTTGTACTAAATATTTTATATATTTTTTAGTACTTTCCTTTTTATCCATGCTGATGTTCCTGTTGTTTACTCAAGTGTAAGTGGGTTCTGTTAATGCAATTATTAAGCATTCAGTAAACTGTACTAGTTGCTAATAATAAAAATAATATATGTATATTTAATTTTAATTTTAATTTTAATAATTTTTAATACATATTTAAAGATTATAATATTAAAAAGGAACTGATTTGCTTAAATTAGGTTATATAGATTAGACAATTTTCTTGCACTACATAGAGTTGTGTGCATAAAAATAGGAGTGATTGTAATTAACTAAAATTTTATTCCAGTTTTCCTCTGTTAAATTATTGATTGATGGTTTCTTAAACGTCTATGTAAATTCATAAATTATTTAAAGAGTTGGCATGTCGTAAATATGTTATTAACTAAAATTATCTCAGAATTCACTGTTCACAATAATAGGAGTATTGAACAAAATTGTATCATTTAAACTTAACAATGAATGAGTAAATTCGCTGTTCACAATAATAGCAGCATTGAACAAAATTGTATTAACAATAATTAAAAAAGTAAAAAATTCTAGAAAAAGTTAAATTGGGTTAATATTGTGTTGAAAAATTATCCTTTATTTCTTATAACCGCATCACATATGCAGGGCATGGAGTCAACATGATGTCGACATCGACCTAGGAAAATTTGTTGCCACGCATCTTGCACGACATTCCACAACTCATTTGACTTTGACGGTCTCTTGTTTGAAACACTTTTCTTAATGTCACTCCATAGCTGTTCTATGGGATTTAAGTCAGGAAGACGCCCTTAAAAAAACTGTTAAATAACTAACAGTGTTCTGTTATGTGCAGAATATTCTTATTAGAGTTTCTGCAAAAGACTAATTACAAGAACTTTTTAAACATGAGGGATTTTCAAATGCTTTACTATAGCGAAATCTTCTAAAACAAATGCTAAACAACAATGTTTGCAAGAAATTTGTTTCAGTTCTTGCAGATATAGGAGTGAGTAAAAAGGAAAATACTTCGTTACGGGAAAAATTGTGATGCTTGCCTCTTCATACATGTACATGCATGTACATACGCACTATAGCATTGCACAGATACATCTGTTTGCACTAGTTTTGCCTGTTTTTTGTTTCTGGTATGAACAAATATGTTATTTATCGTTTTCTGTTACTAGTTGTAAATGTTGATTTTTTAAGCAATTATTGCATGGATGAGCAACGAGCAAATGAAAACAACACATTTATTTTTTTTTTGTTTTTCTAAGGCAAATAAGATACATAAAACTGCTTTTACCAAAAGTGCCTTATGATGTGTTGAGAAAAAATGTAATTGGCTGATGAATGAATGAATGAAAGTAAAATTGCACATACATATGTAAGTAAATGATACATGTACATGAAACACATGCATTTGTAATTACTCTCAGAGCAAAATTGTCTCTTTCTCTCTCTATACTTTGGCTGCGCCACAAAATAACATAACAAACGTCCGCACATACATCTGCACATCATGTATCTGTTTCAATAGTGGTTTTTTCATATGTTTGTATTACAATATGTATTTTTTGAGCAAAAACAGATCAAACAGTTGCTCAGCAGCAATACAATAAGCAATTGTTATTTGTTTTCAATTGTATTTTAATTTGGAAAAGCACGCACACACAATAACTCTTATACTAGTTCTGTCGCTCACACTACAATTATATGGCACATAACTACCATGGTATATTTGTTTTGGCTATACAAACGAGTATACAAATGCAACCCTTTAATACGCACACATTATTTTGCTGCGCACATACAAACACACACAAGCATTGACATTAGTTGTGTGAGCTTGCTTTAAAATAAATTCAGTAAAGTGCGACTCTGACTCGCTCACGAAGGGTTCCGTACGAACACTAGATATGTTTGGCGTTTTTTCAATTTGGCGATTTTTTTTCCATTTTGGAGATTTTTTTCATTATGGCGTTTTTTTTTTATTTGGGCGATTTTTTTTTGGTTTGTCGTCTCTTTCGCGTTTTGGCGATGTTTTTCGATTTTTGGCGTTTTTTTTTCATTTTGGTGATTTATTTCATTTTGGCGATTTTTTCGAATTTGGCGATTTATTTTAGTGTTAGAATTTTTTTTTATTTTGGCGATTTTTTTCGTTTTTGGCAATTTTTTTTTAATTTTTGGCGATTTTTTTTTGGTTTGGCGGTTTTATAATTTTCGGATTATTTAGTTTTCAAGTGTTTGCCTCTTACGGTTTTCAAGATATAGCAAGTTGTCAAAATTACATAGTCAAAATTGCATTAACTGATGGACCACCCTTTAATTAATTTTTTTTTTAAATTTTAGTATTATTTGTTTTAAGCACTACAACAGCATGCATGCACAATCAAGTGTTTGTGCTAGCGGTTTGGTCGTGTATGGGCATTTTGTGCGATTGTACGGTTCGCTGTAGCGATGTGAAGTAGAGTCTGATATTTTGCTGATGGTACCAGCTCGCTGGTGTGGTGTATGGTGAAATTAGCTCAGTTGAGCAAAGTTGTCATGGAGCAAACATGCATTTAAGTAATATCATTTGTTGAAATATAATTTGTTTCAATGGTAAACAGAATTTTAAAACTTTAGTTGTACATAGCTGCTAATTTTAACAACATACAGATAATAATAATTGCAACAAAATATGTGTCACTATTCACAACCACCCTTCCCGAAATTTTGTAAGAAATGAATATTGTACCAGCTTGCTGGTATGTTGTGTGGTAGGAGCATGAATGCTCAATCGCTTGACTGTGCGTGCATGCTGTTGTAGTATATGGGCCGCTTAAGGCTGGTTTTTTAGGGTTCCGTAGGCTACGCTGTCCGTCTGTCCGTCACACGGTATTTTCTTAGGAACCGTAAGAGCTACGGACCTGAGAATTAAAAATTAAAGGGTGTTCCAAAACGAGCAATGAAAAATGTTTAAATCCCATGTAATATACATACAATTTTATGTACATATGTATATTGAAACTTGAATTTTGTAAAATTAGTGTATTTTTATACAGACTAAAGCTGGTACCATCAGTAAAATATCAAACTCTACTTGACATCGCTACAGCAAACCGTACAATCAAGCAAAATGCCCATACACGACCAAACCACTGGCACAAACACTTGATTGCGCATGCATGCTGTTGTAGTGTATGGGCCCCTTTAAACACATCAACACTCAAACGTATAATATACAAAATGACAACTATACACGCATCAACACTACTTCTTTTGATTGTTTGGTACGAACAAGAAGTCTTCTCGACATCGCTTGTAAACACTCATATGCTTATTAAAGAACATCAATTCTATGGCAACAAGGCAAAAGTGCTTAAGTCATATTTTACGGTTTTGCAGCGTTTTAAGCGGTTTTAAGCGTTCAATTCGATTTTCTGAAATTTATTTCTTTTACAGTTAAATTGGGAAATTCTTTCTTAACCTTTATTTTTTCAAGCAAACATCTTTCTACACACTATAATTAGTACATTTAAGTTGAAATATATCAAAGTATAACCTAACTTAAGCTATTATTCCAAATGAGATTAGAAGTCTAAAAGTGATAAGTCGGAAATTATAGTGCTATAACTTCCTGAAAAATTACACAAATCAATTGAGATTTTGCCCAAAAGTGCTTTCCAGTATGGAGATTATGGAGGTACCATTAATTCAAAATCAGCTTATCTCGACTTAAGCTCTTTTTCCTTTTTGCCACAGATTTATTACTGGTTTAGTATAGTATGTATTCTTGTAGCATGACATATAAAAAACAAGTCCTATTTACATTTCAAGACTGTTTGCGCAGGCCTCTATTATGTATATCTCTGTTAATCAAGTTCGAATTAGTCTTCACACACATAATTAATAAAATTATGGAACACGGACTGGACAGTATAGTTTCGATAGTACTACCAAAGGCTAGTAAAACCCTATACTCAGTTCCGGTACTTTCGTTAACCATATTTTAATGGGCCTCCAAATATTCTTAAAAAAGGTGTCATCAGTATTTGTCTCACAGCTATTTCAGACTTGATGATACCGGTTAACGATATTTAGCAGTAGTTTAGCTAAGTTTCCACCGAATAAATCTTTTTAACATTATACGCCAAACAAATAACTAATTTGTGAAATTCTTTTTGCAAAAGTATAGGAACAAAGAAACATAATGACTTTCTGACTTTAAAATTTGGCAAAATTTTATCTAAGATAAAATTTAACAACTTTTGTGAACATATCAATATAATCTGAAGGTGCTTTGCATTTTGCTTTTTGCGTAAAAGCATATACACTTACTTATGTAAATGTTTATAAATGGAAGAAGTTTATATGTGTGTGTGTGGGGGGGGGGGGAGGATGGTGTTTGTTGTGTATGAGAATGGGTTTTTTGATTTTTGTTTACAAAATGCTGGCTGTTGTTGTTGTTTGTGTGTTGTGCATGCTTTTGCTGTCAAAACAATATCAACAAGTGGGTTTTGTTTTATTCTTACTATTCATACTAGTGCTTGTTTTGAAGCTGATGGAAATGCAAAAGTACTTTATGCATGCATTGCCTATGCATAGATACTCGTATACTGTACATACGCATATATGTAAAGGGTGGTTAAATTTTTAGGGCCGATGTTGATTTTGAACAAAACACAAATTATTTAGGAAATTATTGTCATTTCTTTTTATTATGATAATATTGTATGGTTCAATTATGTATGGAAGAAAATATCGGCCAAATGGCCGCCGCTACCTCGACGGCACACCTGCATCCGATGGCCCAAATTTTCAATGACGCTGAAGCATAGTTGAGGTTCTATGCCGTTAATGTGCCGAATTATCTCATCCGTTAGCTCTTCTGAATTGTTGCTGGCTTTTTGACGTACACCTTTTTTTTCAAATAGCCTCAAAAAAAGAAGTCCAATGGTGTCAAATCACATGATCTGGGCGGCCAATTGACATCGCCACCACATGAGATAACACGGCCATTGAATTTGTCGCGCAAAAGAGCCATTGCTTCGTTAGCTGTGTGGTAAGTGGCACCGCCATGTCGAAAATACATATCGTCCACATCCATATCTTCCGATTCGGGCCATAAAAAGTTCGTTACAATTTCACGATAGCGAACACCATCAACAGTAACTGCCTGACCGGCCTCATTTTGGAAAAAATACGCCTCGATGACGCCGCCAGCTCATAAACCGCACCAAACAGTCACTCTTTGTGAGTGCATTTGTTTTTCGATAATCACTCTTCGATTATCATTCGCTCAAATGCGGCAATTCTGCTTATTGAACAATCCACTTAAGTGAAAATGTGCGTCATCACTGAAGATGATTTTCTTCGAAAATTGATCCTCCACTGTTGCCATTTCTTGCCACCATTCAGGAGGCTTTAGTTCTTGAGTGAATTGTACCTTGTAAGCTTGTAAATGCAAGTCTTTATGCATAATGTTCATCAACGACGAGCGTGGGAGTTGCAATTGTTGGGCACGACGACGAGTTGAGGTGGACGGGTCTTCAGCCACACTATCGCGAACAGCAGCAATATTTTCTGCAGTACTAGCATGCACTGGTGTTTTCACATCTCCTACAGACCCGGTTTGTTAAAATTTTTCGATTGTACGCACATTTTGTCGATTGTGCTGACCGATTGATTTGAACGCTTATTTTTCATAATAAGCCTAAATAACTTAAACGCGTTGCTCGATTGTGTATCTTTCTATGGTTCAAATGTAAAATGAAATGCAGAAAAAAACTTGACGTCTAGATGTGGCTCACATTCAACATCGGCCCTTAAAATTTCATCACCCTTTACATACGAGTATGTAGGCAATATTGAATGCGAGTGAGTATATGTGAAGGTTGATTTTTTACTTAACTTTCTATTCCATGTACATACATTTAGTTCTTGATTGTTCTGTTTAATAATAATATTATGTATTTCGAAAATCATATGTAGGTATTTTTTCTTACTTATTTTTTTTTTTGTTTGTTTGTTTTAGTTTTTGCTTTCCTTCCTTTTATTGAGGCCAAAAATTCCAAGTGGTTTACAATATATATACATACATATGAGTTCCATGAGGAACTTATTCAAGGGAAAATGTACTTACATACTTACGTACATATATGAAGCAAGGTGAAGGTCCATTATAGATTTATTATTTACATATTTTTTTAGCAACCTCTTATCAGCCAGTTTTTCGAAAATGAATAAATGTACACGTGTGTTCTTTAAAAAAATAAAAGGAACGAAACCAACGTTTACATTTTTATAACATTAAATCATTTTCATGTGAGTGATAAATAAAGAGTTTTTAATTTTTATACTGTATGTAAAATTAACTGCCAGTTTATAGAAGACAACAATTTCATCTGTCTATTTTTATTTAAAATAAAAAATAAATTTTAGTACTTTTTTTCGTTTTCAATATATGTAAATGGGCTTATTGCTTATTATGCTCTCATTCAATAACTAGGTTTCATACTGATGGTCTTACGTTGATAGGTTGCAGCGAATTATTATTACCCTGCTGAAAATTTGGTGACAATTGATCCGAACGTACTCATCCTATGACTCGAGAAAATGCGAGTGTTATCAAAAGTGCGGAGAAGTGTATGGTGAAAAAAGACATATCGTATAAATGGTTACATATTCACCATTTTCGTGATGTATCGTCTTGATCTTGAGTGAATTTAATTTGGACTCAGTGCAATATTGTATTAAACGGTACTAAACATGTTCGATGTGGTTGAATACATGAACCTATCAAATATATATAATATAATATAATGTTAATTGCTCCCTCCAATGTGACTCTGGAACCAGTACCGTAACTATACTGAGATATTAACCTAAGCTTAACTGGTATTTATACGTTTGAAGCATGAGTGGCCCTGTGGTTGAGTGGGTAGTGTGCAAGCCACGCGAGGTTGTCGGTTCGAATTTTAAGAAAATTTTCTGCTAAAAAATAAATTATAGTTTCATTGTTACAGTTAAATGTTGGAGTGACATTTACACATAATTTATATTATTCTACACGGAATAGGTCCCTATGGGATATTTCAGTGACAAGTCACAAGGTGCATAAAAAGTATCAATTAACACCATCCTAGGCCATTCCCATGTAAAAATGACTGGTCCGCTTTATAGGAAGTGTTAGAATTTGGACTAGTCCCTATCACTTAGGGACCGGTCACGTGACTAGTATTGTATCAGTTCAGTTTTCTGCAGGGTTATTATGGCATCAGAGAAACTCAAAATATTTTCAGTCAAATCTATTAATACACGCAAAGAAAAAATATAGTTGAGGTAACCATAATCAAACAGCAACATACTATGATTGAATTATATGGTTGCAGTCAAATCATATTATTGTTAATAGAAAAGCAAACTTAAATAATATTATTATCTGAGTTAATAATAATATAATCTACAAAAACAATGAACTTTGTTATACCTAATCTTAGTATTGTAAATATGACAACACTATTGTTAGATGTGACTAAAATATAAATGAGACTCACCATACCATGTTCTAATATTATATTAATATTCTTAAATACGACCACAGTATTATTTAAGATAATAATACTATTTTGTTTTTTAATTATATATTTATTGTAGAAACAGCTGTGCGTTAAATTCGAGATAAAAATAAATTAGTATTGGTGAAATAAAATGTATATATAAAAATGTATACTTACACAACATACAGACATGTCTGTATAAAGAGATACACAGATGTTTATATATTTTTATTGGTCTACCCTCTTATTTATACTTTATTTATTTATTAATTTATTTAACACCACCCGTGCACTACCGATAGCTTACAAACGAAATACTGAACTGACAGATGTTTCTGAATTTTATTTTTTTTTTTAAACTTAACATAGTATGGTTTTGGATAACATTATATTGTTATTTGCATCATATTATTTTTAAATAATAATACAAATTATGTTGTAGTCTTAAATTTTTAACAAAACTATATTGTTAGACTCTAACCATATCACATTTTTTTTATGGACGTGATAATGTAATTATTAAATTCAAACATTATTCTGTTTATCGTAACGAAATAAATGTTTAAAATAACAATAACTAGTTTTCAACGACCACACATTTAATTCAGAGAACATAATATTGTTTTCTCAACAATTCTACAACCATATCTTTTCTTTGCGTGTAGGAACAGAAAAACATTTTTGAAGACTTTTTTGTGTTATTCAGCAATTGTTTTTTTATAATTTACATGCACATCCACCAAAAATTTTTCGTATTGTCAGAAAATAAATTAGCTGAATCAGTAACAATTCTTACCTATTTTTATAAAAAAATTAGTAAAAGTTTTATTTGACACTACAAAAAAAAAGGTTGCAAAAATTACTTTAAATATTTCAGAAAAAAATAACTGAATCAAATAAAAGGTTCAACTAATTTATTTTTATTTATTAGTTAAAATCTTTTTTTTAGATCTATGAATTAAATTGTAGAAAAAATTAAAAAAATCAGACACATTTTTTTACAGTATCTAAAAGTAAATTTAACTGAAAAATAACAAATTTAAATATAAAAATTAATTTAAAAAATTTTGTTACAAATTTTACTTCATAATACATTGTGTGAATAATAATTTTCACTCTATACATTTTTTTTTACATAAAATAAAATTGGAACTAATAATTTACTGGAACAGTAAAAAATATTTACTGAAACTAAATTTTATTTCAAAACACACGTTTGTTTGAAACATTTTTGGGAACAATTTTTTCTATGCAGGATAATAATAATTGTAATAATAAAAATGTTAGTTCAATTGCCACTCGGCAACCATCGAAAACCAGTTACCATCGATAACGCAGTTTTTGGCAACTGGCAACTCAATTCAATAAAGTTTGGTCACTAGTCTCCTTAATTATTTGTTGCTAGTTTGCCTGGCTTATATTTCTTATCTTGTTGTTACTGGAAATTGCTTTAAGTTATTTTTCTCAATGTGTAGAAAACTTAAAAAATGTTCCAAAACCTTAAAGTTAAACCTTTCATTACAGTCCTCATACATATTTCCGAAAGTGAAACTTGTTGTTTTTGCTAAAGTCATGCCAAATGTGCAAACATTATGCCCAATGCATATGTATGTATGTATGTATGTATATGTGTTTGTCCCCCAACAGAAGTCCTTGTCATTGTTGCTGACAACCCAGTTGCTGGTGTTGATGTTGTTGTCAATGTTATTTTTGTTGTTGTTACTGATGTGTGTACTCATTTCGAATTCAATGAATGTTATTATGTTTTTGACATTTTTTATTTTGCTGTGTTGTTGCCAGTTTTTCTTTTGTTTTCATGGACACAACTATTTGTTTTTATTTTTCTCTTTTTCATTCGCAGTTATTTTGATTTACGTATTTTGTTTTCTTGTCGTTTTGTTGAAGTTTTTATTTTGTTACATTGTGAGTTTTTAACTTAAAAATTAAGTACGTAATTAGCTAATTTTTATTTAAAATTAAGTTGTAATTAAATACGATTGCATTTTTTCAGTGGTTATTTTAAGTTCTTATTAAATTACGTTGAAAGTACGGTAGCACTGCAAATTTTCCCAGTATTATTGAAGGCTTTTCAAACAGCAGCTGTTTAACGTAAACAAAAAAGTTAGGTTATCTACATGTAGAAAATTAAATTGCATAAAAACTCATTTTATGAGACCAAAAGAACATCATAATGCCTTTTTATATTACATTATTCCATGATATGAAACTTTGTACTGTATATGTTATATATTTATGAAATTTTAACGAAATTCTTTTTAATACGACCGCGTGATGCTCATGTGCATGTTTTCAGTAAACACACACACGCATAAAAACATATGGTACAATCATAAAACTTAAGTAGTGTTTAATTTCGCAAGGTTGGGCATTTAATTATTATTTAAATAAGCACTCAAAAACACAATTTCGTATTTAATTAGAACTTAAAAATAATTACGGTTTGATTATCAACTGAAAAAATTTGCATTAGAGGTGGTTAAATTTCACACTCATACTGCATGTTGAAAGTGATCAGTTTTAGCATTGAGTGGCCGCAGGACGAGTGCATTAGGTTTTATGAGTTAGCTTGTGCCATATAAAAAAAAGTGTTCCTTTTAGTTACTTTTTTTTAACTTCAGCTTAAAATTGTTTAAACAATTTTAAATTATTTTTTAAGAAACGAGTACGAATATCGAACAGTGATCACTTTATTTGTCAGCCATCATACTTAACACTTTGCCATCGCGCCATATAAAATATGAACAGTACAGAGGTAACATAAACATGAATTTTATGCTGACATCTTCTTGCTAAACTTTGACTCATCTCTGTATCAGCTTTGAGTTAGCTAAAAGTTAGCTCAAAACTTATCGAGAAGAAGTTAGTTGTACAAAAACAACTCACCAATATCTGCATCAGTTTTGAGTTAGCTTAAAGTTAGTTCAATACTTATCGGGAAGAAGACAGTTGTGCAAAAAAACAACGGACTCACATCTGTATCATTTATGAATTAGTTCAGAAGCTAATTCTAAATAAGTTACCCATATTTCAAAAAGTCACCCATATTTTGAGCTAGCTAATAAAAATCCGACTGGGTGTGTTTATGTATGTATCTGAATTTAGTGGTCGGCAGCCCATACCATTACATTTTACAATTGTGTGTGTTATACTATTACCACAAGTCGGTGTTGCCAGTTAAATTTTCGCATCATTTCCCTAACTTAAAATTTTAAATCTAGAAAACCAAGCTTGGTTTTATTATGGTCAGAAGAAACACTCAAATGCATCTTCTCTTGTTGCTACGCCAATATAAAGATGAGCAAAAAGATAGTTTTGTAGAAAATTTTCTTAAAATAATTTAAATTTACATATGCTTGAAAATGCCTTCATGCATGTCACGTTTTTTCATGCATGACAACGTACGTTCACAAACCAAATTTTCTGGTTTGCCATAATAATGTTTTGAAAATAAAAAATTTTGTAAATTCTTATCACACATATTTTCTTATTGTTGGGAAAAAATTGTTCTCTGACAACGCTGATTCTTGAGAGTGTGCGATACACACAAGTTGTTTTCAGTAATGCGTGTGAACACATACATATGTATATAAAAGAAGAGTATAGGAAAAGGCGCGTCGCCC
Source organism: Tachina grossa (assembly GCA_949987645.1). NCBI lineage: Eukaryota > Metazoa > Arthropoda > Insecta > Diptera > Tachinidae > Tachina > Tachina grossa. Next base: position 36,992,377 of record OX465274.1, on the reverse strand, counting down.
TTAATTTGCCGACCATAGATTTAGTTTTATTTATATGCAATTGAAAGTCAAGATTCTTGGTCCTTGTTAAATAATACATGTAGAGAGTTTTAAAAATAGATGTCTTACTTTTAACTTCGTTATTTCGTACAAAAAAATTTTAGTCCTTTTAAAAATTAGGTTATATTTTTAAAATATTTATAAAACAATTAACTGAGCAAACATTGTCGTACCCTCAATAATTTATTTTTTAAATCCAAATTACTCCACGCTGTGGCCACTTGTTGGCTTAAAAACAAAACGAAAAACTACCTGGTATTGACTTGATCCTGTGTTTAAAATTTCAGCTCCACAGCTTTTATAATTCCAGAGATCATGCGTTAGCAACAAACACACACTACGATTTTATATATGTATATAGAAGATATAAAATATAAATAAAATGCTTACTTGGTTATAATAAACAATGGAAAATATGAAATACATTTTAAAATCTCTATTAATGTGTAAATGGTTTTCTAAACGAATGTTGGAACCACTTAAACTTAAAAATAAAATTGCTTCTTACACTTTGGTTAGTAAAATCTAAAATGAATTTTACTTTTTAATAAATTTCTTATACATAAATTATATTCTTTTATTCCGTTATAATTTTCTGAGTGTGTATGTTTGGTTATACCAAATAAGCTCTTTTTTTTTGTCATAATGAAAGCTTTACTGCCAGTTTATAGAAGCCATGTGAAAATTCTCGTCTGCCTATTTGCATTTAAAACAAAAACAAAGCACTCAAATTTGTTTTTGTTTTCAATATAAATAGACAGACGAGAATTTTCACATGGCTTGTATAAACTGGCAGTTAGAATTTGATTTATACAGCCGGGTTTTGTAAAACATAAGCCAAGGTGTTTCTAACTAGGTAGCAGCGCTGGTTCAGCTGATAATTTTGTGCTCTATGGGCTTTGTAGCTGACAAATGTAAAAAACTTCGCTTTGTTTTGTTACAATTATTTTTGTACTTTTGACGTTCTTCGGTTCTTTGCACAGCTATCGTTGCCGTATTTTTGTATAACAAATCCTAACGCAATCACCTGTATAATTATACCATGACAAAAGCCCTTTTGTCTTTATGTTTGGCTTATAAACAATTACACTTAAAATTTGCTTTTTATAAAATATATTTTAAAGCTTTTGTTTTGACATAAAAATAGCTTTCTCGGTATAACTAAAAAGAAACACTCACAAAATTATTTCCGTTGTAGTGTACCTCACTTACTGTAATACACTGACTGTATCATAGTTTAATTGCATTGCAACACAGTTCATTCTAATAATTAACAGAACGCTTACTTTATAATATTTAAATGACACACTTTTATTTTTATTAAAAAGTTATGTTGTTATAGCAAAATTAAAGACATAAAGAAACATAAAAATTGAAGAATGTAAAATAGTATATAAGCAGTCAAAATGTTAAATAAAATCAGACTTTAATTTCTAACCGCAAACCGGCAATAACTTGCTTATTTTTTAAATAAATTCTCCAAATCTTTTGGCAGCTCTTTTGAGCGCCTGACAGCTGTAAAAACTAAACAAGGGACTATAGGGCCACACACGCACACTGACTACTACACGTTAGGGCTAACCTTTGAATCCTGCACCTTCACGCATTACATGTCGATCCTACCAGGAATACATACGCTAGGACCACATTTGCAAGATATCCTTAAAACATTAAATTCTGCTTGCTATAAAACATTACACAGTAATGGAATAAGAAAACAAAATAAGGGTTTTCATGAGAATGTTCAAAAGTCTCGCAAACTGTGCAATTGTGCATTTTTACACTCTCGTAAATAAAATGTCAAAAATTTTATGGAAATTTATTTACGCAAACCTGATTACTTTGCCCAACAATTTTCACTCGTAAGCGTAAGATGTGCAATTGTGCATTTATTAAACTACAACTTTTTGGTTTTTTTGCTTCCTTGAGGCATTTTAGATACACACACACACACTTTTCATTTTTATAGAAATATATAAATATGTACTTAATTTAAAAACTGCTTGAAATTTAACTTTTTATTTTTATTATATTAATTTTTTTTACATTTCATTCAAATTTCCTTAACTGTTCATGAAACAAGTCTCGCAAATTTGCCCAATTGCACAAATGGGAATTTTAAGAGTTCTCATGAAAACCCTTAATGTATCTGAAATCTAAAAAAAAATTGTACGAAAAATTTTAAATAAATTTCATTTTAAATTGATTTTAAGTTAAGTTAATATAGAAGTAGACCATTTCATTTTAAATGGATTAGTGCACTCATTTAAAAAACTAAAAACACATTAATAAAGATTTTCCGTTGATTATAAGAAATCAGTTTTTTTTTCTTATACCCTTGACATTATTTTTTATCAATGGTAGAGATTTTTTACAGTTAAATTATGAAAAATAAACTAAAAATCACATGTTTATACTGAAGTTGGAGTGGATTATTTTGCAATAATATTAGTAGAAACAAGGAAAACATCTTTTATTGTTTCGGAAGGCGAGATTCGTTCTTCTGAAAGTGAAGTTAATCCGATTGCAGAAATAAGTTATTCACATTTATCCGTTTATTTGACTTTTTTGTAACTTAAGTAAAAAATTAAAAAAAAAATGTTTTTTTATGCTTTTAAGTAAGTTAACAGTATAATGACAATTTCTTTAATTTTTGATTAAATTTTTTAAAAAAGATTTTTATATGTCTTAAGGTACGGTTACACTTGTCAAACATTTGCCTAAAAAAGCGTAATCAACAAACACAAATGAAAAAAGTCTTGATCCGCACAATTGTTTATCAAATTAAACAGTTTCGAACACAATTAGTAGACAATGTTATGGAATCCAACATTATTGGATACTATTTAACTTGACAAACATTTGTCTGTATTGAAAGATTTTTCATTAGCAATTAGTGGTTACGCTTTTTTGGAAAAATGTTTGACAAGTGTGACCGTAGCTTTAGACAATAATTTTAGTTAATTTTGCATACAGAATTTTATGAGTGTAAGAATACTGAAGGCTCTTTTGTTGTCACTCGTATAAAAAATTTTCCATGCTAAAAAAACGTAAACATGATTTCGTTCGTTATTTTAATGAATATGCTTATTAATTTTATAAATAGCTGATAAATAGTTTATTTTAAATGTTATTGTTTAGAAACGAAACATAACAACTAAGAGTGCTATATTCGGCTGTGCCGAATCTTATATATTCTTTACCAAAGTGCGTTTATGTAGTATAGAGATACATACATAAGCACATACTTACTTTTATGTACAAAGAAAAAAATAATAATTTTCAAACCCTAGAATTATAATTTTAGATTTTTCTGATTACTTATACCAATTAAGTAGTTCTAAAAAAATATAGAAAGTGTGTTAAATGAAAAAAAGGAAATTAAAAAAAAATGTTTTAATTAGTTACTTTAATGTCTAGAAAAAAAATCATAGTTTCCAGCTCTGGACCTGTGGTTTTTATTTTTATAATTTTCTATACCAAACTTTTCTTTCAAAAACGTAAAATATATATAATTTATAAAGGAAAAAATAAAAATAAATTAGACTTAGTTACTTTTATATATCACAAAAGTGTAAGTGTCCCAACCCTGAACTCATCTTTTTTAATTTTTCTGATTTCTTACACCAATCTCTTTCTTTTAAGAATTTAAGAAATGTTTAATTCATAGAAAAAAAAGGAAAAATTTGTTTTAGTAACTTACTTTTGCAAAAAAAGTTAAAGTTTTCCAACCCTGGAATCGTCTTTTTAATTTTTTCAATTGTTTTTTTTTTTATTTGAAATACCAATTTTATTCGCTATCAAGCATAAAATAAGTTTATTTAATAAAAATAGATAAAAATTAGTTTTCGGTAGTTAATTTTTTATATCACAAAGAGTGTAAGTTTCCCAACCCTGGCATCCTCCTTTTTATTTTTTTTGATTTCTGACACCATCTTTTTTTAAGAATATAAGATATGTTTAATTTATAGTAAAACAGAAAAAATTTGTTTTAGTAAGTTACTTTTGTATAAAAAATATGGTTTTCCAACCCTGGAAACGTCGTTTTAATTTTTTTTAATTTTGTTTATTTTGAAATACCAAATTCATTCGTATTGAAGTATAAAATAAGTTTATTTTATAAAAAAAAAAATAAAAATTAGTTTTCGGTAGCTAATTTTTTATACCACAAATATTGTGGATTTTCCAACCCTGAAATCAAACTTTTTAATTTTTCTGATTTCTTATACTAATTCTTTCTTTTAAGAATATAAGATATCTTTAATTTATAGAGAAAAAGGGAAAATTTGCTTTAGTAAGTTACTTTTCTATAAAAAAGGGTAAGGTTTTCCAACCCTGAAAACGTGTTTTAAACATTTTTTAATTTAAATACCAATTTTATTCGTACTGAAGTATAAAATAAATTGATTTATTTAAAAAAAATTAAAATTAGTTTCCGGTAGTTAATTTTTTATATCACAAAAAGAGTAAGTTTCCAAACTCTGGAATCATCCTTTTTAATTTTTCTGGTACCAATCCATTTCTTTTCAGAATATAAGATATCTTTAATTTATAGAGAAAAAGGAAAAATTTGCTTTAGTAAGTTACTTTTGTATAAAAAAATTAAAGTTTTCCAACCCTGGAAACATCTTTTTAATTTTTTGAAGGTTAATTTTTAATTTGAATGAATGAATGAATGAATGTTTTCTAAAAAACGGCTGTTAAGAAATATACATATGTATATATCATATAAAATTACTAGTTCTTCAGCATCTACCATTGCCTTCTCCTACTATATCTTTCCTCTCTTAACCTTCTATTTTCCTCCTTCACGTTATTTTCTTCTTCTCTTTTCTTCTGCTTCTCCATTGCTCTCTGCCTTCTCTCTTCCTGCTTTTTCATATATCTAAGTTCTTTCTCCCTAGCCTTTTCCTCTCTCTTCTTCTGCTTCTCCATTTCTTTCTGCCTTTTCTCTTCCTCCTTTTTCATCTTTTTAAGCATTTTCTCCGTTGCCTTTTTCTCATTCTTTATCTGCAACTCTTTATAATATTCTTCTTTTATTTTCTTTATATCTTCGAGTGGTCTGCTTTCTCTTGTGCCGATAGTAAATACGCTAAGGGAACCATGAATTCCCCTAATTATTTCAGTAACTGCATAATAGTAGGAACTATCTGATGGAGTAATCAATTTTTTCAACTCTTCGTTATCTTTGGAAAAGCAAATATTTTCCCGTCTAACAATTGAATTCTCTTCACCATAAACTTCCAAAAAATAACAACGATCAGTCCCTGCTTCACATGTTATCTGATCACATACAAGTCTTCCTATAAATTTAAAAAGAAATTTTAGAAATTGAATTCAAATGCATTGAATACTTTGTAAATTTTATACCTTGTTCATTTACAAACAGCCTCTTACTAATATCAATTCCTCCCACAAAGATCAATCCACTTGTATGAATGTTACTAATCTTAACACCTTCCATATAGAAAGCTGAACATATATACACCACCAGACTCAGTAGAGTTAAGGCAATTAACTGAATTTCTTTGATGAAATCCATGTAGTCCGAAGAATTTAGTAATAAATATAACTGCGATCCGTTTTAAACCAAGTATTAGATTAACCAAATTGAAAATTCATTCGTTAGTTTATACCAAAATTTTAAGGGAACTTATTATTTGTTCAAGTCTCTATACAAAGACATATTTTGTTTGTTTTTTTTTAATATAAAATGTGTTTGTATATACTTGCGTAAAAACTAATGCTGAGTACACACTATGGCATTTTGTGACAACGCAATAGTGTGTACCAGAGAATGACAATAGGTACTCAAAAAAAAAAATATATATATATACACATGTAAGCAAATAGTCTTAATTTTAGCATCTGCGTATAATTATAATTGTAGCACAAAACATTTGTACGCTCACATATTTTCTCTCGAACAACTATGACTAAAGCCGCTCTGCAGAAAATGCGAATAGTGAAAATGTACTGAGTCGCTTTTGACATGGTCACCAGTACTACTCTAAAATTATTCCCCATACAATACTTTATGCTATAGACATTTAGCATGTGCTTGTCATTGAAAATCTACTAGTAACACTAAAACAATTGACTAGGTAGTAAATTCATAGTTCTTATGGGAATATGGAGACATACCAACCAGACATTTACTGGTACATTTCTATACTTTACGTTCATACAAATTTATGTATATTGACAAGTTGTTACAAAATCCACCAGAAATACACCACATCTGTTTTCTCTATTTCTTTTATACTGGCGAATAGAAGAGAAATTGTAGACAATGTAACTACTACTAGAATTTTAGTGTTGACATAGAGACACTTGGCCCCAGTCTGACTGCAGGGCGTGGTCAGCAACCCGACTCTTACCATAAGTCGGTGTTGCCAGTTAAATTTTCGTCTCATTTCCCTAACTTGAAATTTTAAATCTCTAAGAAACACTCAAGTTTTGTTTATGAAGAAATACATCTCCTCTTGTTGCTACGCCAATGAGTAAAGAGATAGTTTTGTAGAAAATTTTCTTAAAATATTTTAAATATATGCTTGAAAATGCTTTTGCATGTCACGTATTTTCATGCCTGACAACGTACTTTGACGAACCAAATTTTCTGCTTTGCCATAATAATTTTTGGAAAATAAAAAATTTTGTAAATTATCATCACACATATTTTCTTATTGTTGGAAAAAGAAATTGTTCTCTGTGTGTACACATACGTAATATAAGATTATAAGAAAAGGCGCGGCGCCCTTCATTTGCTGACCACAGGACTAAAGCTTAAATTAGACGTGACATAGCCATAACGCCATAGCCATAACCAAACCAAAATTCAATTGGTTTCAATGGTGAGAGTTATGGCGTTATGGCGAGTCACGTATAATCGAATACAGTGTCGCCCATTAGTTTGGTTCTAACGGCTGCTCTCTATGGCTATGGTTATGTCACGTCTGATTAAGCCTCAAAACCGCTTCCAGCTTACAAGAGCATCTCTTCTTTGTTTATGCAAAAAACGAAACTACGCGACAACTGCAAATAAAAAGACACATGCGTATTAAACTAATTGACCCTCTCTCATACTTTCAGTCTGCATATTTTTAAACACAGAATATTAGCATTTAATCAGTAAAAAAAAGTACAGTCATACTCAGAATATTTATTCATCATTTGCCATTGTATACAATCATTAGTGTACATAAAATGGAATGGAAAAAGTCTGTGTGTGTGTGTGTGGCTGTTTGAAAAATGCTTTATGTGTGTGTGAAAATAAAATACCACTGTACTACGCATGTATATTCGGTTTAATATTCAGAATATTTTTATATTCACACAGTCTATAAATTTTAGTTGTTGTCGTTTGTGCTGGGCAATTTAAAAAATGTGTATACATATACATATGTATGTACATAGTTGTTGGAAGTTTATAGTTATACGTATTCGGTTTAAAATGATACTTTTGTCAATCTCTGGTGTGTAATAGCGGCAACGTTAGTCATTTCCGATATTTTTCGTTGTATGGCATTGCTTTCCATTTAAAAAATATAATGCGAACGGCGTTGCACACATTTGGAAATGACACTAAAAAGTGACAACAAACGAAATGCAAGATGTATACTCAGCATAAGTTAACTAATAAACGTATTAATATAGGTATGCACGTATGTATGTATATATTAGGGTTTGCACAGCGATTATAGTCGTTATCGAAATCGCTATTAATCGCACCTTTTAATCGTAATGGTAATCGTCCCATTAATCGCTCGATTACGATTGAACATTTTTCTCTTTTTTAAGCAAAGAATTTATACCTAATTTGCATACAGAGCAAATTCAACTCGCAAAAAATTAAAATTAAAATTTTTAATATAAAATGTGTATATATATATATATTAGCCCTGAAAATTTCTGCATTTCATTGGCGCTTTAACAAATCATCAGTAGACTTCAACCATATTTTCGAGAGGTTTCAAACCTCTTATGTTATGCACATAATTACTTTCAAAAATCATTTAAAAATGTATGTACATAAACATTTTGGAAATTCCAATAGAATACGAGAGTAGGCTCAGAAACTTATGCCCTAATTCAGTTAGAAGATTTAGGACGTTTTTGTTGGAAAATACTTTTGATTTCTTGTAATTGAATTTTCTAAATCAGTGATCATGAAAACCGCGCTCGCGTGCGAGTGCTCTCACAATAATGAAGATAGCAACAAGAGATAATTTGTATTTTTATTTAATTTGTAGTCAATTGTTACCACAATCAGGGTTATCACTTTAATCTCAGACTATTTATATGTGCCGGTTGTGTAGTCACATTTTACCAGACAACAATGGCTTCTTTTTAAATTACATTAATTTCAAGGTTTTCTATTTTTTTTAAATTTTAAATAATCATATCTGAAACTAAATTATTATATACTATGTAAAATACATCAAATGAGCATTAATCTGTTTTTGAACACGAGAAATTGACTCGAATTAGGATTTTACAAATATATGACAAATATATTTTGGCAGCCCTGTCATAAGAAGAGTAAAATATATTACTTTCAAAAACGAAGCATAAACACAAACATAAGTGTGAATGCATATGAGTGGAGATCAATGCTCTAAATCAGAGCTATTCAACCTTTTTGGTTCGCGTACCACAAAGCTCACAACCAATAATTCGCGTACCCCCAAAAAAAAAACTTATGTGTATAAACAAGTATGGGCTCAATAAATAACCAAACAATTTTAAAATACGACCATATATGTACGTACATAGGCATGTATATAACATGCGAACATTTGTGCATATGGGTCGTTCTACAACAGAAATTCTCGGTATAATAAAAATGGAAATTCATCAAATATAAACAAATACAACATATTGTTTTTTTATTGCATTACTTGGTTAGTTAATGAAAAAAAAAAAATGCTAAAATTTTCGAAGATTTAAAGTTTCGCGTACCCCAAGTGGTACGCTTACCACAGGTTGAATAGCCCTGCTCTAAATTATTTTCTTCAAAATATGTTATTCTCTTTGATAACTAAAAATAAAAATATTATTGCCAAGTTTTTTTTAAAAATAAAAATTAAATTAAATAAATAATAATTGTTTTAAAGACTCACAAATACGACTTTTTTTCGTCCATAGACAAGACGATACAATCGTCGAACAGAATTAGGGCATAAAACGGGAAGTCAAGACAAAATCAATAAATTTGTCTCGACTAAAATTCATGACGCAATATATTTTGGTTTTAGTAAAAATTATAATAGTTTATTTTCTTGATTAATCGCAGTAACTGATAATCGTGATTAATCGCATATTTTTTAACCGTAATTGCAATTATTTGCAAACCCTACTCTATTCCATTGGCTTTATTTAAATTTTTTAGAGCTATACACACACACATACACGTACACATACATACATACATATGTATGTATATGTGTATAAGTATATGTAGTTCGTGACGCAAAAGGCTTTTTTTGTTTTGGCGTTTATTCCGTCCTAGTTCTTATATTCCGTTTTTCTTTTTATTGTTAACTAATGAATTTAATTGTTTTAATAATTTTAAGTGAATTTTTATAACATTGATTAGTAGAAGAAGTATTTGTTTTTTGCTTAAAAATTTGTGTTAAAATTTAAAATTCTTATGCCCTAATTCATTAAGAAGATTGATGACGTATCTGATTGAAAATGTTTTTGAGTTTATGACTTTGAATTCTCTAAATTATTTTTTTAAAAAATGGTTGTTGTCTTTGATAATGAAAAATAATAATATAATTAACATATTTTTAAAACGTAAAAATTAAATTAAAATATTATATGATAGTTTGAAAAATAAATATATTCAAAACTATGTGTTGGTTATAATGGGTGCAAACAAAGGCGTAGGTAGGACATATACCCTAACCTTTTAGCATAGACAATAAATCTGTGGCAATAATCTGTTTTGCAGGAGAGCGCTATTAATCTTTTAATTCGATTTTCAGAAATTTATTTCTTTCACAGTTAAATTGGGAAATTCTCTGTTAACCTTTATTTTTAAGCAAACATCGTTCAGCAGTGTTGCCGTAAAGGAACTAGTTGTTAGTTTGGGAAATGTAGAATTAATATGTCCATATATTTTTATTAATTTTTTCTTTTTAATTTATTACTAAAATTCAATAATTCCTTTTCTCTGCTTACTTTATTTGTTTATAATTTTTATGTTATAACTGTTTATTGCATGCATGTTATAAGCAATTTGTCTAACTGGCCACACTGCTTGCACATAGCATACACAAAATACGAGAGAAAGAAATATGTATGTGAGAGATAGAAGTTAATATTGTCGTTTCAATTCCCAGTGCGTGTCACTTCTGCTACTACGCAAGCTTCTCTTCTTCACTTCTCGCCTACAAACACGACTCGGGTTCCAAACAGTCAATACTGCACGTTGAGTGGTCGTGTTTAAACGATTATGATCGTTCTTCTTAGGCAAAACTTACAAATTGTGTGTGAGTTGTCTATATCTTTTTTGTATGGAGTAATTTTGGTGTTGGTCCGATATAATGCAAAGTTTTACCATTTAGTCCAGCCCTATGATATTGCAATGTTGATTTGATTTAATTTAATTGATATTTTCTTAAAATCGAGAGCCTATATTCAAAACACGTCAACTCAAATTTGCTCAAAATGAGTTTCTGATGGCTTCCCTATGCAATATTCATCTGTAGTATAAATTTCGAATCAAAACAAGTAAGAGTGCTATATTCGGCTGTGCCGAATCTTAAATACCCTTTACCAAAGTGCTTTTATGTAGTAAAGAGAGACATACATAAGCACATACATAAAAAAAATAATTTGACCTAGTTATTTTTATGTACAAAAAAAATTAATTTTCAAACCCTAAAATCATCATGTTAGATCTTTCTGATTTCTTATACCAATCTAGAGTTCTTAAAAAAATATAGAAAGTGTGTTAGGTGAAAAAAGAAAATTAAACAAAATGTTTTATTTATTTAATTTAATATCCAGAAAAAAAGTTCAAAGTTTCCAGCTCTAGAGCTGTGGTTTTTATTTTTATAGTTTTCTACAAAAAACTTTTGTTTCCAAAACGTAAAATATATATAATTTATAAAGGCAAAGATAAAAATTAATTAGACTTACTTACTTTTATACTTTTTACAAAAACTGTAACTTTTCCAACCCTGAAATCATCCTTTTTGATTTTTCTGATTTCTTCAACCAATATTTTTCTTTTAAGAATATAAGATATGTTCAATTTATAAAGAAAGGGAAAAATTTGTTTCAGTAAGTTACTTCTGTCCAAAAAAACAAAAAAAAAAAAATAAAGTTTTCCAACCCTGGAATCGTGTTTTTAATTTTTTAATTGTTTTTTTTTTATTTGAAATACTAATTTTATTCGTACTCAATCATAAAATAATTTTATTTAATAAAAAAAAAAAAAATAAAAATTAGTTTTTGGTAGTTAATTTTTTATATCACAAAGAGTGTAAGTTTCCCAACCCTGGAACTCTCCTTTTTTATTTTTCTGATTTCTTATACCAATCTTTTTGTAAAAATGTAAGATGGTTTTAATTTATAGTAAAAAAGGAAAATTTTGTTTTAGTAAGCTACTTTTGTATAAAAAATAAGGTTTTCCAACCCTGGAAACGTCGTTTTAATTTTTTAATTTTTGTTTTAATTTGAAATACCAAATTCATTCGTATGAAATAACTTTATTTTATAAAAAAAATAGTTTTTGGTAGCTAATTTTTATATCACAGAAAGTGTGGGTTTTCCAACCCTGAAATCATACTTTTTGATTTTTATGATTTCTTATACTAATCTCTTTCTTTTAAGAATGTGAGATATCTTTAATTTATAGAGAAAAAAAGAAAAATTTGCTTTAGTAAGTTACTTATGTATAAAAAAAGTAAAGTTTTCCAACCCTGGAAACGTGTTTTAAATTTTTTTAAATTGAAATACCAATTTTATTCGTACTATAGCATAAAATAAGTTTATTTATTTAAAAAAAAATTAAATTAGTTTTTGGTAGTTAATTTTTTATATCACGAAAAGAGTAAGTTTCCCAACCCTGGAAACATCTTTTTTGATTTTTCTGATTTCTTACACGAATCTCTTTCTTTTAATAATATAAGATATCTTTAATTTATGGAGAAAAAGTAAAAATTTGCTTTAGCAAGTTACTTTTGTATAAAAAAAGTTAAAGTTTTCCAACCCTGGAAACATCTTTTAATTTTTTGAAGTTCAATTTTTAATTTGAAATACCAATTTTATACGTGGTGAAGTATAAAATAAGTTTATTTAATAAAAATAAATAAAAAATTACTTAATTTTATACATCACAAAAATTTTAGGTTTTTCAACCCTGGAATCATCCTTTTTAATTTTTCTGATTTCTTACACCAATCTTTTTCTTTTAAGAATATAAGATATGTTTAATTTATAGAAACAAAGGAACATTTTCTTCTAGTAAGTTGCTTTTGTATAAGAAAAAAAGTTAAAGTTTTTCAACCCTGGAAACGTCTTTTTTATATTTTTAATTTTTTTTAAATTTTTTTTAATTAGAAATACTAATTTTATTCATACTGAAGTATAAAATAGGTTTATTTATTAAAACAATAATAATAACTACTTTTCGGTAGTTGTTTTGTATGGCAAAATGAAGTTTAAGTTTCCCAGCTCTGAAACCGTCTGCTTTATTTTGCTGATTTTCAATATTAATCTTATTTAGACCATTTCTGACACACCAGTCCAAGAACGAAGTCTATAGCTTTTCTGGGAGCTTCGGAAAACCGATTTCACGTACAGACAAACGGACACACGGACGGACGGACACCGGTTATTCATCTTCCCTATGCATAAGGATCCAGAATATATATACTTTATGGCTCGCTTATTAATATTCTGGAAATTACAAACGGAATGACAAACCTATATACATATACCCTTTTACCATTTTTTGGTAAAGGGTATAAAAATAATTTTCCCCGTTTTATATAAATTTTTCTTATTCTGCTATCTTAAAATATAAAATTTTTGGTGAAAATAAATGCTATATCCCATGTTAATTTCCGATATTTTTTAAAAAATTGTAATTTATAATAATTCTACCTCATATCTGATTGCATTTGGCATGCTTAACACGAATCTGGTAAGGATTTTAATATCATATGGCTAGTTTTTGAGATATGGTCACTTTTAATATATTAGTACGGAGGGGTTCCAAAAAAAAATTGGTAATACATGTATAACTTTTATGGCCATTATTACAACTTAAAGATAGTTAAAAGTAGGATTTTATCGGACGTATAAAAAGCTTTCCATTATTGCAAATTGGACTTAAATTACCATGTAGGATAAACTTGCCTATAATTTATCGCTCACTTTAGGTTAAAGTAAAATTTTGCAAATGATAAAGTTTTTATACGTCCGATAAAACCCTACTTTTAACTATCTTTAAGTTGTAATAATGGCCCTTAAACTATTAATCGAAAGAGTGACCACGTTACACTAGAAAGTGAGTTAGAGAGTGCTAAAGCTGACCACCTCGAGATTGAAGAGACTTTCAGTCAGGTTTAAGTTATTTTTTATTATATTTTAAGTTTTTTCTTGTAGCTTTTCAATTCTTAAATCTAGTATTGAGTAAAAGATTTAAAAAATTGATTAAAAAATAAATATATTAAAAAAAGTTTTTTTTTCGACAAAATATGATAACTCTAAGAAAATATTTGTTTTTTGATTGACTAAAATATGCTATCTCATAAAAATACGCAAGACAGTGCAAAATAAAATTTTTTTGCAGACCTATAAATTAGTAACCATATATATATATATATATATATATATATATATATATTTAAACCATATTATGGAAGACACATCATTTATTTTTACAATATCGAGCGAATTAACTATTTTTTTCGCTCTACTGAAAAGTTGGCTTTTTTGATTTGACGTATTTTGAATATAGGCTCTCGATATGCAACATACGACCCTTTTCACAATGTACAATTTAAAGCTAACAGGGACTTTAACGGCAAGTTTTATATGAAGAACTGTCAGTTAAAGTTCACGTTAAGCAATTAACTTTAATTTCAAAGCTGTACAGCAAATAACAAAAGTCAAGATAAGTAAACAAAATTGAAGAAAAAAATTAAGTAGAACAAAACAGTTGTATTTACAAATAATGAATGAATTTTTTAGGTTTTATCCATATCTGAAATATTAATTTCTCTTTTTAAGTTAATATTCTTCGCCATTCTTAGATTTTCCACCATTCTTCTTAATTGCGTATGATATTTTACTTCATAGTAGAACACAAGCACTTAATTTGATATAGCGAATAGTTTTTAACAGTTAAAATTCAAAATGTACTCGTACCCAGCAAAAAATTTCAAAAAAGGTAATCGAGTTTGGAATTAAGCATTTTTGGTGGAAGCACTTCCCTACTGGATTACCAACTTAATGATTTTAACAAGGCGTGAGACTAAAATAATCGATTCTTGAGAAGTACTTACATTTTTTTTATTTGTCAACATTTCACGTGATCTATTTCGTCTAAAAAAATCATTCTCTTCATTTAGCAACTTGCACGTCATTTTTTTAAATTTTATGTAATGTGATTTGTAAGCGAGTAATGAAAATTGGCAATCAGAAAAGTAAGTCATTATATGGCAAGTAGTTCTAATGGTAATGTATAATTTTTTGCTGGGTATATCAGGTGAAAATAGCATTGTTGCTACTTTCAGTTGAGATCAGATGTAAAATAAAAACTTTTGTAAAAGAAACGCTATTTCAATTTTAGGTATTGGAATCAAGCTCTGACTTACTGTAAAGACAGCTTAAATGATTAAAGAGATAACTGGCATACAAATTGTCACAAAAAAGCAGCCCCAGCGTTTTTTAAGCTTTCACATATTAGAGGCCTGCGTAAGAAGTCTTGAAATGTGAAAACGTCTTGTTCTTTTGAATGTATTCTCGAGACATGTATTATAGTAAACCAATAATAAATGCGTTGGATGAAGTAAAGACCGAGGCACAATAATTCCGTCATGCGTTAAACCTCTCTTTTTTCAACTAACAGCTAAGTTGAAAAACATGGTTTCTTACGAGGTCTGTTACATTTAGTACGTGTCCGTCAACGCAAAGTATAAAATTTGGTCAACTTTTAACTTTTTGCGTACATTGAGTAGTTTGATAGATATTGGTTGGTTTTGGCTTACACCAAAGGTGAAAAAGAACCCTATTGTTTTCGATACGCTGTCCGTCTGGTCGTCTGTCCATCATTCCGTCTGTCCGTCACAGGCTATTTTCTCAGGAACCGTAAGAGCTACGGACCTGAAATTTGGACAGAGTATGTATAACTTTGCCCGCTACAACAACAAATACATGAGAGTTAAACATTAGCAGGTGTTCCAAAACGAGCAACGAAAAATTTTAAAACCCAATGTATGTATATTAACACTTGAAATTTGTAAAATTAGTGTATTTTTATATGGATTACAACAATTAACACTAAAATTTAAAAAAATTAAAATAAAAGGGTGTTCTATCAGTTAATGCAATTTTGACTATGTAATTTTGACAACTTGCTGTATCTTGGAAACCATAAAAGGCAAAGTCTTGAAATTTTCAAAAAGGGTAAAACTAAAAAATCCCAAAATTATAAAATCACCAAAACGAAAAAAATCGCTAAAAATGTAAAAAAAATCGCCAAAATTAAAAAAAAAATTTTAACACTAAAATAAATCGCCAAATTCGAAAAAATCGCCCAAATGAAAAAAATCGCCAAAATGAAAAAAAAACGTCAAAAAACCGAAAAATCGCCAAAACGAGAAAAAAGTGTAAAACGTTTAGCACCAAAACTTAAAAAAATCGCCAAAACCGAAAAAACGCTAAAAACGCCAAAACTAAAAAACGCTCAAAACCGAAAAAACCCAAAACAAAAAAAAAATAGCAGTACTATATATTATATAGGCCTAAGTTCGTATTGAAGTTCGAAACGCTTCGTGCGCGGGTCAAAGTCCCACTTCACTGAATTTATTTTTTTTTTGGTATGTTATGATTTAGATTTTTGTGTTTTGTGGCTGCAAAAATTATATACATAAAACAAAAGAAATAAACGAAATAAATACGAAAAGTTGAATTTAATAAATAAAATGGAGAATACACGTATTGAAGCTGTTCAAATACTTCCGTCAATAAAGTACTCATAGTGCCAACCTTCTCCGTTATTGCGTTAATGTCACTTGGAAAAGGCGAAGCTTAACGTACGACAGATTCATTGTGCCCCGGCCTTAAGCACCACAAATTCTTTTGTCATGAAGTATTCTCTTCTTTACTTCAATACCTGCAATACAAGAAACAAATAGCTTGAAAACAGTGTTGTAAAACAAATTTTTATTCATAAATACTACCAAATGCAAGTGAAAAAATCAATTTATTGAGGATATAAGTTATGTAAGCGAATACTAAAACGACTAAATTTAAATTTTTTTTTAATCTTTCAGCCTTATTTATAAAACTTAAAAATCTTTATAAAGATTTTTTAAAACAAATTTTCATACAAAATTTTTCATAAAAAGCCTTTATAAAGCCTTTTTAAGTTTTATAAATAAGGCCATTTTAATATTATACACAGAAAAAATTATTTTAAAAATATTTTCAAACAAACGTGTGTTTTGAAATATAATTTAGTTTCAGTAAATATTTTTACTGTTCCAGTAAATTATTTGTTCCAATTTAATTTTATGTAAAAAAACTCTATAGAATGAAAATTATCTATATAAAGTAAAATTTGTAAAAAAAATTTTTAGATTTATTATTTAACCCCCGACTAAAAAAGGGGTGTTATAAGTTTGTAGTGTGTGTCTGTGTGTCTGTGTATCTGTGTATCTGTGTGTCTGTCTGTGTCCACGTACAGGCCAAACGGCTGGACCGATTTTCATTTAGTTTTTTCTGTTTGAAAGATGACTTGATCGAGAGGGTTCTTAGCTATGTTTGAAAAAAATCGGTCCAGCCGTTTAGAAGATATAACATCTTTTCTGAAAAAAGTCGGGGTTTTTAAAATTTTTAATTTTTGTTATTTATATTTAAATTTGTTATTTTCAGTTAAATTTATTTTTATATACTGTAAAAAAATTTGTCTGATTTTTTTTATTTTTTTCAGTTAAATTTATTTTTATATACTGTAGAAAAATTTGTCTGATTTTTTTTTAATTTTTCTACAAATTATTTTATAGATATACAAAACATTTTATTTTTTTTAAAGATTTTTGTTTGCGGTTTTCAAACTTATTATGTTTGTATATTGTGATTCTGAATATGGTATTAAGAGTCTTACTATAAACATACGGAGTTTGTTAGCTAAATTAAAATTTTTTTTTAATTACGAGTTCCAAAAGCGGGAACGAAATGCTTAACCATAAAAACAAGCCAATTTTTGAAAGTAAAAAAAAACCTTTCATTTGATTCAGTTATTTTTTTCAAACAAAACTTTTACTAATTTAAAAAAAAAAAATTTAAGAATTGTTATTGATTCAGTTAATTTATTTTCTGATAATTCGAAAAATTTTAGTGAATGTGTTTGTAAATTATAAAAAAACAATTTGCTGAATAATACAAAAAAAAAAAAAAAAATCTGCAAAAATATTTTTCTGTTCCTATTAATAAATTTGGCTGAAAATATTTTGAGTTTCAGTTAACTTTTTTCTCTAATGCCATAATAAGTTAACTAAAAATAAAAATTTTTTTTTCATTTAAATTTTTACAAAATTGTTATCAGAATCTACAAATTTCACACAAAAAATTTACTAATTTAATGAATTTGGTAACTAAAAACGAAATTTAGTTTTATTTTATTTATTTTATTTATCAAATTTTATTTTATCAAATTTAGTAACCATTTTGCAAGTATAGTTAAGCCTTTCCTAAACGGAATAGTTTGCTTCTGGAGTCGTTAGGAACCTTTTTTTTCTTTTTTCTTTTTGCTGCATAGTGTGATTTAGGAGAATCATTTATACGCAAGGTTTTTTGAGTTTTGAGGATTTTATCCAAAACTTTTATTTCCCATATTCCAGCAAATATTTTTAATAAATTTTGTTTTCCCTAAAAGAGCTCATCAAAGAAACAATGCTGTTAAATTAATTGTAATTATTAAATATAAAATAAAAAAAATTGTATTTAAAAATAAAAATATTTAAAAGTAATTGGTGAAAAAAATCAATGCCCAATTGGAAATTTAACCACCAATCAGAAAACAGTAAAACACTCAACAGTAAATAAATTGCTCAGCGAAGTCACTTGCAATAAAATTCGTTATTCGCTATTATCAAATAAAACTAGGAAACAAAAATAATGACAAATAATCGTGAAAATTTACGCTTAAGCTTGCACGATTTGCAACAGACCACAACAGCACTCATCAATACATCATCCAGCACATCCAGTTCGTCTCAATCAATGTCAGTGATAGCAAATCAGGCCATCACCACAGTGGCCAATAAACTAGGAAAAGGTGGTGCAGCATATCAAAATGATAAATGTGAAAGATTAAAAAAAATGACATCGATAACATGTTCAGATTCCGAAGATGATTCGGAAAGGCGAATGCTAATGGAATGTGTTGGCGGTGGTAGTACACATAAATGGAGTATTAAAGGTTATGAGGGTGTAAGTTTTTGAGGGTCTTAAGAGAAATTATGGCGTAGTTTTTATTTTATTTTGTTTGATTCTTTTAATATTTCATGTTATTTCTACCGTATCTAATACTTTCTTTCACTTTTTATTTCCAGGACACCCGAACTCATATTGTGCAAGAAATTTTCCGCAATGAACAGTCTTACGTTGAGTCCCTGCAAACCATGGTCAATCGTTATTTCAGAGTTTTAAAGTCAACCGAAAATATGGGTATTGTAGAGCCGCGCACCGTGGACGAAATCTTCTTTATGGTTCCCGATATTTTGGATATTCATGAAAAATTTTTAGCTGAACTGCGTAGTCGTTTGGATAATTGGGATGCACAGCAGAAAGTGGGCGATGCTTTTATGGAGACGGTATGTTTCTATATAGTTTTTTCCGTTTAATTCAGAGTCTTTTACAAAATTTAATTTGTATTTGTTTAGTTTTCGAAGCTGGAAGTCTTAGAGGTCTACACTTCGTTTGTTAATAACTGCAGCCGGGCAAAAAATGCCATCAGAAACTCTAAACATCAGAGACCGGCGTTTGCAAAGTTTTTAGAATCAACTGCTCGGGAACATAAAGGAAAATTGACTTTGGATTATTTGTTAATAAAGCCAGTACAAAAGTTTCCCAAGTAAGTATGACATCTTTCAATGTAAGAATAGATTTCAAATGTTTGACTGCATTTGATTGATTCAGTAAAGTGCGATTTTGCCTCGCACAATATGTAAAACTACACGAACTTTAATCAAGATTTAAAAAAGGGATACTTAAAGTTTTTTCCGTTTTTGGCGATTTTTTTAGCTTTGGCGCTTTTACTTCGTTTTGGCGTTTTTTTTTTAGTTTATGAATTTTTTTTCGGTTTTTTGCCATTTTTTAGTATTAGTTAACGATTTCTTTTAGCTTTGCCGCTTTTTTTGGTTAGGCGATTTTTTGTTTAAATTTGGGATTTTTTTGCTTTAGCGCTTTTGAAAATTTGAAGACCCTGCCTCTTACGGTTTCCAAGATGCAGCAAGTTGTTAAAATTGCAAAGTCAAAATTACATTAATTGATAGAATATGCTTTAATTAAGATCCCAGCAAAAAATTACAAATTACCATTACAACTACTTGCAATATAATGACTTACTTTTCTGATTACAAAATTTCATTACTCGCTTACAAATCACATTACACAAAACTTTATAATATGTTGTGCAAGGTGATAAATGAGGAGAATGATTCTTTAATATCTAATAGATTACGTGAATATGTTGACAAATAAAACAATACGTACTTCTCGAGAAGAGATTATTTTAGTCTCACGCTTTGTTAAAATCATTATGTTGGTAATCCAGTAGGGAAGTGTTTCCACCAAAAATGCTTAATGCCACACCCGATTATCTTTTTTGAAATTTTTTGCTGGAATGTTCTAAACTTCAGTGTTAAGTGTTGTAGTATGAAAAAAAATGCACCAGCTTTAAAAATTTCAAGTGTCTATCTATCGTGTCATTAGGTTAAGTTAGGTAAGGAAGGGTGGTGCTATACTACACCTCCACTCGGAGACGCAATTAGGTTCATTGTGATTCCTTATATTGCCCATCAAAAACCTAATATTTACCCCGCCATTTGTATGCAGAAGTGGCCCTGTAATCCGTCATTAAGCCACTGAAATCCCATGATGAAGCCGCTGATGTGCTCTTGTTTACACTTCCCGATTTCAGTAATGCTCCCATGGAAACGCATGAACAGCCATCTAAGCCTATGATGTTGCAGCTTGGGCTGTGACAGGTAATATGTTAAATGTTTTCTGGTTCCTCTTCATCCAGCACATCCTAGAAAAATCTGGAGTGGCAGTTTCCTGAATTCTGGTTGTTGCTCTTACCGAACAGTGACCAGTCAATGCACCAATCACGATTCGCATCGCCTTCCTATTCATGTTCAGTACCAGTTTGGTTCTTCCTAAGTCAAGTTTTGGTCACATGCTTCCTACTTCACATACTGCCTACTTCGCCATGAACTATTGGTGCTGCCTACCCATTTCTTTCGTGCTATTAGCGCCAAAAAACCTAAAGCGACATAATTTTTGAACTTAAGTTTTTGTCAAAAATTGATTTTCGTCAAAAAGTTGAGGTCCATAAATTGTGTCGGTAAGCCTTTTTGGCGGTTATGGCTCGGTTTAATTGTCTGTATATTACATTAGGATTTAAAAATTTTTCGTTGCTTGCTTTGGAACAACAATTAATTATCTGTCATGTCCTTATTATTATAGCGGCCAAAGTTCCACATATTCTGTGAAAATTTCAGGTCCGCAGCTCTTATGGTTCTTTAGAAAACAGACTCTAACAGACTGGCAGACAGACGTTTGTCGTAGCGAAAACAATAGGGATACTTAACCTAAACCTTAGTGAATACATATTTGATGTTCATGAATAAACAAAGTATAGTATAATTGGAATAATGCCATAATAATAAACTTAATATATTCATTCCTACGAGAGCCTAAAAATTAACTATTTTGCAAATTAGCCAGAGATTTTTTTATTTGCTAATATTTTATTTTATCTTTCATTTCCTCTTCCAGCTATGAGTTACTGTTTCAAAGACTTATCAAACACACCGATCATGATCATCCCGATCAGCAGCATCTGCAGGAGGTCTTAAAGTTGGTACACGACATTTTAGTACACATCAACTGCAAGGAACGTGAAATACTGGAAAATGGTCAAAGAGAGGCAACACTCAGGGAGCTGGAAGGTGTAATTGAAGGCATAACCGATCTCATAACACCAGATCGACAATTTTTACTATTCGATTTGGTAACGATGCCTTCGGGTCAGGGCGCCAGAAAGGAAAGAGGTTTCTTTCTCTTCAACGATCTGCTAGTGTTGACGAGCATCAAGAAACGTAGCGGCACCATAAGAAAACCCAATACGTAAGTGCATTAAAATATGAAATAAATCTGAACGCAAATTGCGGCTTTGAAAATCGAACGATTATATCTGAATAGTTTCAGATATTTCCTTCGATAGAGAATGTCTCAAGTTGGACCCGATTAGTATAAATTGGTTCTGAATTGAAATTAGAGATGGTCATGTGATGTCTCAAGACGTGCAATTGATATTATTATTTTTTTTTTGCATGTGCATGAGTCACGCATGAAAGTCCCATAAGTCAGTATGAGCGTGTGAAAAAAAGGTTTTATCGTGGGAGTGCATGAATGCGTCTCTATAAGAGATACAGCGAGAGGTTGCGTTTCATTTTCAATTAACAAAATGATGCCTTCCTTTATTAAAAATTTGTTTAAAGCAGAGCTGTTAAATTTCGATTACGATTACTAATCAATTAGATTACATTGTACTGATTATATAATTCCCTTTAAAAGAATTTCTGATAAATAATTGATTACGATTACTAATAATCGAGAAGTAATCTGAATTACTAGAAATAACAACAAATAATCAACAAGAACCAAAAGTAAACACAAAATAATCCGATTACTTCAAAAGATGACTTTTGATTATTAAGAAAAATAATCAAAAATAATTAAAAATAATCTTTAAAGTAATCGGATTATTATTTAATTACTTTTGATAATTTTTTATTATTTGTTGTAATTTCAAGTAATTCAGATTACTTTTCCATAATCAATTAGTCGCAATCGTGCGAAACTGAATATAATCGTTATTTAATCATTACTTTATCTTTCAAAAAAAGTAATCAAATAAGTAATCAGCACGATTACTAATCATTACTTAACATCTATGGTTTAAAGTAAGATTAAGGGCTTAGCCAACAATGTCGACAAGAAACTTTTTTTCATAAAACTCTCTATGGCTTACTTATATCAAAAACAAAAACAAAGACATCCTAGCCCAAGTTGCAAATTTAATTGACCGAAGAACGAATTATTAAAAAAAAAAAATGATTAAAAAATCTTTTTTTAAAATTATAACATATATTTTTCTTATAAAAATAATTGCAGAACCACATGCCCGGGTACGGTGGCTTCCACATTGGATACAAACAAATACAAGTTTCTGACAAAGCTTTCCCTCGATTGCTTAGAAATTGTCAAAAGTAAGTTTAAGCCAGTTTGTTGAGTCTGCATTTTTACAAATATTCCGTTACAGCAAAAGACGAAAATCTGAAACGTATAATGACTGAGATAGAAAATTTGGCTGAAGATTGCAATAAATTGCAAAAAATCACAGACATAACCGCCTCTCTTAAGTGTCCCCATCAGTATTTAGAAGATGCCATCAGAGAGTTACACCGTGATGTGCAGCGACAGTTGTCGGAGAGACAAACGAATGATGCTCAACTGAATATGCTCGAATTAGCCTTGAACTTGCCGTAAGTTGGGACTTTTGTACCAAATTAATTATGATTTTTTTTAAAGTATATTTACTCTTTTTAAACCCCGACCAAAAAAAAAGAGGTGTTATAAGTTTGTAGTGTGTTTCTGTGTGTTTGTCCGTGTCCACGTACAAGCTAGACCGATTTTGATTTATTTTCTTCTGTTTGAAAGTTAACTTGATCAAGAGTGTTGTTAGCTCTGTTTGAAAAAAAATCGGTTTAGCCGCTTAGAAGAAATCACATTTTTTCCATCTATATCGGGGGTTTTTAAAATTTTTAATTTTTGTTATTTATTTATTTCATAGAAATGGTACTCAGAAATTATCCATAGTTTTTAGTAAGTCTGAAAAGAGAACCCAGTGGGAGGAAACATTTAATGAAGCCAAGCAAAAATTAGGTAAGTCTCTGTCACTTTAATTTTATAAATATTTGCCTGTGATAAATGTTTCTATGCTTAGCTGCCACTTTGGAAAAGTATCCCATACCAGAATTTTTAACTTCCATACCCATACGTAAAACCAGAGCTGGTCTCCAATTCACCTGTGCCGCAGCTACTTTGAGTGAAAGGCGTGATGTTTGGGTTTGCAACAGTGATGGTTTTGTGGGTCAAGTATGCATTATGTCACTGCATCCCGAACCGAATGTGACCAGTTGCAATGGCGTGTGCAACGCTCGCATTCTCTGCGTTGCTTCTGTACCTGCTTATAATGCTCACAAGGCTTCCATTAAATCCAACTCCTCCAATGAAGAACACTCGTCATCATTCACAACACAACAGCAACAGCAGCGTTCCTCTCTTCCCCCTAATAGTTATACTCAGCAGTTGTTAGATTATCGTAAGAGCATTTCACCCAATTATTCCACACCCAATTCGGTGATTGGTACACCAGAGAAGAAACGTAGTGATAAGGCCCAATGTAGTGTTAAGTCTGCGGCAGAAACTGCGTCAGCATCGGCGTCAGTGGCAATAGCAACAATTGGCAATAGTAGTGATATTCAATTAGATTTAAATTTAAGTTCGAGCGATGAAGAGACTGAAGCCAATGCCTTGGCCAGCAGTGTGAGTGGACTATCAAGTGCAACAGGCGGCTCTTCGGTGGCATCCAATGAACGGGTACCAAGTCCTGCGCCCTCTACGCATACTACGGGCTCATCGTCAACAGCTTCGACGGCAATTGTGGGCAGCAGTGGCACTCTGTATCATGGTCATCAAGTGAGTTAAATTTAACATTAGCGATATTTATAATCCAACTCCTTCTCTCTCTCTCTCTCTCCGCAAGGACTCAAATCCTGAAGACGATGGCAATCAATCGACCATGTGGATTGGCACCGAAGATGGTTGTATACATGTGTACAACAGCACCGACAACATACGAATCAAAAAGAATCGTATCAGAATAGAACATCCTGCAGCAGTCTATTGCATACTGTAAGTTTTGAAATTAATATATAGTTTCCTCATCAAAATATTTATATAAAAGCACTCAAAGGCGCAAACCACATTTAAATTCTTCTTACAGTTGATTTTCTATTTTACTAATATAGTTTCTCTCTCTCTATTTCCTTCTTTAGGTACCTAGACAATCGTGTTTTTGTGGCATTAGCCAACGGTGATATTTGTGTGTATTTACGTGATGGCATAGTCTGGAATACCACATCCTCGCATTGCTTATCAATTGGTAGTGTAACAAGTCCGGTAACAAAATTACTTAATGTTCACGGCAGATTATGGTGTTCGACACAGGGCATCATTAAAGTATTGGACACGGAAACACTGTCGGTATGTTGGAAATAATAAAGATATTTATAATTTCAATTTATTACTTATTATATGTATCTCTGTTTTTTTATTTTCCGTTTAGGTGGTCAATCAAATTCAAATATCTGCCGAAAATAAGCCCATAACGCACATGTGTATATCCAATAATTGTGTATGGATATCGATACAAAATTCGTCTTATATTAAATGCTTTCATTCCAATACGTAAGTACACTCCCAAGTGGAATCCACTAGAAAAATATTCACATAACTATAGAGTTCGTAGGTGAAAGAGACACAGGTTATTTTGTATATAAATTCCATTTGAGGAATTTTTATTGCCAATTCTTCCAGTTGTGGCAATGTTTTTCATAAAAATAGTGATTTCGGTTTGTCAGTTTTTCTTACGTTTCACAATGAGATTTTGGTGTCGAAACCCCATTTTGCGACCACTCAATTCCAGAAATCGAATGATGCAGTTATTTTGAAAATGCTTAAATATTAAGGCTACGTAACGAAAAACTGCTATGAAATTATTATAAGTAGCAAACTTTAACATATTCTCCACAAGTTTTGTCATAAAATTTTGCATTAAAAATCACGTTAGGATTTAATGGTGGAAACTGCATCAGCTTGTAGAAAACATTTGGTTTCCCTTAAAACACCTTCCTCTACTTTAACTTATGAAATTAATAATAATCGTGAAGAAGAAAGCTTTCAAGTTTTGAATGATAATGATTATGAAGTTACAAGAGTAATAACGGTTTTCTCTCTATTGAGTATTGATACACAATTACCTGTCGTAAAGCAAGTACTACTTCGACTACTGGGATGTTATGTGGTTCGAGCATGATTGTTTAATTGCTTGATTGTGCATGCATGCCGTTGTAGTATATGAGCCACTTTAATAAAAAAAACTATAAATTAAGAAAATATGCTTTCTTTTTACATACTTATAAATATTTGTTTTAATGAAAAAATGAACATTTTTGAGTTTCCTTTCTCAAAAAATCAATTTAAAAACAAAACACAGAACAGCCGTTTGGATAATTATTGCAAGTAAAAATTTTACTACACATTTTCCAGTTGGTATTCAGAAAGCGGTAATTGTAATTTAGATTTATTAATTCAAATTCAGGAAGCATCAATTGAAATTCAGAAAGCGGTAATTGTAATTCAGAAAAAAAACTTTATTAACTGAATTTATTTAAATTTTATAATAGCAAAAAAAACTATTTTTTATAAGTTTTATTCTTCTCAATTGCTTCTTTTCCAATAATTGTTATTCTGCAGATAAGAAAAGCACTACTTACAACAGTAATGTATGTTTTTATAAAAAAAAATTTTTTATGTAGTGATTTCACTCTATAATATTTATTATTTTTTGCGTTACAATAGGGTAGCCAGATATTGAGTTAGCAAAAAAAGTACACCAAAAGAAAACAAGCAGTATTTTTAAAATAAAAAAGTACATATGTGTTTTTATTAAAAACGTCCTTAAATTCATTCAATAACGTAAAATATCATATTCTTTACTAAAGAACATAAAAATGAGATCGTATATATTATTTACAACAAATTAATAACTTAAAATTAGTCATTTTTCTATTTGTGTTTAGAAAACAAACTTAATTTGAACAAGTTTATATTAATATTTATAATACTGACAGCCTATTTCGCCAAATTATTTAAATATCAATTAATATTTAAGAGTAATTTTTCCATACAAAAATCAATGAAAATCGACATTTAAATATGAATTGATGTTTAAATAGAGTTAGTAAAATTGGCCCTGAATATCACTTGTATGCATTGCATTTCGGTTTGGTTGCTTACTCTGTAGCCACACGTTCAATAAATGACTTTCAATTTCATTACACATGTTGTGTGTCAGAATTCCTTAAAATTGATAGCTGTGATACAAATTGATAATCAATTTCATTTCTTAAATGCCAGCGACGAAGAAACAACTCAAATTTGTAGCTTCAATTAATGTGTGCTGTGACCAGCCCATTAAATTGAAAATTAAGTTGCCATTTAAATGGATAGGTGAATTTGAAATCAATCTAATTTTCAATTTAAAAAAAATTCATTGTGTTATTGAAAAAAGTGTGAGTGTATTGCAAATTCAATGGAATTGAAAGTCAAAATTGAACATGTGGCCCCCCTAAGCTATATAATTATTAAATCATTATATTAAATTTTTTTAATGGTTCAAAAATTTTAAAAATATTTATCATTCTTTTGTATGTGGCAAAAAACTCAATTTTTTCCATTTTCAGTTTTTAAAAAGTTAAAAAACTCGGTAATTTAAAAAGTAAAGTCGTCACAACTGGCGATCAGAGTAGCAAGCCGACCAAAAAATTTCGGCGGCTGAAAGACAAATATTTTCGGCGGCGGCGGCTGAAAGGCTTAACGCCGATTTTTTTAAGCATATAAAAATTTTTTTGAGCCCAGTCTGTTTCTAGAAAATACCCATTTTCCACACGCAAAGTTTATTTTGCAAAGGCAATAGTTTGCATATTGCAATAATTGATGTCTCCTAAGTGCCAATAAAAATAACTTCGTAAATTGTTAAACCATAGAAACTAGACTATACATAAATTTCATTTATTGCAACAGTGCTACGGATGACGAATAAAAAGCTTTGATCAAGTTATAAAAAGTCTCCTAACTGCTGCAACAAAAAAGTCTATGTAAACGTGAATGGATTTGGGAAGGGACTCCAATAGAGAACGTAAGTGTTGCCGCAGCTACGTTAGTCCCGATTCATACACAGTTGTAAGAAAAAAAGAGATATTTGTACTTTTTCCTCCGTCTCTCTTTCAACTGAATTACGAGTTGATCAACAAAAGTTGAAGTGTGTGAACCGGGGCTTACCGTTCACATACACATTCTCTTTATGTGGAAGCAATATCAACCATTTTTCAGGGACTCAGGCTATCATATTCAATACGAAATATAAATAAAAACTGTAAGCAAGTGGAATAGACACAATATTAAACATAATTCAAAGAGAGAAAATAAAAGAAAATAATATCGGCTGAGTACTAAGCCGCCAATAAGCCGAGTGGTTCGGCGGCGGCTCGGCTTGTTGAAAAAAAACGGCTAGCCGCCAGCCGCGCCGTTATGGCTTGCTACTCTGCCGGCGATATTTTGATTCTCATATGAAATGCATGGAAAAATACTTCGAGTTGTCGCCACAAATTCGTTCACATTGGAAAAAATTTTAACAAGCCTCTTCAAACCATGTGATTCTTTCTGCACAAAAACAAAGTTTTCAAAGACGCTAAACAGAGAATAAAAGTACAAAAGGCAAAAAAAGTACTTTAGCGTACTTTTTCAGGAGTTATGCAGACAACAGTTCATTGACTAAAAAAAGTACGCGTACTGCTGAAAAAAGTACGTTTGGCTTGCCTACGTTACAATTAATGCTTTCTGAATTAAAATTGATAAAAGTTAATTACAATTGACGCTTTCTGAATTTAAGTTGATAAATCTTTTTAAATTACAACTGGAAAAGGTGTAGTAATACTTTGTAAGCCTTTTTTGTCTCTGAATTTTTCTCTCTCTTCTCACGCTCTCTCCGTGCCAACTGTTTGAGTTAATTAACACTTTCCAGTAACAATTAATACAAATTTATTCCAGTTGTCAACATCAACGTTTTGTCAATAAATTAAAAAAAATTGGGGCTTCTCTACCCGTTGTAAGAAATAACTACTGGATCATGCTATTTTTTCGACCTTAGAGAACAGAAATTGTTCTTGAGATCGTGTAGAAAAGCCTTTATATTTAATATTGCATTGACGTGACCCTGGTAACGACAACTGGACATAGAATGAATTTTTGTCAAACTTATATAATTTTTATTTTCTTTCGCCTGTCTAGCCATCAATTAATCACTGAAGTGAATTTGGCTCAGGCTGTGAATAAAATGCTTTCGAATTGTGATGAAATTATACGTCAACATAAGGCTGCTTGCTTAAGGGTGACTTCGTTGTTGGCCTGCCGTGATCTTATCTGGATTGGCACCAGCGCTGGTGTTCTACTCACCTTACCGGCTCACGGTTGTGACAAAGTTGCCACCAATATAATACCAACTGGCTTACCTCATGGTCACACCGGCCATGTGCGTTTTCTGACATTTGTAGAAACTTCCAGCGCAACCAGCACCAACACCAGCACCGAAAGCTCATTGAGCAGCAAAACCGAAGCTGATTCATCCTCTTCGACTGGCTCGAAATCTCCCAAACCCCAAAAGGATAATGCACAAACAAATCAAACCAGTATGGCTGCTAGTTCAGCAAATATTCTTATAATTTCGGGTGGTGATGGCTACGAGGACTTTCGCAATCAGAGTACCAATTCTTTGTTCGAAATTGCTGGCCGCGAAGACAGCACGAACCATTTGCTGATATGGCAAATTTGAAGCCGGAAGCGTAAAAATCGTTGGCGGGTTTTACTCAAACGTTGGAAAAACAATAACTAACACATCAAGCAAAATTAAATATGTACATATGTATATACCCGTACATACACACATAAATGTGTACATATAGAGAAAACATATGTTTGAACAAATAATTTTTGCTTAAAGTAAATGCAATTTGTTTGAAATTATTTGTTCACTATGGGAAAATAATATTATTGATTGATGAATGAGTTTTGGTGTTTGAAACGCAACAAAACAGGAGTAATGCATTTGTTATCGATTTTCATTGAATTAATTTTTAAGTGACTGTAACAAAATACAATAATTTTAATAACTAACTAAATACCTTTAACAGTTATTATAAAAGCAACATGGACTAGAAAACTGATAAAAACTATGTGCCAAAATAAGAGATCCCTTGAAATTAACTTAATATACAATATACATAGATATCAATGTTAGAATTTAAATGAATATAAATAAGAGCGCCAAACAAACATTGCAAAAAAAAAAAACATGGTTTCAAATCATGAACTTTATTTTTGAATAGTTTACACTTATAATGTTGCATGTTTTCTTTTTTTTTTTTTTGCTAAACCCTTAACGTAAAATTGTAAAATCTCTAAAAACTTTTAGCCTCAAGACTTCTCAATACAAATTTAGATATACATATTTAATATTTAATTTTTTTTTACTTGTAACTCAATTTTCGAAGATCCAGATAAAATTTATCTAAAGTAAAATAAAAACTATCTCTAAAGAAATTTAATTTTGTGCTAAAAGAGTTTTGATATCACATTAAAAAAATAGAAAAAATTAAACCATTAAGCATTTTTGTTCTTTTCAAGTCCCCCCCCCCCTCCCGGTCACGCGATCAGTAAGAATATTTTTGTAATAAAGGGTTTTAAACCCAAATGATTTTTGCAAAAATTTTTCATTTCGAAATAAATGTTAACGATTATTATTTGTCGCTACACAATAAAAAATAATTATTATTTAATGCAAGTTATATTTGATGAGTAACCAGGAATATAAAAGTAAAAAAATTTTGTAAATTTTTGTTATATAATTAAATTAATGTATTAAATTTTAAAGAAAATACCCGATAAAGAACTGTCATAGTGCCGCAAAGAGTTGTAAAATGGATAAATAGAATCACTAATTTGTTTTTAGGCCCATTCATTTTGTTATTAACAAACTAACGAATGCCGCCATGAATTGTATAGTAGACTCCTGCACGAGACAAGTTACAAGAACTTTTAAGACATGAGGTTTTTTCAAATGCTTTTCTACAGCGAAATGTTCTAAAACAAACGTTAAACAACACTATTGGCCAGATATTTGTTTCAGTTATTGCAGGCATAGGAGTAAAGAAGAAAATACTTTGTGATGGAAAAATTTGTGATGCTTGCTTCTTCATACACACGGGCGCGTATACAAGCGTCATGTCATGCATATACATACGCACACACGTTATGTGTATGATCTTTTATTTTTCTGAGCTTATTAAACGACATCATTTATTATTGGTTAAATATAATGCATGTTACGGTAATACATTTAAAAACAAGACTTATTTACATTTCAAGAATGTTCACGCAGCTCTCTATTGTATAGACAACAGACGATTTTGTGGAATCAAGCTCTCAAAGAAATAGCAGAGTTATTTCCACAGCAGTTTTCACACACCGATCTGCAAACATATCTCGAGTTCTTAATGAGAAGTTGACCATATTTCTTGCTTTGATATTCAATCGCTCTACTCTTATGGCTCGATTATGGTTGGTAAACGAACTTTAGTTGCGTTGCCAGCTGCCAAAATAATCACTCTCATTCCAGTTGTCGACACACACAATACCAAAAAATTGGGGCTTGTGTAACCGTTGTCGAAAGCTCCTGTTGGCAGTTTTATGCTATTTTCTTGACTTTAGGAAACGGAAATAGATTGCCAGTAGCACAGAATTGTTATTAATTATTGGTATTGTGTTAAAATGACGTCGATGTCAACAACAAAGAAAATATAATGTATGACAGCTGACAGCTGACAACTCAGAACTTAAAACTGCCATCTAGGCAAATTCATATAAGGTATACTCACGTCAAATTTTTGAATTCGCTTTTAGTATTTTATATACTTGGGATGTCAGAAACAGCTGTTGTGTTTTAGAAAAAAAAAAGTATTTTTTGAGCGTTTTGCTTTAAAAATTAATAAACAGGTAAATAAAGATAAAGATATAAAACAAAAGTATTTTATGTGTCCCCCAAACCATAGTGTTACTGCTCCGGAATTGCATTAAGTTGGTATGGGTAGTAAAAAAATGTTTAAGAAGTTTGGGGAATAAGTTAATTTGTACCGAGTATGAACAGCCGGCTGCAACGGTTATATCCTTGCTGGTTTTAAAACAATTGAAAGCTTTGATACTTTTTGTTATACCTTTTAATAAGGGTCTAAGTGGGTGCAAATCGCTAAACAGATGCTTTGTAAATCCCTCTATGCAATGGTTGTGGTTTTATGTACACCAGGCAGAAAAATGGATAATAATTTAAAGATAAAACGCAAGGAACGTTTATCTTTTAATGCCGTATATAATGGAATCATTAAAGTGTGGCACATGCAGGAGTAAGTACACAAAGGCAAAAATTATGTGATTATATGTATGTGTACATAAATAAATGTATTATTCATTTTCAGTGTTTTAGGTTGTATAATGTATGACCTGTAAAATGGAACAAACTTTGCAATTTCAGTTACGAAGAAAGTTGATGCAATATTATTACCATATAGATGCTGAATATAGTACTTATACATACATACATATGTATGTATATAGTTTTATAAGTGCTTTTTTTAATAAAATTTCCTTATGTGTAGCACAGTAATATTTTAGTGCAACTTAAAATTTTTTTTTTTTTCGTAATTTTTGTTAGATAAATATCAAGCAAACTTTATTTTTACAAATAAGAAATACAAGTGATGAACCAAATAATAAATTGTTGTTTAAGTGCGAATGTCTAGCTTCTTCCATTACGCGAATACGATGCACAAAAGCAGAACCTTAATTTTTGTGGGAGTTCTTAACAATTCGTTTTAACACTCGTTTCCTGTTGAAATGGAAAATAAGCTTATTACACACACAAACACAATTATTATTTTTAATTCCTTACGCGCATCCAGCACAGTCAAAATACACAAATTGAACAATTAATAAATAGTTTCTTCTTTTTCACAATTTTATGGTTTCAATTCAAATTTAAAAACAATATGTGTTGACAATATATGTATGCATAGTTTTTAAAGCAAAAGAAAAATTAAATTGTTATAAAAAATCAGAAAATTTATGTAAAAAGCACTTTTTTTTTTGATTTACGAAATTTAAAGGTGTTGACTGTTTGACTTGCGGAAACAGAGGCTAAGCAATGTATTCCTTTAGGAAGGTGAATATATGCTTTAGCTAAATATTTTTAAGCAATCACATTTGCGAATATCTCAGGCGGTACTGCTAAAGGATTTACCGTGTCCTTTAAGAGTCGCCTAATAGATGCCATATTTTGTATTTCCTTTTTTTCATCCAAAAATAATTCCACTGAACTAAGCCTCTTTATGATAAATAATTCCCTGTAGCAGTTCTACTTAAGAATTTATGTATTTTATATTTCGCAGCATTGTTTACTTTACTTTGAAATGCAAATGTGACATAATCATTTTTCACCAGTTGCCGCACATAATGCGTTATCAACTGGCAACGCAAGTAAAGTACGATTGCTACCCATAATCAAGGTAGTATTTAAGGGGCTATAAAACAAATTGGTATAAGTTTCAAAACTTCAAAACTTAAAAAAAAATATTTCAATGCAGCACTTAACATTTTTTTTTTTAACCCAGTGAACGTTCTCTGGCTTGAATATTAAATGATTCTCTTGTAACTGGATGCGAGGGAGTAACGTATCATACATGATCATTAGAACAAGACACAACAACCAATCAGCTCACATAGAGTTGTACATTCTCTTTTTATGAGTAGAAATGTAATGCTGTGAGTACAAAAGAATTTGGCGTGATAAGACGTGATAGTGAGCGTGACTGCACATTATTGTGCCTTAATTCAAGGTAATATAAGGAACCATATGAAAATATTTATATAAATACCCAGCAAAAATTAAACATACTAACTAATCATTAGTTAAAGCATTGACGAACTCAGCCCCAAGTAGTTATATTTCTGGTGAAACATGAACGAATTTAACATATGGTTGTATAGAAGTGATCCAAATAATTGAATTTTATGCGCTTAGAAGACAGTAACAAAAATGTTTGGTACAAAAAAAAAAAAAAAAAAAAAAAAAACAGCCTTGAATAATAAATTTAGTACCTGTAGTAATTGGTATGCAATGAAAATGGTAAAGTGGCTTTAGTTAGCACTGATTGGTGTGTGATTAAAATTTGTTTGGCGTGAGTAATCAAGAATGAGTTACAACAACAAAGCCGAAAATTTTTCCCGCCTGTCACCCCTCCTGCCACGTAAACATGTATGTAGGTGAGTTTAAAAAAATTTTGGCTGAGTAAGTTGATTACATGTGACCTAATATAGTTGTTAGCACTTTTATCTCTAATCAAGTGACTGTCCAGAGTTTTGATTATAAAATTTTTGGCGTGACTAGCTACTATCGCATGTGAATATGCATGATTATGAGTAATTCTCTCTTTAAATCAAGTACATATAAAAAAGTGTTTAAGAAGCATATGCATGTACGTATATGATGTGAGTGCAAGCGTGACAGATTTTATTTTAAAGGAATATGCATAGCTAGGCGGTAAGATGTTTAGTTAAATGAGCGTGATCATTTCATTATATTCATATATTCATATCAATATTTACGGTCTGTCCCACGATATCACCAGCAAACGTACAATCGACAACTTGTATTGCAAACAACAATAACATTAGAAAATTTGTTGTTGTTTGCAATACAAGTTGTCGATCGAACGTTTGGTGGTGACATCGTGGGACAGGCCGTTATTATATTCATTCGAATATTTGGGGACACTTGAAAAGTACCACACCATCCCATCTCTACTAAGCAGGCATTCATATCCATATAATAACGGTCAGCCAATCTGCGATCAAGTCCCTCGCCACATTATTTCTTGTCCAAGAATGTCACACAGTCCTGGATAAACTTGCGTAGACACGGGACTAATTCAGGCAATCTAGTTGCAGATGAACTGGCAAAGAGGGGAACCCTAGTCGGATTAGTCGATATTGACAATCTCTGTGGGGTCTCTCTCTCTCTCCCTCTTATCCTGCTGGAGACGTTTCGATGCTGCCTTTCTCAATTCTGCTCAAGACAGATGGAGCAATGAGCCTACCTGCATTATATCGAGAACCCTTTGGCCTCGCTTTAATATAAACAGAACCAAAAACCTCATTAGCTTCATCAGGAAGCACTTGAGGCATCTCTTGGCCACACCAGCCAGCCACTGCACTTTTGGAACCCACGCTAAACGTACAAGTCTTCCGTATAATGATTACTGCTACAGTTGCAATGGTGAAGAAGAAGAGAAAAGTATTTCGCATCTTCTCAGCTTCTGCCCCGCTTTGGAGGATCTCCGTCTGCGCTTACTTGGCAGAATATCCTTCAACAGCCTGTCCGAGTTAGCGGAAATAGAAACCTAAGTCTATACCTTAAGAACAGCATCTAGTATGGGCGTTAGCTCTCTTCTATGGCATGTGTATGTAATTGGACCCTCTCCTGACTCAATTCTCTTCTCTTTCATTCTCTCTTATTCTAAAAAAACTTTCCATCTATACACTTGCCCTTATACTATATTCTACTACCTTAAGCTTAAAGGGATCATTGTATTGGACCCAAGTGTGCTGGACTCCTAAATTTTTCATTTCTTCATCAGCAGCCTGTTAGCCTAAGCTAACCAAACCTGAGCAGGCGTCCATCATTGCCTGTCTACTTGAAATTTCAGACAATGCATTTGTCTCCCAGCAAAATCTTGACTTCAATCGATATACATTATTTGAGATGAAAGCTTGAAATGGTGGCAAATTAGATTTATCAAAAGAAAATTCGTGTGCTGTATTTCGTAGAAACCTGATTAAAAGGATTTTCAAGAATTTTGTGAATCACTCTACTAGACTCTTAAAAATATTTTTTTGTAAATTAATTTAAAATAATATGTACTCCCAAAATATTTTTAAACTTTCAAATCCTTAATTTTACCACAATATTGGGGAATTCTGGAAAGTTTTCTTTAGGCGGCACTAGTTATACAACAATTAGATAAAGAATAGTTCTGGAAAGGGGTTTCTTATACTACATATTTATTATTGTAACAATTGACTATTTGATTTACAAATATAATCAAAGTAAAATATAAAACACAAATTGGTAAAATAAAACATAATTTCTTTTAATTAAGTTTCTAAATAATTAACAAATTTAATGTCAATACGATTATAAATTTATATATATATATATGTACATGTATTTTTTAATTTAAAATTAGACTGTATATTTTAAAATTAAATTCCATATTAAAACAAAATTAAATTAAATGAATAAAACTAAAACAAAATTATTTAGACATACACATCGAGCCATGACCGCTAAAATAACTTAAGCGACACATTTTTTGGACTTCGTTTTTGAACGAAAATATACTATTTACGATCGCAAATACTAAATTATGGTAAAAAATTGAAGTTCAAAAATTATGTCGCTTAAGCTATTTTGGCGGTTATGGTGCGATATGTTGCAAAAAAAATAATAACTAAGAACAAGTTTTTTTTTTAAGTTTTCAAACGCAAAATAAAAACCCACATAAGAAAAACAAAATCGGTTTTAAAAATAAAACTTAAATTGTAATTAATTATTTGTAACTTATATGTTTTTACTTAAATGTTGTTAATGGAACGAAGAAAATTTTTAGTTTTTTTTTTCTTTTGTTGTCTCTTTTGTAAATATAATTACGAACAAAATATTAAGCAAAATTAAATTAATTATATCCAAAATTTAATAAATTGTTTAAAACAAACAAAACGCAAAGCATAATAATTATTTAACATATACAATTTGTTCGAATTTATTTAGAAAAAAATAAAAAATAAAATAAGAAAATATATATTAAAAAATTATCGTTGTATTGTCAATAAAAAAAAGAAAGATTATATACAAACATAAATATTCAACTCTAAAAGCATAAAATTATTGACAAATTCTTTAAATAATTAAAGCCAACAACAGCTAAAAAAATACAGTGGGAATCTGTGAAAAGTTCTTCTCTTACATAGAAAAACATTTTTATGCTCTCGCACTTTTTTTCCCAAAATTTCTGTCCTGTATTTATGTATAACTTCTCACTGGTATTCATAAACGATTGTTACAATTACAGCATTATCCAAACCGGTTTTGTCAAACAATCAAAAAATTGCCAAGTTAAAACAACATTAAGTTTAACAATCGTTTATGATTACTGGAGCATGAAATTCAATGGCGCATATTCATAGTCAACATAAAGTATATTTTAGATATTTAAAACCAGTTTTACCATACAATACACTAGTTTTAAACTTTTTAAATTATACTTTGTTTTGATTGCGAATATGCGCTTATGTTTTTAACTTTTAAAAAGAAAACTTTAATACAGTAGACTGCATCAGTCTTCGTACAAAATGTATAGTCAAAAGCAAACACTAATTTGGTATAAAAAATTGAAAATCGGCTAACCCAAAACTTCCTGTCTGTTTTTAGGTCAAAAAAATTAATGTGAAATCAAGTATAAATTTATAGTTATTCAAGTTAAAGATTAAGGGTCGTATTCAAAAAAACTTAACAAAGCTTTGAAAAGCAATGTTAAGTAAAGTTGTATTCAAAAAAAATTATTATATCAAAATTCTAAAGTAGGCACCTACGTTTGTTAAGGCTACTTTAAGTTGATATTTCCAAAATGTGTATTTTGCACCTCAAATATTTTTGTTCATATAACACATATTGATTCATGTTACATCTGAAAATGAAGCTAGAAGTGCTAGCTCTTACTTTGAATTTATTATTTTTGTCATTTGATGGA
This sequence comes from Tachina grossa, assembly GCA_949987645.1. Classification (NCBI taxonomy): domain Eukaryota; kingdom Metazoa; phylum Arthropoda; class Insecta; order Diptera; family Tachinidae; genus Tachina; species Tachina grossa. Next base: position 36,955,040 of record OX465274.1, on the reverse strand, counting down.
AAACATCACTAAATTATCCAACTGATTCGGAATACATAGAAAAATCCATAAAAAAATATTAAAATAAATACAATTATACAAAAATATTTTAGTGATGTACATTCAAACAAAACAAATAGCAAAAAGCTGGATATTCAAATACTCATTTCGTTCGAATAAAATAAATTGAGATAATTTTTCTATGTTCATTATATTTTTTTTACTTTTACTTCATAAAAATGTTTATATGCTTTGCTTCCATGTCAGTAGCTTATATTTTATAAATTAGGTTGCTTAACTTCAAGATAATAAAAATGTATTTAATAAAATAAAAAATTAGTTGAATATTCGAATGAAATTGTATTCGATGTTGTACATCATAAGCTGTGAAATGGTTGTTGAACATGGTGGTGTTACCAGTATTTATTATTAAATTACAAAATAATTAAAGTTGTCTTTTGGATACAATTTCTTAACAAAGCAATGTTAGCCTCAAAGTGCTTAGTAGCTACCATGAACTTTAAAGCTCAAGTAAAATATTTTTTTGAATAAGGCTGTAATAGCCTTATTTATAAAAGTTATTTAGCCTGTACACTGAAAGAATTTTCGGCAGAAATTCTATGAATTTCGACATTAACCTAATGAAAAATTCATTAAAATTCAATCAACTTCACGCTTCGATGGATTAGTGAAACCAGTTTCGTTAAAATTATTTTATTGAAAACTTCATCAAATTTATTTAACAGTGTAATTAATGCAGTGCTATAACTTCATCGAAACAATAAAATAATTTCATGAAAAGAATGAAATAACTTAAATATAAAGGGGTTTCTTAATAATTGGAAAATATTGTTGTCATAAATCCAATAAAGTATTCTTACGAAACCAGAATACCAAGGAAGCAATTCCAATGAAATTCTTTCACAATATTCATGCAATTTTCATTGTATTTGTGAAATTATCATTAGATTTGTGAAAAATTTTTAATGAAATTGTTTTATTGGACTTATGAAGCAAAATTCTTTCGGTGTATAGAGCCTTTTTAAGAAAAATTTGGTATGAAAATTTGTTTTAAAAACTCCTTGATAAGTTTTATAGATAAGGCTGTAGATTTTTAAGGTTTGAATTATGCTTGTCTTAGACTTTAAGTCAAAAGCATTGTCCAGCGAAAAATGAAACTTGAATGCTTGAGATACCATATATATTTATATCAAGCATTTTAATACAGTTTACTTCAAGCCTTGAACTATTGTTCAATAAAGCCTGGTATTACAATTATATTAACCCAGATATGCCGACCGTACTACATGTAGTACACCAGTTATGTTCAAGTTTCTGCGTTTAATGTGATTTCAATTTTCTAGTGTGCTTGCTGCTGTGCTACAGAATATAACGGTTAACAAAACATGCGTGTATAAGTTTTGTCTAACGTAATTGCTTATGTGTATTTTTTTGTATCAAAGATTTCAGTTTTGTGATATTGACAAGAGTGTGAAGATGTCACGTAATCGGTGAGAAAAAGTTTTATATGGATACATTATTTTTGTTGCGTTTCTATGTTTTTTTAATTATAATAGTTGTAAGAACGAATACGTAGCAAAAGTATATGTGAAAAACAAAATTATATGTGATTTTAGTTGACATATTTGTTGACGTACTACATGTAGTACGTTCGGCATTAGTGTGCAAAAGTGATGAAAACAAAAAGTTACTTTTTTTTAGATTTTTAACATTAAATGAGATAATTAGTACCTTAGAGGAAAGCGATGAAGAAAGGGTGGAATGACCATCGTAAGATTTCTACCAACAACATAATTGTATGTTGTTGGAATGACAGCAGCTCAGTAAACGTTGCCTCAAACGTCCATCCAGTTGAACCTTCAAAAAATATATCAGGTTGGTCTCGGAAAAAGAAAAGGCGTATAAATATTCAGCAACCATGCCTCATTCATGAGTATAATCGGTACATGGGTGGCGTTGACCGAGCGGATGAAAACATAAGCTTGTACCGTGTGTCTATTCGGGGTAAAAAATGGTATTTCCCAATATTCGCACACCTCCTTGATCTGGCAGAGCACAATGCGTGGCAACTGCATAGACATATGGGAGGTAAAATGGACCATTTGTCTTTCCGTCGGCGCGTTGCCACATTGCTAATATCTACTTATGGGAAACCCTCAGCAACGCTTCCATCAGGATCATCATGCGACATCAGATTTGATCGAAAAGATCATTTACTTATTGAGAACACACGTCAAGCCGATGGAAAATGTAAACAGCTACGATGCAATCATTGCCACAATAAGACCACTACACGCTGCATTAAATGTGATGTGCCGCTCCATGTAAAGTGCAATTTGGAGTACCACACCACGAAATAATTTTTTTATTAGTTCGTTTTTTCTTTTGTTATGTACACAAAAGTTTCTGAATAAATAACGAATTAAATCACAGGAAAATAGTTACTGTCTTTTGCTTGCATATGTGCCGAGCGTACTACATGTAGTACGGTTCCAAATTCCAAGTTAGAAAATATTTCTTTCAATTTTTTCTTCAGATTTGTAATATAATCCGTCCGAATAAAGTTATTTAAAAAAAAACACGAAAATTGTTGCACTAGAACGCCCGTCGGCATATCTGGGTTAAAAAACAATGTTAAGTACACCTAACTCCTTTTTTACACGGTAGATAAAGTCTCTAAGAAAATCGTGCTAAAAAATAATTTAAAAAAATACATACAACATATGGAAAATTTAGTGATATATTCCATATCCTTAAAAAATCCTTTAAGTTGAAAAAAAAATCCTAACATTTACGTGGTGAAACGTAAAAAAAACAGAATATCAAAAAGTTTTATTAAAAAAATACATATTCTTTACCTAATTTACATTAAGCATTTTTTCCATGAAATTAGTTGCATAAAAATTTTTTATTTGTCAGTAAGAGGCCTGGGAGAACAACTTATATCAAAAAAGTGGTCAAAAATGCATCAGAGATTCATGCTACGCCCTTTTTGATATAACATTCTTCTTTATAGCGCTGCAGTTAGCAAATAGAAAAAATTGCTTGCAATAAAATTCATGAAATTTATGAAAAAATGGTTAATGTAAACCAGGGGGCAAATTACGGCATCCGATACGACTGGTTATTTAAAAATATTTAAATAGAGTTTATATGGAAATATTGCAAATATCATGCAAAATAAATTATTTGTGTTATTTCAAAATCGTATAAAAAAGACCGTGTAAAAAAAGAGTTGAGTGTAGATGAATTATTTCGATATTCCTACTCAAAGAATACAACCCTTTTATATGCATCTGTCTTACCCTCTGTGTAAAACGTTTGAGTTAAAAATCTTGGCGTTTTTGTAATAGACTAAAGGAAACTTGTACAACTTTTCTTTAATCTATTACAGAAACGCCAAGATTTCTAACTCAAACGTCTAACACAAATAGGGGGTTAGTTTCTGCTTTCACCATTTTACTCGCTTTTTGTTTTTTAAAAATTAACTTTTCCATTAATTGATCTTTACTGCCTCTTCCACTATTTCGAAAGAAAACTGATTTCCTTTTCTCTATCTTACTTCTGTACGAACGTTGATTTGAACGACAAGTAGCAAGAAAACGTTTATATATATTTTCATACCACTAATTCGAATGAGTCGTCAGCAAAGCAAACATTATGTCAAAATCAATCACTTGCTATTTTGCTTTCGTGTAGCAAACTGTATTTGCAAAGAATTCAATAAGGTTTGTAAAATTATTATTTTATCACATTATTATTTTTTTAATCACATTTCGTTAATCTATTTTTTGATTTGTAGAGAAAAGTCATAAAATATTCATCAAAATATTACTGAACACTGTTGTTTTGATTATTGTTTTATGTTCATTATAAAAAGCACTCGCACATTTTGAAGAAAACGAATGTAGTTGCAAGGCAAAACAGTAATAACATGCTTTTGATGTGCGACTATTGTGTTGAATTCTTTTTTGTTGTTCAATATGGAAAATAAATACTTCATGTAAATGTTATTAAATTTGCAAAAATCGCTAGAATTGCTTGAAATATACAAATTGGCACTACTTTAATTTATAAACTCGTAAAAGAAAATAAAAATTACATACGTAATCACAAGAGAAGGAAAGCTGACGACATAGCGGAATGGAAATGTATTAGAATTCGAGCGACTAGGTGTATTTCGCAGAGTTTTTCTTTCGACATAGTTGAAGTGGCAATTAAAACATTTTAGCACAATGTGGGTCTTATCAACTTATTAAATATTTATTTGACTAGGTTTAATCATATATGTATGTACCCTGCAGGAAATGCGAATAGTGAAATTTTAGTGATTAACTGACACTGTAGAAGATCAGTAGTACACTGATCAGGTGTACCCCAGGCAACGTAATCAGCTATTGACATTTAACATTAGCTTGTCATTGAAAATCCACTAGTAGACTGTATGTAGCAGTATTGAGAAAGTTTTGCTTTTACGTCCATATGGAGATAGTAGATTTAAGTAAAAAATAAAACCAAACTATTGACGTGTTCATTAACAATGTCATCAGAAATACACAAGAACTGTTGTCTCTAACGTATCTATACTCGCGCATAAAAGGAAAGTTGTCGAAATTTTAACTAGTGCAATTGTCGCTAGATAATGAGTATTAACATAGCGACATATGGTTTAAGGCTGACTAGAGGGTATGCATCTATCTATATTGCTTGTTTATTTCAAAATATATGAACAAAGCTTGAATTTACCGTATATTCCACTTAATAGGGCATTTACATTACCTCGAAATCTATTACTTACGAGCTTTCGATCTAAATCTTGCTGCTTTTTACTAAATTTTCCATACAAAACAAAATCTATTGTTTCAGTAGATTTGTAGGAAATCTAATAAAAATATATTATTTTTATTTATTTTTTACCACCCTGTAAGACATATTTATAAAAAAGATGAGTGAATTAGCTACGGTCTGCTTAAAAAGGTGTGTGACTTAGCTACATTGCAGTTATTTGGTTGTAGTTTTAGAAATATTTCAGTTAATGGGTTTTGTTTTGGATAAAAAAAAAAAGATTTATAAAGATTTTAATTAAAATCTGCTAGATTTTGTGCTGGTGTAAATGACCTATTAGATAAAAACATTTTTTTTTCGAAATTTTGCGTCAACGATATTTTTCAGACGATTTTAAGCGAACAGTTGGCTTTTTATGGTTAAGAACTGATTACATTTTGAACTTGATCGGCTTAATAGTTTAGAATTCGTTAAAATCAACGTTTCGGGAGAATTTGATTTTCGATAATTTTCGATTCACTATCTGGCAACATTTACATAAGTAAGCTCAACGTTTTTCGAACGCGTTAAATTTGCAGCCGGTCCGTTGAGCCTTTCTTAAGTTATGACATGTTAGTACGCACAAACATACATCCGAAAGGATCCAGAATAGATTCCCAGTACCTCAAAAATATGATGATAACTTGATTTTCGAAAATATGGTTAAAACTACTAAGTGCTAATAACGCGAAATTAATATTTTTTTTACTCCTAAATATGAAATAGTAATATAAAGACTTGAAGAAATTTATTATAAACAATTTATAAATGTATTATAGTCCAGCTGCAATTAGCTGTGATTAAAATTCTACTTATAGAAAATGAGGATCACACAAACGTAGAATCATGCATTAGATCCTTCTTTTTAATATATTGCGGTAGCGGCAAAAATTTCGCTAAAAAATGTTTTGCTAAAGTTGACTTAAGCTATTAACCTATATTTTTAAACCCTGACTAAAAAAAGGGTGTTATAAGCTTGTAGTATGTGTCTGGGTGTCTGTGTATCTATGTATCTGAACGGCTGAACCGATTTTGATTTAGTTTTTTCTGTTTGAAAGGTGACTTGATCGAGAGGGTTGTTAGCTATGTTTTAAGAAAATCGGTCCAGCCGTTTAGAAGATATCGCATCTTCTCTAGATATATTCGGGGGTCTGTAAAATTTTTAATTTTTGTTATTACAATATTCTAAAACTAATGCCCTTATTCTGTTCGACGATTGTATCGTCTTGTGTATGAACGAAAAAAAGCCACAGTTGTGATTCTTTAAAACAATTATTATTTATTGTCTGTGCTAGAAGATTGATGTATTTGCTTCATAATTTTGCTCCAAACATTATTTCCAACACATATTTTTTTATATATTTTTCAAACTATTGAATAATACTTTAAATTAATTTTTATGTTTTAAAAACATGGCAACAGTAGTTTTATTTACAATTGTCAAAGACAACAACCATTTTTGAAGAAAATAACTTAGAGAATTCAAACACAAGAACTCAAAAGTATTTTCAAACAAAAACGTCCTAAATCTTCTTACTGAATTAGGGCATAAGGCAACTACATGTATAGTATGAAATAAAATAACAAAATATAATAGATTTTCTAATCCTGTAGCCCTAAATATCGACAACTTTTTAAAAACATTTTATTATTGATGATGAAAGCACTTGTTCAGTATGGCCTTAATTAAGAGTTGCATTCGATTTTCGATCATCTCTTGCTCTCGAATATTGAATGTCATATTCATATTATGAGCACCGAAATTTGTGCTGAGCAAACGAATTTTCTATCGAACAGAATTTTGTTTTCGAAGCAGTGTTTTAATATGAAAATCCATTAAAAAAATTAAGTGTTAAGCGATTGTTTCTTATTTTTAGGCATTCAAACAGAAATTATAAACTACGAGTACTATTGTCGATTTTAAGTAGATTTGAGATCGTAAGGACTCATTATTTCGAAATAATTCACTTATGCAGCAAAGTCCTGAGTTTACTATGTACAATCAAATGTATTTTAATTTTCAATACTCTACCTTATTCTTGAACTTGATAGTTTAAATTGTTGTAGTGATTAATGCCCTAATTCAGTAAGAAGATTTAGAACGTTTTTGTTTGAAAATACACAGAAAAAAAAAACAGCCGTACTAAATTCAAGTTTTTTCTACTTACTTTTAGTAAAAATCGTACTTAAAAATTTGAGTACGAATAGTACTAACATTAACTTAAAACAAACCAAAAACGGGATTACTTTGGAAAACCAGTCCTGGAGTTTCTTAAATTGAGTATGAAGTTCTTAAATTATGGAAAAAAATATGAATCAAGTACAAAGTTCTTAAATTGAGTAAAAAAAACTTATTTACAGTACGAACGTGTGTACTTACTTTATGCACATATAAAAAGAAGAATAAAAATACTTTTGCACAAAAAAATTCAAAAGTTCATTAGTGTGCTTGTGATTGAAATTCAATATAATGAGAAAATCAATACATTAAAATAAAAATTAGTATATAATATTTGTATTTGTGTTGTGGTTGGTTTTTAATACTCGTATGAAAAAGTTTGTTTTTAATAATATAAAAGTGAAAAAATAGAACCATATATAATAAATAAATAAATAAAATAAAAAGTGAAAGCAAAGGAAAACTACTAAAGGTTCTGAGGGGCTTAGATTGCGGAGCTGTTTCTCAGTATTTAAGGCGTAAGTAAGAATATGAGTTTTTTTATCGATTATGCGTGTTGTATTTAATAGACATCTGCATGAAACTAAATAATGATGTTTATGAAACTTTCGCTATAATTTTTTATTCGTTTCATTTCGATTTCATACAGATGAATAACTATGAAACAAGAACAATGTAAAATGATGTTGGTTTGTTTACTTATACAAGAGCATACTAACATTTACAAATGTGAAACACAACATGTGTTGAGTAAACCTCGATTAAGTTCATGCAAAAACAATATGCTTTTAAAGATCAGTGTTGCCAGTTTTAGCAAAAGGGAAAATATATGAATAATCACCGAAGAGGAAGTTAAAATATTACACATAATTATTTTTCTTTTCAATGCAATATTATTGTTGTTTAAAATTTCGTATTTTTACATATGGTGATGATAATCAAATTTTTTGAGTTTTATTACAAATATTAATTTCGAAAATAATTGTTAGTTATATTTTTGCTTGGAAGAATATAAATAGTTATTTTCGCTTAGAAACGAGTACTTTTGTTGCGTTTTATTTAATTTTTGTCAATTTAAATTTTTTGATATCATATAAAAAAAAAAAAAAAACAAGCACGTGACCAAAACCGTTAGACACCTACACAACTAATAATCAAATTAGCTTAAGAATATATTCATTTCTCATAAACCAATTCCTTTTTTCCATTTTTCATCTAAAAGTGTGTGTTTCTTTCCATAGCATTTCATTTCAGGGTTGTGTGAAATTCATTACAATAATATATAATATATATATTAAAATAGTTTAAAGATTTATATTATTCGAAATTGCAAATGACAAATTAAAATATGTATTACTAATATGTATGGTATATACATATGTACTTAGTTATGTATGTATGTGTAAAAGTTAAAACTTTAATTTAAAAGTGAAACCTATTACACATGTGCGACCCATACAAAAAATTCCATGATTTCACTATATTGGCAACATTGCTATTGCGAATTAATAAGAAAAGATGAGATGAGAGAAAGCAGCATGAACAGAAGTCGTTTCATTGAACAATCTCTTTGTGTTAACAGTATGAAACGAAACGTTTTCACTCACAGTATGATAAAAACAACAGTTTGTTGAGTATTAACATATTTATTCGAAGTTGGGCCTTAGTAAACAAACATTTCAGTAGTTTCATGGATGGAATTGTTCATGCAACTCTATAGTATTTAACAAGTGCCATTGCACACACGGCAATTTTAGTTGAGCAACTTTTTAGTTCATCGGCGAGAGAGGAAAATATGATACTTCCCATCTTCTTTATCTTCTCTTTCAACTTCCATAAGCCCAAAATTTTCTCAACTGAAATTGTCGTCTGTGAACCCAATATATAATTGCTTCTGCTTCAGTCTCTGCAAATAATAAAAAAAAAAACAAAATACACACTTTGCTAACATTATGAAAATGTCCGTAAAAGATTTATATATAGAAGTATATTTTAATTTGTAGTTTTTTATATTTTATAAATATACATACATAAAAAAAAAATTATAGGTACGAAAACTTTTTGCATACGTATGCCACATAATTTTTCATTGATAATTATTATTTTTTTGCTCAACTCGCTGTAAGACCGGACTCAGAAATATCGCTCTAAGTGACCAAGAACCCCTAGCTTCTTAATGTCATAGTTTCCCTTAGAGCACTGATGGGATTGCACTTTTGGAGCGAAGACGATTATAAATGTAAACAATTTAGAAACGTGGGCTTTAGTTGAGAGCAAAACAGATAATTATTCATTGATGACAAAGAGGCAGCATTGTGCAGGGCAAGTTCCTATTATTATTTAGTAAAAGAGCATTCAACAAACTGCTAAAAATAACCTATGTATATAAATTTAAAATCATAATTTTCTGCCGACACTGGTAGCGATACATATGGTAGAGCGACGTAAAGGAGGCAATGCTCGCTTTTGGTCTTCGTATGGAGTTTGGTGAAGACCTTTTCAAGTAGAATAAACTAATTAAAACAAATAAAATATTAATATGGACAGTAAAAAGTTAATTAAAAATTAAATTAAATCTTTTTCTTCAATAAATCAAGTTAGGATTTCTTAAAACAGGTGCATTTAAAGATTAATTCAATCTAATTTTTTTTAAATGAATCTCGTTTTTGGATTATTTCAAGTACGGATTCGGCACTAAATCAACCCCATTTTTAGATTAATTCAATCTCAGATTTTCCTTAATCAATTTCGTTTTAGTATTATTTCAAATACGGTTTTGCGATTAAATACAGTAAAAAATTCTTGAATCAAGCGCATTTTGAATTTGATTCAATCTTAGGTGTGCTGAAATCAATCCCGTTTTGGGTTTATTTGAAGTACGCATTCAGGATAAGATATGGATAAAATTAAGTATTTAGCGCTTGAATAATCCGTACTTGAATCAAGCCTTCTGAACGTGATTTAAGTAAATCCGTACTTACCGTACTTATGACACCGCTTTGGATTGATTTAAGTACGGATGGATTGATTTTTATTTTGAGTGTACTTTTGAATTCTTGTTTTTGAATTCCTCAAATTATTTTCTTCAAAAATGATTGATGTCCTTGATAATGAAAAATAAAAATATTATATCCATGTTTTTAAAATATAAAATTTAAATGAAAGTATTATACAATATTTTGAAGTGTATATATAATGTTTGGAATAAAATCATAAAGCAAATACACTCACCTTCTAGCAGAGAGTATTATTAATAATTGTTTTAAAGAATCACAACTGCGACTTTTTTCCGTCCATAGACAAGACGGCACAATCGTCGAACAGAATTAGGGCATAAAATTCACAACAGCAACAGTTTTTGTTGAATGCTCGTCTTAATACCAAATGAAAATTCATTCTATCAACACTTTCGGCTACAGCATCTGCATTTTTTATTTAATTAACAAAACTACTGTTGCGCAGTCTAATTTTTTTTGAAAAAAAAAAAAGGTTTACAAAACAAATTTTGTATGGAAAACCTTTTATCAGTAATAAATAAATTTAAAATATAGCATTAATTTGTTTTTTTCTGTTATCATTATATTCAGGCAAGGAAATATAATATTTCTTTTTTTCATCCTTCATTTTTAACAACCTTGCACCTTGAAATTAATAATATTGATAAACAAACAGATCAAAAAACAATTAAAATATGATATCAACTATAGCAAAAATTCAAATATTTTGACACTACCACAATCAGTGTTGCTATAACTAACACATACAAACTTATACTCAAAAATACTCCACAACGATTGATGAGCATTTTGATAGTGTCCATAGTGCTTAAATATTATGGAATGCTGAAGTTCTTTTTGCCTAATATGGGCTATTAATCTAATTCTAAAAAAAAAAATACTGAAGCAAAAGGAATTGAATAAAAATTATTTATTTAATTTTTCTAAATAATGATAAGGATTAGTTTAAGAAATGCCTGTTTAATAAATATATAATATATATATAATATAAATTTTCAGCTGAATGTTGTCTTTCGATATTGTGTGTTTTTTTAGAGGTATAGAACTTTGAATTGAAATAAAACACAAGAAAATCGTTTTAATGTCCATCAATTTGGCTTTATTGGAAGGATAATTTTATGCCATTAATGTTTAAATATGATTTCTGGCATGTGGCCGCCGCGGCTGGCTCGAATAAAGCCAATTCTACAGGTCCAATTTTTAACCACTTTTTCGAGCATATGGGGCCGTATGTTGGCAATAACGCCACGAATGTTGGCTTCCAAGTCCCCTAACGTTTCTGGTTTGTTGGCGTAGACGAGCGACTTCACATATCCCCAAAAAAAATCCAATGGTGTCAAATCACACGATCTTGGTGGCCAATTGACAGGTCCATTCCGCGAAATTATGCGCTCATCGAATGTTTCCTTCAATAAATCGATTGTGACGTGCGCTGTGTGGCATGTAGCGCCGTCTTGTTGGAACCACACCTCATCCACATTCATGCCATCCAATTCGGGAACAAAATAGTCGGTTAGTCGGCTCCAATTGCTGTGCACGGTGGCGAATCGATTCATTCGGGTCCTCTTCAACACTTTGCTCTACAGTGGCAATTGTTTCTTCGGTGCGCACTGTTCGACGTCTCTGCGGATGCGTATTATCACATAGAGTAAACGTAGTGCGAAAACGATCCATGGTTAACCGAATTAATTGCTCTGATGGACGATTATGTCGACCATAAAATGGACGGAGCTTGCGGTAAACTTCGCGAACTGAACCATTATTTTCGAAATAAATTTGCACGATTTGCAAGCGTTGTTCTTTTGTCAACCTGTTCACGATGAAATGGCAAACCAAACTAAATATTAATCACTTGACAGCTGACAAAATGGCCGCCAGTTAAAAAAGTGATGCCAACTTAAAGTTCTATACCTCAATAAAAAACACCCTTTATAATTTTTAAATGAGCTGTAAACATATACCAGGCTACCGACCACAATATGTCAAAAATATAATAAGCACGTTTACATGAAAATCATTTAGTGTTATTGAGGTTCTCGAAATGTTGCTTTGACTATTGTCTCCAATTTTTTCTTCTTTATCGCACTCTGTAAAATGTTTCTTTGCCAGGAATTTCTAGTTGAATAAAAAAACGAAAGTGATAGACATTTTTTTTAAAATAGTTAAATATTATGAACTAGTCTATTGTAAATTGTGTAAATTAATAACAATAAAAATTGGAAGCAAAGAAAATAAATTCAATGTATTTTCAATAGAAACTTAAAAAAAATTGCTCAATTTATAATATATTGTAGCCTTTGTAGGCCGTAAAATCGTTGCACAGGGGCTCGTAAGCCAAAATAATGGTGTTTTCTTTTCTAAAAGAAAAGTGGAACATATATGTTACATGTAATTTTGCAACATTTTTAAATGCTCACCTGATTTTTAAGAAGTGTTACATATTTTACGTTTACAAAAGAAAAATTTTCCAACAAGTTTCGGCATAAAACAATAACGAACTAGAAAATGATTTATTTTTTTCATAGAGGTAGTTTAGATGAGAACAATTTTTAAGCCGCACTATTTTTGTTCTTTTCCAAATTACACGAGACTAATTCATCTGGCACAAAATGTATACGTATACACAGCTTTGTGTGTTAGCGTTTTTAGTATTCATTTAACATTTGCTGTTTTTTAAGTTGTGTATGTAATAGTTTAATGCTGCTAATGCGGGGTTGTAGCTGGTTGAAAAGTTATGCCAACCGCAAAACCACTCTCTTTGCCTCTCTCACCTACAAACTGGCATGTTATGCCAGCACAATTATGCCCGTGTAAATCAGCGCATAGACAACAACAAAAACAAAAACAGCTGTTAATATAATGCTGCACTCATGCCTCTTTAATGAAAATGAGTGTTGAACAAGTAGCATTTTTCTTTTTTTAAGGGTAACATCATGGGAAAAGAACGCGTTTAATTTTTAAAATAATACATACTTTTCAGAAAAGAACACAAAGAAATGTAAAAGACAACATAAATGCAGCATATTGCTCAGAAAAGAAAACGCCATAAGTGATATTATATATATATATAAATACATATGTATGTATCTCTTTAGCTAGTGGGTCAATTACTCAAGGATGCATGCCATGTTATACCACGTATACGAATGAATAATATATAATTTTTTTATTACTAATTATTACTCATACGCAACCATAAGCAAAATGATAATGATGTACACCATTGCTGCTCACAGAGAGAAAACCGAGAGAAATGTACAGGGTGGGCCAAAAGAAACCAAGGGGTGTAAAAGTTTAATAACTTTTTTGTTTATTAACTTTTTTTTATTTTTTCTTTCAGATTATATAATATACAAAATGGAAATTTTTTTACACTAAGTATGAAAAATTATGTCTCTTAAATGACCACCGTTTTCAGCTTCGCACTGATGGGCTCCTTTTAAAGCATTTTCCATAACATCTTCAAAACTTGTGGCTGTAGCGTTCGAATTTCTGCAACAATGTTTGCCTTGAGTTCAAGGATTGTCTCTGGCCTGTTCACATACACTCGCTCCTTCAAAAAACCCCAAAGAAAATAGTCGGGTGCTGTCAAATCTTGCGATCGCGCTGGCCAAATAATTTCCGAATTTCGAGGAATTATTCGCTCTCCAAAAATTTGACTTAAAAGTGCCATTGTGTCTCGGGCAGTATGGGCAGTGGCTCCGTCCTGCTGAAACCACATACCAGGTCTGTTTTCAAGAGCAGGACGTAAAAAATTTTCTATCATAAACCGATACCGCTCTCCATTTACGGTTACAGCACTTCCATCTTCATTCTCGAAGAAGTAGGGCCCAATGACATTTTCAGATGTGATCCCACACCATACTGTACACCTGAAGGGGTGCAATTGGCGTTGATGAATGGCTCTTGGATTTTGACAACCCCAGAACCTACAGTTCTGCTTATTAACAAAGCCATTCAAATGAAAATGAGCTTCATCACTCATAATCAAATTTTCATCTCTGGTTTAAATAATAAAATTCTATTGTGCTGGTTCTCTGTTCAGTTGTGAACCTCTCCATTATAAATTCTCCAAGTGTTGTCTATATAATCTGAAAGAAAAAATAAAAAAAAATTAATAAACAAAAAAGTTATTAACTTTTTACACCCCTTGGTTTCTTTTGGCCCACCCTGTATAAGCGTATGTGCATTCATTTGTACAAAAAGCCGATTGATGTTCGGCACTCTAGCGCTTTTCTGGCCAGCAGTGGTGTACACCATCTAATAACACGTAGTACGGTTGAGTAATATAATATTATTCATTAGCATTACTCATACTTACTGCCAGTTCATAGAAGCCATGTACAAATTCTCGTCTGGCTATTTATATTGAACACAAAAACAAAGCACTCAAAATTTGTTTTTATTCTCCTTATAAATAGACAGCCGAGAATTTTTGCATGGCTTATATAAACTGGCAGTTAATCACACGAAAAATAGTAAAGCGGTCCACCCACCCACTTGCAATGTAATGCTAGGAACACAATTGGGACGAACGACGAATTTCGTCAACGCCGACGAATTCGTGTGAAGCACAATAATGACGAATTTACTCAGCGAATTCAGCTCTTATAATGGATAAAGTTGGTTATTGTCAGTGTGACCATATTAGCTAATTTTGGTCTAAATTTAGCTCATTTCTTCTGGATTTAGCTTTAAAATTTTCATTTAGCTTTTTGCTTATTTTTTAGCTTTTTTAAAAACTGATTTAGCTTTTTTAATTTTTTTTTAAATCTAAATTTTGTATTCCCTAAAAATGTATTGAAGACGTAAAATTGTTATAAAAATTGTAATTTTTAACATTTAAATATATATGTACATACATTCTTTTACATTGCAAAATGTAAATTGTACGGCAATTTTATAACAAAAATGGAAAATGTAAAAATAGAGGACAATGACAGAATGGTTAAAGTTACAATGGTAAAAGCTAAATTCATATTGCTGGCCATAAGACTTACGTTTTTTGAGTATACAATTTTTTGAGTTCAGCTGAACGTGCATTCAGCGGCATTAATTTACTTAAAACAAAAGTTAGAAATATATTTAATTTAAATAACAAAAATTCACTTTTAAAATGAGCTTTAGAGCTGGGTCCAATTCGTTCAATCGTTCATTTTTGCCACAAACCTATGATCAAACACATTTAAATTATATTTTGGTATAAATGTTTGTACATTTTTGAAAAATTTTTAAACTTATTTTGGAAAGTTTTTGTTTTGTTTTTCTATAATGGCCTGTTTCTACATAACAAGTAAGCTCTCAGGCAAGCAAGTGGTACACAGCTTACGTTATATTTGGTAGCACTTTTTGTATTTTTAATTTCATTATTGCCATGGTATACAATTTGGTATTTGAGTTAATTATTTTCCATACTAGAAGCATTACTGAATGGCAGCCCTAGGAGAAAATTATACAAAATAAAAAACAGCTGCTTTATATTTACAATGCAATATCAGGTCAGTTTATTTACTCTTCAAGCAAAATCGAATAACTGAGTAAATAATGATTATTTTTGCTAGAAAAACTATAAGGAATGTTTGGATAAATTAAAAATAGATAAAAGTTAAGATTTAATTGAAACAAGTCAAAAATCTTTCGTGCTTCATGTCTTTAAAGTAGTCAAAATTATTGTATTTGCTTAAATAAATATAAAAAAGAAGTCGTTCATCCATTAAAAAGCATACGCATATCGTTAGATGGTTACTAATTTGCAGCATTTAATGAAAATTTTCTCAAATTCGTTCCTTGAAATCATTTAGATTTAAGATAAGAATTGGGAATAAAACATTTAAATTGAAAATGTGCTTCAAAGCACAACACATACAAATAATGTGTATATGTATATATTCGTAGCAAAATGTTTAGTAAACTTAAAAATTGTGGATATAAGAAACTTTAGAGCTTAATATATTTTCATATATTTGAAAAATAGAAAAATTTATTATACATATGTACATATAAACTTAATATATTTTATACACATAAAACTCGGGTTTTAATATGATTCACAGCATACAATAAAACCCCCGACGAATTTACTTAAAAATCAAATCCATTAACATGAAAATTCCAAGGGGTTTTTCGGCAATCAGTAAGAGCTTGCGATTACTCAGACATCGAGCTGCCAATTTACTCTTTCAAGATTTGATGAAAACGAAGGAATTTGAGTATAAAACAATAAACCTCAGTAAAAATGTCTCACGTACTTGAACAAACCTATTATTATTTTCCTTGAGCAAATTTATGTGAACAAAATTGAACATAATATTATGATGAAAATATATGGTATATAATGTAAAAATGTTTAGATTTATGCTTACAGTTTCTATAATGGTTCCATTAGATGATTGTGTGGACGTTAAATTTCTTCTTTAATGAATAAAAAGGATTTTATTTTCTACATAAGCACTTATTTTTGATTGCCTGTATTTGAAATTAACTACAGTTGGAATTGTTATGTAGAAACAACAAAATAAAAAAGTATTACGTTTTCACTCAAAAAAAAAAAAAGGTCACACTGGTTATTGTGTATGTAAAGAGAGAGGGAGAGAATATTGTTTTTTCATCGTTCGTCGGCATACAAAATAGAAATAAATCTATCTCAGAGAGACGAATTTCGTTCTACGGCGGTGTAGTGTTCATTTTCATATGAACAAATGTGTTTTATTTTTTATGACAAAAGTTCGCACCGAAAAATTCGTCGTTCGTCCCAGTTATGTTCCTAGCATAATTGTGCAAGTTTTCCTATTATACAATAATATCGCCAAGATGTATGTCATATTCGAAGGTGGCACAATATATTGGCAAATATCAAGAGACATTTTATTTTTATTTTACAATCACGAAAATTGAGAAATGGAGTGGCAACATTGTTCAATGTTGTTTACTTTTTCACTGTCAGGAAAATTTGGCAATATTTTTTTTGAAAATAATGCTCCATTTATTGCATAGTATAGTTTAAATCGACAATAATATGTGCAATAACATATACAATAATATTGTATAATAGATGGGCACCACCTAGTACGAATGAGTAATATTAAATTATTATTTAGTATTATTCATACGCAAATTTAAGCAAAAGGATAACCATGAACACCATCTAATACCACGTAGTACGAATGAGTAATATAATATAATGCAGTAGTATTACTCATACGTAGTTATATGCAAAATAGTAACAGCTTTAAGCAAAATAAAAAACTCCCCATGAAGTTAATATAAGTGACCAGAATGAAGTAGATATTAACGAGTTTCTTTCTCCACACGATTCGACTTTAAAAATATAGTTATAATTCACCATTAAGTTCAAAACTGATTTTTAATGTAAGAACGTATAGGAAAATTCGTTAAAACCATTTTCAGTTTTGCCACTTATACTATATTCATGTACATGTTCATACATCTCAGTATCAGATGCTTGCAATGTTGCTGTCATTGCTCATAGCATTTGTAGCCGTGTTGTTGTTGTGTAGCCTGCTGTGGTCAATGTGTTTAAGCAAAAACTTATTAAGCTATTATTTTCTTTGGTATATTATGTTATTAAACATACTACTACAATCCTGGCACACGATCTTTATGTGATTATAAAATGCTCATGGCTAATTATTATTGATTATGAATGAATGAATGATTTTAAGTGTGTGACAGACTGTTTAAATAACTTCTTTCATTTATACTAAATAATGTAAAATAAAAAATAAAAAATACACTAATCTAATTATTTGAGTGTTATATTTCTGAATAACCATGTGATGCTAAACTCTTTTTTTATTATTAGCTTTAGCTAAACTAGTTAATTGGAACTTCAAAAAAAAAAAATTTATTTATTTATTAAAGAAAAACTTATTAAAAAAGTAAAATAAAATAAAAATAATAAAAACAAAATACAAACGCATATAAAAAAGTTTATTTCTTCAAAATCTTATAGAATTTTAAACAATCCTTAAGTTAAATGCGTGATGAAATTAAAGAGAAAGTGAAAAAAGAAACACAAATGAAGAAACCAACTTTAAATACCTTGTAATAAAACATTTCCGGTTTATTGTAAAGAAAGCAAATGTAATGCCAGCAAATGGTACGGAAATTGTTGAAAGGAAATTCAAAGAAATCACGTTTAAACATTAACAAACTTGAACCTGATGTATTAAGAGAAAAATTAATATAAGTAAATATTTTTAATTAAAAGAAATACAATAATCAATAAAATCTATTTGAAGGTATAAAAGAAAGTTATTTCAATAAATACGAGCTTTTTCTAGAGTTGTTTGAGTTTTGAAAAAAAAAACCTTACAAACATAGTACCAGTAACCAAAAGGAAATATCGAGGTTGTTGTTTTTACCGAAAAAGATGCAATAAAAGATTTATATAAACCAAAATATAATTAAACATTAAATAATTTATTATTGTTAGTTAAATATAAAAAAGTTATAATATAATACTTTATATATGAACTGAAACATAAAACTAGACTTCATATTTCATATATTTGAGTTCTACTCGGCGTAATTTTTTTAAACTTTCTTCTAGTTTGAGGAAAAGAATGTTAATATTTTGGTTAACATTTTTGAATTCTTAATTTTTTTTTGTGTAGATGGCGCCACTCTAATTTCTTTCATAAGAAATATTATTCTTTGGTGCAACTTCATATAAATGTCAAGTGCATTAATGACATCATCTACTTTAACCTTTTTGTGTGTTTTTAATTTGTATGTTGTCTGAAGTCTTTTTCGTCTGAAATACTCTTCTTCATCTGAATAGTCTTCTCTGATCTATTCATTGTAAATATAGTGTGAATAATCATACTCATACAAATAGTTATACTCATGCACGAAGAGTGAAGAAAGAAAAATAAATAAAAAGTGCAATAAAAAACCTTTGGGGGTGAGTTCGTTTGTGAAACTTAAAGTACTTGTTAAAACTACTTTTTCAATTTAATCAGTTAAGAGAGAAAAGTATGTTGAATTTACTAAAAGAGAATAAGTTGCACTTATTGAGACTCTTTTCGAAAAAATTTGTGTAATGTAGAAAACTTACTTACTTGTTGCACTAATTGGGTTGGTGCAATAATCGATGCTTCCGCAAATCAAGCTCGTACTGTATTTTGTGATGAATGTGAAAGTGGTGGTTGTTCCACACTGTAACACAAAGATCACAAAAGAAAATTTTTTGCTGTCTGTTGTGCTTTCCATAAAAAAACGAACAATGTATATTATACCTTGATATAATTAAAGCACTGTTGTAGCTCCAAAAGTTTGGAGTGATCAAGTTAAACCAACTGGTATCTCGTCAAATAAAATTGAGTGACAAAAACAGAACGTCGTGCAAGAGAAAGTAATCTTTGCACCTACAGCCGAAGCGTTCTAGTCACTTTTGTTTTTTAAAACAAACATTTTAATTACATGTGGCATGTAGAAACTACTGCTTATTTAAAAAATGCAACCAGAGCATGCGGATATGCGATGTACACTATAAAGCCATTAATTGGTATCTGCCTTACTTAGCTAATACCATGACCCTTTTTAATTTTAACAAAAAGCTGCAGCTAAGCACATTGAATAGCTTTTGAACTGTAGCTTCGAATTGTTGAAAGTTCTCTTGGGGTTATGTCTTTGAAATATCTAGACATTTATCGTTATAATTAAAGATTTAGGAATGTGTATAAATGTTTATGCTCATTAGGCAGAAAAACTCTGCTATTGTGCGTTTTATTAATTTTTATAGCATCTGAAATGTTTCACCATGGAAATTATGAAAAAAAAAAGATTTGCTTTTTATAATCCGGACAATCATGTGATGCTTTTTGTATCATAATGGATCTTTTTACCGTAATACATGATCCTCTACGTTAGGAATTTTTGCAATTTTAATCTATTTTATTTTCAGCTTAGATGAAATTGGCGACTGGCCGATATGAGTTTTCATACCAATTTTCTACCCAAGAAATCGTTTAATCGATTATTGGAGAAGAAAGTGTTGATCTACAGAGTTCAGATGATTTAAACTTCAGCTTGTGTAAAACACAGAATAAAATGATTTTTTCTACCACAAAAAATCGACTTCAATGCAAAGATCTGATAGAAGAACATAAGGAGAAGTGCGTGAAATATAAAATTAAATTTTAATAGGCGTGCCTCCGCCCAATTTTTACATAAAAAATTGTATATTTTTCAGAGCTCAGGGAGCGTTTTAAATCTTGTAAAAATCGGTAAAGTAGAACCACTAAAATAAAATATCAAATTTTAATGGGCGTGACTCTGCTCATTTTTTATAATAGCTCAGGTTTGTGGTAAGTTTCATAAAAATCAGTTAAGAGGAATTGCGTGAAATATTATGGTAAATTTTAATGGGCGTAACCCCGCCCATTTGTCCATCTTTCAAATTGTTTAATTACAAGAACCAAAGTTTTTTTTATAGATTTCGCAGCAATCAAATAAGAAGAATATCATAAAATTAAATTAAAAAAATTTTGGGCTTGACCCCACCCACATTTTTACAATGGGGTTAATGGAAATCTATACTCTCGCAAACAAAAAAGAGTTCTTACAATCGCTATCAAACGTACCGAGTTATGATGTAACAACGCCAGAAAAAAATAGAGATGTACACCCAGAGAAAAACAGCTTAAAACAATATTGAATTAATAAGAAACATTAACGGAAGTCTATTCATGTTGAAATTTCTTATTTCAATATGGAAAAATATTAATTTACAGTATTACACCCTGTTTGTGTAAAACGTTTGAGTTAAAAATCTTGGCGTTTTTGTAATAGACTAAAGGAAACTCGTACAACTTTTCTTTAATCTATTACAGAAACGCTTAGATTTCTAACTCAAACGTCTTACATAAACAGGGGGTTAATTTATTAATTTTATTTGATTTTAAGTATCTCAATACACATTTTTGTTATATTCAAAATTATTGATTTAATGTGACGCGTTCTTATTTTTAAGTTGCAGCTTTTCCCTGAGTGTATTGTAAATCTATTCCTTTTTTTGAAGTCGATTAATTAGTAATAATCAGGCTAATACAATTTGTTCAAAAGCTATACAGTTGAATCTTGAAATCTTTTAAAGCAAGATCCTTTCGTATAATCTTCCATGAAATGAAAGAACACAATCCCAGTTGCTGAAAACGGCGACGGATTGATTGATTAGGATCATCTTCAATGCGGCTACAGCTGCTTCAGTGCGCACTGTTCGGCGTCTCACGGGATGCATATTATCAGTAACAGTAAATATGGTCTGAAAACGAAGGACGACTATCAGCTCTGAAGGACGATTATGTAAGCCATAAAATGGAAGAAGCACACGATGAGTTTAAGGAATAGAACAATTATTTTGATTAAAAATTTCAACAATTTGCACGCTTTGCTCTGATGTAAGTCGATTCATACTGAAATTTTACAGCAAACAAAAAAGCAAATCCCAGCTGTTAAATCGGTGCCAAGCAAGCAGTGATGCCAACTCAAAGTTGTGACACTCTAAAAGAAAAACACCCTTTGTGTATGTTTTCTGAATTAAATATCTTCACAAGCAGTTTAAATTTTGTAGCAATTACTGGCTTGTGTTATAAAAGGGTGGCCAAAAAGGCAGTTGTTGACAGCTTAGTTTATTTTTTTAAGTTTTTGTATATATTTCTTTTTAATGGGTGCAATAGTGATACATATATATTTATATATTTACAATTTTTGATAAAGATATCACAAAAAAACATTGCTGGCCACCTTTTGCATTTATCTACACTCTATAGTTGAAGAGCTGAAAGCTTTGATGGCAAAAGCTTTTAGGCAAAATGAATCTATGGAATTCAAAAAAGTATCCATTATTTTACCACATTAACACTACTTAAGCCTTCCTACAGTTTCATTTTTAGATAATTTTTTTTTTGTAATAAAAATTTTTTCCTTCTATTTCTTATTTAGGAAAAATTAATACGAGCTTCGTGGGGTATGCCCATAACAGTTACGTATAAGCCGGTATATCACTAAGAGCCAATAAATGTTTATTCAGTGTGCGATTCAACAAAACTTATTAGTTGTTAGAGCAATGGAAAAAAGTTTTAAAAAGACAAATTAGAAACATATTGAAAATTTAGTATTGAAACAATAAAAAAATAATCAAAGTAATTTTTGTTTTGAATATACTCAATTTTCTTTAATTTGCTTTTCACACATTTATGCTTAAAAACATTTACCACAGCAGGCTACACGACTGCACCAACTGTATTTGTCGCCTCGTAGCCAGCTTACTTAATATTTTTGGAGACAGCAACAGCGCCATCTGTACCTGATACTCAATTAAAAAATCAACTGCTCTCTTAAAATGTACTTATTACACGTAAAAGTACAAAAATTAATCAATTTGTGCCTTACATCAATTTTTGGATACTGTTTCTTGTAAATATTATGAAAAAATTGTGCGCCATCATTCATTCAATATTTTGTACTATACTGGCAACACTGTATTTGCTTATCGTAGCGAAAGAAATTAGTTTAATTGGAATACAACGACAAAAACAGCATAGACAACAATCTGTCGCCCTGTTACCTTGCTGTTATCGAAATCATCATTCTCATATAAACATGTCTATTCTATCCTTGATATTTGGTAGTCGGTAGCTTGCTATGGTAAATGTGTTTAATGCTTAACACTTTTATTGCAATTGTATTCAAGTATATTTGAAGCTTCAAGAGCAATGCTTTTAAAATAATAATATAATATATAATAAATAATGCACTTTCCTTTTCACGATTTTAATCACCTTTTGTTTTTAAACATTACATTTTTCAATTCATCTTTGATATTTTTCATTACAATTTTAAGTTAATCAATAAATTAGGAACGTATTTAACAAGGTTTGATCATACATGTATGTTGTTCGTGTTTTTATTTCAAAATATTTTCAAACTTGAAACTTCTAGAAAAAATGATTGTTTTTAACATTGTTTTCAATTAAATTTCAAGTGCTTGATTTTAATTATATATTAAAGAAGATTCACAGTTTTCGGTCTAAAGCAAGCCAGGCTCAACACATCTTTTGACCAATCAGCTGCGTTATTCTATCTAATCCGTAAACTTTGCTACAATACACACGCTGGTATCGAAATACTTTCTTTGGCAACTCGACTGATACAGTTTTGTAGATCTAACGACTTGTAGCACACTTTCATTTGAAACAAAAATAAAATAATAAGATTTAATCAGAAATAATTTCTTATTCGGTCTTAAGTTCAGTAATTTCATTTCTTATTGAATGAAATATTTTTATTAATTAATGTGAGTTTCTAAAGAAGATAAGAAAAATTAAATTAGACTTTTAAGCTGGGAGAAATACCAAAATGAATAATGATACTTACAAATGTATTTACCAAAGGTAAATCAATAATTTCTCACATTCCGTTTCATTAGAATTTAAATTAAATAGCTGATGTTGATAACAATCTCTACCCAAGTAGATAGACTAGGGTGCTGATGAAGTGCGTTGCTGCACAGAAAAATATCGGTATTTCCCCCGGCTTAAAAGTCTAATTTAATTAATTTAATTAATTTGTCAAGCAAGCTATGTGAACCACCATGTCAGCACAATTGATGGCACAATGAAATAAATAAAACTTTTATTTTCCAGGTGTGCTTGAAATTACCAGCCAGGAAGTAGTGAAATTTAATATCTGTTTTGCTTACCTTAAAATTATGTTATTATTATTATTTTTATTGATTCTATTTTTTATTTGTTTTTGTATTAACTTTAAGTTATTCAATAAAGTTTGTGATTGCAACTTAAATCGTCATACAGTACACTTCGTTTGATCAATTAGATTATCCTGGTGTACTACCTGAATAATTAATTGATTGCTTCATAACCTGATTTATCCTAGTGTACCACTGGGATACAAACAACACACTTTTAATATTTACTTATCCTTGTGAACCACTTGAATAAAAGCACAAATATTTAAACCGCAGTTAAGCCGGGCAAACGAGTCTGGTAATAGCACATGGGTTTCATCACAGTACTGTAGCTGAAATAAAATACTTGAAGCTTTTATCGTTCCATTTTTTTTAATGGTGTAGTTTTTACTTGTTATCTGTCAAACAGCAACAGCTTCAGTCATGACAACTCTTTAAATCACGAGCTTTTAAAAATTAAACATTTAATTGGAACAGCCTTTATTTCATAAGCTATTGCTATGGTTTTGAATGGAACACTTTTTCTTTCACATTAATACCGTTGTATTATGCAAGACCTCAGTGTTGTAGTATTTCTTTTATAACTGTTGCATTGTGGTGACATTCTATTGTTGCACAAAATGCTAGAAATTGCTTTGCTTTACAAAAAAAAAAAAAAATAAAAAAAAATATTCTTATCATTGTTTTGCATAAATAATATTTTATCTTCTTTTCATTTACTTTATTGCAATTAAAGTTCTAAAAGGTTGCACTAAAGTTCAGTTGGACCAGCACAAGTTTGTTTTAACACTTCCTATGAAACAAACTTTACATGGGGAGGCATAGGATGGGGCTAATTTTTACTTGTGGCTTGTCATTGAACTATCTTTTAAGGACTTAATCGGTGCGAAATAATATGAGCTATATACATATATATTCTGGGGCCTAATTCTCGCATTCGATTGCGAGCGAGTTATTTACTCGAATGTTCGAGTTTTTTAACTTTTGGGATTTTCGCATTCGGTTTCGAATAACACAATTCGAAATTTCTAATGACAGCATTCGACAACGTGCATACATTCGAATGCAGCCGTTCGTGTTTTTACTCGCAAGCAAAAAGGCATTCGAAATCATGTTTAACATAGAAAAAGCGAAGAAAAGGAAAATGTATGTTCAATATTTGACTTATTTATTTATAAATAAATGAATGCAAAAATGTATGTATAAAAAAATACAAATTAAAAAATTTCTAGTTGACTTCAAATATAACAAAACACACTGACTTGGCAAATAATAAAATAAAATATGTAGGTGGTGCTCTATTCTCTAACTTTGCACTAATTTATTATTATTAAGTTATTAATTAAATTAAAATGAAAACATTTATGTGTATTCGTTTCTTTTTTCTGCATATACGTGTGTATGTACGTACATACATATGTTTTTGCACACATATGTACAAATGTATATACAAACATATGCTTTTACTTACAATTTATTCAGTGTTTTGAAATGAATTTATATATAAATATATTTGCCTTTTTCCAACACTGAAACAAAAATTCGATTCGCTTGGTAACGAGTGACATCATCCGAAAATTTTTAGCCATCGAAATTAATTTCTATTCGAATGCAATTCCGATCACCTGTGCAGGAATTATGCCCCTGGATCCTTGTGCATATGGAAGACGAATAAGCAATGTCCGTCTGTCCATTTGTCTGTACGTAAAATCGGTTTTTCGAAGCTCCAAGAAAAGCTGGAGACTTCGGTCTTGGACTGGTCTGTCAGAAATAGTCTGAAAAAGATTGGTATTGAAAATCATAAATCAGACGATTTCAGAGCTGGAAAGCTCGAACTTTATTTTATCATACTAAAGTAATTACCAAACACGAATAAAAAAATAGAAAAGACGTTTCCAGAGTTGGAAAAAATTAAATTTTTTTATACAAAATTATACAAAATTAACTTACTAAAATAAATTTTGCCTTTTTTCTATAAATTAAATATATCTTATATTATTAAAAGAAAAAAATTGGTGTAAGAAATCAGAAAAATCAAAAATTATGATTCCAGGGTTGGGAAACTTTTTGTGATATAAAAAATTAACTACCGTAAAATAATTTTTATTTATTTTTTATTAAATTAACTTATGTATACTTCAGTACAAATTATATTGATATTTTAAATTAAAAAAAAAACAATTGAAAAATTAAAAAGACGTTTCCAGGTTTGGAAAGTTTTAACTTTTTTTATACAAATGTAAATTACTAAAATAAATTTATCCTTTTTTCCATAAATTAAACATATCTTATATTCTTAAAAGAAAGAGATTGGTGTAAGAAATCAGAACAATCAAAAAAGATGATTCCAGGGTTGGCAAACTTACACTTTTTGTGGTATTTTATATAGCATATAACTAGGTCTATTTAAGTTGTTCTTTTTCTTTATAGATTATATATGTTTTACGTTTTTTTTTTAAGAAAAGTGTGGTGTAGAAATTCATAAAAATTAAAACCACAGCCCCAGAGCTGGAAACTCTGAATTTGTTTTCTGTATATCTTAAAGTTATTAAATAAAACATTTCTTTAATTTGATTTTTTGATATTGTATGACGTGACGTCGTTTTTATAAGTGGAATAAGGGTAAATGTATAATAGTTCTTATTTAAAGACTGCAGAATAAAATATTCAACTTATTGCTTATATCGAAAAAAAATATTTAATCGAAAAATACCGAGAGGTCACTAACTAAAAATTGCTCTAAAGCAGTAAATTATAAATTTTTTCACAAAACATATGCATATGTATGGATGTGCTTATGAATGTATCTCTATACTTTATATACGCACTTTGGTGAAGGGTATATAAGATTCGGCACAGCCGAATATAGCACTCTTACTTATTTTCTTTGTAGTTTTATTTACAAAATTTACGAAGTTTATAGAAAGTATGGTAGCATTTTTGAGAGAATGAGTATTTATACGTGAGAGCATTACAAAATACGTTTGCAAAATAAAATAGATTCTATCTCTTGACTACTTTCTAGGGCTGCTAGTTTTTGTCAATTCATATAGAAAATTTAAGTTAATGAAATGTAAAGTTAATAATTCAACACTTATCTATTATTTTATTGTTACAAATGCAATTGTATTTATTTTTAAGCACAACCTTTTATGGGACTTAAACTGACAGCCTCCGGCATGGCAGCCTAGCACGCTACCCACTAGTCCTTTGGGGGACTCATACTAGTCTCCTGCATAAGACATTTTCTAAGAACTTTCAAAACATGAGGGATTTTTCAAATGCTTTAATACAGCGATATCTTATAAAACAAACGTTAACAACACTGTTTGCAAGAAATTTGTTTGAGTATTGTAGGTATAAGAGTAAAGAAGAAAACACTTCGTGACGGAAGAATTTCTGATACTTGCTTCTTTCTGCGCATGAGCGCGTGTACAAACGTCATGCATGTATGTGTGTATGATTTTTTATTTTTCTGCGCACATGCAAAGGCACACACATGCATTAACATTAGTTGTATGCTGTTAATCACATAATAGCTTACCATCTACATATTACACACACACACACACTCAAACGTACAATATGAAAAATAGCAAGCTTACACTAATCAACAGTACTTCTTTTGAGTGTTTGTTACAAACAAGCTGTCTTGGCGACATCGCTTGTTAACACTGATATCACGTACACCAATACATCCATCGTGCCTCGCTTATAGTACGACAGCATTTATTATTGATTTAGTATAATACATGCGACGTGAATACATTTAAAAATCATGACGTATTTACATTTAAATACCTTTTACGCAGGTCTCTATCTCATACTAGTATTTCGAAAGTATAGATACCAGCTAAGCTATATTCAGTTTATCTTGATATTGTTGTGGTACTGATTCCTGAGTGCCACTGGAGGTAATAATTAACATTATATATATACTACTTCACAGGTTTTAGATAAAGCCATATCGAATTTGTTCTTCTATAACATATTACACATTTATTACTATATACTTTTCTTTACACTGTTGCTCTGCAATACTGTGAACATAAGCTTAATTAACAAAACGAATTAGCCTTCAGGTGTGAAATTAATCTACTTTAAATTTTTATTACCAAATTATTATCGTATGCAACGTAAAATGAATGCTAATTATATTTTTATGAGTTTAACCAGATTTCTATAGCAAGACTTATTTCAAGACAAACAAAAAATTTAATTTAAATAATGCACTCCTGCTCCTGTTAAAAGCATTCAAGCATATTGTTGGCATAAATTAAAACTCCGTGAAAATCTATTTAAGAATTGTTCATGTTCATTTGAAAATGCAAATATATATATAGAAATAATAAAACTAAATCAGTAGCTGCTAATGGGAATTTGAAATAAATTATTGTTGTGAAACTAAAATTAAAACGTAAATGAGATTTTCATAGCAAAAAAAAAAAAAAAATTTAAGTGAAATGAAATATAAACTGAACATATACATACATACTTATTTCAATAGAATTTTTGCCCGAAACATTAATAACTTTTTGAAAATTGGTATTACATGTACTGAAGGGATTTATTATACAATTTCAAACCGCATGGCGCATCTTTCACTTAATTCAACAACTTCATAAATCAAAAAATAATTAATCCTGCTATCCTTATTCATATTGTGTAATTTTAGACAAACATCTTAAATACTTTTAAAGCTAGAGAAAAAATAAAGAAAAAATAGTTCTGTATAACTGTTTTATTTAAGAGTTATGACGTGGTTCAAGTAAATGAGCGATGTGTTACTGCACTTGTGTGTTGCTACTAATTGCTATAGATAATTGATGCTTTTAGTAATAATTGAATTTAGAAATTATATAAATAAAAATAGTTTTATCTGTTGTAAAAGGGTATCAGTTTTGCATGTAACGAAGAAATGGTTTATCTGAACTCTTATATAAAATTTTTTGCAACATCAGTCGTAACAAATTCTTAACGATACCGAATCGATCGAGGGTGGCGTTGGCTGAAGTAGTTAGTACCTCGACTACAAAACCGAAGGTCCTGTGCTCCATCCCGGTCTTCGACAGTCATCAAATAACAACATCACGCATTTTTCTATTGTGCATTAGTATCCCTTTGTATCAGTTATTGTTGGAAAAAGTTCTAATGATGAAGGCATAGTGGCACTGATCAGTTTCAGCGAACACAAATCGAACGTAACATCTGAGCGCCCTCATTCGTCGGTATTGTGTAACAAAATAATTGCTGAAGTAAAATAACAAATAAAATTGGCTACTAAACACAGCTTTGAAAACTTTAATGTGCCTCATTTGACACCAGAGGCGCTGCAATCACTGCACGACCTGTCACAATCCCTTCGCTCCAAATTACAGGTATCTCAAATTGATTATTTTATTGGACCCAAGTGATCTATAATCTAAATTTTAAGCTTCCTTACAAGCAGCCTGTGAACCGAACCTAATACCGAATCGATACTGCTGAATTTAGAGGTACAGAGACATAGAAAATCGAACATTAATAAACGCACTAACTATCCCAAATTATTATTTTACTTATTAAGTAAAATATTTTTTTATTAAAAATACAATGAAATAGTTTATTGAGGGGTTTAGCTGGATCTTAAGTGTATTTCACTGTTGCTGATGCAGATCGTCAGAAAACCTTTACCCAAAAATTTCTTAGAACAACTAGAGTTATTATATTATAAACTTTCATTTAAACAAATGAGAATCTCATCAACAAATAACAAGAAACTCAATAATCAAAATTTTTTTTTATTTTCTTGCTACATTGGCTGACTTTTTTCAGCTTTAAATTGTAGTTGTAAGATGTAGATAATTTAGATCTGCAGAGAACAAGAAGAAGTTTCAAATGAAAGCTTAAAGAAAAAATAATCAAATATAAATGCACTGTAATGGCAATTTCTACCATTTGTTGGTAATAAAGTGGAAAATTCCTCATTTATTTTTAATTCATCAGTATTAATTTGTAGGACATCCCCTGTCATTTCTAGAAATATGTTTTTATCGTTCAATAAACAAAGTTTATTTTAAGTTTAAAATTATGTGGCACCTTAGCTGTAATTTCATTCAAACATATTGTAAAATCAATATTTTTTTTCGTGATAGAAAAAATTTTCTCACCGTGAAAGAGAAAGTACTTCTCTTACTGTAATTAACCCAGCTGAATTAAGATTCGGCACAGGAGAGTTTACGTGTCTAAGAGGGGTGCATTGAGATTGTGTTTGAAAGTAGACAATTTTTGTTTGGTGGTTATTACAGAACCACCAGACTATCATAAACTTATATCTAGTGGATTTGGAAAAAGCACTAAAAGCACTAAAAGCACTAAAATCTGAGACGAAAAAGCACCAATTTAGTACCCTTTTCAGAATCAACAAGTTGCAAAAATTCCGCACTATTATAAAAAAAACTAAGTCTAGTGCAAAAGGCACTGAATTTGCATCACTGGTTATAAATGTATAGGCTGCTGTGATTTTCGAGCAGTGGTCATCAAAAAAAGAAAATGTTTAAGGGTGATCATGTAGTGCTGTAGTGCTGTTACACTGAAAATAAATCGCTCTTGTAAATCTTTAATTGGGTATATGTGTGTACATATGTATACTATTTTTATGTGTTTGTATGTAGTGGCGCAGTATATACATACTTATTTTTACTCAGCGTCTTTAAACAAATTCAAACCAAATAAAATATTATTTTACCACTCTACTTATATTCCACATATATTTTCCTTTTGTAACTGCAATAAAAAGCACTTCTGTAAAAATATTTAAATGAGATAATTAATTTATTTTGATAAAACAATAAAGAGAAAAAAAATTTGCTGATTGGTGAACACTCTCGGTATATTTGTTTCATAAAAATAAACTGAGAAACATCTGCTGGCAGTTCAGTTGAATTGTAAACAGCTCAGCTGGCAGTTTAATCAGTGTTGCCAGTTTTTTTTCTAGAGCTTATTCCCAATTATCGATTGGTCATCCCCGAAAATCGCCAAACTGATTTTGAGTTGAAATTATTTTTATCAGTTTCAACAGCTCTTATAGTTTTTATATTTAACAGGCTCTGATAGTTGTCTGATGCAGCATAAGCCTTTAAATAAAAGTTGTCACACTGTATTTTGGTTATTAAACAAACATCAGCCTTTTTTCTTTCTTTTCCAATTACTGTTTTAAATATATTTTTAGCTTTATGCCAAAAGACTGCATCATTTATAGTCATTGGAAAGATTATATGTCCTACTGCAAAATATATACGAGATGTATAGCTGTTGTTGTAAAATCTGCGTTGTTTCAAGAGAGAACTCGTGATAAACTATTTCGTTATAAACAAGTTTTACTGTTCTTTTCTTCTCAGGAATGGGAAAGTTTAAACAGTTTTATCTTAATGTTTACATATAAAAAAAATTCATTATTTTGACCATTGGATACATATATATAATATATTCTTGATGGAAAATCATTTACTAAAAATTAATATAATAATTTGCGCTCACAAATATCAAATTTAACATTTAAGGAAAAGCCACAATCCCTCAAGGCGAACAAAAGATTCGATTTAAATTTATTAAAATTCAATTGAAACGTTTGTTTGAGCTTAGAAGAACAGACCCTTACAATGATAAAAACTTATCAGGTAAAGACAGCATTTACTAGTGCTTTGCAGTGTCAAGAAAATTTTGTCAGGCCTCAAGTTCAGACAAATTTGTGTTTATAAAAAACTCAAGTAAACTATTTGATGTTTTAATTTATTTCAAAAACTAAAATGTTAATGCAATTTTTAGTAAACCTATACAAAAATAACAAAATATACATGTTCCTTTTTTTGTTTATTCACGACAACAAAGAAATTGTGATTTATCCTAATGAAAAAACTATAAAATCTTCACCAGTATGCTTGGACTAATAAGAATTTGACAAAGACTTTGCCGATGTTTTTTTTATTTGTTATCCAAAATTTTTATCTCGATTAGTATAAATTTATTGAATATATATTAAAGTTGTTTTAATGTATATGTCTTAGACCACTTTCATACTTAAGGGCACATTAATGCTAGGAACACAATTGGGACGAACGACAAATTTAGTCCACATCGACGAACTCGTCGATAAGAATTCGCTGTGTAAATTCGTCGTGTAAAGCAAAATAACGACGAATTTACTCAGCGAATTCAGCTCTTATAATTGATATAGTTTGTTATTGTCAGTGTGACCATATTAGCTAATTTTGGGCTAAGTTTAGCTTATTTCTTCTGGATTTAGCTTTAAAATTTTTATTAAGCTCTTAGCTTCTTTTTTACCTTTTTTTTAAAAATGGGTTTAGCTTTGTTAGCCTTTTTTAATCCAAATTGCGTATTCTCTAAAAATATATTAGAGACATACGTGATTTAGCTTAATTTCATTTTAAAATCTGGTCACACTGTTTATTGTGTATGTAAAGAGAGTGAGAGAAAATTGTTTTTTTCATCGTTCGTCGGCGTACAAAATAGAAATAAATCTATCTCAGAGTTCGTCACGCACAACGAATTTCGTTCTACGGCGGTGCTGTGTTCATTTCCATATGAAAAAATGTGTTTTATTTTTTATGACGAAAGTTCGCACTGAAAAATTCGTCGTTCATTTCAGTTGTGTTCCTAGCATAATGCCACGTTAATATGCGAATATAGAGATATGAACACTCATACCTCGATACATACACAGCTCATACGTGAATTTAGTGAGATATTTCTATTTAGTGAGATATTTCTCATGTTTCTAAAAATTTAACAAGTAAGAGTGCTATATTCGGCTGTGCCGAATCTTATATACCCTTTACCAAAGTGCGTTTATGTAGTATAGAAATACATACTCAAGCACATACTTACTTTTATGTACAAAGAAAAAATAATAATTTTCAAACCCTAGAATCATAATTTTAGATTTTTCTGATTACTTATACCAATCTAGTAGTTCTTAAAAAAATATAGAAAGTGTGTTAAGTGAAAAAAAGGAAATTAAAAAAAATGTTAATTAGTTACTTTGGTGTTATTTTTTCATTAATAATTATCACATGTAATTTGGCTTAAAAAGCGATACGAACTTTAGCCCGTTCAAATCACAAATATAGGAACAAATGCAGTTCGATTACTAATTAAAAAATTAACTAAAAATTAATAGCCATGGGCCTGTGGCAAAAGTTAAATAAAAATATACTTAATAGTAACAAACCAAAAAAGTTTGTCTTAAGTAGAACAAAAAATAAGCAAATTAAGTAACATGTGTATAATTAGTAAAAAGAACAAAACGACAATGGTAAGACTGTTGTAAATATAGTGATGGTAAAATTGAGCTTACAATACAAAAACAAGCTTTCAGCAAATTGAAATACGATGAATCAAAACAATTCACATATTCCATTTGCAATAAAATGCTAAGTATATAAAGCAGAAATCTACATCAACTGACACCACACACAGTGGACCAAACACAAAAGAACGCTGATGATGAAGGTTTAGTGGCCTTCGAAAACGGCTGGCTGTTCCGTTCAACTATGTGTTGTTAGTCAGAATATTTACAACAGACTTTGGTGTTATTTGTTCATTAATAATAATCACATGTAATTTGGCTTAAAAAGCGATACGAACCCGTTCAAATCACAAATATAGTTAATTAGTTACTTTAATGTCTAGAAAAAAAAATCATAGTTTCCAGCTCTGGAGCTGTGGCTTTTATTTTTATAATTTTCTATACCAAACTTTTCTTTCCAAAACGTAAAATATATATAATTTATAAAGGAAAAGATAAAAATTAATTAGACTTAGTTACTTTTATATATCCAAAAAGTGTAAGTGTCCCAACCCTGAACTCATCTTTTTTGATTTTTCTGATTTCTTACACTAATCTCTTTCTTTTAAGAATTTAAGAAATGTTTAATTTATAGAAAAAAAGGAAAAATTTGTTTTAGTAACTTACTTTTGTAGAAAAAGTTAAAGTTTTCCAACCCTGGAATCGTCTTTTTAATTTTTTTAAGTGTTTTTTTTTTATTTGAAATACCAATTTTATTCGATATTAAGCATAAAATATTTTATTTAATAAAAACAGATACAAATTAGTTTTCGGTAGTTAATTTTTTATATCACAAAGAATCCCCCTTTTTGGTTTTTTTTTTTGATTTCTTACACCATCTTTTTTTTAAGAATATAAGATATGTTTAATTTATAGTAAAAAAGAAAAAATTTGTTTTAGTAAGTTACTTTTGTATAAAAAATAAGATTTTCCAACCCTGGAAACGTCGTTTTAATTTTTTTAATTTTGAAATACTGAAGTATAAAATAAGTTTATTTTATAAAAAAAGGCATCATTTTTGTTTTTCTGATTTCTTCCATCAATCTCCTTCTTTTAAGAGCATTACATATGTTTAGTTTATAGAAAAAAAGGAAAAATTTGTTTTAGTAAGTTACTTTTGCATAACAAAAAAAAAAAGTTAAGGTTTTCCAACCCTGGAAACGTATTTTTAATTTTTTTAATTTTTTTAAAATTTTTTTTCAGTTAGAAATACCAATTTTATTCATACTGAAGTATAAAATAAGTTTATTTAATAAAAAATTATTAAAAACTAGTTTTCGGTGGTTATTTTGTATGGCACAATGAAGTTTAAGTCTCCCAGCTCTGAAACCGTCTGCTCGATTTTGCTGATTTTCAATACCAATCTAATTTCGACCATTTATGACACACCAGTTTCTAGCTTTTCTGGGAGCTTCGGAAAACCGATTTCACGTACAGACAGACGGACAGACCGACAGACGGACAGACGGACAGACGGATAGACGGACATCGCTTATTCGTCTTCCCTATGCATAAGGATCCAGAATATATATACTTTATGGCTCGCTTATTAATATTCTAGAAATTACAAACGGAATGACAAACCTATATATACCCTTTTACCATTTTATGGTAAAGGCTATAAAAACTTATGTACATACATATATACGTCAATTTTTTGCGTTTTTTTTTTATATTAGAAACAAAACTTGTTTAAGAAAAACATTTTAGAGTGCTAAGTGCGTAAATAAGAGCGGAAAACGTCGCGTTAGCAGCAGGGTACATATTTTCAGTACAATCAACAAACGCAACGCTTGCCGCTCTTATTTAGGTATGAGGGTAAGAAAAACATGTTAGAGTGCTAAGTGCGGCTGTGCCGAATCTTATATACCCTTTATTGATATACGACATAAGTACAAGCAAGTTTGTTTCGTGAAACAAGAATGGCTTATTTGTGTTTTGCTCTATTGCAATTTAAAGTGACCCGTGGATATTTTTTAACAAAGGAATTTTTTTCAAAGTTTAGTTGATTATTTATTTCCACACTCTGCGTTTAAGAATATTTTTAAAATATTAATATTTTTCTATTTTTAAAATTTAGGCAGGCAGAGAAATTGTTAAATGAGGACTTTAACAGAGCTCAGCCCTTTCAGATGACAATTTATTCAATCACACAACTAAAGCACATCTTTACAATATATATACAAATATATAGGCAAGTTTATAATATTGCTAGCACATATTAATATGCCAACACATCAAAAGGAATTAAATAAGTATCCATAATGATATTAAACAAATTTTATGTTTGAAAATAACTTATCACATGCATGTGTGTATCATGCATTTTACTGTTTTGCCCGTACAATTTACGAAAACGGCTCATAGTGCACCATTTTACATGCATCTCCTTTTCATGCTGAGGTTTTGATTTGTTTGTGAGAGCGAAAATATAGTATGTAGCTTTTGTGCAACTGCCTTTTTCTTTTTTTTTGAAAAACTTCTATGTTTAAAATCCTAGAACATGTAAAATCTGACTAAATTTTAGAAAAATCAACAGAATTTCCGAAGGGGCTGGAAAACTTGATACGATTGTTGTTTTGTTGATAACAAATGATATTGGAAAACCGTGTTACTGTTTATTACTCTTAAAATAATTTCAGTACTATACCTGCAATTTTCACAATTTCATTTAGCAGAAGAGAAAGTATTGGTGGAATGAAATTGAACATGTTCGTTGATTTATTTTGCAGTTATAAGTACAGCTTAGCGATATATTTAATATTGTTTCCATTAACTAAAAATTTATAAAACGATCGTTCGATCGACAACTTGTATTGCAAGCAACAATAACATTAGAAATTTTTTTTATAGTTTTCAATATAAGTATTCGATCAAACAATTTCTGGTGACATCATGGGACAGGCCCGTTAGCCAACTTATTGACAACGATTGATTCTCAATTCGTAACATAGGACCGATGAGAGCAATACTGCGTAAAATAAATTAGTGCCCATGTGCTTATAATTATATGGTTATAAATTGCAGTTGTAGATTCACACAAAAATAAGGTCCGACACTGTAGCAGTGGTAAAGTAGAGAAATAAAAAATATATGGATTATTTAGTTCTTATTTGAACTGTGATACTTGTTGAGCTTCTTTTTTATTTGCTTAAATGAAATTTTAATCATAACATCCCTAGTTATTCTAAGAAATTTTTGAGTAACGTTTCCCTGACAACATGTATTGGCAACAGGTAAATTCTCCCAGGATCCATCTTTACGCTCAACAAAAAATTCAAAAAGGGTCCTCATAAAAATTTTCAAAAGTATTGTATATTGTGAAATTGTACATTTTTCACTTTCGAAAATAAACTGTACAAAATTTTATGGAAATTTATTCACACAACTCTAGTAAGTTTGCCTAACAATTTTTACTCGTAAGCTTAAGCTGTTCAGTTGTGCATTTTATAAACAAAAACATCTTTGAATAATCTAAGCAATTTAGTCTGTTGGATTTCTTTATGCATTTTTAGACACAAGTTAAACTTTTTCCCCATATCCATCA
Organism: Tachina grossa; assembly: GCA_949987645.1. Lineage (NCBI taxonomy): Eukaryota > Metazoa > Arthropoda > Insecta > Diptera > Tachinidae > Tachina > Tachina grossa. The sequence continues at coordinate 36,918,395 of OX465274.1, read as the reverse complement.
AATTTAACATGAGTTTGAAATACATTTTCTTTAGAATTGTTCATAAAAAATTTTCTTAAAATCCATACATGCACGTAAATACTAGTCGAAAGAGGAGTAGGAGTGCCACAAAACTACTGCAAATATATGAAAAAAGAGGTGGTCGATTTAACATTGCGATGTCCTAGGGTTGGACCAAATAGAATAGTTATAGACTACTCGCATACAATTTGTGAGTGCCTTAGAAGAACGATCGTATTCGTGTAAACACGAACACTTATCGTACAGCATTGAATGCTTGTATGAAAACGACATGATCCATGACTGCATTACATGGAACCATGATGTAATTAGCCTGTTTCATCTAGATTGAACCACGTACTCCAATATTATTTGCAGGGTAATAGCTTACCATCTACATCTTACACACACACACCCAAACGTACAACATGCAAAATAACAACCCTCTACTCAGCCTAGAACCATATGTCTCTATGTCAATACTCTTTCTCCAGCGACAATTGCACTAGCTAAAATGTCGACAACTTTCCTTTTATGCACGAGTAGAGATACGTTAGAGACGACAGTTGTAGTGTATTTCTGGTGATATTGTCAATGAACGCGTCAATAGTTTGTTTTTCTTTTTTATTATGTTGTGCAATAATATTAAATAAATATATGTAGACGAGGGTCACTAAAATCTACTAGTGAATCTTCGGTTCAAATATCTCCATATTGTCGTAAAAGAACTACCTTCTCAATAGTGCTAAACTCTACTGATAGATTTTGAATGAGAACCCTATGTTATTTGTCAATAGGCATTTGCATTGGCTGGGGTACATGGTACACCTAGTCAGTAGCACTATTGACAATGTCACTAGAAAATCACTATAAGCTTACTATTGACAACGAGAGGGATATATCGATATTGTAGACTAAAGCCCCTAAAATTTACTAGTGAATCTTTGGTGTCAATGTCTCCATGTGGTCCCGAAAGAGGTACTAAGTCAGTAGTGCTATAGTCTAGTGTGGGTTTTCAATGACAAGCTAATGTTAAATGTCAATAGATGATACCATTGGCTGGGGTACACCTGGTCAGTAGTGCTACTGACAACGTCACTAGTAAATCACCACAATTTCACTATTCGCACTTTCTGCAGGGTGGTTTAGTATAATACATGCGACGAGAATACATTTAAAAAACAAGATGTATTTACTATATTTGTGACTTGAACAGGCTAAAGTTCGTATCGCTTTTTTTTAAGCCAAATTACTTGTGATAATTATTAATGAACAAATAACACCAAAGTCTGTTGTAAATATTCTGACTAACAACACATAGTTGAACGGAACAGCCAGCCGTTTTCGAAGGCCACTAAACCTTCATCATCAGCATTCTCTTGTGTTTGGTTCACTGTGTGTGGTGTCAGTTGATGTAGATTTCTGCTTTATATACTTAGCATTTTATTGCAAATGGAATATGTGAATTGTTTTGATTCATCGTATTTCAATTTGCTGAAAGCTTTTTTGTATTGTAAGCTCAATTTTACCATCACTATATTTACAACAGTCTTACCATTGTCGTTTTGTTCTTTTTACTAATTATACACATGTTACTTAATTTGCTTATTTTTTGTTCTACTTAAGACAAACTTTTTTGGTTTGTTACTATTAAGTATATTTTTATTTTTAATTTTTGCCACAGGCCCATGGCTATTAATTTTTTAGTTAATTTTAATTATTATTCGAATTCCATTTGTTTCTATATTTGTGATTTGAACGGGCTAAAGTTCGTATCGCTTTTTTTTTTAAACCAAATTACATGTGATAATTATTAATGAACAAATAACACCGAAGTCTGTTGTAAATATTCTGACTAACAACACTAACAACACAACGAAGGCCACTAAACCTTCAAAACAATTCACATATTCCATTGGCAATAAAATGCTAAGTATATAAAGCAGAAATCTACATCAACTGACACCACACACAGTGGACCAAACACAAAAGAACGCTGATGATGAAGGTTTAGTGGCCTTCGAAAACGGCTGGCTGTTCCGTTCAACTATTTGTTGTTGGTCAGAATATTTACAACAGACTTTGGTGTTATTTGTTCATTAATAATTATCACATGTAATTTGGCTTAAAAAAAAGCGATACGAACTTTAGCCTGTTCAAGTCACAAATATAGAAACAAATGGAGTTCGAATAATAATTAAAATTAACTAAAAGATGTACTTACATTTAAAGACTATTTACGCTGGCCTCTAATATGTGTGTATATGGAAGCATATATTTTTTGAAAGGACATTTTTTTTTTTTGTCCTTGAGATTTGAAAGAAATGTTTTCTTGAACTTCTGCAAATATCATTTCCTTCCATGTATTTGATGGACTTAATGTTAATATGCATGTTGCAGTATGATAAGGAAAGAAGTTTTTATGTACATACACACATTAAGAATATTTAAAAATTTAAATGGATAAATATGAGATGTAATCAGTTTGACTACAATTTATTTATCTATATATGTATATAAAATCGCAGTGTGTGTTTGTTCCTAATGCACGATATCTGGAACTATAAGCGCTGTGGGTCAGAAATTTTTAGCACAGTTTCGTGCCAATACCCGGTAGGTTATTTTTTCTGATCCAACAATTGACCACTGTGTAGAGAAATTTGTAATTATTAAAGGGTAATACAACGTTTGTCGGGCTCGGTTAGTTTATAGTATTAAAGTTTTGAATAGTTTTCATAAACTTTAATGTACGCGGACAGGAGTATGATGTTCATTTATATACAAATTTTTTTAATTTAACCCCCACTTAAATGTCTATAAATTTCACATACATTAGGTATTCGTATTAGTGAATATTATTTTAAATATTCGTATTCGCTAATATCATTGTAAATATTCGAATTTGAATTCGCGAATATTAAAAATTAATATTCCGCACATGCATGTATGTGTGTCCCGGCTCACACGTTTCAACTTTTGTTGTTCAACTCGTAATTCAGCTGTAAGAAAGATGTAGACGGATATACAAATGTCTCTTTTTTTCTTGCAGCTGAATTGCGAGTGGAGCAACAAAAGTTGAAACGTGTGAACCGGGCCTATGTATACATACATAATACGAATATATGTAGGTAATATGTATGGTCAATTAAATAAATAAGTGAGAAAAACACACTTATTTTTGTACCAAATTAATAATTTTTTCCGTTACGTAACAGAAAGACCCCCTCCCCCCATTTAAAAATTGTAACAAAACTCAAACCCCCCCCTCCCCCCCACCACCCACTAGAGCGTTACGTACTATATGGACGACCCCTTAGCAATAAGACTTGTGTAGCTTGAATTGGGACAAAAAAAATTACCTTGACAAACACACTCAAAAATTAGCACAAATGATTAAAGCCAAGCAAATTCATGATAGGTAAAGTTAATACTACAACAAAATACAAACAATAAAAATAATATGGTATTTTGTTGTTGCCTTGGATGCTCGCATGTCAAGAGCAGCTGATTGAAGTTACTCAAGCAGAGATCTAGGCCATGATGGCTCACAACCGGCTGAGCCGAGCCGTCGATAATTTTAGTCAGCTACGCCATCGCTGGAAAAAGTTTGGTCTATGTTGCCTGAAAAACAGTCGCCAATTCTTCATGTGCAATATAATCTAATAATTATTTTATTTATTTAAAAATATTTACTATTTGACATATTTTCATACGTTTATTTTAATTGATACGTATTTGATAGTGGTTAAGCATTGTCTATATATTTCATTGGTGCCTTGCCAAATCATCAGTAGACTTATGGACAGACTTTCAAAACTATTTGAGAATTCACAAATAATAATACATATATTTGAAAATCACAACAAAAAAAATAAGCTTAGAAACTTTAACAAAATATATGATTGAAGTCTACTAATGATTTGGAAAAGCACCAAACAAATATATAGACAATGCTAAAATTATAAATTTCTTATATGTAAAATTTATACTTTATTTTTTATTTTGCCTTATAAATACTTTTATTGCTATCCAATGGATTTTTAATTGTATAAAGGTGTAGAAAAATAAAACATATTCCTATCAAATATAAATTATTTGCTGAGTTTTGTTAAAGTTCTAAGCCTACTTACTACGCTTGTTTTTATTTTGTAATTTTAAAAAATATTATTATGTGTGAATTTTCAAATAGTTTTTGACACAAGAATTTTTGAAAGTCTGTGCATAAGATAAGATAATGTTTGTGACTGTTCAAAATATGTGGTTGAAGTATACTGACGATTTGGCAAAGCACTAATGAAATATATAGATAATGCTTAACCATCAGCACGTAAATATCTACTTTATTGATTTTTTAATTCTTTTTTATCTTAAATTTTGTATTTCATCTTATTTGATTATCAGCTTCCGCCGACAATTTTTCCAAGAGCTGGCGCCCCCGAAAAAATTGTCCGCCAACAGTTATATGAATTCGCCTTGAATTAGGCACAAAAAAAAAATAGATCAGCTGTGTTTTCAACTTTACCTGTGTTTGCTTTGATTAAAGCCGTATAGAGAAGTCGCAGGTAGGGTACCATATTTTACCGAAAATCTTATATTTTATGCTCTGAGCGCAATAATCGCGTATGTGAGTAAAAAAGTTTATAATATGACAAATAATCAACGTTGTCAACTTTTAAATTTCAAAACCGAGACCAGGTAAAAAGCGCGTAATTTAAGTAAAAAATCACTAAATTTAAAGTTTTATTATTTTATTTAAAAAAGAATTACACATCGCCGATTGGTTATTGGTTTGCTGCAGACATAACCAGCCGACGACATGTACATAAAAAATAAGATTTCAAATTTGAGCCATCCGATACATATTTTATTTCTATAAGAATAAGTGAATTCTTAAATCAATTTGACGAAGCATTTTCAAGTTATTATAAAAAAATTAAATTTTTTTTCGTCAATGAACAAACAAATCTCTCGAGTTTAGTCAAATTGGCAGTAACCTACAAGTCTTTCTCAGGTTAAGAGCCGATTACTCGTACATTTTGAGCTCGACGGGCTTAGCAGTTGATAATATTTTAAAATCAAGGCTTACAAAATTTGGTTTTTATTAACTTATGCTGTGGAAACATTCTCTCGGCTGCTATATGACAAAGATAATAAATTTTGATTGAAATAAAAATGGTGACTTCTGTGTTTCAATATGGAAGTAACAGAAGTTTGATGGGAATGCAAGTTTTGATAATGCCTCAAACGAGTTCATATCAACTGAATCTCTCAATAGTGGACTCAATATTTTCCCATTGCATTAAGTATATAAATATTTCTCCATCCATTCTATACTAGACAAAATTTCGCTATTAGACTATATTTGAGTTAATACTTGTATTATATCTTCTTTGTTGTATGGCAAAACATTGTTTACATTAATTATGCTTAAAATGTTAAAGTTTGAGGGTAATATGGCACGTATTTATTCATTCAAGACTTTTCAAATCTTAGTAGATTTTTTTGAGATGCTCCATTTAACTTCAGAGCTTATGTTTTTGAATGAAAGACTTCCTCGAAAAAACCAATTGGTAAAGAAATTTTTTTTTGAGTTTTTGGTTTAGTGCCACCGACTCGAAACAAAAAGCACCAAAAATTAATTTAAAAAAGCACTGAGCACTAACTTAAAAATTTGTCACGTCGGAAATTTCAAAAAGCACTAAAAACGGTGCGGAAAGCACCGAGTTGACAACACTGCAAATAATATCATAAAATTTTGGCTGAAATCTCTCTTTGTATATATTTATGAATGAGGTAGTTTAGACGAGAACAATTTTTAAGCCGCACAATTTTTGTTCTTTTCCAAATTACACGAGACTAATTCATCTGGCACAAAATGTATTCGTATACACAGCTGTGTGTGTGTTAGTGTTTTTAGTATTCATTACCATTTGCTGTTTTTTAAGTTGTATTTATGTGTATTGGTTTTATGCTGCTAATGCGGGGTTGAAGCTGGTTGAAAAGTTATGCCAACCGCAAAACCACTCTCTTTGCTTCTCTCACCAACAAACTAACATGTTATGCCACCACAATTATGCCCGTGTAAATCAGCCCAATAAGGTTAACACAAGAATATGTGCGTCAAATACTTATTTGTATGTATATAAATATGTATGTACGTCTATTTATTTATTTATCTTTACGGTTCATACGCAAATTTGTATTAAAGAGAAAAATACATACATAAGTACATACATACTTGAGCAAATAACTATTTACTATCAAATTTTAGTATAAATTGAGGAAAAAAAATGCCTCAAGTCAATCTAGTGCTTCTTTTAAAACTTAACGCAACTACATACATATGTATGCACATAGTTCTCGTACTAAATGGAATTTAACAAAAAAATTCAGTTATTTATCGTGACTGTACTTAGTCTGGTGGTATACGTACGAGCTGCAATCTACGTTCTAGGTGCTTTTGAAGGATGCTGTGGCGATAGGGCTTGTAACGAAGGAGTGTACTATTATACAAATAAAGAATCAGCTGTGTAAGTTACAATTCTTTTAACATTAATTGTTTTTTTTTTTGTCCAGCTAAAGTATTAATTAAATATTCAATCCATTTAATTTAAATTTGTAAAATTTTGTCTAATTTTTATAGGAACATTGTATGTGATCGAATAACATGTCCCTTGGAGACTGATAGATGTTATGTTTTAAAAATTTATGGTGAAGGGAATTCACTTCGGGCATATGAAAATATTTGCTATGCCAAAAATAACACAATTTTAGAGAAGAATACTGATGCGCAAAATCTTGGCTACGGTGGCATAATAACAGAAATAACTTTGCGAAGTGATGGTAGCTCCGAATACTTTGACTATAATCTAGGAGGAGAAATGTCACACAAAACTCTACGGGATATAGAAAATGATGTGGTAAACAAGAAGACGCTGGTCAGAGCCAGTATTGACAAGTTAAAAATTAAAATGGATAGATTTACTACGGAAATACAAATGAAAGGGATGGAGATGGCAAATATTGGACAAACAGTTAGGCCTGTGAGCGTTATGCTAGAAAAGATGGAACAGGCTAGACAAGAAATGGATATTATAAGGGAAAACATGAACAAGGTATCATATCAGATGAGCGAAGCGACAAAGGGTATAAATTGGGTAAATACATCGATTGCAAATACGTGCTCTTCAAATAACTTATATTATAGCTTTTATTATAATTAGAGTAACTTGAATTTCAAACCAAGTGTTTCTTAAAAAAAAGTGTTCCTTATTACCTCCTGTTATCTGTGCAAAAATGTCATATTCACATCTCCAAATAAATTGAACTTATGTTGATTGACAATCTACTAGCGAGTGGTCTTATAGTGACTCACTTCACCATATTTTAAAATTTTAAATCATATGTATGTACTAACAATTAACTTAAAACCACTGAACAAGAAAAAAAAATCAAGTGAATAAAGATAATTAGCAATAAACAGCATGTAAAAAATTTTAAATTGTGTATAAAAATTCCTAGGGAAAGCAAAAAAAAAAAACAAATTACTCAGATTATTCCAAGAAGTTGTTGCTTACAAAATGCACAATTGCACAGCTTCAGTTTACGTATCAAAATTGTTAGGCAAACTTAACAGGTTTGTGTAAATAAACTTGCGTAAAATGTTTGCTTTGCCGAATCTTATATACCCTTTACCAAAGTGTTTTTATGTAGTATGTAGATACATACATACATAAGCACATACATAAAGTATAAACAAAAAGAAAAAAATAATTTGACGTAGTTACTTTTATGTACAAAAAATAAATTTACAAACCCTAGAATCATTATATTATATTTTTCTGATTCCTTATATCAATCTAGTAGTTCTTAAAAAAAAAATAGAAAGTGTGTTAAGTAAAAAAAGAAAAAAAAAAAGAAAAAAAAAAATGTTTTATTTAGTTACTTTAATATCTCAGGAGCTGTGGTTTTATTTTTATAATTTTCTACACCAAAATTTTCTTTCCAAAACGTAAAATATGTATAATCTATAAAGGAAAAGATAAAAATTAATTAGACTTAGTTACTTTTATATATCACAAAAAGTGTAAGTTTCCCAACCCTGAGATCATTTTTTTTGATTTTTCTGATTTCTTACACCAATCTCTTTCTTTTAAGAATTTAAGATATGTTTAATTTATAGAAAAAAGGAAAAATTTGTTTAAGTAAGTTACTTTTGTATAAAAAAAGTTAAAGTTTTCCAACCCTGAAATCGTCTTTTTAATTTTTTTAATTATTATTTTTTTTATTTTAAATGCCAATTTTTTTCGTACTCAAGCATAAAATAAGTTAATTTAATAAAAAAAAATAAAAATTAATTTTCGGTAGTTAATTTTTTATATCGCAAAGAGTGTAAGTTTTCCAACCCTGGAATCCCCCTTTTTGATTTTTCTGTATTCTTAAAAACAATCTTTTTTTCAAGAATGTAAGATATGTTTAATTTATATTAAAAAATGGAAAAATTTGTTTTAGTAAGTTACTTTTGTATAAAAAATAAGGTTTTCCAACCCTGGAAACTTCGTTTTAATTTTTTAATTTGAAATACCAAATTCATTCGTACTGAAGTATAAAATAAATTAATTTTATAAAAAAATAATAATAACTAGTTTTCGGTAGTTATTTTGTGCGGCAAAATGAAATTTAAGCTTCCCAGCTCTGAAACCGTCTGCTTGATTTTACTGATTTTTAATACCGATCTTATTTCCACCATTTCTGATACACCAGTCAAAGAACGAAGTCTCTAGCTTTTCTGGGAGCTTCGGAAAACCGATTTCACGTACAGACAGACGGACATACGGACATCACTTATTCGTCATCCCTATGCATAAGGATCCAGAATATATATACTTTATGGCTCGCTTATTAATATTCTAGAAATTACAAACGGAATGACAAACCTATATATACCCTTTTACCATTTTTTGGTAAAGGGTATAATAAAAACAGCCACAGAAACCAGTTCTGAGATAGAATCTATTTTATTTGAGAGAGTTTTTTCTTATGCTCTCACATATTAGTACTTAATCTCACAAAAACGTTACCACACTTTCAACAAATTTCATACCTTTTATAAATAAAACAAACAAAGAAAAATAAGCACAAAAGAAAATAAAAAAATTCGACAGCATTTGAAGTTAAGCTTAAATTATACGTGCCATATCATATTCCAAAAACAAAAAATTAAGTCTTTATGGTTATGGGTATGGCGTTATGGTAAGTCACCTGTAATCAAATACACTGTTGTCCATTAAGCCCCGTTCAGACTATTACATAAGTATTAATACTTTAATCACATTTTATGATACAGATATCTAAATACATTCGTTGCGACTGTCAAAAAATCTAACGAAAAATCACATATTGTGTTCGGACCATCACACTTCAAATAAAATGTGTAACACAAGCCGAAAACAAAACAGCTGTTCAATGAAAATATCTGTGCTGTTCACTGACTAGCGGCGGCAAAGAGCTTTCATGTAGGCGGGGACGTGCCGGCACTTGAAAAAATTCAGCAGTTAAAAATATTCTATGTTAATAACAGAAAAAATTTAAGAAAAGATATTACAAAAACGTTAAAAAATTACGTCAACGAAATATACTTCCATACGATTCACTTATTAAAAATTTTGAGCCAATATACATTTGACAAAACATTACATCAATGACGATACGCTATAGGCGGCGAAACAGCCGACTTGGAAATTTGGTTTGTGTGAAAATGCAACTATGATCTAATGAAAAGTATTATCGTTTAGAAAATTTTCTAAAAACGAAAAAGTCGTATGGGATGTCAAAATTTTTATCGTATTACTTACCACTTTAATAACATTTTGCATTCAGACTATCACACTTGCACGTATTATTTGAATTTTTGATAAGTATAAATACGAAGTATAAATAGTCTGAACGCGGCTTTAGTAGATTTTATTATGGACTTTGAATTTTTTTCTGAAGTTATTTTCAATTCTCTTTAAAAAATACTTCCAAAAACATTTTACATTTCCACGATGTTTTTTCCATGTTTCTTTGTTTATTTTTTTTTCTTCAAAAATTGTATCAGTTTTAACTGTCTGATACTGATACTGATACTGTTGATACCCCTTGGGGTCTTACCCCTAAAATCGTTTATTGGATCTACACTGCAATAGTACGTCCGATTCTCATGTATGGCATCATTGTGTGGTGGCCGTCCCTGGAGAAAAAGACGTATCTACATATCTTACACAAGGTGCAAAGACTTTCATCCTTGTATACAACCAGTGCTCTTCGCACTACTCCTACGAATGCACTGGGAATGCTCCTTCATCTACTACCATTGGACCTAGTAGGGAAGGAGATGGCAACGTCCTCGGCAATCCGTCTTCGATGTACCTCTCTGTAGAAGAAAAAGTGTTGATTTTTATACGGACGGCTCTAAAACACATGAAGGTGTGGGTTATGGAGTCTTTTCGAGGGCTTTATGTCTTCGCATTGCAAAGCTACTCCCAGATCACTGCAGCGTCTTTTCAGGCAGAGATCCTTGCTATAAGAGAAGTTGCGGATTGGTTGAGAGTGAATGTCACTTCAACGACTTTGATTAACATATACACCGATAGTCGAGCAGCTATTATGGCCCTCGATTCCCTGCTTCTAAGAACAACAACAGCCCTCGACTGCCGATAATCTCTAAACGAGATGGCAGAGCAGTTTGATATTAGGATCATCTGGATCCCGGGGCATAGAGGCTTTCAGGGGAGCTCTAGGGCTGATGAGCTTGCTAGATTTACCCCTACTCTCTTGCAAACTCAGACTTAGGTGCAAGACAGTAGAGGAAACAAATAGAAGGTGGGTCACAAGAAATGATTGCGTGATTACAAGGCAGTTATGGACTCATCTAAATAAGGAAGGCACTGATTACTTAATTTTGAAAAATAGGAAACAAATATCGATACTAGTGCCCGTGTTAACCGGACACTGTCTCATAGGTAGGCATACACAAAGGCTACGGATTGAACACAATGATTACTGCCGTAGCTGCCAGGATATTGATGAAGAGGAAAGCATAGCGCATTTTCCTTGTCACTGTCCTAGACTTGCAAGAAAGAGATTGACCACAATGGGCGCTCTTGAGTTCAGGGAACTTTCCGACGTTTCTAGTGTTGAACTTCAACGTATTAGTAGCTTTATATTGAGCTCTGGTTGGTTCGACGGTGGGGACTCCGCATAAGCAGAGTATCCGTGGTATCACAATGGACCAAACCGGTCTAAGTGAGTCCGGGTTTCTGACTGCCACCCCTACCTAACCTAACCTAACCTAACCTAACCTAACCTAACTGTCTGTTCTTTCTGCTAGAAATCAGCTGACTCTTTTTTGTTTATAGAAATCTTATATAAGTCGTTACTTTTTCTGTTTCGTGTTGTTCTGTTTCGGTTCAACCTTTGAAAATCCAAAAAATGTCAAGTAATTGTAAGTTTCAGCATAAATTAAATAAAAACGTTTTGAAATATACTCTTTTTATCAGAAATATATTAATTTACTTTGAAAAATAAACATAACCACGTAAAACTATCACCTTAGTGGAAAACTCTGAACTTTCTTGTTAGAAACAGCTGATAAAACGTAACCATTAAAATTTAGAAATAGAACGATACAGCACAGAACATCAATAGAAAGAAAAGACTAATGAGGCCTTAAGACAAATTACACGTGATAATGTTTACGGAACAAATAACATGAAAGTTAAATGTAAATATTCTGACAAACACTAGCAGTAGGAAACAACTAGCTGTTCTCAAAGCTCGCCACACCTTCATCATCAGCGCTTTTTATGTTTCACCCCACTGTGTGTGGTGTCAGTTGATGTGGGTTTCTATTTTATATACTCAAAGCAAATAGAATATGTGAATTATATTAATTCTCGTGTTACAATTTTCTAAGAACTTTTTGTGTTCAATACGATACAAACCTTAGCCTAATACAAAAATAAGTTTTTATATTTCTATTAAATAATTTTTGTATGGGAACAAAATTAATGGTTGCTGATAAAGGCTAGGTATGTTCTGCACAAATGTTGGGGCAACAAAAATATTGGGGGTCTGTCACATATTTGATACCTGTAGGGGCACTCTGGGGCTAGTTAGCGCGATGAGGGCTAATAAAAAAAAATAATATTTTGTATAGAAATCCCTTAGGAGCTCAGATAAGGGATAAGTGTGTTCATAAAATTTTTTTTGGGGGAACTATTTATTGGTGGTGGAAGATCTCAAGGTTTTGTCCCTCTAATAGAAACTCAGAATACTTTGTGAAGATTTTTCCAGATTTTGCTTCGTTTTTGCATAGTTTTTATCCTGATAAGAACCCATTTACCAACATCCGACCACAAATTGTTTGATTCATAATTTTTTTGTCTAAGTTTAGCAAAATAAGGGGTCTTAGCGTATCCAAATCCTGTTACTAAGGATTTCCATACAACACTATTCCAACCCAAATATACATGTATACACATACAGATAAATTTATTTGTGCAAAACAAGTTATATATAAAAAGAATACGAAGAAAAGAAAATCGCTATTATTTGTTGAAAATGGATGTACTCGTATCACATTCATCATGGATCATTTGGTGATTGTGTCATAAAATAAACACGTTTTGCTTAGGGTTCCTTTTTTGCACATTGTTATCTAAAACTTGTTTGTGTTAACAGATGAAAGCATTTTTATTCCATAAGGTTCAGAACGTATGTACATACATATCGCACACTAAGTTATAAATAGTCACACCTGAAATTTATCACAATGGGTTTGATTTAAAAAAAACCAGTTTACTTTTGCAACACAGTCTTCTTAAACAATATAAAGTACCATAATGCTAGTTTTCATGTTACATACTTAATTGGTTTGTACAGCATCAATTGACCGTTTTTCCACTCTTCAATATCTGAGAATTTTTGAGTTGTGATTCAGTGTGCGATATACATATAAGTAAATGTCTGTTAGAACGATGATAAATATGATATTAAATTTCACAAACTTTTTATATTACTGAAGTTAAGATGAAAAACATAAGACTTTTTCGTTATTGTAATATTAGGACACTGGCGATATTCACAAACGATTGTTAAACTTAAAGCATTCCTACAATACAACACAAAATATGTACATCCGTTAAACCAACATTAACTTTGATAATCATTTATTAGTAATAATATGTAAGCTTATATTTGAATAGTTAAGTTATACAGAAAAAAGGGATATAAAAATCTTTGTAATATTAATTAAAATTTTGTAATATCAATTAAAAAATGAATTAGATTTTCACTTGTACACAATTTTGATAATATCAATTAAGTTTTCTTACTATTTAGGGTTCCGTATACCAAAATTGAAGAGGAACTCTATGGTTTTCGCTACGCTGTCCGTCTGGTTGTCTCTCCGTCACAGGATATTTTCTCGAGGACTACGGTCCTGAGAGACCTGAAAGTTGTTGTGGGCCGCTACAACAACAAATACATGAAAGTTAAAAATCAAAGTGTGTTCCAAATTGTATGTGTGTATATAGACACTTGAAATTTACACTAATTTTAGTGTATTTTTATACAGACTACAGCAATTAACACTAAAATTTAAAAATTTAACCGTTAATCGAGCCTTGTATCATAAATGATACATTTAATTTTTTATGTTCACATAACTCTGGGTTTCAAAATTTAAAGTACCACATGTTTTCACAATTTGTAAACATTGTTATTCCCGTTATTAAAAAAGAAAATAAAAATTAAATATCTTCGCAGGCAATAAGAAATTCAATAAGTTTATAATCTTACCTTTGTATCACATTTGATACATACTGCAGTTTGTTTATTTCTATACTGTTTTACATATAATTAGAACAAGTGTTTTCGATTTTTTCCGCGTTTTCTTTTGAAAAAAAAATTCAGTTTAAAGTGCCTTCAGTTTAAAATGCCTTATCCGCGGTTTTTGACTCTCAAAGAACTGGTAAATGAAGTGCTAAGTGAAGATGACGATATTTTTGAAGCAGATGTCACTGATATTGCTGTTGGTAACACTGATATTTCAGACGAAGAAGACCACGAAAGTGTCTGGTCTTCGGATTCTGATCAAGGCATTAGCAGTAATACAAATAGTGATCCTTTATATTTGGCCAAAGATGGTACTACTTGGCGTAGCGAACCTTATCCCATTGGTAAACTAGGAAAGGAAAATATTCTTAGCATGCGCCCAGGTAAGTCGTGATTAGAAAAAAAGGTGACTGAATTGAGACCTGTTTTTGAGGTATAACAAAAACTTTACACGATCTTTTTGATGAGTACTATGGACGTCCTATATTTCGATCAATAATGTCTGAAAAAACATTTTTGTATACACATAAAATAATACGGTTTGATGATGTGTTAACCAGACGAGTGAAGACAAATTCGCATCAATCAGAAACTTTTGGGAAAAATGGCCTGAGAGCGTCTCAACGTTTTACAATCCTAATGATTGTGTTACTGTGGATGAGCAATTGCTAGGTTTTCATGGCCGCTGTAAATTTCGCCAATATATTCCATCCAAACCAGAGCGGTATGGTCTAAAATTTTGGCTTCTTGTTGACTCGCGTACTTGTTATGTATGAAAAATTCAACCATATTTGGGAAAGGATATATCAGGAATTCCTGAGCGAAACCAAGGAGAACGAGTGGTTCTTGACTTAGTGGATGGTCTAAAAGGAGATAATGTTACGATGGATAATTTTTTTTTCTTCGCATAACCTGGGTCAAAAACTTTTAAAACGAAATATAATAATGGTTGGAACTAAGCGAAAAACAAGCGATCCATTCCTTCAAAGCTTTTGGCATGCAAAAAATTTCCACGGTATGAGTCAACCTTTGCTTTTACACCTGATACAACTATGGTTAGCTATATAAGCCACAAAGACAAGTGTACAATTGTCATGAGTACAATGCATCATGAACCTAAAATTTCGGATTGCCCCAAAAAGTTGCCCGAAATAATATCGTTTTATAACTCCACGAAAGGAGGAGTTGATACGGTTGATAAAATGTTAAATTGCTACAGCTGCAAACGTAAAAGTAATCGCTGGCCGATGGCTGTTTTTTCTAACATTATAGACATTTCAGCTTTGAATGCTTACATTATATACAACGAAGTCGATTCCAACTGGAAACAAACTCAAACCAGTACAAAACGTAAGACTTTTCTACGTGAGTTAGCAATATCACTGTCAAAGCCTTATATGGAAAAACGTCAAAAACATCCTAGAAATGAACTTTCTCTGGCAATTTTCAAAAAAATTTCAGCCCAAAGTACAGATGAATCTAATGACAGTGAAGCTGGTCCATCAAAAAACAAAGAAACGATAATTCTGAAAAAAAGAAGCGTGCTAGATGCCAAAAATATTACACTTCGGGTGAAAATAAAAAGAAATGGTCGTCGAGTTACTGCTTTTTATGTAAGAAGCTTTGCTCTGGTGATAAACACGCCAAACATTTTTGCTTTGATTGCATTAATGATTTCTAGAGTTTAATTAAACATAAGTAATAAATAATAAAAAAAGCTTTAAAAGTATTGAATTTGGTCAATTACTATTATGTTCTCTAGTATGTATCAGAAATGATACATAGGAAGAATTATGAATTTTTTTAAAGCTCGATCTACGGTTAAATTGAAGGGTGTTCTATCAGTTAATGTAATTTTGACAACTTGCTGTATCTTGGAGACCGTAAAAGGCAAACTCTTGAAATTTTCAAAAACGGTAAAACTAAAAAATCCCAAAGTTATAAAATCGAAAAAATCATCAAAAAAAAAACACCAAGTTAAAAAAAATTCTAAAAGTAAAATAAATCGGCAAAAACCGAAAAATCGCCACAATAAAAAAATCGCCAAAACGATAAAAAACCTTTAAAACCGAAAAAATATCGCCAAAACGAAAAAACGCCATAACTAAAAAACGCCAAAACTTACAAAAATCGCCATAACCGAAAAAAGCAAAAAGAACATCAAAGCTAAAAAATCGTTCAAAACCAAAAAAAAATAATAATCTAAAAAAAGTTCATACAGTCTTACATATCTAGTGTCCGTACGGAACTCTTCGTGCGCGATTCAAAGTCGCACTTTACTGAATTTATTTATTTATAGCTGCAATACACTGTTATGCTTAGCTCTGTGTCTGGTTTTTGTGTTGTTTTTGTTTATTTTGGTGTCCGTAAATAGCCGACAAACTTTGCATTACCACTGCTGGTAGTAGGTAGTGCACCAGTCTTGTTGATGGAGAGTCACAGGTTTGAATCCTGGAGATAAGTCAAAGAAGTTTTTTTTAATTGAACTTTTTGAATATATCTTATTTTAAATAATCAATTAAATAATGTTGATTAAAAAGACTGTACGTCTGTATCTAAAGAATAGTTAAGGTTGTTGTGGATGCAGCGGTAAGCACGTTGACCACCACGCGATGAGTTTTGGGTTCAAATATTTGCCAGGGAAGTCAATTATATACATACAAATATTTTCCTGATGTCTGTGCCAATACACACACGTAATTTAAAAAATTAATAAAATACTACATTAAATTAAAAATTCAGGTTGTTTCAACTTGAAATAACTCTGATTCAAGATAGTTCTTCGTGTTATGTCAGCATCGATTTTACATTGCTCCAACTAGAAATAACTTTGATTCAACATGATTCTTTATTTTGATGTAACAGTACGGGAATGTTACATCAACATGAAATAAAATTATATCAAAATGAAAAATTGTATGTAAAAATTACTCTAAATCATGTTAGATTAACCGAAAAAGGTTAAATTAACCTTATTTATATAGATTTCAAGTTTTTCTGTGTGTGTAGGTTGTGATTAATAGCTGAACGGAACAACATGCTATGTTTGCTACACCTTCATCATCAGCGTTGATATGGTTATTTCACTCTGGTGTCCGTCTTGCAATTTCGAAGAAAAGAGAATGATGCTTGGAATATTCTTTCTTACATACTGATTTCTTTCACTTCATTTCGTGTTCACGAGCGTAGAATATAAATAAATAGCACTACACAAATGGAGAAATACCGAAATTTATATTATACGTTGAATAATGCTATCCAATATATGTTTATTTTCAATTTAAGAACTGATGGTTGATGTTATGGATGGCAGCGATACTTTTTTTTTTTGTATATACAACAACGAGGCGTTCTTGTTCTGAAAACAGTCATTGCTTTTTTTTCTAAGATTTTAAACGTTTCGTCTTGCATTTGTAAATGTATGTTTTTTTATTCTTACGTTCTCGATCTTTGGAGGTATTCTTCTTATTTTGAAAAAGAAAAATGTCGAAATGTTGCGAATGGTTCCTTGTTAATTTTAAGCTAAATATTAAAAGAATTTTTCCCCTACCAAAGTGCCTTGTTGTGTCTCAAAATTAAAAACAGAAAATAATCAGCCGTGTCAGAGATTCTGTTAAGAATGGTTTTGGTTCAGTTCAAATTAATATTTTCTACTTCATATTTGTAACGTTTTCATCAATCCGAAATAAATTGTTAAATCGTTTAAGCGGCCCATCCATTATACATTATTATTGCATATTTCGTTGTTCATATTATTGTCAGTTTGACCTATACCATGCAATAAATGGCACAATATTTTCAAAGAAAATATTGCCCAATTTTCCTGACAGTGGCAAAGTAAACAACATTGAACAACGTTCCCACCAACCACATTAGACAATTGTCTTGATTGTACAACAAAAATCAAAATTCTTTTGGTATTTGCCAATATATAGTGTGCCACCTTCGAATATGACACACACATTGGCGATATTATTGTACAGTACGAAAAATTGCACAATTACATTGCAAGTGGGTGGGCCGCTCTGTATGCATAATGTGGCACATGTTTAGGCGTTTTAAATTTTTCGCATAGTATAGTTCTGCCTTGTACTTTTCTTTTTTGAGTGCTACCAGCGCACTATGTGTTCAACTTCAATTTTAGCATCAAAAATTTAAATGTTCAACTTTCGGGTTGTGAAAAAAATCAAGATTCAATTCCTAATACGTCCACGACATAAATGCCAAATATTTATACTAGTTGGCAGCCTTGTTTATATATAAACAGCTGTTAGTGTTTACATTGTTTAAATTAAGTTGTCAAACTGTTGAAGGGTAGAAACTTGCAACAAAAACATTTTTACAAAAATAGCTTGCAATACTGGGGGAGTGTAATTAAAAAATAAAATGAAAATTTGTTACTAGTTGTTGGTGTTATGTGTAAAATTTCGTGGTTTTATTAGTTCATGTTTTTCGTGAAGTTGCGAAAAATTATTTTTCTTTTGTGGTATAGAATTTACGTTATTCGTATTATTTCGAGCAGTGATTTATATCGTTACCTTAATATAAAAAGGTCCCAACTCATTATCAAAATCGAGTTTTTTTTATATTTCGATACATTAGATGTTCTTCTCGAAAAATATAAATAACAAATATTAAAAATTTTAAAAACCCCCGAATATATCTAGAGAAGATGTGATATTTTTTTTAACGGCTGAAACGATTTTTTTTAAATATAGTTTAGAACTCTCTCGAAAAAGTCACATTTCAAACAAAAAAGAGTAAATCAAAGTCGGTTCAGCCGTTTGGTCTAACACACAGATATAAAGACACTTACTGCAAACTTAAAAACTCGATATAAAAAATATAACGAGTTAGGACCTTTGTATAACTATATGTAGTTATTTGTAAGAAACTCAGGCTTCATGTCATACCAGAATTTTAAGTTAGTACCAATTTTTTTTAATGTTTGTTTTAACAACTGGGATCTGTGCACCAAGTTTTATGATTGTTGATCACTTGGAAATAATTTTTGCCACAATTTCGGCTTTTAGATATACAGTGGAACTTGAAGATTCTGATAAATTTCATACAAAAAATTATATGACAATCCTAAGGAAATCCATTACATATTATCTTGATTTTATTTTTCTTTTAATGATAATGAAATTTACATAATAAATTAACTAATAAAACCAATTTAAAACGTTTTTTTGGAACATGCAGAAAATTTTAAAATATGTCCATGAAATTTAAAGTGATTTTATTTCGAGTTTTTTTTTTTCGTTTTTCGTACGTATTGAATTCTATTTCTGAACAGAATTGAATTCTTTGTCATGGTTGAATAAAAAAAATGATATAAGAAGTCTGAGAGGATTCTGTATGAATGAGTTTTCTAGGCAAATTCTAAATAAATTGTCACCCTGTTACCTGAGCAATAATAAAAAAAAAAATACCTGGAGAAAAATTAAAAAATGTGCTTGTCTTTCTGTTACACAAATTTAAAAAAAAATCTGCTATAATATCAGGCTTTTTCCGAAATTTTCTTAAGTACAAGATATTGCATAATTTTTTGAATATTGTGCAACTTATTGAATAGTATGGAGCAAAGTGACAATAATAATAAAAGCAATGAGGTACTAAATAATATTGTTTGATCGATCAGCTTATTCGACGATATCGAAAGAAAATGTAAGCGAAAATATGTCCAGTCACTAGAATTCCAGTCAATTTGGGCACAACGACGTCGACAATGTTCGACCGCATGGACTTGCATCCACCAGTTGATAGGGAATCAAATCAATGCCCAGCAGGCATTCTAACTATAATAAAAATAGTTACAGAGCCTCTTTACCAAATCTATTTAAATATTAAGTCATATTTAAAAGGTTTTTACATATAATTTTTTGATTTTATTTTTTCAATGAAAAACATCTTTGAAATATGATATTTAAAGAGAATTGGCGAAATAAGCTCTTAGTCTTTTTCTTTAAAATGTAAAAATATTACCAGTTACTTCCATGAGAAGAGAATTCAACAAATTAGTCACATAATAAAACTTTTTAATTTTTGTAAGAGATATGTCCTGTTGGAAACAAGCGAATAGTTAATTTAAGTAATAAAAAAATAGTGATCATATTGATGCATATTTTAGGGCTGTTGTATTTCGAATAAAATAATTGAAGTTAAAGGCTGGTACGGAGTTCTTACGGAATTCTACGTTTGTAAATTTGCATTTTTTTTTACATGGAAAAATAATCGTGTAGCCGTTTGTGTAAAATTATGTTTGCATACACACAAAATCGTATATTTTTGTATTTTCAACACACAAAAACACTAAAAATTAATTACAATTTGATGAAAATTAGAAATGTCAAAAATTCCGTGACCAAGTAATTGTATGAACATTAATTTTTGTTTCAAGCATTAAACACATTCACCACAGCAAGCTACTAGCTATAACATGTCAAGGATAGAATCCACATGTTTATATGAGAATAATTATTTTGAAGGCAACTGGCTACAGGTTGTTGTCCGTGCTACATATGTCGTTGTAGTCAAATTAAACTAATTTCCTCAAAATTTTTCAAACGCACTAATAATCCCAAATTAATATTTTACTTATTAAGCAAAATATCTTTTTATTAAAAATACATTGAACATACATTGAATACATTTAACAATTCCCATTAAAAAATCACTAATTATTAAATTGACTGCACCAGGTCAAAAAATACTTGTGTGGCAACACTCTATTCTTAAATAGCTGTTGTTGTTATTTACATTTATTTGCTTTTCACATACTTTTCCAACTACAATTTGAAGCTGAAAAAAAGTCAGCCAATGTAGTAATGGTAAAGAAAATAAAAAACATGTTGATTATTGAGTTCTTGTTTCAACTTTGTTATTTGTTTTAAGCTTCTCATTTGTTTGAATGAAAGTTTATAATATAATAACTCTAGTTGTTCTAAGAAACTTTGGATAAAGGTTCGCTGATGATCTGCATTAGCAACAGCTAATCCCCTCAATAATCAATTTCAATGGATTTTTAATAAAAAAATATTTTGCTTAATAAGTAAAATATTAATTTGGGATTATTAGTTCGGTTGAAAAATTTTGAACTTAAATTTTAACAATTTCCATAAAATGTTAATTACAAAAGTAATTATATTTTTGCAAATCCGAAAGACGAAAATTCATGAAAAATTGTAAAATTTTAAAAAAGCCATAATATTGAATAATAAAGGCTCTTGTTATTACATTTTATAAATAAATAAATAAATAAATAAATAAATAAATAAAAAATATAAGGAATGCAAAAAATTCGGCAAAAATCGCGAAAATTTGCAAAAACGTATCAACAGTGAAAATGATAACAAAGCCAATATTGTTTAAAAACCGGCAAAACTCTTAGAAAACTAAAAATATACCAAAAGACGATTTTATTGCGAACTTTGCAAAAAAAAATTAATTAGAAATCGCAAAAGCCATTAAAAATATAAAAAGTTTGGACAAAAAAAAAACTTGAAAACGCCAAAAAATTGCAAGTTAGCGAAAAATTGTTAAATGTATTGAAGAGATTACTAAACCTATAAATAGTAAAATTCGTAAAAAAAATTTATAAAGAAATAAACTGATTTGTTTTCATATATTTGAAAAAACTATTTGTGTGAAATATTTGAAAGCGGCACTACTGAAACATATATTTATGGTGCTGCTGCCGTCTTCGAAATGATTAAGTAGCTGGCTACCAGGCAACATTTGTTGCCTGCGGCACTTGTAGTCGTGTAGCCATGTAGCCTGCTGTGGTCTATTTGTTTAATGATTCAGTTGACTGAAAAAAGTCTTCACTTATATTTATAACATCCCTCATATAGGCAATGAATTTACAAATTTCGTGTATTTTTCCCTTGAAAGTCCCTACTAGCAAATGGAAATTTCCTTAAGAAATTTACTAACCTGAATATCCGTAATTTTTTTTACATACAGTTTGTATGAGAACCTGAAATTTCGTATGAACTCTCTACCAGGCTTAAACTGTGTGCAAAAAATAAATTTTACTATTTGAGAGCAAAATATACAGTGAGTGATGTTGATCTGTTCAACTTGGAAAACACTTTCTTACGTTTTCTTCTTATTTGATATCGAATAAATGTTCGCTTTTGATTATACCCGATCATTTGCTTAAAATGCTAATAAACGCGTAGTTTTTGATATCGCTGAACAAGCTGTTTAAGTGAGTACCTTAAATATTTTATTAAAAATAATTTTCTGCCGAAAGTGTGCAAAATAGTTTGTTAAATGTCTTAAAAATGGTCTGCCAGCAAAGTGCGAAGAACAATTAACAGGGATTGAACGAGACAGCGAGAGAGAGAGAGGAAAATTAAACTTTATTCAGACAATTCGCATTCTAATCTGCTGTTGAAACGATAATGTTTGAGAAAACGTGTGAAACGTCTAACTAAAAGATTGTTCAATGTTGAGGAAATTTTAAACTGTCCGGTTGATTATCCGATTTTTTTCGACTTTAGACATATGTATTTGCAAAAGAAAAGTTTACTGGGCCATCACTTTCAATGCCTTGGGAATTCCTTCTAATATATTTCCCTATGGCTATTTCCCAAGATCACACACACGTTGGCGTATGAGTAATATGACCAACATATGAAAGTCTTTAATAACACACACACACACGCTACAGTTGCTGCAATAAATTTCAACTAATTAGATGACACTGAGTATTCTTGCATTCCTTTCAGATTTTCCGCTAAAATGATGTGTATTAATACGAAAAAAAATATATGAGCAAACATAATATATCGGTACCTTAAATAGAAACGTCCTAACTCATTATTTTTCAAATCGAGTTTTTTTTTGCATATTTCGATAAATGAACCTATAACATATCGAAATATGTTGAAAACTCGATTTTTATAAAAATAATGAGTTAGAGTATTTCTATATTAAGATAACGATATGCATCTATATATTGACAGCGCATAGAGAAAGGGACCTAAGGGTAAAAAAAAATAAATTTTTACTTTTTTTTTTTTTTGATGTGGACAACATCTGAGCATCAAATGAGACCGATCCGATGCCCCAAAAGTGTTCCCTCCCAGAGATATGTGCGTTTTATGATGTGATGGTACAAAAAAGATACACGTATTTAAATCTTTAAAATGGCTCTCCTGAACAAAACCGGTTTTTACCCTTAGGTCCTTTTCTATTTTGCGCGTCACATATGTACAAAAATTCAAGTAAATTATGAGATAATGTTTCATGACAGGTATGAAAAACTCGAGAAAATAAACATGTTTTATTTTCTAACACTAATAAGGTGTCGTTTCATGCTTGTTTTACATACAAAAAGTAATTGTACTTCTAAAAAGTTATGGCGAATAAAATTAATCTTTAAATAAATATTCTTAATAATTTGTATTTTTTATGGGAATTGTTACAATTTAAGTCTAACATTTCTTAAACGCACTACACAGAAAAAAATAGACAAGAATTATTTTCAATAAAACCATGTTATTGAATAAAATTTTAGTTTCAATAATATTTGTCATTAACATGAATATTGTATTTATCAATTCCGCACATTTTAAAATATCATTTAATGTCCTTTATTTGTGTTGGTGTTTTCCTTGCTTGTTGATTGACTAAACCTGGTCATGTGACGATGTTGTTGTTTATTTTGATTGTTGTTGTTGTATTCGTGTGCATTCGAACAAGAAGCCGAAAAACGTTGTGGCTTGTTTTTTTTTACTCAACAAAGTTATTTTTAGATTAGAAGAAACAAAAGAAATCATGTTTTGCGTGTATTCATTATTTGCGTATCCAAAAACGATTTGCTCTTTTGCTGAGTGGTAAGTACGTTAGTTTATTAGTCAAGAGATTGCCGGTTCGACTCATGCCAAACACATTCAGTCTTAGTAGCAGCCAAGCAAAAGCAAACAAAAAGGGGTTGAAAAATGTGACATTCATCCCCACACACACAACACAATAACAATTATCACTGAAACTAAAATTTCAGTCAACAACTTTTTTCTTTGATTCATTAAATTTCTTTATTGGCTGAAAAAAAATATATTCAATAAACGTGCAAACAGTTTTATTTTTCAATAATGCAAAAATCGTCATCACAGAAAATTCGAAAGATTTTTTTATTGAATCAACGATTTTCGTATTCAAATATCAAAATCATTTTTTTCTGTGTAATAATCCCAAATTAATATTTTACTTATTAAGTAAAATATTTTTTTTTATTAAAAATACATTGAAATTGATTATTGAGGGTTTTTAGCTGGATCCTATGCGCATTTCACTGTTGCTAATGTAGATCATCAGGGAACCTTTATATTATATATTATATTATATAACTTTCATTTAAACAAATGAGAAGCTCAATAACAAATAACAAAGTTGAAACAAGAACTCAATAATCAACATGTTTTTCATTTTCTTACTTTACCATTGCTACATTGGCTGATTTTTTTCAGCGTCAAATTGTAGTCGTAAGATTATGTAAAAGAAAATAAATGTAAATAACAACAACAGCTATTTAAGAATACAGTGTTGCCACACACATATTTTTTTGACCGGGTGCAGTCAAGTTAATAATTAGTGTATTTTATGGGAGTTGTTACAATTTCAATGTATTTTTAATAAAAAAATATTTCACTTAATAAGTAAAATACTAATTTGGGATTATAAGTGCGTTTAAAAATTTTAAACTTAAACATTCTTAAGTTAAATACTTTTTAGGTGAGAATGAATATGGTTTCTTTTATATTAATCCTTTTAGTTTATAACTAAATAAATCGCAGCCAGAAGTTAATTATGGTTATGTTTAAATGTTTTAAACAAGTTCTTTAAACTTTTCATTAAATATGAAGAGGCTTATGTATGAAATAAAACTGGCATGACACTTAGAATAAAAGGGAAAATTGAATGTGGTCTTAACAAGTTTTGCCATAAAATTTTACAAATAAAATCGCGCTGCGATTTTGAAAGTCAAAATGTATGGAGTAATTCGTTAAGACTATTTTCAATTTCGCCACTCATGCTAAGTGGCATGAAATTTTACCTTACAAAGGGTGTTTTTTATTGAGGTATAGAACTTTAAGTTGGCATCACTTTTTTAACTGGCGGCCATTTTCTCAGCTGTCAAGTGATTAATATTTAGTTTGGTTTGCCATTTCATCATAAACAGGTTGACAAAAGAACAACGCTTGCAAATCGTGCAAATTTATTTCGAAAATAATGGTTCAGTTCGCGAAGTTTACCGCAAGCTCCGTCCATTTTATGGTCGACATAATCGTCCATCAGAGCAATTAATTCGGTTAACCATGGATCGTTTTCGCACTACGTTTACTCTATGTAATAATACGCATCCGCAGAGACATCGAACAGTGCGCACGGAAGAAACAATTGCCGCTGTAGAGCAAACTGTTCAAGAGGACCCGAATGAATCGATTCGCCACCGTGCACAGCAATTGGAGCCGACTAACCGACTATTTTGTTCCCGAATTGGATGGCATGAATGTGGATGAGTTGTGGTTCCAACAAGACGGCGCTACATGCCACACAGCGCACGTCACAATCGATTTATTGAAGGAAACATTCGATGAGCGCATAATTTCGCGGAATGGACCTGTCAATTGGCCACCAGGATCGTGTGATTTGACACCATTGGATTATTTTCTTTGGGGATATGTGAAGTCGCTCGTTTACGCCAACAAACCAGAAACGTTAGGGGACTTGGAAGCCAACATTCGTGGCGTTATTGCCAACATACGGCCCCATATGCTCGAAAAAGTGGTTGAAAATTGGACCTGTAGAATTGGCTTTATTCGAGCCAGCCGCGGCGGCCACATGCCCGAAATCATATTTAAACATTAATGGCATAAAATTATCCTTCCAATAAAGCCAAACTGATGGACATTAAAGCGATTTTCTTGTGTTTTATTTCAATTCGAAGTTATATACCTCTGAAAAAAACACCCTATACATAAGACAGTAAATGTATAACTTAATTTAAAGACATAGTTGTAGTTTTGTATTGAGAAATCTGTAGAACAAAGACTGCAAATACAATTTATTTAGTTAAAATTCAGCTGAAAGCAGAAGGCAGAGAAAACTATTAATGAAAAGTTGGATACTTAAGAAAGTGAAAATTTACATTTATTTCCACCCGGAAAAATAATTGTGTAGGCTTTTTTGGAAAATTATGTTTGCATACACACAAATTAATTTATTTTTCAATTTAAAACACACAAAAACACTAAAAATTAATCACAAATTGATGAAAATTAGAAATGCCAAAATTCCGTGAACAAACAATTGCTTGAACATTAATTTTTGTTTCATTTGACAGAAAAAAGTCTCCACTTATGTTTATAACATCCCTAAAATAGGCAATAGATTTAAAAAATTCCGTGATTTTGCTTTTGAAACTCCGTACTAGCAAATGGAGATTCCTTTACGAAATTAACCAACCTGACTTTCCGTAATTTTTTTTAAATACAGTTTGTATGAGAGTCTAAAATTCTGTATGAACTCCGTACCAGGCTTAAGAGAGTAAATTTAAGATCTAGAAAATGGATCTGGTAGCAGATTCATATGAGATGCAGACAGCAGTTGATGTGACTTTTACTACAATCCTTCAAAACCCATAAAGTGCTTTCATAAATGGCTTTTATTTAAGCCACTACAATTTTGTTTTATTAATTTCTTTGCACATTAGTGTTACAAACATAAATGTAATGATAATAATGTGGTCATTGGTGGCAGCTTAAACCAAAATGATTTAAAATGCATTAGATGCAGAAAATTAATAAACGATGGGAAAAGTAATTTATAATTCAATTAAGTTACATATACACACATTTATCTTTTTTTACTGAGCCAGATTTAAGGCTTACACACGCTACACAGGAGGAATTGTACAAAACACAAATGTACTCATATCATTGTAGTCTGAATAGAATAAAAATTGATATCGTCGTTCGTAAGTTATTGTGTTCTATATGACAAAAATGTTTTTTTTTGGGAAATCGCTGTTAAAGCTTATCTATCAGTTACAAGAAAATGAACCGAAAAATTCTAGAATTTCTGGGATTTTCTGTAAAAAAAATTTTCGTCCTTGGAAATGATTTTAAGAGTAAGACGCGTTTTAAAAAAATCGCTTTGTTCTATATGCACTTATTTACGAAACTCTCATTGTCTTATAGCATATAGAACAAAATGTAGTAAAGTGTTGTGTTTTAAATACTTTAAGAATATGCTGGTTATTTAACTGCAGGAAATGGAACACAAGACTAGTCACGTGATCGATCCCCAAGTGATAGGGACCAGTCCAAACTCTACCACTTCCTTCGATGCGGAACAGTCACTTTTACATGGGGATGGCCTAGGATGGGGTTAATTGATACTTTTTATGCACCTTGTGACTTTTCACAGAACTATCTCATGGGGACATAATCGGTGTGGAATAACATAAATTATTTAAAAATGTCATTCCGACACACCGTTACCATATGTAAAGATTTATCTGATTTTCGAAGTTTTTCGGGATGTTAACAATGCTTAAAGATTTCTTTGTTAAAAATAAGATTTTTAAGAATATGATTTTTGGTATTTTAGTATATTATTTAAGGTCATTTTGACTAAAGTACTGACCTATTTTCTTCTTTCCTTCATCAAAAGTATGAATTATATGCATTCATGTACTTGTCGTATGCATGTTCTATTCAGCAAATATTTTGTGTTATTTATTTACCTTTAAGTTTGTTAGTTCATTTAAAAGAAAATGAATTTTTCTTGAACTCTAATTCATTTAAATCAATGGATATTAATATATTTTGAATAAACAAAAAAAAAAAGATTTTTGTGTTCGACTTGAAGGTTGTGGAGAAAATAAATATGGTATCGCTGTTCCGACACTTAACTGTAACAAATGAAAACTTTTAACTTTCTTTTTATTGTTATTGTTACAAATGCAATTTTAATTTATTTTTAAACAGATATTTTTTGAGATTCGAACTGCCAACCTCCGGCATGACAGGCTTGCACACTACCCACCCGACCACAGAGGCACTCATATTTCAAAAGTATAAACACCACTTAAGTTCAGGTTAATATCTAAGAATAGTTACGGGACTGGTTCCAGTCCAGAGTGGCTTGGCGGTACAATTGGAGGGAACAGCGAACATTATGTTTATACTGTTTGATAGGACCTGGACCCAACCACATCGAACTGAGCCTTTTACTATAAATTGATAAAAGATCACGACTATACATCAACACAATGGTGAATATATAACCATATACAGGATATGTAATTTTTTCACCATACACTACTACATACCACTCCAACTTTCTCAAGTCATAGGACGAATACGTTTGGATCAATTGTCACCAAATTTTTTGAAGGGTATTATCATTTCAAGCACCTTTGCGATGCATCCACAAGTGTTGTGAATGAATTACGAAAGGGCAAGCATGTTGAGCATGAGCCAGTACATCACGTCAGTATTTGGAGGAAGGATTAACAATTAAAAAAAATGTTTCCTTTTTTCAAACAGAAATTATATATATATATATATATATATATACATATATATAAATAGCAATAACATTTCACTGATATAATCAATAAGAAAACACCCGGACCTAATTAAAAATTAACGGCTTTTGAATACTGATTGTTTGTCATTGTTTTTCTGTTTTCTTTTTTTGTTTCATTGCATTTTCCAAGTGCAATGTGAAGTCACAATAAATAAATAAAACAAAAACAGATAAAACAGATAATGCAAAGAGATCCAAATTAGTACAAACTTTATTTAGTCTTTCATATAGAACAAAATAAAAACGGCTGGCTGTTTCGTTCAACTATGTGTTGTTAATCAGAATATTTACAGCAGACTTTGTTGTTATTTGTTCATTAATAATTATCACATGTAATTTGGCTTAAAAAGCAATACGAACGTTAGCCCGTTCAAATCACAAATATAGAAACAAATGGAGTTCGAATAATAATTAAAATTAACTAAAAAAAATATTTTTTTTTAATTAGTATTTTTGGTGCGTTTTTGTTCTATGTGCACGAGTTTTTGCATATAGAACACAATAGGTTACGAAGCTTGTCACTAAAGAGTTGTATAGCACAAGGTCAATGTCTCATATTTCAAAAACTATAAATGATAGAAATAAATTGATTACACAGATCGACAGATCTCTAAAAGTTTTCCTAAAAATCAATCTTATCTAAATTTTTTATGTTTTGCGGTATAGAACACAATAAGTTACGAACGACGATATACCGACGGCCAAAACAATGTTCGAACTACATACATACATATATATTTTTGATTGGAAAATAAAATATTCTTCATAAACGGCATTTTAACGTTTTTGTAATCTATTGCTGTAATTACGGCCACATACCAACGTATAAATTCGTTTGCTATTCATTTTGTTATTAGTGGTAAATAAAATTCATCTCAAACATTTTATGCCATTAATTATTTAATTTAAACTTCGAATCATTTATCTTTATTTACTTAATTTACATATATTAAATTACATTTTAGATAACTAAAGACCATTATTAACAAAATAACATAAACGTAAACCGTTTACATGAGAAAATAATAATAAAAAAAAACAAGTAAGAGTACTTTATATTCGGTTGTGCCGAAAATATACAAACACAAACACACTATATACAAAAGTTTTAAAAAATATTTACTTTGTGAAAGAAAAATGGTAAATTTATTTTTTGCTCTATTGTAATTTTTCGACTAGACTAAAAAGTGTGGTCCAATAGTTGAATATATTTATTCTGTACTCTGCATTTACTAATTTGTTTTTTGGATTATTATTATTTTCTAAGTTTAAAATATAGATATGAAGAGAAATTTTTTAAAGACTCCTTCAACGGAGATTAGCCCTTTCCAGTGGATACGAGTATATATTCACTCATATCTAAAGCAACTTGAATTCGCATATAAACTTATAAGCTTACATGTTTTATCAGTCTTTAACTTATTACTACCGACACCGAAAAATTAATGAAATCAGTATCCATAACCATGCTAAAACGATTTAGTATTTGAAAATATCTTAATATACCATATTAAGGTTTAAATTTTTCAGACCTGGAACCATCTTTTTGATTTTGATGATTTTCAATAAAAATTTATTTAAGAAAAATTCTGCAATAACAGTCTTGTCTGGAGGCTCTGGAATATCTATTTCAATTACAAACAGACAGACGGACGGGCAGACGAATATCGCTTATTTGACTTCTCTATTCATAAGAACCCAAAATACTCGTATGCGTATTTGGTCGCATTCCGGAAACTAAAAATGAGATTACCAACCTAGAGTATAAAACGATTGCACTAAGTCTGAAAATGAGTATATTTTTTGCATAAAAGTTGTATCATGCTCACAGTTTTCGTACGAAATTACATATGAGCTACATATCGTTACTGTAGTATAGAAAGGCCCCAACTCATTATTTGTTTGAATTCCAGTTTTTTGTATATTTCGATAGAAAAACATATTTTGTATCGAAAAAATAATGAATTAAGGTCTTTCTATAGTACATATATGTAGCGATAAACATATGCAAATATATACGTCAAATGCAAAATACATAGCGTATGCAAATACTTTAATAAAGGATGATGATGATGATTTCTCTGGGTGCAGCTAAGTACGAAGTTTAGTAACTCCTATACCCTGCGAAAGGCTGTTACTATATAAATATACTTACATACTTATGTACGTATGTATGTTGTCTTTTATAACAATTTAATTTTGGATTTGCATTTTCTTATCACTCAAATAATATTTAAGAATTCAGAACGAAGATGTTTTTGGAAAATGAAAAAAAACTCTAAGCTAATGTTTTTGATTTTCAGTTCATCTATAACATTCTTTATTGAACATACATACATACATAGTTACATACATCCATGCATGCCATACACAGGGTTATTTTATCATGAATAGTTACATATTATGGCACAAACATGCTCCTGCATGCCTTGTAAGATATTTGATGCATGTTAGCATATGACATTGATCAATGAGCTATTGAACAATATAAGTTTTTTATTGTAAATTTTTGCTATTCTTTTAGAAATTTTATGTTCATATTTTTTTTTAAATATCATTGCCCTTTCATAGTGATATGTTTTCAAGATTGATAAAGATTTTGTAATAGAAAAAGATAACAAAGAAGCAGCAGCGTTTCTTAGTTTACTTTTCTTTCCAACTATTTATATTATGGCCATGTACGTAATCGGTTTATAAATGTGGCCAGAATATATTCCAATTTTTTGTTTTCTTTCAACCATAAAAGCTTTTGTGAAAAGTTTATTTGATAACTTAATTTACAACAAAATATGCTTTGAGCATGATTTTAGAAAATTATAAGCAGCTGAGTGTAAAATATAATCATTTTGTATTTGTTATTTTTTTTTTTTATCTAAAAATAAAGTTAGAAATAAAATTGTTTAGCAGCAACCTCATGCAAAGTACAAATAATTTGAAAAAAAAGATAATATAATAAGGCATTGTATGTAAGAATATAGATTAATATGTGGGATTTTAAGCACAAGGAAATTTTTTGTTATTCGCAAAAAAAAATAATTAATACATTTTTTATTATATTAATTTAATGGCTCTCTAAGGTAATTTAATATTTAATATTGTAGATGTTAAGAAATAAGCTTTACTCAAATGGCCTAAAAACCTTACGGTCATATGTATAAGCAAAAGCTGGCATGAAGTTAGCATAAGTGACGAAATTGAATTACACTTGGCCGCAAAACTCTACATACGACTTAATACTATTAAAAAATTTTAGTTTTTGAAGGAAAATCATTAATATTTTCAACTTTTAATTATTTTAAAATAGAAGTAATTTAAATTAAATGAAAATATTAGTAAACAATATTAAACAAACAAAAATAAGCAAATTAACTAACATGGGTATAATTAGTAAAGAACAAACGACAATGGTAAGACTGTTGTAAATTTAGAGATGGTAAAGTGAGCTTTCATTGCAAAACATCTTTCAGAAAATTGGAATACGTTGAATCAAAATAATTCACATATTTCATTTGCAAAAAAATTTCGTATATAAAGCACAAATCTACATTAACTGACACCACACACAGTGGACTAAGCACAGAAGAACGCTGATGATGAATGTGTTGTGGCCTTCGAAAACGACTAGCTGTTCCGTTCAACTATGTGTTGTCAGAATATTTACAACTAACTTTGATGTTATTTATTCATTAATAATTATCACATGTAATTTAACTTAAAAAGCGATACGAACTTTAGCCTATTCAAATCAAAAATATAAAAAAAAATTATATAATTCAATATTTTATCCGATTGCAAAAGTTTACATACGATGTATTGTTGAATATATTGTGTAACATTTCTTAAAATTTTAATAGCTTGTATGTCCGCTTTTTGCATATAAATAATCGATCAGATTTAAATCTGGGAACTGTGAAAGATGTGGAAGCTTCGGCTTTACTTTATAAAGAAGCCATTCTTTAACCAGCTTTAAGTTATTCTTGGGGTCATTATCATGCATAAATATATATTTATCTTTAAGGTGAAATTTGTTCACATTCTGCAAAAAATTATTTTTTTAAATATGACTGCACTGCATACGTTTTACTATCGAAGTCAATATAACATTTTATCTACGTTTTTGGTCGTCCGTCTTTTCCAATTGAACTTACGCTAATGCGTAAAAATAATTCTTTCCCAAAACTTAGATTTATTCAGATGGGCGTGTTTGTACTCCAGAGCATAAGCATATCGTTTTATTTTGTTTATAGGACTTATTTATGTATGGTCTTTTTCTGGCTATACACGTCTATAGTTTAATTTTTTTTAAGCACCGGCGAATTGTATTAGCATCTACAAGAATTCCATAAATATTTTTAAGACCCTCTTTCAGTTTTGTGCTACTTGTCTTTGTATTTCACATAAAAAAATAGACAAGAATTATTTTCAATAAAACCATGTTATTGAATAAAATTTTTAATTTCAATAATATTTCTCATTAACTTAAATATTGTTTTTATCAATTCCGCTCATTTTAAGATATCATTTAATTTCATTTGTTTGTGTTGGTGTTTTCCTTGCTGGTTGATTGAATCAACCTGGTCATGTGCTGATGTTGTTTTTTTTTTTTTTTTTTTTTTTTGATTGCTCGTGTTGTCTACTTGTGAATTCAAACAAGAAGCTGAAAAACGTCGTGGCTTTTTTTTAATCAACAAAGTTATTTTTAAATTATATCAACACAATGCGCACAAAAGAAATCACGTATTGCTTCTAATCATTATTTGTTTATTCAATAATGATTTTGGGTCTTATGCAAAAAAACTTAATAAAGCTTTGCCAAGCAATGTTAAGTAAAGTTGTATTCTAAAAAAATTATTGTATAAAAATTCTAAAGTAGGCACCCACGTTTGTTAAGACGACTTTAAGTTGATATTTCCAAAATGCGTATTTTGTACCTCAAATATTTTTACTAATATAGCACATACTGATTCATGTTACATCTTAAAATGAAGCTAGAAGTGGCTGCTCTTATCTTAAATTTATTATTTCTGTCATGTAATGGGAAGCATCACCAAATTATCCAACTGCTTCAAAATACATAGCAAAATCCATAAAAAAATATTGAAATAAATAAAATTATACAAGAATGTTTTAGTGATGTACATACAATCAAAACAAATCGAAAAAAGCTGGATATTCAAATACTCGTTTCATTCGAATAAAACAAATTGTGATAATTTTTCACATTTTTTTTACTTTTACTTCATGGTTGTGTTTATCTGTTTTCCTATTAAGTCAGAAGCTCATATTTTTTAAATTAGGTTGCTTTACTTCAAGATAATAAAAATTTATTTAATAAAATAAAAAAAAATATTTGAATACCCGAATGAAATTGTATTCAATTTTGTACATCATAAGCTGTGAAGTGGTTGTTGAACACGGTGGTGTTACCAGTATTTATTATTAAATCACAAAATATTTAAAGTTGTCTTTTGCATATGATTTTTTAATAAAGCTATGTTAGCCTTAAAGTGCTTATCAACTACTATGAATTTTAAAGCTAAAGTAAAATATTTTTTTGCATAAGGGGGTTTCTCTTTAGCTGAGTGGTAAGTACGTTAGTTTATTAGTCAAGAGATTGCCGATTCGACTCATCCCAAACACATTTAGTTTTAATAGCAGCCAAGCAAAAGCAAACAAAAAGGGGTTGAAAAATGTGGCATTCATTTATACACAAACACACAATAACAATTATCACTGAAAATAAAATTTCACCTTTTTTCTTTGATTCTTCTTTATTTGAATGAAAAAAAATATATTCAATAAACTTGCAAACAATTTTATTTTTCAATAATGCAAAAATCGTCATCACAGAAAATTCGAAAGATTTTTTTATTGAATCAATGATTTTCGTATTCAAATATCAAAATCATTTTTTTCTGTGTTTTCGCAATTTGTCTTACAATTTTGCGCCTAAGTCTTTCATCAAGCCTTGCTGTTCGTCCCAATCATGGAAAACTTTGATTCTTTCGTAGTTTCAATGATAGTTCGGATAATAAATTTAGAAAAATTTAAGATTTGTCTGGCTATTCTTATTTAATTCCCTTTTTGAAAGATTGCTAATTTTTGAACGTCCTATTCCTTATTTTTTCCCATTTTGTTTAGCTACTGCTAATAATTAGGATTTTATCGGACGTATAAAAAGTTTCTCATTTGCAAAATTTTACTTTAACCTAAAGTGAGCGATAAATTATAGGCAAGTTTATCCTACCTGGTAAGTTAAATCCAATTTGCAATAATTAAAAGCCTTCTATACGTCCGATAAAATCCTACTTTTAACTAACTTTAAGTTGTAATAATGGCCCTAAAAAATAAATAAAGAAAGTGGCAAAAACTTTACTATTTTTTCACTATTAATTACCCTGCACGTGTGATCCGAATTTTTTTATTGCCGTTATACATTTTTTGCAAAATACTTCAAGATAATGACATGTATGTGCATGTACAATAATTTTGATTATATGTTTATTGAACTTCTTTGCCATACTTTATTAAGTTTATATTAATATATTCACAAAGACTTGTGGTTGTTCAACGTCCTCTAGTTTTGAATTTTTAATATTTTACCTGCCAAAATGGCAGTAACCCTCACACAATGAATTCCAATGAGATTTATGCTTAGTGCACATTTAATATTTCCTATGTTGTCATCTTGTGGTGTTATTTTTAAAATATAAACACTATTGCAATATTACAAAATGCCATAATGTGTCCTCGGCATTATAATATTTACAAGTAATATTTGAAGAAATATGAGTATATACGAAAAATAGTTCTAAGGGTCACAATCTGGTGGAATTAATTGGCGCTCTGATCACCATAATGAGGCCATACTAGGCCATTACACAATCTCTTATTCTTATCCGCAAATCCCTACAAATGGCTTACAACTTCTTCTCTATTTCCTACTTATTTATTTACCCCTAACTCATGCTATTCCCTTTCATTTTGTTATTTACAAAACAAAGACTTCAGGGAATACACATATTGCCACCGGTTTAGGTAATTGCACAAATCCTTAATGAATGAAAACAAAATACATATTTATTAATACGTAAAAATAAAAAAAAAACAAATACCCTGCAGGAGAACGAACTAGTGTTCAACTAGTATTTTTCTAGTACAGAAATCACCACCACTAGTTCCCAACTGTATACTTTCCTATACTATCTTAATGCTCAAATTAGCATTGAGTGTGTTTAGAAATCTACTAGTACCAGTGGTACTAGTTTAGGACTAGTTTATTACCAGTTCTTTTGTAAAGAAAAATCCTATAAAATTGGTGGTTTATTCTTTTGTTACCCAGTGACAACTGCTACTTAAAATTAGCAATTATTTATGAAAAATTCAGAAATACAAAAGGGTAATTATAATTATTTAAAAAATTAATTAATTAATAATTTATAAAATTTTAGTAATTATATGATATATGATTTATTTTGCAATGTGATGCCTTGGAACTACTTCATATACTAGTACTCATCAGCACTAGTAATTTTACACAACAACTTTAACCCTTTTTGCACTAGTTCTTGTTATTCTGTGTTTTTTTAGAGGTATAGAACTTCGAATTGAAATAAAACACAAAAAAATCGTTTTAATGTCCATCAATTTGGCTTTATTGGAAGGATAATTTTATGCCATTAATGTTTAAATATGATTTCGGGTATGTGGCCGCCGCGGCTGGCTCGAATAAAGCCAATTCTACAGGTCCAATTTTCAACCACTTTTTCGAGCATATGGGGCCGTATGTTGGCAATAACGCCACGAATGTTGGCTTCCAAGTCCCCTAACGTTTCTGGTTTGTTGGCGTAGACGAGCGACTTCACATATCCCCAAAGAAAATAATCCAATGGTGTCAAATCACACGATCTTGGTGGCCAATTGACAGGTCCATTCCGCGAAATTATGCGCTCATCGAATGTTTCCTTCAATAAATCGATTATGACGTGCGCTGTGTGGCATGTAGTGCCGTCTTGTTGGAACCACAACTCATCCACATTCATGCCATCCAATTCGGGAACAAAATAGTCGGTTATCATGGCTCTATACCGGTCTCCATTAACGGTAACTGACTCTCCAGCATTATTTCGGAAGAAGTATGGCCCAATGACTCGACCAGCCCATAGAGCACACCAAACAGTCAGTTTTTGTGGATGTAATGGCGTGTCAAGGGTCTCATGTGGATTCTCTTCACTCCAAATGCGGCAATTTTGCTTGTTGACGTAGCCATTCAACCAAAAATGAGCCTCATCACTGAACAAAAATTTGCGATGAAAATCAGCATCGAGATCAATCTCATTTTCGGCCCATACACCAAAATCACGACGCATTGCATGGTCTCGCGGCTTTAATTCTTGCACAAGCTGGATCTTGTAAGGTCGCAAGCCAAGATCTTTGCGCAAAATCTTCCATAAAGTTGATGGACAAAGCTCCAATTGCTATGCACGGTGGCGAATCGATTCATTCGGGTCCTCTTCAACACTTTGCTCTACAGCGGCAATTGTTTCTTCGGTGCGCACTGTTCGACGTCTCTGCGGATGCGTATTATCACATAGAGTAAACGTAGTGCGAAAACGATCCATGGTTAACCGAATTAATTGCTCTGATGGACGATTATGTCGACCATAAAATGGACGGAGCTTGCGGTAAACTTCGCGAACTGAACCAGTATTTTCGAAATAAATTTGCACGATTTGCAAGCGTTGTTCTTTTGTCAACTTGTTAATGATAAAATGGCAAACCAAACTAAATATTAATCACTTAACAGCTGACAAAATGGCCGCCAGTTAAAAAAGTGATGCCAACTTAAAGTTCTATACCTCAATAAAAAACACCCATTATTAGTAGCTTTTAGACAATTATCGCCTATTCTCCTGCAGGGTAAATTTATTCATTAATAATTTATATTCTTATTAACATTTTTTCACTCACACAGCTACATACATTAACATCAGTGATGCCAGAATTGCTTCACCAAAAATGGCTAAATGAAGACAAAAAAACGACTAAAATATGGCTAAACGCCATCGAATGCAAAATCATAAACTTTAAGCAAAAGCAATAAGGTATTTCATATATTATTTTTTAAAGCCAAGTCGGGAACATTTTTTTAAGTAAATAAAAACAATAAATTGAAGTAATAAATAAAATTATTTTTATTCAGGTAGTCAAACTTGCAATACTTACAGTACGCCTTCATTCATTTGTATATTTTGCTATTCAGTGCTTAAATTTTTGGGTTACTAATTCATTCCTTGAGAAATTTTTGTTTATACATTTTATTCATTTTCTTTTTTTAAACTTTCATTTAAACTTTAATTTATTTAAGTGAGACATTTTTAGGTTTTAATTGAACTATAGTGAATTTTTAATCAGAAATAATTTTTTATTTTCACTGGTGTAAAACAAAAATGACATTTATTTGATTGATATCATAAACTACCAATTAGACCCGACAACTTATAACAACATTATTGCAACGATTATAAGAACGGAGTAGCAAATCTTATTGTTACAATTTACAATTTCATATAAGCTCTTTTAGACTTGTAATTTTTATTGCAGCAATTATTGAATAACTACTCTTTATTTTTTGGAATCGAGAATTTTGCATTTTTCGATACATTAGATGCTCTTTTAGCGAAATATACAAAAATCCCGATTTCAAAAATATAATTAATTAATTTGTATTCCTCTCTATCGCCCCCTTTCACCATCTGCGGTAAAATTATCTAACTGCTGGTTTGGCTAACTGGTGCTATTTAATCAACGGTTACCGATTTTCCTTTCACCATCCTTCGGTTATTTAACAACAGAATTTGATGAAAATGTGGCAATACTGTATGTTTGTTTACATAAAAATAATATATATATATATATATATATATATATATATATATATATATATATATATATATATATATATATATATATATATATATATATATATATATATATATATATATATTTCACAAAAAAATAAAAAGTTGCTGCAATAAAAATTGCAATTTTTAACCGGGACTTATTGATATTAATGCGAAAACAATAACACATTACTCTGTTATGTTTTTTGGTAGCAAATAAGTGTTCCTTTGTTGCGAGTATAAATTTTGTATGCAAAATTACAAATAAATTTCATGTTTGGAAAAATAGCTAAAAAATAGCTAAATTAAAATAAAAATGGCTAAAAAAATAGCTAATAGCTAAATGCACTTCTCCTCCGGCTAAATGAAATGAAAAAATGAAATTTAGCCAGAAAATAGCTAAATTGGCATCACTGATTAACATATAAAATTTATACTCGAACAATTGGAATTTGTGCAAGAGGGAAACAAAAATACTTCTGCATACATTTATACTCAACAGGAAAAGGAAAAATAAAAAAAATTTACATGAATTGATTTAAAAGAAAAACATTAAGCATATAAAATAAATGGAAAAATTTGTTTACATTGATAAGTAACAAGAAGACAAATCAATGAGCACGTGCATGAAATCTGTAATAAATACTAAATTGTAACAATTTCTTCAACGCTGTTTGTGTATTTAAGTTATTGTAACATCGAGCAATAGCCACCTTAACATAACAGCTTAAGTGACAAATTTTTTATATTAATTTTTTGACAAAAATCGATTATCTCTGATCATAAATAATCGATTTTCGGCAAAAAATTAAACTCGAAAATTATGTCGCTTAAGCTTTTTTTTGGCGGTTATGGAACGATGTTGATTGGTGTGGTGTCACTTTTTAAGTAATAAAATTATATTACCCAGCTAAAAAAATTATATATGGTCCATATATTTTTAATATATGAATGTATATAATATATGAAATGTATTATAATATATGAACTCATATATGGAAATTTTAATTATGAAGCTCTTGATATGTGATTCATATATAGAAATCAAAACAGATTAAATTTTATTAATTCGATCTTTTTCCCTCTTTTAAATCACTGGTGAATTGTAAGTCTGTTAAAAAAATACATAAGCGGATGCAAAGTTAATATGCGTAGAGCCTCAAGGTTTAAAAAATAAAAACTCGTGCAACCAAAAAATCGTACTTGTACGATTTTATATATTGTGGGCCTATTTAATTAATCAAATAATCAAAAAGATAATTCAGTCATTACTTTTATAAAAAGTAACAGAATTCTAAGATATATTTAAGAAACAAAATTCATATAACTGGCAAAAAATAATATTAATAACTAGTGTTAGTATAAAAACGGATTAATTTTTCTTTTATAATTGCATAAGTTTTTAATCTGATTATATGTTGTGTGCGAATGTGTGTTTTGTGTTTTTTTTTTAATAATCGATTCACATTTTCTATTAAAATGTCGAATGAAATGTCTTTTAGTTCGTTTTGTATTATTTTGTTTGAACAAATGTTTCATTAAACACAACCTTTCTGTAAAAAATTTTACAAAAAAATAATTTTAATAATTTAATTTATTGCACAGCAGTGCGCTTGTTGAATCAATATGAACTTTGCATACTATATAGGGAATACACATTCATGTATAAAAATGTATGAATATATATTATCATATATGGCCATATACCTTCATTTTTCGGATCCGAACCATATATGGGATATCATATATGTTCCATACATATTTTTTTACCTGGGTAGTACAAATTTAGTTGACGAAAACACAAGCACATACATATACATACATATACATACATTCATACGTTAGGGCCAAGTGTCTCTATGTCAACACTAAAATTCTAGTAGTAGTTACATTGTCTACAATTTCTCTTCTATTCGTCAGTATAAAAGAAATAGAGAAAACTGACGTGTAGTAAATGTCTGGTTGGTATGTCTCCATGTTCCCATAAGAACTATGAATTCACTACCTAGTCAATTGTTTTAGTGTTACTAGTACATTTTCAATGACAAGCACATGCCAAATGTATATAACATAAAGTATTGTATGGGCAATAATTGTAGAGTAGTACTGGTGACAAAGTCAAAAGCTTCTAAGTTCATTTTCACTATTCGCACTTTCTGCAGAGTATATATATACATACGTGTGTATGTAAAATCTATTGAAATAGTTTTTAAGAGTGTCTGGGGAATTTTCTCAATTGATTTTTCAGAATGTTTGTTTCAAAGATGTCATAAAACATTCCTATGGATATACATACATCATGTTGAAAATTTTTTGTAAACGTCAAAAAAACGTTTTCAATTAGAATGAAAATTTCCAAATCGCAAGAAAAAGATTTGGTGTCTGCATACTTCCGAATATTTTTGCAAAATTGTTTGCTAATGTGGGCATGTTTTCTATGTATTAAAACCAAAAATATATATTGATTTAAATTTCCGAAGTATGTAGATGAGATGTCGAGCCTAATTTTAAAAAATATTTCGTTTAAATTAAATTAATTTTAATGTGGAAAAAGGCGATTCTATTTACTTTCACATTGCTTGCTGCAATCGAAAGTAAAACGAAAAAATTATTCGGAATTGAATGTCAGGACACCAAAATATGCGGAAAAGATTCACTTTCACACGGATGTGAAAGTCATGACACGTATACTTTTTTTGCAAATACTCCTAAGCAATGTTTAGCCGTTTTCACATTATCCAGGAGCGTGACACTTCAAAGAAACTATGTATGTACAAATCGCCATCATTATTTGCCGTTTTAGAGTTCCGTACAGCAAAGTTCAAAAGGAAACCTATTGTTTTCGCTACGCTGTCAGTCTGTCCATCACAACCTATTTTCTCGAGAACCGTAAGAGTCACGGCTCTATAACAATAAAAATATGACAGTTAAAAATTAAGGGGTGTCCTAAAACGAGCAACGAAAAATGTTAAAATAATTTGTGATATACATACAATTATGTATTTATAAACACTTTAAATTTGTAAAGTTAGTGTAGTTTTATACAGACTGCCACAAGTAACACTAAGATTAAAAAAATATTAAAATTAAAAGGTATTCTATGAGTTAATGTAATTTTGATTATGTAAATGGCAACTTGCTTTGTCCTGGAATAAAAAAATCCCCAAACTGATAAAAACCGCAAAAAAAAACCGAAAAAAGCACAAAAACGAAAAAATCGCCAAACTAAAAAATAATCTCTAAAATTGAAACAAATCGCCAAAAACCGAAAAAAATGGCCAAAATGAAAAGAAAACCATCAGGTAAGATATTTGAATATATAGGCTAAAGTTCGTATAATATTACATATGTAGTCCATACGGAACTCTTCGTGTGCGAGTCACAGTCGCACTAACTGTTTTCCTTAAAAATTAGTTGATTTTGGCTTAGGCCATGAGATTGGTAAAGTTTTAGAAGAAAAATATGAAAATTGTCAAAAAAAATTTTTGACGGTGAACTACATTGTATTATCAAATTTCCTTTTCTAGTCATTAACCCTGGTGTTTGGAGTCTATGAAGTTTTAAAAAAGGCAACAACATTTCATCAGATCAGGGTTGTATTTTTCGCAGATCGTGCGGTTATGTAGAATAGTGAGTCTTGGCCTTTGGCAATTTATTTGTCAACAGTACTTAAAGTAATTTGCTGCTTTTTAATCAACGATGCTCTGGCTTTCATATGTCTTTAACAACTTGAGTGAAGTTCAGGCATGATCTAGGCGCACAGCAGTGCGCCAGGCCAAGTTCTGGCCAATGCACGCAGTGTGTATATTTACACGAAGCCATTCGAGCTGTTTTTACCCCCCTCATGACTTTGTTCCCCGCCATCTTAAAATTATAAAATTCAAACCATAATTAGAATAAATTCATGTAACCTCATATGCGAAAGTCTGAAAGTTTTACAATGAAAGGTTCCGGTGCAAAAAGTGCATATTTTAAGACATACTCACTGACCACTGACCACTGACACACTCATCAAATTGATGAAGCACTTCCGCTATCGCTAGAGAGTTAAAATTTGGTACACGTGTAGATCTAGGTGAGCGATGAACCAGAAAAATCTGAAGACACGGAAATTTTAACCAGTGTGGCGGGGCTACGCCGATAAAAATTAAAATTTGTGCTAGTGAGCTGAAATTTGATACATAGCTAGGTCTAGGTGAGTACTAAAATAAAAAAATCTGAAAACCCAGCAATTTTGGCCAGGAGGGTGGGGCTACGCCCATAAAAGTCAGAATTAAAAAATCTAATATAAGGCGCTTAAAAGAAGCTGTTTTATTGAAGTTTTGCATGTATACTGCGATAATGCAGGGCTATAAATTTTTTGTTAAAAAAGTGGGCGGCGACACGCCCATATAATTTAAACCTCATTTTCGTGTACTACGGCTAAGCATATTTAGATATACTATTTATGTGGATATTATTATCCGTTTGCAACGAAACTTGACACGAATAATAAGCACTGGCCGAAAAAAATCTTAAGTTTGTAAAAGTGGGCAGGGCTACGCCCATAAAAATTAAAAATTAAAAGTTGCGCTATGGCGCTGAAATTCGATACACAAGTAGGTCTAGGGGAGAAACCACCCAGAAAAATCTGAAAACCTGGAAATTTTAGTTAGAGGGGCGGGGCTATGCCAATAAAAATTAAAAATTAAAAGTTGTGCTATGGCGCTGAAATTTGATACACAAGTAGGTCTAGGGGAGAAACCAACTAGAGAAATCTGAAAACCCAAAAAATTTTTACCAGAATGGGCGGGGCCACGCTAATATTATTTTGAACTAAATATAATAATATAATATAATATATAGTATAATATAACTCAAGCTAATTTAGTGAAACCTTGCAAACGCGTTGCACTTCTACAAGACTTTAAACTATCACCTTAAAAAGTGGGCGTGATCACTCCTATAAAACGTCAGCCTTGTGTTCAATCTACTTCGGTCTTGCATATTTTAGAAGAAAATTAGCATGAATTATAAGCGCTGCTCAAAACAAAATTGTGAGTTTAAAATAGTGGTAGGGATAATGCTCATAAAATTTTATTCTCGCTAGAGATCTGAAATTTTATACATAAGTAAGTGTACAGTAAGCCAATAAGAAAATCTTAAAACCAAAAAAATTTTTTTCGGTATGCGGGGCAACGCCTTTATAACTCCAATTCGCGCTAGAGAGCTGAAATTTGATCAGAGACCAAATCTAGATCAAAGATCACAAAGAAAAATCTAAAAAACCAGAACTTTCAATCAGGGGGCGGGAACAGGCACTTTTAATTAAAAATTAAGATAAATATTATTAAAATATTATTAAAATATTAAAAATATTTCCTATTTTCAAAAGTAGTCGTGACTTCACCCATCAATCTTATCTTTTTCTTTCAGATACTTCCGCAACAGTTTTTAATTTAATACTCAGGTATTTTTCATTAAGTTTGTAGTACCAAACTTTGCATGAACCATAAGCACTAGCAGATATAAAAGTCAGCAAGGCCAGGCCCATAAAAATTTTACTTAATATTATGCTATAGAGAGCTGACATTTTGTAGACAAATAG
Organism: Tachina grossa; assembly: GCA_949987645.1. NCBI lineage: Eukaryota > Metazoa > Arthropoda > Insecta > Diptera > Tachinidae > Tachina > Tachina grossa. The sequence continues at coordinate 36,874,418 of OX465274.1, read as the reverse complement.
TAAATGATGTACTCAATCAGAATATCCAAAAATTAAAGCACCAGCTACCCTATTGAAACTTTGCATGCACATTGGGGATATCCTTTTGATATATGCACTTTGGCTAATCAGACTTTAATATGTAAATTTATAAAGAAAAAAGACGGGATCACGTCCACTAAAATTTACATTGTATTTTACATGTTTCTTTCCATAGGACTCTTACCAAAGTGCGCACACACTAGCGACCCGTTGTAATGACGCAATAGTGCATTTTTAAGGTCAACAATTCCTCGCCCATCACACTCTAACCCATTATTTTATGCAACTATGCCATTTTCAACTGGCACAGCGATCATTAATAGAAATAAGACACACTAGAAATTTTAAGTTTAAAATGTCTTATTATAGAAAATTTTTCAGGTCCTCACAAAAACATAAGTGCGAAAAAAGTTTCTATTCAAAATTTCGGCCATTAAAAGCAGTGAGATATAAATTTTGACCAAATTCTTGTTATAAACATTTTTTTTTAATATAATGCTCTTTATTAATGCTAAGAAATGTTTCATTTGGACTTATTACGAGTGTTGTATTTCGCATACGACTACGACGATTTTATACTAGATTAAAGAAGATTGTAGCATTTTTTCTTTAATCTAGTAAAAAATCCTCGTAGTCGTACTCGAAATACGACACTCATAAGTAGGCCCATTAGCTATTTATTAATTACGGAATTCATATACATAAATATTTATTTTATTTCGTGATTTGCCTGCATACTTATTAATATCCTCTGCCAGCAATTTATTCCTTCGAGATCTTATTAAGCTTTTATTAGTGTTGGAATATAAGAAATCATGCATTCACCAGCATAAACCTTTTTTTTTTTTGTAATCTTATATTTTGCATCATCTTCTTATTGCGTGTGAAAGGTAAATATTTAGGTAAAATAACATTATGAAATATGAGTAGATATCTTAAAGAAAAACGTAGCATTTAAATATTTACTTATTTGCTCATATATTTTTATTTTTTTATTTTTTTTTGTTGTTTGCTGTTCTCCCAAATATAATTTCTTTGCTTAAGCCAACATTATGGCGTAGATGTCTGGTAAATGTAAATTATGCATATGTACAGATGTATTTATATTAGAAATACACGCACTTAAGTGTATTAAAGTTGAATATGCAATATTTTTTTCTTATATTGATAAAATATTATGTATCTTACATTTCCGTCTGCAAGGATAATGAATGTTATTTTTATTTTTCCCTCTTTTTCCCTGCTTCAATTCTTTTTTCCTGCTTCTTATTAAAATTCACTTCAGAGTAAGGTAAATTGGCTTTAAAGGTAACAGCAATTGTAGTAGAAAATTTCAACAATGAGAAAAAAAATCAGAAAATTGCGATTTTGAGTGGCACACGAAAGGTTTCGTGCGAACACTACATATAAAATATTAAACTAACTTTAAGCTTTATAGAGTGGCGTAGAATTAGCTATATGGTTTAAATTCTTTATAACTTCTTTAATTATTATTATTTCTTTATTTTTTTACAGAATTCTGTGTAAAAGACTTGATGAATTAATTATGAGTCATCACACGATCGAACAACGTACAAAAATAATTGAGTTTTATCTTTCAAACCAACAGCCTATTGTGTTGACACAGACTGCATGTCGTTATCATTTTAATGTGCACATTGGTGATATTTGAAAGGACGTGCACTCTGTACGTTAACAATTCAAGACCCATACTCCAAAAAAAAAAAATTCGAAATGAAATCATGGCCATTACATCCGAAATTTTGCGAAAAGTTATAGAAAATATGAAATGTAGCTGCAGAATGTGGACATCACTTAGAGGATATCATTTTTCAAAGCTTATTGAGAAAAATTCCCCAATGATATACTGTAGTTCAAAAAATATTATAATAATCGCCTAAATAAGAAAGTTATAAACCATTTAAATCATATAAATCATTCTACACCACCCTTTACAATCGATTATCTTACTTGATGTGGACATTTTTGAAAAAAGTTTATTTGTTTTGGCATTTTTAGTTTTACTTCTTTTTTCGTTTTGCCATTTTTTCGGTTTTTGACTATTTTTTTTGTGTTGACGATTTTTTCAGTTTTTGGCAATTTTTTTAATTTTGTTTTCGAATTTTTTTTACTTATGGTGACTTTTCCACTTAAGCTATTAATTTTCTTTTTGGTGATATTTATTTTTCATTTAAGTACTTTTTTATTTTGGCGATTATTCGTTTAGGCATTTTTTTATTTTGCGATTTTTTGATTTTAGCGTTTTTGAGATATTTTTTGAGTTTGCCGCTTACGCTTTCCAATATACAATATGCAACCTGTCACTTTCTATGGATTTTTTTTGTGACTTTCCTTAAAGCTTTTGTTAATCCCCCTAAGCGGCAATAAAATTGGTTAAATATTTGTCATAAAATTCTAATAAAAATCTTTAAATAATTAAATTCGAGCTTTTATGGTCAATACCACAAACATGTTAAGCCTGGTACGGAGAGTTCATACGGAATTTCAGATTCTCATAGCAACTGTGTGTAAAAAAATTACGGAAATTCAGGTTGGTAAATTTCATAAAGAAATTTTTATTTGCTAGTACAGACTTTCAAAAGGAACATACAGAAAATTTATTGCCTATCTTAGGGAGCTATAAATGGAGACTTTTTTCAGTCAACTGAAACAAAAATTAATGTTCAAACAATTGTTTGGTCACGGAATTTTAGACATTTATAATTTTTATCAGTTTATAATTAGTTTTTAATATTTTTGTGTGTTGCAAATTAAAAAATAAATGAATTTATGTGTATGCAAACATAATGCTTTACAAAAGGCTACACGATTATTTTCCATGTAAAAATAAATGTAAATTTACAAACGTGAAGTTCCGTAAAAACTCCGTACCGGGCTTAAATTAATCACAAATTTATGAAAATTAAAAATGTCAAAAATTCCGTGACCAAACAATTGTTTGAACATTAACTTTGGTTTCATTTGACATTACATATATAAAGGGTGTTTTTATTGAGGTATAGAACTTTAAGTTGGCATCACTTTTTTAACTGGCGGCCATTTTGTCAGCTGTCAAGTGATTAATATTTAGTTTGGTTTGCCATTTCATCATGAACAGGTTGACAAAAGAACAACGCTTGCAAATCGTGCAAATTTATTTCGAAAATAATGGTTCAGTTCGCGAAGTTTACCGCAAGCTCCGTCCATTTTATGGTCGACATAATCGTCCATCAGAGCAATTAATTCGGTTAACCATGGATCGTTTTCGCACTACGTTTACTCTATGTGATAATACGCATCCGCAGAGACGTCGAACAGTGCGCACCGAAGAAACAATTGCCGCTGTAGAGCAAAGTGTTGAAGAGGACCCGAATGAATCGATTCGCCACCGTGCACAGCAATTGGAGCCGACTAACCGACTATTTTGTTCCCGAATTGGATGGCATGAATGTGGATGAGTTGTGGTTCCAACAAGACGGCGCTACATGCCACACAGCGCACGTCACAATCGATTTATTGAAGGAAACATTCGATGAGCGCATAATTTCGCGGAATGGACCTGTCAATTGGCCACCAAGATCGTGTGATTTGACACCATTGGATTATTTTCTTTGGGGATATGTGAAGTCGCTCGTCTACGCCAATAAACCAGAAACGTTAGGGGACTTGGAAGCCAACATTTGTGGCGTTATTGCCAACATACGGCCCCATATGCTCGAAAAAGTGGTTGAAAATTGGACCTGTAGAATTGGCTTTATTCGAGCCAGCCGCGGCGGCCACATGCCCGAAATCATATTTAAACATTAATGGCATAAAATTATCCTTCCAATAAAGCCAAATTGATGGACATTAAAACGATTTTCTTGTGTTTTATTTCAATTCAAAGTTCTATACCTCTTAAAAAAACACCCTATATATATATAATATCCCTAAGATAGGCAATAATTTAAAAAATTCAGTAAATTTTTCTTTTGATACTCCGTACTAGCAATTGGAAATTACTTTATGAAATTTACCAGCCTGAATTTCCGTAATTTTTTTTTACATAAAGTTTGTATGAGTATCTGAAATTCCGTGTGAATTCCGTACCAGGCTTAAAACGTGAATATGCAAAATATTTTTATGAAATTTTTCCAATATATATATAATATAATGTTAAAACAACTTAAAAAAAATTTTTTATGTTATGTTATTGTGCTATTACAACGGGTCGTCAGTGTGTACGCTATTTGTTAAGAGTCGTCTGGAAAGAAATATGTAAAATACAGCGTCAATTCTAGTGGGAGTGATCCCGCCTATTTTCTCAATATATTTACATATTAAAGTCTGCTTAGCCGAAGTACATAAATCAAAAGGATATGTCCAATGTGTATGTAAGGTTTCAATAGGTTAGCTGATGCTTTAATATATGGATTTTCCGATAGAGTAAATCAATTAGGACTATTTGTCTACAAAATTTCAGCTCTCTGCAGTATAAAATTACGTAAAATTATTATGGGTATGGCCCCACCGACTTTTATATCTGTTAGTGCTTATGGTTCATGTAAAGTTTTGTAGGAAAAATCTCATGAGAAATACATGACTAAAAACTGCTCAGCCGAAGTACATGAAAGAAAAAGCTAAGATTTATGGGTGTAGTCACGGCCACTTTTCAAAACAGGGAATTTCTACTTTGGAAAAGTGCAATGTGTATGAAAAATTTCAATAAAATTTAACTTATGGCATGTTTCTACATTTCTACATTCTATATTCATATGAGTACAAAAGTTGGCTTTGGGGTTCCATAAAACAAGTGTCAACTTTTTCTGAGTAAAAAACGTAATACTTTTTTATTTTGTTGTTTCTACATAACAATTCCAATTGTATCTAATGTCAAATACAGACAATCACAAAAAGGTACTTGTGTGGAAATTAAAATAGGTTTTTACTCATTAAATAAGAAATCTAATGTCCACACAATCGTCTAATGGAACCATTATGGAAACTGCAAGCATAAATCCAAACATTTTTACATTATATGCCATATATGTATGAATTTTCATCACAATTTTATTTTCAATTTTGATCACATATATTTGTTCAAGGTAAGTAATAATAGGTTTGTTCGAGTACTTGAAACTTTTTACTGAGCCTCGCTGTATTATATTGAATTTCGTTCGTTTATACAAAATATTGACAAAGTAATTTGAGTCTGAGTAATTGCAAGTTTTTACTGAATAAATGGTTGCCGAAAATAGCGGTTAAATTTTTATTTTTTTGTGAATTTTATTTTCAAGTAAATTCTTCTTTCGTTTTCTGGTATGATGTGTAACATAATTAGAAAAGGAGCATAGGTTTTATGTATATGAAATATATTTTTTATATCTCTAATACATTTTTCTACATTTCAAATATATTAAAAGATATTAAACCCCAAAGTTGTCTCATATCCATAATTTTAAAGTTAACTAAGCATTGCCCCTCATTGTGATTGGCAAAGTTGTTGCGAAAGTCAGGCGTTTTGTACTAGATTAAAGAAAAATATAGCTTTTTTTCTTTAATCAACTACAAATCGTCGAATTTGAAGTCGAAAACCGCCAACCATGATAAGGCCCATTATTTTGTTTCATATATACATAAATTGATGTGCTTTGAACCAGATTTCAGAGTAAAGTTTTTTATTCATTATTATCTTGGATCTAGCTGTATTCAAAGCAAGAAGATTGGGAGCATGTCCATTAAATGCAGCAAATTAGTAACTATCTGGCGATATATGTATGTACATATCGTATATAATGGATGAAATCCTTTTTCTTTTTATGTTTATTTAAGCAAATACAATAATTTGAACTACTTGAAAGACATAAAGCACAAAAGCTTTTTGACTTGTTTCAGCCAAATCTTAATGCTTTAATAATTTGTGAAAAAAATTATAATATACCGAAAATAAGAAAAGAGTGTCACTAACGATGTTATTAATTAAAAATCTACGATGCAGCCTTTTTTAATTTACACAAACATTATTTAATGCTTTCTAGGAAAAATAATCAGGATTTATTCAGTTATTCGATTTTGTTTGATAAATAAACGAACTGACCTAACATTTTATTGTAATTTAAAAGCAGCTGTTTTTTTATTTTGTATGATTTTCTCCTAGGGCTGCCACTAAGTTATGCTTCTAATATGGATAAAAATTAACTCAAATACCAAATTGTATACCATGGCAATAATGAAATTAAAAATACAAAAAGTGATACCAAATACAACGTAAGCTAGACAAGTGTACTATAAAAACTCATTTTGTTACGTACTTGCCTGTGTACGGCTTGCTTGCCTGAGGGCTTATTTGTTATGTATTTAGAAACAGGCCATTAATTTAGTGTTTACAATGCTTGTTCCCAACCCCTGATTGAAACTTCTGGTTTCTTAGATTTTTACTAGGGATCTCTGATCTAGATTAATTTGTGTACCAAATTTCAGCACTCTACTGCGAATTGGAGTTTTAGCGGATAAAACTTCTTGCTTTTAAGATTTTTCCATTAGCTTACTCATCTACACTTGCTCGTGTATAAAATTTCAGCACTCTAGCGTGAACTTTACCATTAAATTTTATGAGCATTGCACCTCTCACTATTTTAAACTCACAATATTGTTTTGAGCAGCGCTTATAATTCATGCTTATTTTCTTCTAAAATATGTTAAAAAGTCTAAGTAAGTTTTATTAATAAGGCTGTAAATTTTCAGGTTCAAACAATAGTAGCGTGGCCCCGCCCATTCTGGTTAATTTTTTGGATTTTTCACATTTCTCTTGTTGTTTTCTCACCTAGACCTATCAAATTTCAGCTCATAAGCGCAACTTTTAATTTTTAATTTTTATGGGCGAAGCCCCGCCTCTCTGACTAAAATTTCCGGGTTTTTAGGGTGTTCTTGTTGTTTTCTCCCCTATACCCATTCGTGTATTAAATTTCAGCCCACTTTTCCAAACTTAAGATTTTTTTTCGGTCACTGTTAATTATTCCTGTCAAGTTTCGTTGCAAACGGATAATAATGCATACAGATATAGTATATCTAAATATGCTGAGCCGTAGTGCAAGAAAATGAGGCTGAAATTGTATGGGTGTGTCAACGCCCACTTTTTAAATGAAAATTTTTTAGGCTTGTCTTATCGCATCATGTATGCTGAATTTTAATAAAATAAGCTTTATAGGCGTAGCCCCGCCCTCCTGGCCAAAATTTTTGGGTATTAAAACTTTTTTAGTTTATTGCTCACCTAGACCTAGCTCTGTAGCCCCACTAGCCCCACCCCCTTGTTTAAAATTTTTAGGTTTTCAGATTTTTCTGGTTCATTGCTCACCTATATCTACTCGTGTACCAAATCTTAGCTCTCTAGCTATAGCGGAAGTGCTTCATCAATTTGATGAGTGACAGTGAGTCAGTGAGTATGTCTTAAAATATGCACTTTTTGCATCTCCATATCTCCGGAACCTTTCATTCTAAAATTTTCAAACTTCGCATATAAAGTCATATGAATTTATTCTAATTATGATTTAAATTTCATAGTTTTACGGTCGCGGGGAACAAAGGTATGAGGGGGGTAAAAACAGCTCGAATGGCTTCCTGTAAATATACACACTACGTGCATTGGCCAGAACTTGCTTGAACTCAAATGTAGCCAAATAAGAGAATCTTAAAATACAACCAAATAATGTTTTTTTTTACAAACTTATTTCATTATCAATTCACACGCTGTCATTATATAAGCTCTCGCACATGTCTGCCATTAATCAGATAAATTTCTTTTTGCAGTGGAAAAAGGACAATAAAGGATATAAAATATCTGTTGTCCCAGCAAAAGCTTTGATGGCAAAGCAATGAAATGGTAATGAAAAAGTATAATCAAAGAAAATATATTTGGGCATAATGTCTCATTACTTCCACATGACACTGTAAGCACTAGCCCCTACTTGGCTTTCTCGCTTACATATAATGAGCTTGTTATGAATATTAGTAGAGCAGTGGAGCTTTGTGTATTTATTTCTATTATAATTGTGTTGAATTCGTTCACTAGCTCATCTTTGACACAAGCCGATGGTCAAACACTTTTGAATTTTATGGATTTGTTTAAAGGTTTGTATCAGAACTTATCTAGTGAAGTGTTAACTAAAATATTATTCCTACAGTTGCCAGCAGCGTAGGAATTTTTTTCTTATTTTTCATAAACAACTGCTTCTGCAATAAATTATGATTATGTCATTACTTGAGCACTTCCTAGTAATGCAAGCAGTATGTAGTATATTATTGGAAAGAAATGTTTTTTCGTGATTGCAAGTTATTACCAATGTTTTGCTGGTATGTTCTTATATACGTATAGTTGTTGCTGTTGATTTTATTTTAAATATGTCTCTTTTAGTTTATCTGTTGTTTGCTTCCTTCCATATGAAGTCTATGAATAGAATTATTAAAGGTTGTGGACACACAAACAAGCACGTAACTCATAATCATTCATAAATTGTGTGCTATATTTTTTTTCTAACTTTTAATAAATTTACTTATGGGTTTTGCTTAAAGTATAAAAAATCTAATAAATTCTATTAAAAGTAAGTGCTATGGAGAAAAAATTTATTTAGTTGGCAAAATAAAGTCTGAATTTTTAATTGAATACATAAAATATGTATCATATGTAGAGGTATAAATAACTCTAGTTATAAATTTAGGTAAAACAAGTGTTCAATTCCCAAATTCCTGCTAATATTATATTGATTGCATGTGTATTATTAAGTTACAATAATACTGTGTGAATTTTTGTTGGCTTTTTTTATTATTAAAAGCCATAATAAAGTAAAAAAAACTATATGGAATTCACAGTTGGGAAGAGCATCAGACGTGGTCATCATTATTAAAACCACGCAGCATTTTTATTATAAATTGAATGAATATTTCTTTTAAATTATCTGTTAATGAAAAATACAGGGTGTTTTTTATTGAGGTATAGAACTTTAAGTTGGCATCACTTTTTTAACTGGCGGCCATTTTGTCAGCTGTCAAGTGGTTAATATTTAGTTTGGTTTGCCATTTCATCATGAACAGGTTGACAAAAGAACAACGCTTGCAAATCGTGCAAATTTATTTCGAAAATAATGGTTCAGTTCGCGAAGTTTACCGCAAGCTCCGTCCATTTTATGGTCGACATAATCGTCCATCAGAGCAATTAATTCGGTTAACCATGGATCGTTTTCGCACTATGTTTACTCTATGTAATAATACGCATCCGCAGAGACGTCGAACAGTGCGCACCGAAGAAACAATTGCCGCTGTAGAGCAAAGTGTTGAAGAGGACCCGAATGAATCGATTCGCCACCGTGCACAGCAATTGGAGCTTTGTCCATCAACTTTATGGAAGATTTTGCGCAAAGATCTTGGCTTGCGACCTTACAAGATCCAGCTTGTGCAAGAATTAAAGCCACGAGACCATGCAATGCGTCGTGATTTTGGTGTATGGGCCGAAAATGAGATTGATCTCGATGCTGATTTTCATTGCAAAATTTTGTTCAGTGATGAGGCTCATTTTTTGGTTGAATGGCTACGTCAACAAGCAAAATTGCCGCATTTGGAGTGAAGAGAATCCACATGAGACCCTTGAGACGCCATTACATCCACAAAAACTGACTGTTTGGTGTGCTCTATGGGCTGGTGGAGTCATTGGGCCATACTTCTTCCGAAATAATGCTGGAGAGTCAGTTACCGTTAATGGAGACCGGTATAGAGCCATGATAACCGACTATTTTGTTCCCGAATTGGATGGCATGAATGTGGATGAGTTGTGGTTCCAACAAGACGGCGCTACATGCCACACAGCGCACGTCACAATCGATTTATTGAAGGAAACATTCGATGAGCGCATAATTTCTCGGAATGGACCTGTCAATTGGCCATCAAGATCGTGTGATTTAACACCATTGGATTATTTTCTTTGGGGATATGTGAAGTCGCTCGTCTACGCCAACAAACCAGAAACGTTAGGGGACTTGGAAGCCAACATTCGTGGCGTTATTGCCAACATACGGCCCCATATGCTCGAAAAAGTGGTTGAAAATTGGACCTGTAGAATTGGCTTTATTCGAGCCAGCCGCGGCGGCCACATGCCCGAAATCATATTTAAACATTAATGGCATAAAATTATCCTTCCAATAAAGCCAAATTGATGGACATAAAAACGATTTTCTTGTGTTTTATTTCAATTCAAAGTTCTATACCTCTAAAAAAAACACCCCTTATATGTAATAAATTAATCATGTTAATGAAAGTGAAAAGATAGTTATGAAGTCCTCTACTGGTTATTTAATTTACAGCTGCTTAATTGAGAATAATAAGACTGAAGAAGGTTTTCATATTTTCAGTAGTATATTTCAAAGAAAAATTATTTTTCCTATCAACACCTTCATTGCATAAAAGATATATTTATATAGTTAATGAGAAGTTTTATTATTTTTTTTTTAATTTAAAATCTTTTATCCTCTGAGAATGTCGTGAACTTATTTTTTTAATCGTGTTATTGTTTGATCGTGGTCGTAGTTACGTCGCCGACGAACTTTGTTAAGGTCATCCAAAATCGGTTGTTGTGCCACAAAACATTGATGCAGTGCGTGGACTGATAATGCAAGATTGTCACGTGACATATTGTGAGATAGAAGCATCCCTCCATATTAGTTCCACTTCAATACATTCGATTTTGCACGAACACTTAGTGTGAAAAAAAATATTTATTCTCGTTAATGTCCCCATAATTTATCAATCGCTCAAAAAAAGGCTTTATATGTCGACTACATGTTAGTAGCATGTTCAAGCGAATTGCAAATGAAAGAAATAATTTCCAAATTAAATGGAAATTAATCGTGATGTTCTACCAGGAGATATATCCATTCATCAAAAGAAATATACTGAAACACTATTGGAAAAATGGGATATGAGAGAATGCAAGCCAGCAGCAACACCTTGGGCTAGTGGAACTATTCTGAAAAAATGTGCAGAAAATTGCGAGAATTTGGACACAAAAAGTTATCAAAGTTTAATTGGTGGTCTCATGTATTTAGCCGTGATCAGCAGGCCTGATTTAATTCATGTGGTTTCTAAGTTGTCCCAATTCAACTCTCATCCTCACAAAGAACATTTTCAAGCTGCGAAATATGTGTTGACATACCTGAAAAAGAATCCTATTGGTAAAATTAAATTCTCAGTTAATGTAGACAAGTTTTTATGTTTTACAGATTCTGACTGGGGTAGCGATACGCATGACAGAAAGTCATATTCTGGTCATGTGGTTCTCTTGGCTGGTGGTCCTATAGCGTGGGAGTCACGTAAACAACCAGTTGTGGCCCTTAGCACCATGGAAGCTGAATATATAGCTTTATGCCAGGGGACCAAAGAAGTCATTTCTGTTCGTAATTTGATAGATGTGATAGGTTTTAAGAAGTATACTTTCAACCTTACTTTAATATTATGTGATAATCAAGCTGCATCGTTTCGGTATCACTACATCCGAGAGAAATACGAAGAGAAGCTGATTGATATAATACTACGTTCCGTCTGATGATAACGCAGCTGATATTTTAACAAAAGTTTTAAGCAAACAGAAACACATAAACGGTTGCAAACTTTTAAAAATTGATTTTTAAATTTGTGGTACATTTGGCTTGAGGGGGAGATTGTTGAATACTATAGAAACCCCGAATTTCAATCCAAATGCAAACAGCACTGTAATTCTATGTTTTCACTAATGTCAAATACTTTTGTGCCTAAAGATTTTATATGTATCTAATTTTTCTTCACTTGAGATAGAAACGTGCTTCAAATCACATCTTAACTTTTAGTCACTCATGTCATATTATTGAATAAACTTTATATTATATTATATTGAATTATACGACACCGTGTTTCACTGCGTATTGGAAGATTTGCGACTATAAAGCAAGGCTTGATGCAACAGTTTTTAATAAAAATAGGTTGATAAATATGTTTGTTTCTTTAATTTTCTTTGATTTTAAAGTTGCCCCTTTTTGACTTAGAAATCCCTTTTTGTGCCACTTTTTTTTTGAAAATCCCATTTTGTGTTACTTTTTTTTTGAAAATCCCCTTTTTGTGCCCCTTTTTGAAATTTTTCAACGGTAACGATGACAGGTAGTACAGGGAATACCCGTCATAGAAAATTTTAGCTTGTATGAGATGCGCATTCTATATGATTTATATTCTTTGGTCGAACTCATTCAGTCGGTCGTTTTTGACACAAACCTATGACCGAACCCATGTAATTTAAATGGGTTTGATCATTGGTTTGTGTCACAAACGAGTGACTGAAACCCGCGAGAAGATAACAAACTTTTGCAACAAACTTTTTTTTCGGCCATTGAAAAATTGAGAGAGCAAACCTGCTCAATCGCTCCAAAAAAGGCTCAGGTCAAGTGGTGTGAGGAAATGATTAAAACGTTCAACCGTGGTGCTTCGAAAGACGTGTTAAAATCGTTTCAGTTGTCGAACTAAAGATATATGCTTATGAGCCGGAAACAAAATGGCGATCGATCGTGTGGTTATTCCACGACGAGCTAAATCCAACATAAGTTGTTCCGCCAAATTTTTGAGCAGTCAAAACATCAAATTGATGATTTGTCCTCTGTACAGTCCTGACTTGGCACCCAATGACTTCTTTTTGTTGCGGAATATCAAAGGTAAAATGAATGGTTAACGATTTACGATTGCCGAAGAAGCAGTTAAAGCACAGAATACACAGAAGTGAAGAAAGTGATAGGTAAAAAAGCTCCAATCAGGTTTTTGTTAAAATTCATGGAAGAAAGAGAAAAGTATAGTGTATTTGATACTGTAGTGTATTACTGCTTACCAATTAACACAGCTAATAAATATGTATTGCACTAGAAAGACGTAGCAAAACAAAACCGACGACAAAATTTGAGGGAAAACGAGACAAACTGAAAAATACCCGTATCTTCCGTCTCGTGACACTTCTGTATGTTTTGTGGTTAAAGTGTTCAAAAACCATGTTTTGAAGGTGTCTCAAGAGTAATGGAAAAACTGCTATGACAAATGGTTCAATGGTCAATCGGTTAACCATTAATCGGTTAACCGGTTAATTACTGTCCGATTAACTATTCGTTTAATTCAAAATTGACTTTTTTCGATTAACGGTTAAACCGGTTAATTTCAGTCGAGTAACCTATTAACCGACGTAACAAATTTTTTCATATTTTGAAGTATTAAAAACATTTTTTTTGTGAAAAATTATTTGTTTCGTCTCATTTACGAAAGGTGAGTGTTTAGAAATTATTTTTCATACAAACAAAAAAGTATGTTGGGTGATCCTAGCTTAAGTAAAAGTTCTAAATCTTTGAACATGGCTATAAAAGAGTCTAGTAAAGACTCTGGAACTCTGACTAGAGGGAATTTAAAACAAAAAATTTAAATAATTTAATAAAAGCCAATAGTACAGTTGCCAACGATTTAATTAAGGGTTATATTTAATGATATACGCATCCAACTATTTTACACCTACACTCTGAAATATATTCTTCTAGCAAAAAATACAGTACAAAAACGAATGCTCGTTGCTGACTCAGATAATGACCAGCCAAGAGAAGGAACTATCGATACCCAGCAAAAAAGTTTGCCTACAAGAATGCAAAAAAGTGTATGTACTCTTCAGTCGTGAGTACTTAGAACTTGACAGAATAAGCCATTATTTTTGTATGAGAAGTTCAAAAAATATGCGGTACCCTATACTTTTTGCCTACAAATATCTAAAAGTTAATAGATTACTGATTTCCTAAAAGTATTCAAAATATAATGGGTTATTTTATGCTCATAAAAATGCAAAATTTAATAAAATAGCCAAAAATTATAAACAAATAGAATTTTGTAACATAATTATTAAACATACGTAGGAAGAGTAATATAACTTCGTGCTAACCTAAATAGATAAATGAAAAAATGGAAAAACAGGGGAAATAAATAGTGATACCTACATATGTATTTACCAAAGGTAAATCAATAATTGTACACAACAATCATTTCTCACATTCCGTTTCATTAGAATTTACGTTAAATAGCTGATGTTAATAACAATCTCTACCCAAGTAGATAGACTAGGTTGCTGATGAAGTGCGTTGCTGTACAGAAAAATATCGGTATTTCCCCCAGCTTAAAAGTCTAATTTAATTTTTCTTCTCTTGTTTAGAAACTCACGTTAATTAATAAAATATTTCATTCAATAAAAAGAATTGAAATTACTGAACTTAAGTATGACTAAAAATTATTTCTGATTAATAATTATTTTTAATTTGAACCTTTTTTGGGATTGTTAAAAATCATAATTTTACAAAGCAAATATATGAATACGTATATTGAAGAATATGCGAAAATACTTAGATTTTGTAATAAATATTGTAGTAAACCAAAGTTATTTTATTGTTTTCGAAGCTCACTTTCACGATGAATAAATATTTTTTAGATAGACTGCAGGATTAACTAGGAAGTACAACAAGAAGTACCTTCATGTAATGATATAAATATGTTGTTATATTATTCATTACAAGACAGTCATTATTATACACATAAAATAATTAAATAAATAAGTACCGCTCATTACTTTGTAAGCCATCAAAAGAATACTACCCATTACTAAATCTTCAAATTTTTTTGCTGGGTAGTAATACAAAAAATGTTCTAACAAAATTAACTGAAACAATTAGAAGTGCTAAGAATTTGAAAAAAAATAAAACAGGACTCTACTGGCATAATGAATGATTTTATATGTTTTGAGAAATCCAGGAAGAGAACTGAGAAACTAGATATTCCGTATCATGGATTGTTTTCGATATCCTCAGCACCTACGATAAGCAAAAGGATTTTTCAAAGTAAAGTTTTACCAAAACTAAAGAGGAGAATCGTATAAGTCCTCCTAAAGATTTAAAACAAATTATTTTTCTGAAAGACTGTGTTAGAAGATCTCTTTAAACTAAATATATAATGACCTCACAAACTTGTTAATTTTTAATGAATTCATATTTATGATTTTTGTTGGTTTGATTTTGTTTAAAACTTTTGATGTCTGTGTGTCTTTCTTTATAATTTACTAATAAATTCAAATTAACAAATAATTTATTTACTTTTATTTGTTGAAATTACTTTATTTATGGAAAACTTTATTAATCGGTTAACCGGTTGATATTGAAATTAACCGATTATTAACCGATTAAGCAAAAACCTCGATTAATTAATCGAGCGATTAATCGATTAAATCAAAACCCCGATTAAATGATTACCCTAGTATTGATCATCAAGGGGAATATTTAGAAAAACAATAAAAAAATTTTCATCTAAATTTTTTTGTTATTATTTGCTATTTCCCGAAACATAAATAGTAGCCCTCGTATAAAGAAAAACTAGCGGAAATTCAGGTTGGTAAATTTAACCCTCGGATGTTCATATGGGTCTGGTCAGACCAAATTGAGAGCCTAAACACAATGTTTGCAGTGCGGTGCGATTTCTCGTTGCGGGAGAGAAAAATAGACATAATACAATGGAAGACGGCAACGGCAATACTTGTTATTGTTTGTCTAAATCTTTATTAATTTTTTTGTGCATACATTTTGAAAAATAATTTACTCTTTCTGTTAAATATTTTGTAATGGCAGTAACTAAAAACAAAAGATTATTAAAATTTTATACATTCGCAAATATATTTGATAAATTGTTTAAGCTTTTTTTATATTTTATGAGAAACATTTTTGAACTTCAAAATCATGTTTTTTATTGTGAACACCGCCAATTATTCAAAACCTATGGAAAAATCAGAAAGAGAAAGAGAGTCAAAAATTTAGAAAATAAGAAAGTCCGCAATGAAAATAAATTAGATTTTAATTTTATGCCGTTTCGCACTGCGGGTTTTTACTTCAAAATCGTATGAAAAACCGCATCGCATTGAATTCTTGTTACATTATATTTAGGCTTTGATAATTAAATCTATGTAGTTTTCTTATTTCTAATAATATATGTAGCTACCATATTTCATGAAGAAATTTCCATTTGCTAGTACGGACTTTCAATAGAAAAGTGTACGAAATTATTAAAATTCATTGCCTATCTTAGGGATGTTATAAATATAAGTGGAGACTTTTTTCAGTCAACTGAAACAAGTATTAATTATCATACATACAGTTGTTTGGCCACGCAATTTTTGACATTTATTATTTACTTCAAATTTTAATTAATTATTAGTGTTTTGTGTGTTGTCAATTCCAAAATAAATGAGTAAATAAAAAGCCCTATAAAAAAAGTAAATACGTTAAATTATTTTTGATCCTTAAAAAGATTCATTTGCTTTTAATTTTGAACAATTTTCACTGTGATATATTTATTTTATTCTATTTTTTTTTTTGTTTTTACCTCAAAGCACTGCACAGAAGTAATAAAAGAAACATTTATTTTGCTACTTTTTTCCCTAGGAATAGATAAAATATGTAATAAAAAGACAGCTGAGACTATGGAGACATATTTAGCAACAATCAATTAACCATGAAATCCTAATTATCTCCTTTGAGATAATTTAACTTTATAATTTAAATGAACAAAGGACAAAAAATGAAATTGTAGACACAATTTATTCGTGAACACAATAAAAAAACACGTAGGAGTGCTATATTCACCTGTGCCGAATCTTATATACCCTTTACCAAAGTGCGTTTATGTAGTATAGAGATACATACATAAGCACATAGTTACTTTTATGTAACGGGTGTTTTTTAGAGATACAGAACTTTGAATTGAAATAAAACACAAGAAAATCGTTTTAATGTCCATCAATTTGGCTTTATTGGAAGAATAATTTTATGCTATTAATGTTTAAATATGATTTTGGGCATGTGGCCGCCGCGGCTGGCTCGAATAAAGCCAATTCTACAGGTCCAATTTTCAACCACTTTTTCGAGCATATGGGGCCGTATGTTGGCAATAACGCCACGAATGTTGGCTTCCAAGTCCCCTAACGTTTCTGGTTTGTTGGCGTAGACGAGCGACTTCACATATCCCCAAAGAAAATAATCCAATGGTGTCAAATCACACGATCTTGGTGGCCAATTGACAGGTCCATTCCGCGAAATTATGCGCTCATCGAATGTTTCCTTCAATAAATCGATTGTGACATGCGCTGTGTGGCATGTAGCGCCATCTTGTTGGAACCACAACTCATCCACATTCATGCCATCCAATTCGGGAACAAAATAGTCGGTTATCATGGCTCTATACCGGTCTCCATTAACGGTAACTGACTCTCCAGCATTATTTCGGAAGAAGTATGGCCCAATGACTCGACCAGCCCATAGAGCACACCAAACAGTCAGTTTTTGTGGATGTAATGGCGTGTCAAGGGTCTCATGTGGATTCTCTTCACTCCAAATGCGGCAATTTTGCTTGTTGACGTAGCCATTCAACCAAAAATGAGCCTCATCACTGAACAAAATTTTGCAATGAAAATCAGCATCGAGATCAATCTCATTTTCGGCCCATACACCAAAATCACGACGCATTGCATGGTCTCGCGGCTTTAATTCTTGCACAAGCTGGATCTTGTAAGGTCGCAAGCCAAGATCTTTGCGCAAAATCTTCCATAAAGTTGATGGACAAAGCTCCAATTGCTGTGCACGGTGGCGAATCGATTCATTCGGGTCCTCTTCAACACTTTGCTCTACAGCGGCAATTGTTTCTTCGGTGCGCACTGTTCGACGTCTCTGCGGATGCGTATTATCACATAGAGTAAACGTAGTGCGAAAACGATCCATGGTTAACCGAATTAATTGCTCTGATGGACGATTATGTCGACCATAAAATTGACGGAGCTTGCGGTAAACTTCGCGAACTGAACCATTATTTTCGAAATAAATTTGCACGATTTGCAAGCGTTGTTCTTTTGTCAACTTGTTAATGATAAAATGGCAAACCAAACTAAATATTAATCATTTAACAGCTGACAAAATGGCCGCCAGTTAAAAAAGTGATGCCAACTTAAAGTTCTATACCTCAATAAAAAACACCCATTACAAAGAAAAAAATAATAATTTTCAAACCCTAGAATCATAATTTTAGATTTATCTGATTACTTATACCAATCTAGTAGTTCTTAAAAAATATAGAAAGTGTATTAAGTGCAAAAAAGAAATTAAAAAAAAGGTTTCAATTAGTTACTTTAATGTCTAGAAAAGAAATCATAGTTTCCAGCTCTGGAGCTGTGTCTTTTATTTTTATAATTTTCTATACTAAACTTTTCTTTCCAAAACGTAAAATATATATAATTTATAAAGGAAAAGATAAAAATTAATTAGACTAAGTTACTTTTATATATCAAAAAAGTGCAAGTGTCCCTACCCTGAACTCATCCTTTTTGATTTTTCTGATTTCTTACACCAATCTCTTTCTTTTAGTAATTTAAGAAATGTTTAATTTATAAAAGAAAGGAAAAATTTGTTTTAGTAACTTACTTTTGTACAAAAAAAGTTAAAGTTTTCCAACCCTGATATCGTCTTTTTAATTTTCTTAGTTGTTTTTTTTTTTTTTTTTTGATATACCAATTTTATTCGTTATCAAGCATAAAATAAGTTTATTTAATAAAAATAGATAAAAATTAGTTTTCGGTAGTTAATTTTTTATATCACAAAGAGTGTAAGCTTCCCAACCCTGGAATCCTCCTTTTTGATTTTTTTTTTTTGATTTCTTACACCATCTTTTTTTTAAGAATATAAGATATGTTTAATTTATAGTAAAAAAAAAATTGTTTTAGTAAGTTACTCTTGTATAAAATATAAGGTTTTCCAAACCTGGAAACGTTTTTTAAATTTTTTTAATTTTTTATTTTGAAATACCTAATTCATTCGTACTGAAATTAAAATAAATTTATTTTATAAAAAAATAAAAATTAGTTTTCGGTAGCTAATTTTTTATATCACAAAAATTGTGGGCTTTCCAACCCTGAGATCATTCTTTTTGAGTTTTGTGATTTCTTATACTAATCTTTTTCTTTTAAGAATATAAGATATCTTAAATTTATAGAGAAAAACGAAAAATTTGCTTTAGTAAGTTACTTTTGTATAAAAAAAGTTAAAGTTTTCCAACCCTGGAAACATCTTTTTAATTTTTTGAAGGTTAATTTTTAATTTTAAATAAAAATTTTATTCGTACTAAAGTATAAAATAAGTTCATTTAATAAAAAAATAATAATTAATTTTCGGTAGTTAATTTTTTATATCACAAAAAGTTTCAGTTTCCCAACCCTGGAATCATCCTTTTTGACTTTTGTGATTTCTTACAACAATCTTTTTCTTTTAAGAATATAAGATATATTTAATTTATAAAGAAAAGGAAAAATTTGTTTTAGTAAGTTACTTTTGTATAAGAAAAAAAGTTAAAGTTTTCCAACCCTGGAAACATCTTATTAATTTTTTTAAGTTTAATTTTTTATTTGAAATACCAATTTTATTCGTGGTGAAGTATAAAATAAGTTTATTTAATAAAAATAATTAAAAAATTAGTTTACGGTAGTTAATTGTATATATCACAAAAATCGTAGGTTTTCCAACCCTGGAATCATCTTTTTGTTTTCTGATTTCTTACATCAATCTCCTGCTTTTAAGAACATTACATATGTTTAGTTTATAGAAAAAAAAGTAAAAATTTGTTTTAGTAAGTTACTTTTGCATAACAAAAAAAGCTAAGGTTTTCCAATCCTGGAAACGTCTTTTTAATTTTTTTTTAATTTTTTTTAGTTAGAGATACCAATTTTATTCATACTGAAGTATAAAATAAGTTTGTTTAATAAAAAATTATTAAAAACTAGTTTTCGGTAGTTATTTTGTATGGCAAAATGAAGTTTAAGCTTCCCAGCTCTGAAACCGTCTGCTCGATTTTACTGATTTTAAATACCGATTTTATTTCGACCATTTCTGACCCACCAGTCCAAGAACGAAGACTCTAGCTTTTCTGGGAGCTTCGGAAAACCGGTTTCACCTACAGACAGACGGACAGACGGACATCGCTTATTCGTCTTCCCTATGCATAAGGATCCAGAATATATATACTTTATGTCTCGCTTATTAATATTATAGAAATTACAAACGGAATGAGAAACCTATTTTACTATTTTTTGGTAAAGGGTATAAGAATAAACGAAAAACTTATCGCTTATGAAACACAATACTGTGTCTGGGCGTTACGATATCAAAATTTGCCATAAAAATAATATGAATATATTTATTTCATTTTCTACCCCACTTTCCAGTTTACTAAAGCCATTTTTTCCAATATGCTTGTCAGAAGAAAGCTTTTCAGCTAATCAAATATACAAACACAAATAATGCGCCTAAAATGAGAAATGTCTAGCAAACAGCATGAATTTGGATGCTAAAACAAATAAAATAAAGAAACATTATTTGCTTCTTCTAAGTAACCATTATTATAATCCGCGTTATTGTGGTTGGCGTATTTCAAATGCGACTACGACTGTTTGGTAATAGACTAAAGAAGACTTCAACAGTTTTTCTTTAATCTATTACCAAACAGTCGTAGTCGTATATATTTGAAATACGCCAACCACGATAAGGCAGAATATCTAAATAGCTAAAGGCAGAGTGTTATCAAGACGATAAATATTTTTTTTTACTCACACGTTGCCTTTGACCTAAAAGTAAACCATAAACTAAGGCTAGTCCAGCTGGCAAATTTTAAAGTGCACTTAAAAAAATTTGGAACTGTCACTTTTTCTGCCTAATACGCGTCTCCATGTTGTAAGTTTAACAAAATGTTCGCTAAAAATATTTAATTTCATTGAACTTTAAGAGAAAATAAAAAATAGTACATACGTATGTAATATGATACGGTTATCGTGATAACGCAAAGTTACGGAGTCCACTTACTGGTAACAGTGGTCGGAAAAATAAAATAAAAAAATTTGGAGCAAGAACTGCATCATGTGATTTTAATTGGTTTAAATGTGTTGAATACAAACCGATTTCCAGATGGATTCCATCACGTCTAGTATCAAGTGGACACAGTAGAAGTACCGAAGTTCCCTTACAAATACCGGAAGCGTCATCGTCGTCGAATGAACCTAATTTGCAATGGAAAAGCGATATTTTGCCTTTGGGGAGAGAAACATTTACAGGTACTCACGGTGTACAAAACATTGCTGCAATTACTGAAGATGGGCGAATTAGCTTGAACAAAGTATATGCTTATTTTGTATCTGATGAGTTAATTGATGCAATGGTCATTCATACTAATAATTACGCGCAGTTGTTGAAAGAAGTACGTACTACACAATTTAGTCGAATGACGAGGTGGAAAGATGTCAATAGAGAGGATTTAAAATTATTTTTTGGAGTAATTGTGTATATGGGTCTGAATCCTAAGCCATCAATCGAACATTATTGGAAACTGAACGTGCTTTACTATAATCCTCTTATGTACAGAATAAATATGTCATATAATAAGTTCTCCTCAATTCTAAAATGCTGGCATTTTACAGCGGTTCAAATGGGCGTTACTGGAAAACAAAGAACTTATAAAATATGTCCATTTATACATAAAATAATTAATAATTTTCGCAGTCTATATATACCTTCCGATTATTATTATAGTCGTTGATGAGTCCATAGTCAAGTTTCATGGAAAGTTGATTATAAAAACCTACAACCCAGCTAAAACTAATCGCTACGGTATGAAACTATATAAGGCCTGCTCAATAAGTAGTTACATATGGTCCTACCAGATTTATGACGGGATGTCAAAACAGTTAGAGGGTCTTGATAAACCTGGATCAACACTCGTACAGCTCACAGAATCGCTGTTAGATGAAGGTAGTATTATTGTTGCTGACAACTATTACACTAGTTTACTATTAGCTGAGTATCTAAAAGGTCGTAAAACTGATTTGTGTGGCACTTTACATAAAAATGAAAGGAATTTGCCAGAAGAAGTAGTAAAAGCAAAGCTAAGGAGAGGCGACCAAATAGCTAGACAAAAGGACAATCTGTATCTGGCATGATAAACGTGATGTACTAATGATTTCAACATGCCACGGAGATGGTATATCTAAAGTGACTACAAGAAGAGGCGATGTCATGAAACCAGATGTAATAATTGACTATAACGAAGCAAAGAAAGGGATTGATATTTCAGACCAACTCGCTTCATTCCATTCTCCGTTAAGGTTAACTTGGTATGAGAAGATAGCAGTAGATTTATTATTTCAAGTCGCTATTATCAATACTAGATGCATTTACAACGAGTTGTTAGATGGTCCTAAGTTGACAGTTTTACAAGTTCAGGAACACTTAGTCCGACATTTTCTTCGACCAGCAGCATCAACCACAGAACATAACCTTCCTCAAAGGCATCCAATCTCCTCCAGCACTTCAGGAGCTTCAACTTCCGTGGATGCTACGTCAAATTGAAAAATAAAGGACAGTTGGCTAGGAAAGCGAAACAATTACATACTGGGTGCAAAATGTGTAAAAAAGCATTCTGTTTGGAATCGTATAATAAAAACATGCTTGATTTTAATATTTTCTATGAATAAAAACATTATTATTTTTATTTGATTTTTATACATTTCATATTCCTACTACTGAATAAAAGACTACTTTCAGAAAAAAATTCCAAAATTTTCTTTCAGTTCCGTAAAGGTTAGGTCTTTTGCTATACGTTCACGTAAAATTTACAAAACTATAACGCCACGTTTATAGCAAAACAGCTACTGTAAGTTGTATAGAGAAATGAGTCACATGTGACTCATGAACTTATTCCAATACGCTCTCGTGAGTCATATATGACTCATTGGACAGGGAAGTTGTTAATAGCAATGCAGGTCATTAATATTTATACGGGATTTACACGATGACTTTTTCCCCTGCGTTTTTCTTGAATTCTCTTTTATGTTGCTACCCCTTTGATCACCTTTGTACCCCTTCTGTCAATAAACTCTAGAAAAGTCACGATAAAAAGTCATAGTGTAAATCCCGTATTAGAAATAATAAGTATACGCCATCAACTTAACATTACCTTTTTACTCTATTAAAAATGTTGCCTAATTTAAGGTATAGAATTTAAATTTCTTAATATATATAAATATTAAGTATACGCCATGAGTTTTATTTTATCTCTTTCTATAATACAAATGTTGTTGTTGCCAAATTTAAAGGATATACATAATATATTAATAATGCATCTCTTTGTTAACGTGACTTATAAATCGATGTTCTTTTAAACTGTGACTGTGATCACAGTTTATTAGTATTTTGTTTGTAGCAGTTCTGTTATATTGAGAAAAACTAATAAGAAGAGTAGCAGTGAATGTGATTTTAACACAATTCAGCACTTCTGCTTTAAAATTGTGTATTAGTAACAGTATTTTGAAATACTAATTCGAAGTGCGACAGGAACAAACAATTATCAATCAACCCCATCCAAATATTGATAATTGTTGTATAAGAAGCAGAGAAACAATAAAATGGCAAATACAAAAGTCGATTTAACACGATTTGACGATTTCTCTACAAAATCTGAAAGCACAAACAAAATTAATGTGGTAGCTTTATTAACTGCAAAGTAAGCATACAAGAACATTCACAGTTTGTATGAAGGAACTTGATAAATTCGGTCACTGTTGTGAGTAGTCATTTTGCAATCTCTGTGAAAAAAGAACAGCTTTCAAAATATCGCTCATCTCTAACACATACATATGTAGTTTGAATTTTTTTTTTAATATTCATGTAAATAAATGTTTTGCGTCATCAAGCAAGTGGAAAATAATTAAATACATACATTGTAAGTTTGGTTCTATTATTACGTGCCTCTCTTAGGGATCTGATATTCATTTTGGGATACACTCTTGCTTTGCACGGAAAACCCCTCATTCTTTCACGGGTTTTAAAAATAATTTGGAACTCATTGCTAGTATATATTCACTCCTGAGATCAGTTTGCATTCAGAGCAACTTCCAGCAAATCTTTATACTGTCACTATTATAAAAAACTTTCATCAAGCGCTTCTTATCTTTAAATTTATTTTAAAAAAAGTCTTTGTGAGATTTCGTTGAAAATTTTTTATACGCTTGAAAGGCCAATTAATAATTTTTTCTAAGGCATTCTTAGTTTGGCTAACGGTATGGGTTGTCTTTGTGGTCCGCTATGGCTTGTGGGTTATTTGCATAGATCTGCGACTTTATAAGACCCCACAATAGAAATTTGTGAGATCTAATCACACAGTCTCCTTGGTCAGTTATCACTACCTCCATTTTTGATAAATAGTCCTTCAAACTACTCGTGCAGAATGTTCAATGTGGTATAAAGTGTGTGGCACGTAGCGCCGCTTTGTTAAAATTACTTTTTGTTGATGTTAATCTAATACAATTCAGCGAATTTGTCGACGACGATAGCCTGGAAAACATCCTTCTCAAGAAAATATGAACCGATGATGCCGAAGGCCCAAAATACACACCAAACAGGGATTTTTTGGCTAGCCATAAGCGCAAGTGCGTCATTACCAAATCGAACCAAAGAAGTAAGAAGGAGAAAGTTTGCATATATATGTAAATGTATGTATTTTAAAAGCAAATATCTAAAAACTAATAAAATCATTCACATCAAATTACTGATATTTTAAATAAAAATAATTTTAAGTCAACATATAATATTGAGCACAACAAAAATACATACAAATTTGCTTCTGTTGTCAATATAAGTTGTCGAGTTAATGTTTTTTTTCCGTCAGCCTTTTAACAAATTTCTATGTTGAAAAGAGGAACTAATTTCAATAAACAACACTTAAATGTGAACAGCAATTCCCACAAAACCTACAAATAGAAATAAAACACACGCGTGTACAAAAAGTATTTTTAAAATGACTGGGTATGCAGATATGCTTGGGAATGCTTGTCACAACCTGTTTAGAAATGTAGTCAATTTGTATTCACATCGAAATTGAAAAAAACAAATAAATCACTAAACATTTACTTATATATAAATGAATTTAAAATCGTTTGTTGTTTTCAATTGATTGCTTTTTGGTGCATTGGTGGTTGACTATTTGCAATTTGTTCAAAAACGTGTATTCAGCGTTACCGTTGTGATACTAAAGTATAAATTTGAAACTTGAAATATGAAAAAATAAAACTTAAAAAAAAAAATTAAACCGACTTCAAAAATAAGCACTAAGAAGCTACAAATAATATAGATCTAGTTAAATAAAAGATTTTTATACTTGTTACCTATAGTGCCATTTGAAGTTGGTGCCAGTAATACTGGTACCAAACACATAGGAACATGCACGGTAAAAAAACTGCAAGTAATTCTTATGTACATATGTATGTGCTTACTTACCAATGTTGCTGGCACCAACTTCAAATGGCACTATAGGCAACATATATAAAAATCTTTTATTTAACTAGATCTATATTATTTGTACCTTTTTAGTGCTTATTTTTGAAGTCGGTTTAATTTTTTTTTTAAGTTTTATTTTACTTAGAAATATGGTCCAGTTTCGTAAAAATCGATTAAGTAAAAACACGTGAAATATAGTATTAAATTTTACTACTTTTTTAAAACAAGATTGTGTATTTTTAAGAGTTCCAGGTTTGTGCCAAGTTGCGTATAGATCGATAAAGTAAAAGGACGTGAAACTAAGTATTAAATTTTATGGGGCGTGGCTACGCCCAGTTTTTTTATAACAAGATTGTGTATTTTTAAGAGTTTAAGGTGTGTGCCAAGTTTCGTAAATATTGGTTAAGTACAAGCACATGAAATATTATACTAAAATTTAATAGGCGTTGTCCCGCCCACTTTTTTGAGCTAAATGTTGTGCCTTTGTTATAGCTAAGGGTGTGTGTCAAGTTTCGTAAAAATCGCTGAATTAGAAGCCTGCGAAATATAACATTAAATTTTAATGAGCGTGACCACGCCAATTTTTTTAAGAAAGTGATTGTGTCTATTTTAGAGCTCAAAGTGTGTGGAAAGTTTCGTAAAAATCGGTTAAGTAGAACCACGTGAAATATTATAATACATTTTAATGGGCGTAGCCCCGCCCATTCTTTCAACTTAAAAATTGTGTAATTACAAGAACCAAAGGTGTTTCTTAGGTTTTGCAGCAATCGAATGAGTAGAAGTTCGTAAAATCAAATTTAAAAAATTGCGGGCGTGTTCCCGCCCACTTTTTTTACAATGGGATCAATGGGAAAAGATACCCTCTCAGAAAACAAAAAAAGTTGTACAGTCGTTCTAAAATGCACCGAGTTATGAACCTACACACCTAAAAAAATAGAGACGAATTGTTAACCTCCTCCTTTTTTTGAAGTCGGTCAAAAAACAAATTAAACTTAATTTAATTTAATTTAATTTAATTTAATTTAATTTAATTTAATTTAATTTAATTTAATTTAATTTAATTTAATTTAATTTAATTTAATTTAATTTAATTTAATTTAATTTAATTTAATTTAATTTAATTTAATTTAATTTAATTTAATTCAATTTAATTTAATTTAATTTAATTTAATTTAATTTAATTTAATTTAATTTAATTTAATTTAATTTAATTTAATTTAATTTAATTTAGTTTAATTTAATTTAATTTAATTTAATTTAATTTAGTTTAATTTAATTTAATTTAATTTAATTTAATTTAATTTAATTTAATTTAATTTAATTTAATTTAATTTAATTTAATTTAATTTAATTTGATTTAATTTAATTTAATTTAATTTAATTTAATTTAATTTAATTTAATTCAACTTAATTTATTTTAATTAATTTTTTTAATTTAATTTAATTTTAATTTATTTTATTTTATTTTATTTTATTTCATTTTATTTTATTTTAATTTTTTGTTATATATGTGGCCGTGATTTCCTCATCTACGTTTTGTTATGAAAAGTGTAATAAACTTCTTAAAAGTTCCTCTTTGCAAACAAAACTTTTTATTTTATTTCACATTTAAGTTTTACTTTCTTGTTACTCGCAACAATTTTAACTTAGTTTAAGATGTTTCGCAACAAAGTACAGCTAAAGTAAGTTAACGCAAGTTAGATTTTTTATACAAGACTGCAAAAGTTATAAAATTTTGCAACAAAACTATACTTAAATAAAGTACACTAAAGCTGTTTGTCATGTGTCACAATAGAAAATTTTTTTATATATTTCTATTACAAAATATGTAAATGGATTAGTAAAATAAAAGATATAAAAAAAATTTAAAACCATCTCCAGCTGAAAAAAAAGTATATTTGTTTATGTTTCAGTATTTACTGATATGCTTGGTATAGTATTTTGATAACAAATGTGTGCATATTTGATGGTTTGTTATCATACATACAAATCACGGCATTATTATCGAGCCCAAGTGTATTAAGGTAAATGTTCCTGCTGTAGTATTATAACATTGCTATTGCCATTTGAGACTTAATTTATTTGTCAGATAATTATAAAAAGAAACAGTACAAATAAAAGTAAGTACGAGAACTTTTCTCTAATTACCTTTTTGGTGATTTGGTAAGATAATTTTTGATGCGTAGATAATCAAACACTTAAAATTTAAACCTCAGGGTTCATCAAAATCATCAGTAGGCAATTATTTACCTTTTCATTTATAAAACAAATTCATCAAAAATCATCGTGTAAGCTCCATCTTAATAAATATGTACGTCAGAGCTATGATTTTTATTTTAGGACGTTTAAGAAATTTTTGTTAAAACATCTTTTCATTGCGCTCCAAAAAGTAATTACTATAAATATCAATACACAGTAATTTGTTACAATGAATCACGTGTATTGAGTTCATCGCATTGAATGTATAGCACCAGTTATTTCAGTCTATTTATTTTTTCACTTAAATGCAATATTGTTTTTAATTCCAATAATAGCAACATAAAAGGTTAAACAAGAGGAGGTCCTTTTTTATATGGAT
This sequence comes from Tachina grossa, assembly GCA_949987645.1. Classification (NCBI taxonomy): domain Eukaryota; kingdom Metazoa; phylum Arthropoda; class Insecta; order Diptera; family Tachinidae; genus Tachina; species Tachina grossa. Next base: position 36,846,413 of record OX465274.1, on the reverse strand, counting down.
AGCTAAAAGAAGGAAACTAATATTTTATCTGACGCAAGTAGATTGGAAGCAATCACAATTGTTACAGCCCAAGAGAAAATTTCAAAAAAAGGGAATCGGGCTTAGAATTAAGCATTTTTGATGGAAGCTATTCCCTACTTCAATACCAACTTAATGATTTTAAAAAGGCGTAAAAGTAAATTACTAAATTTTTGAGAACTTACCTTCTTTATTTATATGGCAATATATTTTTTGGTGAACTAAGGGAATCAGACTTTTTATCAATCAACTTCTGTGTCTTTTTTTTTAATTGAAAGGTAAGTTATTGTATGATAAAACATTTGTTCGTAGAAGTGTGGTTTGAAAATGGCATAAATCTTCTCAAGCGCCATTTTTAACAACCGCTCAATTAAAATTCTTACTTACACAGTAAAAAATATACAAGATTTATGTTCAACAAAACCATGTTGTTAAATAAAATTTTTAATTTCAATAATATTTGTCATTAACTTGAATATTGTATTTATCAATTCCGCGCATTTTAAAATATCATTTAATTTCATTTCTTTGTGTTGGTGTTTTCCTTGCTTGTTGATTGACTCAACATGGTCATGTCCCGATGTTGTTGTTTATTTTGATTGTTGGTGTTGTATACGTGTAAATTACGACAAGAAGCTGAAAAACGCCGTGGCTTGTTTTTTTTAATCAACAAAGTTATTTTTAGATTGTATCAACGAAATGCGCCATGCAGAAGAAACATAAGAAATCATGTTTTGCGTGTATTCATTATTAGCGTACCCAATAACGTTTTGCTCATCAGCTGAGTAGTAAGTACGTTAGTCTATTAGTGAAGAGGTTGCCGGTTCAACTCATCCCAAACATTTTTAAATTAAAATTTAATAAAAAACCAAGTTCTAAAAAAAAAAATCAAACAAACAACGAAACAAACAATACATTAGAATTTGAAAAACAAATTCATTAAAAATTTTTTTTTCTGTTAACTTAATTGTGAATAACACAATAATTTTAATTGGAAATAATTGAGTTGATTTTGTTTTCTTATGTTCAATGTGTGTTTGTATTTACAAAAATCGTTGTAGGTGCCTTTTTAAATAATATTTTATTTGTATTCACAAATAAATTAGTTGGATTTACAATTCTTTTTTTTTATGTGTAAAAAGTGTTCATGATTGATAAACAAACACAAAAAACATATATACGGGTCTGTTCTGAAAATGACGGTGATTTAAATCACGGTGATTTCAAAAATAAACTATTAATAACTGACTTGTTAGTGGGTTTTTGTTGTATTTTAAGTTTTTGTCATATATAATGGAATATTTTAATTCAACTTCCATCGCTATAAATTGTCAAATTTACAAAAGCAATGATGTAGGTTTTATTGATTTATTGAAATCACCGTGATTTGACATGTCGTGATTTGCAGAACAGGCCCGTTAGTATATATATATGTATATATATATATATATGTATATATATATACATTATGCATTTGAAAATTGTGGAAAATTAGTCCATTGCAAAAAATTTATAGCATCATTAGATAAGAAGACTATTTGAATATATTGCAAATCCATCCTCCCGATTTTCTAGACGTGATCGCATCTCCTGAGATAGATGTTATGTTGCAACAGAATGGAGACGGTAAAAAAAACCTCGAAAATCGTTATGGAATGACCGACTGAAACCAACGTAGTTCGAAAAATTCTTTCGTTTTGAGTGGTAAACAAAATGTCTGTAGTGACAAAATTTATTTAACTAACAATAAAGCAAAAGAGCGAAATTCAACTTGATAATTGATAACAAGTTTATGTACACTAGATGTGTATTTTTCATTTATTTAAAATATATATATATAAAATATAAATATATATATATATATATATATATATATATATATATATATATATATATATATATATATATATATATATATGCATATATCTATATATTTTTATTCTTTATTTTAATTAATTAAATGCAATTACTTAAAAAGTTAACCTCTTATTCTCTTATTTTGATTTGGTTTAAAATAAAATTTTTAGTGCAAAACAGGAATAGAAATTTTTACTCAGTTTTTTCAACAACCCAAAATTTTATTAAATAGTTGTTTTAACCGAGTCTGCACTATATATACATACATAAATACATGTACATACATTCTTTGAGCTTTTGAAATAGATATCACACAAAAATAAAACGTAATACGAATAATAATAGTTACTTAATAATAACAAGCTCAAATCAATAATAAGTACGAATCTCCCTTTAACGAAAATCCTATACAACGAACGTCCAAATTTTTTACATTAACAACCTTATATAGTGAATACTATCCCAATTTTATATTGGATACATATAACGAATGATAAAGAAAAATTGTAAAATATATAAATAAAACTTGCTAAGAACATATTTCTAGCATTTAGTTCTACTTTATATAGCGAATGTTTTGATAGATATGTGCTCTGTATACTGAACGGCAAAAAAATATTAAACAAAATCTACAGCTGCAATGTAAAACCAAAACAAAAATGATACCGTCAGTTTGTATTTAGTAACTTACTTGAAAAGAATTACCCTCATTCTTCTAATTGTATTGTATCTTGTCTACAATAATAATAGTTAAAATAACACCTGAAAAAAACCTTTGCGATATAACGAATTTTTTGGTATAACGAAAAGGCCTGACATTATATCGTTCTTTATACCGGGATTTGCCTGTATACGTCATATAAACATAAACTTAACTTAAAGCTTACTTTTGGGCATATACAAGCAATAAATATGATAATGCAGTATATTACATTTTTGTAAATATCAAGTATACGCCACCAGCTGAACATTAGATATTTACTATAACAAAAATGTTGCCTATTTTAGGGGATTAAGGTTGAATTTCTTTAGGATTCATGTAAATTACTGTTTTGCGTCATCAAGCAAGTTAAAAAGTAATAAAATACATTGCAGGTTTGGTTCGCTTAACACGTGATTTTTATTTTGGTATACACTCTTCCCCTAAATTTTAAACGGTCTTTGACATTTTACAATTTATAGCACGTTTTTAGAGCTTAAATTTTTCGAGTCTCCGGATTAAATATTATATCACTTATTTTTTGTTATACCGTGCTATAATTTTAGTTTATGTAACTGCAATACTGAAAGAAATAAAACTATCATTAATATTGCTAAAAAAAAATGTTACTCCAAACTGAACCTGCTAACAAAGCACATTTTATGACGTTGTTTAAAAATAACCGCAGGCTCAAGGACATACTCGTATACTTATATAAAGAAAGCATAAAAAATCAAAAACCAATATGTATAGAAATAGATTTTATTTTTACATTCATTAAACAGAATTGATGTTTGCATAAAGCAAATATTAAAACGGGTTTTATAGTAATAAAAAAATTTAATAAAGTCTTTCTTAATTTTTGCAAATTTTTTTTTATTAAAAATAGTTTAAAATTTATTAAATGAATGCACAATAAACATATACGAGTATAAATAAATGGATTTTGTGCTAGCTTATAAATATAGGGTTATGGGGATCAACTACATTTCGATGATTTTTTACTATGTTTCTTTAAATTTTATCAATACTGTAATAAAAAAAAGTCGTCTTAACAGCACAACCTGCACAAAGTGTTTTCAGTGAATTAATATTATGCCGGTTTATTTCTACAAATAAAATGTGTGTGTGTTTTGGTATAGTATTAGTTGTTGTAAGACATTATGAAACTCCCATTGTATTTTGTTTTCCTTGAGTTCTGCAAATTTTAAGTATTAACAACTAGTTAAACAAAAAAATTGTTTTAGTTGCTTATAATCTCTCGATATGGAAGAAATTCCTCTTAATTGAAACATTTTACTTAGCAAAATAAATAGAACAATGCTGCAATGATTTCGCTTTAATAATGATAACTAGGAGAGCCTTACTCTTTAATTTTTAGTTGGAATTAAACACATTCAATCATTTAACCTATTTTAGTGTCATCTCGAAACAAAATGGATTTGGAATTATTGGCGGCTTAAGTCAAAAATAAATTTGAAAAATTATATATTACTTGTATAAAAAAAAAAATAAAAGCTAAAAGGTTAATTTTTTTAAATACAAACGACTTCTTCGTTTGGAATTTTGTATGGAACAAAATTTTTTGAAACTTATTTTCGTAATTTTTCATACAAATTTTAAACCTCTAATTTTTAATCAAATCTGTCTATAAGAAAACTTGGCCAGTTTAATTAAACTAAATACTCACTACACAAGTTTATAACACAATTGCCTTAAATATAACATAATAAAAGTGAAATGAACAAAATTATTATTTTCAAATATACATACATGCATATTACAAGTTTCATTAATATCCTCTTGTTTCAGTTTTTAATGCTTCACTTAATAGAACTGCGTCGTTTACCTTTAAAAATGTTGAAATATTTACTCTTACAATTGTCTGCTAAGCAATATTTTTGCTTTACATGCATTACATGCAACGTCGTCATCATGAAACGATTCGAAGTAATCATTATTAAGTCCAATTAAACATAAATGGTAAATATTTACGTAAAGTTCTTTTTTTTTAATAAAAACATGTTGTACTTAAGAATAAAATTGTGGGTAAACTCATTCATAAAACTAAAACACTGCTACCGCTTTTAATAGTAATTACCTCTTATCAATCAACGTTAACCCTAATCTTGCCAATATGTGTAAGACTAAATGATAGTTGCAATAAAGCATAGTTTTCCTTTTAACTTTTGAAATTCCAACGATTTTATTAATTATAATATGAAGCATTTACATATTTGACAAGAAATTCAAATTTTTTTCACTTTCGAAATTAAGTTCGAATTTTCGAACATAACAAATTCTTTATAATATTTAACGTACTTCTAAGTTAAATTAATATTAACTTACAATATGTATTCACGTGAGTCGCCTTCTTAACGTGAATTAATTAATAATTCAAATATAAAATTCAACTCATAATATGGCAATCAGTTAAATTTTGCAAAATATTCTTAATTAATTTTGAATTTTCAAGGATTTTATGTTAATTATAATATAAAGCGTTAATTTCAAATGATATTCAAAGTTATTAGTTCTCAAAGCTAAATTCGAGTTTTCGAACATAATAGAGTTGCATAATTTGCCTTAAAATATATATAACGTGATTCTGTATTTTTTTACTTCAACTTACAACTTTAAATTCGAATATCATTAAATGAGAAACAAATAGTTCATAAGTGAGTAAGGGCACTGAGAAAACTTAATATTTTTAATAATCTTGTGTACCTATCTTCTCAGTGATATTGTGCTACTATTGAAAATAACTTCGAGTTTTCGAACATAAAAAAAAGATATTTTGTAACTAATTTTTTTTAAGATTGTGTTTCTCACAGATATTGTGCTATAATCTAACTTTACTTTGAGTTCACGAACATAAAAAACAGAAAATTTTTAAGTAGTGATATTAACGAAGTACAGTTCCGCTTTAAAAATTCATTCATTGCCATAGTATAACAAATTTTAAAGAATTTTCTTATTAAATTGAGAATTTCCAGCAATTTTATGTAAACTAGATATACCAAACGGACGACGCACTCGTCCGTATTCTAGAATCAAAATGTAAATAATTTAAGATTCAAAGAAAATGTATCTAAACGTCATAAGAAATTCATTAAAACACAGCCACACACAAACTTACATACATATGCAAGCATAATTAAATAATACATGAAATTAAAAAAACATATACCAAATCCCTTAAACCAACCTAATTCAATTTATTCAACTCTCTTCCTTTAAGTATTATGGCTTTCATACAACAACAAATAAGTGAAAAAAAATTGTTAGATCAAGAGAAATACTACAAACACACACACACACATGGTTCTTTTTTACTTGTAAGCTAATAAATGCGTGTATAATATGTTTGCATGTAGTAGTAGCACATCTGTATAAAAAATCCTTTAAAACCATATAAATCTTTTTAAAATCGGTGCAGTGGTACCAGCGTAAAAGGGATTACAAAAAACATGTTCGCCTATTAATTATATAGATTTTAACGCAAAGCATTTATTTCACAAGAAATTTACAGTTTTTTAAATTTTCGAAATTAAGTTCGAATTTTCGAACATAAAAAATTTGTATAACTTGCTTTATAATATTTAACGTAGTTCTATTTTATTTTAATTAAACGGAAAATGTTACATTCGAACATCACACAACGAGAAAAAAAAACACTAATTATTAACTTGACTGCACCCGCTCAGAAAAATACTTGTGTGGCAATACTCTATTGCTAAATAGCTGTTGTTGTTATTTACATTTATTTTCTACTACGTACTCTTACGACTACAATTTGAAGCTGAAAAAAGTCAGCCAATGTAGCAATGGTAAAGTTAGAAAATAAAAAACATGTTGATTATTGAGTTCTTGTTTCAACTTTGTTATGTATTTGTTATGAGCTTCTCATTTGTTTAAATGAAAGTTTATAATATAATAACTCTAGTTGTTCTAAGAAGCTTTGGGTAAAGGTTCCCTGATGATCTGCATTAGCAATAGTAAAATGCGCATAGGATCCAACTAAGCCCCTCAATAATCAATTTCAATATATTTTTAATAAAAAAAAATATTATACTTAATAAGTAAAATATTAATTTGGGATTATTAGTGCGTTTAAAAAATTTTAAAGAGAAAAAATATTTCGTAGGAGTGTAGGGGAACCGAAAAAAAACTTGATTTTATTTTATAATACAGTGTATTTTCTTAGTGATATTGGGCAACAGTTAAACTTAACTTCGGGCATTCGAACATAAAAAAGAAATTGTTGCTAAAAAATACATTTATATATTATATATTCCATTCTTTTCTATTTTCAAGGTTTCAAAACTTCTAATAATAGAAATTCGAAAAATTCCAAAATAGGACAACCAATTTAATTATTTAAGTTTTTTCGATGCAAAAACTTCTTAGAAAATACAAAAAGAATGTACTGAATGTACTGTTACAAAAATCCAGTACTAAAAAGTAAAAATTATTCAATTATAATATGAATCATCCTTAGGAAATGGCGACAGTTATGAAGTTCTAATCTTTTTTGATACAATCATTACAAGCAGTCAACTTTCTCAAAATTGGCGTGTCTTTCACAAAGATTTTCTATATAGGTTGTCTGTTTGTTTGTAATAATTAAACTCCACTTAAGTTATTATTAAAAAAACCTTAATTTAATATTCTAAATCGTCAATCTCATATTCCATTTCACTAAAAATTCACGTTAAATAACCGAAGTTAATAACAATCTCTGCCCCAGTTGATAGACATGTGTGCTGCGTTTGTGCTCATACATACTTTCAAGTTTGTTTAATTTAGTTTCATTAATTTGCGTTGTCATAGACTATTACAAATTACAAAACAAAATGAAGAAACAAACTTGACTGGTACGGTCAAGTCTGTACCCCTATATATTCTCTTTTCCTTTATCTCCAAAAAACTCAAGATTTGGCGGGTCAAACCTAACGTGTGTGAATCAGGACTTACAATGCAGACATTAAGGGCGACTTTTTGGGTTCGAGATTAAGATTAGTTTATTTCTCTAATTAGCTAATCCTCAAATTAGCTGAATCTCAAATTAATTTAGTTTGATATTTTTGAGTAGTAGTTTAAACTTCTTATTATGTGTAGTATTACCATACTGAGGAACAAAATAGTGGCAACATTTTCTGTATAAAAGTCATACATGTTATCAACACACTTTGATTTTTTGTGGGAAGAAGAAGAAATTGTCATGTTTTATTATTTACAAGTAAAATATTGCGCATGTTAAAGGAAATAGATAAATAATATAAAATATAAATATTGATTTATGTGTTTTTAAATTATTTTATCATATAATTTTTACAAAAAGTTATATGTTTCACAAGTGCATGTTGTCAATACAATGCAGATTAAACCACCACGATTGGTCGCTTAAACTAGCAAGTAAGACTATATAATCGACTACACAAAAATCACAAATGAAGATTAAGGTTAATTTAATCTCTAATCTTGAACTCAAAAACTCGCCCTAAAAGATTTTAAAGAGATTAATATATTAGAAAATAAGGCTGGTATATAACACTTATGCTTATAATTTAAACACACTGCTTAAAATATTTTCACATACTTTTTAGGCAAATTTTATTTTCGCTAAATTCTCTGATAGGTATCAAATGGGTTAAAGGTCAACGGCATTGTATTTAGCAAAACGTATTACTTTCATTAAAAAATAACTTACTTTGGCACTGCATATTTCCACTACTGGCAACTACATATTCTATTCCTATTCCTATTCCTTTCCTAAAAGCAGACTTTAGTGTGTAACATTTGTTCTTGAGCAAAAGAAAAAGCAACTAGGGGAATTATGACAGACACTTCAAAAGGATCATGACGTAAATTATGGTGATGATGATATTAAAAGTTGTCATGTACTAAAGCTATAAAACTTATTTTATAGCTTTGATGGCTTTATGTATGCTCAACATTTATTTACCTTTTTTGTTAAAGAAATTGTGTGAAAATGGAAAAGAGCTACAGAGCTCTTACATCTGGTAGGGATGTGTGTGTCTGTCCGTTTACACGTAAAGACCAAACGGCTGAACCGATTTTAATTTATTTTTTTTTTTTTTTTTTTTTTTTTTGAAAGGAGATCGAAAGGATAAATTGGTTTAGCCATTAAGAAGATATCGCACCATTTCTAGACATGTTCGGGAGTTTTTAAATTTTTAATTTTTGTTATTATTAAAGATTAAAAAAAAAATAGTATTCAATTAAATTATTTTACTAAATTGCTTGGCTATCTAAATAACTATCACTTTAAACTTAAATTAAGATTACAACACAAATATGATTATTTAATTGGGAACTAAATATTTATTACATTATTTCTGTTTCTAGCTAAACCTTTTCCTAACTATAGCAATATGCCATCAAATAATTACATAACTATTAATATGATTTATTTATTTTACTCAAAATCAATAGTTATAACTTTTATATTTAATGGACTTTTTAATTGTTTTGTAAATGCATGAGCAAAAGTGAAATGGGCACAAGATCTAGCGGACCTCTCAATATTAAATTTAAATATATTTTTATTAAAAAAAAAATACTTTACTGAATATATAAAATAAAAATTTAGGAATATTAGTAGGCTGATAGAACTTACAACAAATAGTAATTAAAAAAAGCAATGTGAGTCCGATCACAGAGAAGATGTATAAACATCTAGTGATGAAATTTTTTTTTAAAGTTGGAAGTACTTATGCTTTTAGTATATTTTTTTAAAGTTAATTAATTAAAAGTATCAAAACTTTCAATATTATAAATATATAGGAATTTGTTGGTTTTTGTTTGTTTTATTAAACTTATTTGGTTAGTAAATGGGCATTCTGCAGTAATTATATATGTACTGCATTAAAAATTCCAGTAAGCAGTAAATTTACTGATTACTAAAAAAATTCAGCAAATTTTACTGCTAATGAAATTTAATTTGCATTACTAATAAAGTCGTAGGGCCGTAGCAAGTGGCAAAGTTTTTTCATTCAAATTTTGAAACTTTTGTATGAAAAACATTTAGCCACTTGGTAGAATTTCATTATGAATACGGGCATTACTGATTACTGAAAATTCAATGCACCTCATCATATAACAAATCATTTAGGCAATTTATTAAAATTGTAGAAAAAAATTTCAGTAATCAGTAATTTTTTTTTTGTTTTTACTGAAACTTTAGTGGTACTGCAGTGCTCATCTATGGTAAATGGCTTTACTTTTACTTTTTAATTTTTAATTCCTGTTGTTCATCGTTTAGTTGTTGCTGTTCTTGTTGTTGTGTACGTATTGCAATTAAAATAAATTCAGTAAAGTGCGACTTTGACTCGCGCACATTCGGTTTTAATCATTTTTTTTTTTGATATAGCTTTCTTAATTTTTTAAGCTTTTTCAGTTTAAACGATTTTTTTCAGTTTTATCGCTTTTTTCTAGTTTTGACGTTTTTTTCTCTTTTTCTGGGTTTTTTTAATTTTCGCCATTTTATTTTTCATTTTGGCGATTTTTTCATTTTAGCGATTTTTTCTGTTTTTTTGGGGTTTTTTTCATTTTGGCGATTTTTTTCTGTTTTTGGGGTTTTCTTATTTAGGCGATTTCTTTCATTTTGGCGATTTTTTCATATTGGCGATTTTTTTGTTAAGGATTTTTTTAATTTTGGCGATTTTTGCGGTTTATTTTAGTCCTAGAGATTTTTTTTAATTTGGTGCTTTTTTTCGTTTTGGCGATTTTTTTATATTTGGCGATTTTATATTTTTTTGATTTATTAGTTTTACCGTTTTTGAAAATTTCAAGAGTTTTACTCTTACGGTTTCCAAGATACAGCAAGTTGTCAAAATTACAAAGTCAAAATTGCATTAACTGATGGAACACCCATTGATTTAAATTTTTTAAATTTAGTGTTAATTGCTGTAGTCTGTATAGTGGCCAAATGTCTACATATGGTGTCCAAATTTCAAGTCCGTTGCTCTTACGGTTCATTTTCACCTTTGGTGTACGGAAATATACAGAAAAATAACCGGCGGCGGCGCACCGTCGGCTTCGAGCCGGTCGACTTGTTTCTCTGCTTGGTATTGCCTCTTTCAAACACTAATACACTCATACATAGCTCACACCGATTTGACAATGCAAAGCAAAAGCAAAAAGCAAAGAAATCCCAGCAAAGAAATCAGAGTCAAAAGATTTTTACCCCCTAGCGTATAGATGTTTACACATCAAAAATCAAAAATCCCGATTGCGACCAATTTTGAACCGATAAATATCATAAATAGTTTTTCAAAATGAAAAATCGTTAGAGAAACCTAAAGATCATTTTAAAATACTTGTTTAATGATGTACATTATTTTTTTGTACTTACAAAATGACGCCTGTTAGCTGCCATATTAAGGTTTGACTGCTGTCATATATGTAGTGACACTCCCAGGATTTAAAGCAAATTGATTGATGTAAGAATCATCAAAATCGGCCTACGCGTTTAGTTTATATAGTGCCGCAAAGGAACACACATGCATCCATACTAGTGATGTAGCGAATGTCAAATTTCGATATTCGCGAATACGAATACGAATACTTAAAACGATATTCGCGAGTACGAATATTATGGGTATACGTGAAATTTTTATATATGAAAAAAAATTTATACTCCTGTTCGCCTACATTTAAGTATATAAAAACTATATAAAATTGTAATGGTCGTCATTAAATGATATTTGGTTCTGAAAATTCTGTAAATTGATTAATAAGGAAAACTATAGCAGACTATTTGACGAAAAAAAACGGATAGCAAATAGCGTCGATCATCTTACATGGTTCAAACTAAGTTGGATAAAAAACAGGATTTTGAGTCAGTGTTGGTATTGGTTTTATTTACACATCTCATCGTAATAAGTTTAATGAATAAAATTATTAACTTAAATTTTATAATTAAAGCATAAATTTAAAACTAAAACTTAATATTAAGTAATGTTGATTTGTCAGGGGCGCGTAAATTTTTTGCTTTTACAGATAAATGAATATGTGTTTAAAATTTAAGCTTTATGTAGGTGGCAAATTTGTGCGCATGATCTAACAATAAAATTATCCACAAATCATTCCAATTTGCCTGCCAATATTTATTTATTAATTTATATTGAATGAAAAAAAAATGTAATACAAAATGCTTTCGTAAGATGTTTAAAGTCTTTTTAATCAGTACCATCTGAAACTTAATTTTTTGAAACTCAAAACTATGCTCAAAAATTTTATAAATTGCCGTTTTTTTCTTCTAAAACTAAGGGTAGCATTTATTGCTTTCCTAAATAAAATAAATAAATTTAATGTTAAATCAAAGCTTTAGCAGGAAATCTTCTTAAACGATGCTACGTTACGTATGGAAATCAACAATGGTCCTCTATACATATAAACTAAAGCGTTGTGTTCAGCTGTGTGGGTTTTTAAAAACAAATGCCTTAAAAATTAACATATTTGTCTTGACATAACACAATCCACATTTATTTTTATTTACAATCCATTACTTTCCTACGTGGTGTAGTTTATTATTTAATCATATCTGCAACAGTCTGATAACAGGGTGGCCCACAACTGTACCAAAGATAATATTAACACTTTGAAAGTGGCATTAACAGTTTTTAACGAGCGCTGCATAGAAACGGTTGTGCAAACGGCGAGTTTAAGTGAATACAATTTTAATATGTTGTGTAAACAAATGCACTCTACTGCAAAAGTGTCATAAAACTGTTAAAGTAAATATTAAAAAAAAAACTAACGATTTGTGTCTAAAAATTTTTAAATTAAATACAATTTTACAAAAAAAAAAAATTAAATAAATAAATGAAAGTTTTCCATGTAATACATGGAGAAAAAAATTAAACTAATTTAAAATGTTAGTTGTTGTAAAAAAATCATATTTAATGAAATAATTAAACAAAGCAATGCTTATTTTTAATTTTAACGATTTTAATCATTTACAATGATGACAACACACAAATTAAATAAAATAATGCAAAAAAAAATATGTTTATGTTATAAAAGTGTTGGTGTTAAATAATAAACATGTGTGGGTAAATTAAAAGGTGCGTGCGTATGAGTGTTAAATACTATTAAGTCTTCATTTGCATCTTCATTAAATTCTCATCTCGTTTTAAGAAGAATTCCCATGCAACAAAATCTATTCCTTTGTTTCATTATACAGAATTAATTAAATGCTTTAAATATTTAATTGATGATATAATCAATTGTTTTATTCCATAGACAAACTGGCAGATAGTTTGCCAGCTTTATATATGTTCAATATGCCAATTACATAGTGGGCACTTGGCTTGTTTATAAATAAAGTTAAAGGGGCACGATTTGTGCGAGTTTTGCATATTATATTTAAAAAATGTAAACACAAATTTACATATCGTTACCTTAATATAGAAAGGCCCTAACGCATTTTTTTTTAAATCGAATTTTTTGTATATCAATAGAAGAACACATAATATATAAAAAAAAAAAACAATAATCTCGAATTCAAAAAAATAATCATTTAGCGATATGTATGTATATGTATATGTATGTATGTATATAGCTTATGTATGTAGTTTATACATGCATATTTTAGCTATACATATGTATATAAAATATATTATATTAAAAGGTTTTGCTAATATCTGGTATTAAAGTTGAATTTTCGATTTAATCGTACTCTGAGACCTATAGTAAAATTTCATGACAAATATTATCGCATAATATTTCAACTGCATACCTGTTTTGAAGGCAATTTTGCCTTTTTTTTTTTGCAAAAAACCCATTTCCAGAAAAGTTGGAGGGTTACTGCTATTCAGAAAAAATTACAAAAGGTTTACAAAACAAATTTTTTATGAAAATTTGTTTGTTAAACGTTTTGTTAATCTAAATTATTTAGTCAAATGCATTTTTGCCTCGAAATATTAAATAGATATTGAAAAAACTTCAATAAATATTTAACAAATATTAATTTAATTTATATTAATCGAGGTCAGAGCAACTCTAAATTAAAATTTTTTATAATACAATATTATTTCTGTGATTTGTTCAAATGTAGTCTACTAAATATGTATCTGGACCAAAGAAATATATGACTTAGAATACTTTCATTTTTAAGGGCACATATGTATGTTAAGAAATACCGATTTCATTTATTGTTCAATTTGGCACCTAACAAATAAATAACCTTAAATTTATAAGGTTTTTTTGCTTTTCATGTAAAAAATAAAAAGTGTACTTACAGCTTTTTGTATTCTAGATGATGATATGTTAACTATATGAAATAAAAACTTTCAATTTCCTAACCAAAATATGGCCGAAATCATAAAGATTTTTGTATGAAATGGTAGTATCTTAGCGATATGTACTCATAGTTGTTAAGTCGTAATGAAATATCGGTGCGATTTCTTAAAGCGATTTCTTAAAAAAATTGTGTTTAAAATATACTTATTAAGATATTATTTTTCATCATTTTATTTATTCATTTGGGGATATGATAGATCTACTTTGGACGCAGTGTCCTGTGCTTCCCGCTAGACTTAATTCATTCATGCATTCATTTCAAAAGGGTACATATACATACATTTCGTGATCTATACCATGTTCACACTTATGGCAAGAGTTTTAAAAAACTAAACTTAAATACCTCAAATGTAATGTGAACGGTTGACATTACATTTGAGATGCTCAAGGTTGACGTTTTGTCAATAAGTTATTGTATTAGTGAAAAATTACTAGCAATTATGCTTTTTTATTGGTTTACTATTTTCAAACAACAAATGCTTTTGTAAATAATTAAGTATTTTTTAACTAATTACTTCTTTACCAAATAATTTTTCATGTGACGCCATTTAATAACAACACAAAGTTGCCAGAGTTATCAAAAAACACTTCATTTGAGATGTTTAACAAAACAGGTCAATGCATGGTAGAACATCTCAAAATCGTCGTGTTTAAGTTCTTAAGTACGAATGAGACGTTAAACACGTAAGTGTGAACATGATATTAAATTGACAAATTAAAGTCCTCAGACTTAATTTTTTTAGTGCCTTTTCCTGTCGCTCCTTTGCATATCGCAAATAAATAAAATAAAATATTTCCTTATGATTTTCTTTATTTTTCGTAGTTTGTCTGTCCTGCTGTAATTTGTTATGCACGAATCAGCGAAAAGGTCGATATCGCAGATTTTTTCGGTTTTTGTCGAATTTTTTAGCTTTAAGGTTTCTTTTAAGATTTGGAGCTTCTTATTTTCGGCGATTTTTTTCGTTTTTGCACTGACGCGTTTTTAGATTTGCCGTTTCCTTTTCGTTTTAGCGATTTTTTAAGTTTTGGTGTTTTTTTTTTGTAATTTTTTTTGTGCGACTTTTTTACTTTTGGTGTTTTTTAGCATTTAAACGTTTTTTCATTTCAGCGCCTTGTTAATTTTGTCGATTTTCTGTTACGTCATTTCTTTGTAATTTTGGGATTTTTTGGATCTAGCGTTTTGAAAAATTTCAAGAGCTTGCCTCTTTCTTTGGGTTTCTAAGATACACAAAGTTGTCAAAATTATATTAACTTATAGAATTCCCTTTAATTTTGGTTTTTTTAAATTTAGGCGTTAAATTGTGTAGTTCGTACAAAATCCACTAACTTTTAAAATTTCCAGTATCTATAGTATATAATTGTTTGCATATTACATTAGGAATTCATCATTTTCCCATGCTCGCTTTAAAGCACCCTTTAGCATTTAACAGTCATATATTTTTTATTGTAGCGGACAAGGTTTTATATATTCTGTAAAAATATCGGGTCAGTTGCTCTAACGGACTGTAACAGAAAGACCGACAGACGGACGGACATTGTAGCGAAAATAATCACCTTTATCCCTAAAATTGCAATCGCCAATTTTTGCGTTGCTGTTGTGTCAGTGTACTTTTTTCTAATTTTGTTCACCACTTTTTGTTCATTGGAACTATTTTACATGAATAAAATTGTTCGCCTCTCATTCCCGAAGAGGATGATAAGGGAGCCTCACGCTCAATGCTCTAATCCAACAAGTCTGGTCGAAAATGAAAGGGCACATAAGAATACACATATGTAAATATGTATGTATGTATGTGAAATATTTTTGTAAAATTGTGTCATTGCTTTACTGTTAATATTTAATCTTTGAAGTTTGTTTCTTCAATTTATACAAGACCGTAGAAGGATTCATTAAAAAAAATTAAATATCTTAAGGCGCTACATGGGAATTATTTTAAGATACAAAATTAAAAGAGCAGCTATTTATTTTTTTTTTCTTAAAGTTTGTTAAAAATGTGTCCTTCTATTTATTTCAGTATCTTATATACAACTGAATTAGAATTGAAAACAAAAATGCTTTGTCTTGCAGTTTTTTGCTGAAACCAATTAGGCTTCCTTTTCACATTAACATTTTAAAAATGCTTATTTAATATCGCCCTTAGCCTCAATGTTATAAGTTTGGATGAAACAAAGCAACAACAGAACTTCTTAAAGATGTCTATAAATATATATATATATATATATATATATATATGCTGTTTTTTATTGAGGTATAGAACTTTAAGTTGGCATCACTTTTTTAACTGGCGGCCATTTTGTCAGCTGTCAAGTGATTAATATTTAGTTTGGTTTGCCATTTCATCATAAACAGGTTGACAAAAGAACAACGCTTGCAATCGTACAAACAATTGCCGCTGTAGAGCAAAGTGTTGAAGAGGACCCGAATGAATCGATTCGCCACCGTGCACAGCAATTGGAGCCGACTAACCGACTATTTTGTTCCCGAATTGGATGGCATGAATGTAGATGAGTTGTGGTTCCAACAAGACGGCGCTACATGCCACACAGCGCACGCCACAATCGATTTATTGAAGGAAACATTCGATGAGCGCATAATTTCGCGGAATGGACCTGTCAATTGGCCACCAAGATCGTGTGATTTGACACCATTGGATTATTTTCTTTGGGGATATGTGAAGTCGCTCGTCTACGCCAACAAACCAGAAACGTTAGGGGACTTGGAAGCCAACATTCGTGGCGTTATTGCCAACATACGGCCCCATATGCTCGAAAAAGTGGTTGAAAATTGGACCTGTAGAATTGGCTTTATTCGAGCCAGCCGCGGCGGCCACATGCCCGAAATTATATTTAAACATTAATGGCATAAAATTATCCTTCCAATAAAGCCAAATTAATGGACATTAAAACGATTTTCTTGTGTTTTATTTCATATATATATATATATATATATATAAGGCTTTATGAAGAATAAGAGGGAAAAATAATTGAGAGTTGATGTTCTCGGTGTTTTAAGTATGTATGTAAGCTTGTGTGTGGCTGTGTTTGAATGAATTTTTTTGTGACGTTTAGATACATTTTCTTTGAATCTTAAATTATTTACATTTTGATTATAGAATACGGACTAGTGTATCGTCCGTTTGGTATATCTAGTAAATAATAAATACATAAGTATATTGCTGGCTGTATTGTATTCTTTGTCAGAAATCATTATGCCTCAGGCTCGAATTAAGTATTCTGTCCTTACTGCTTTTATCACAATAAATCATTTTAAGTATGTTGTAATTACTAAAACAAACATAATCTACAATGCAGGGTTGTCAGATTTTTTCCGTTCTATTTCGCCAAATTAATTTCAAAAATCGCCAAAAGTTGACACAATTATCAATTTTTAGCAGTTTTTATTGTGATTATTTACTAGTTACTAAGTACTATTGACGACTATTTTCCTTCACAGTCAATAAAACTACTAAAGCATCTAATTATAAGAGCAAATTGGATAAACCACGACATCAAATAAACCCAGTTAAGCGTAAATGTGGCAAACAAATATAAATGTATTTGCTCAAATTTAGAATCCATTGTTTAGAAAAGAGGAAATGAGACCAGGCTGTACGTATGTATGTCCTCTTAAGAACGCGAGTGCACATACGCACGCACATGTATATGGCCATCAGTGATGCCAATTTAGCCATTTTCTGGCTAAATTTAGCTTTTTTCATCCCATTTAGCCGAAAGAAAAGTGAATTTAGCTATTAGCTATTTTTTTTAGCCATTTTTATTTTAATTTAACTATTTTTTAGCTATTTTTCAAAACATGAAATTTATTTGTGATTTTTCATAAACAATTTGAGCTCGCATCAAAGGAACACTTATTTACTACCAAAAGAATACAACGGAGTTTTGTTTCCCATTACTATCAATGAATCCTAGTTCAAGCTTATAATCGTTGCCATGTTATTATAAGTTATTGGGTCTAATTGGTGGTTTATGATATCAATCAAACAAGGGTCTTCTTTGTTTTAAACGAGTTAAAATAAAAAATAAATTAAATTTTAAATGAAAGTTTAAAAAATAGAAAATGAATAAAAATTTTAAACAAAAATTTCGCAAGGAATGAATTAGTAACCCAAAAATTTAAAGACTGAATAGCAGAATGTACAAATGAATACAAGGCGTATTCCAAGTATTGCATGTTCGCACTATATGCGCATTTGTTTGACTACCTGAAGAAAAATAACTTCATTTATTACTTACATTTGTTTTTATTTACTTTGAAAAAATTTCCGATTTATTTAGAAAAATTAATGTATAAAATACCTTCTTGTTTTTGCTAAAGTTCATGATGTTTTCATTCGATGGCGCTTAGCCATTTTTTAGCAATTTATTTGTATACACTTAGCCATTTTTGGTGAAGGAATTCTGGCATCACTGATGCCCATGATTATAATAGTGGTCTTCGTTCGTGGCATAAATTTTGCTTCCTAATATTAAATAGAAATTAAATAAACTAAAACCATGTAACTGACAAAAAAATAAAATCGTAATTTTTAATTAATTATTGAGTAACACGAAACACATCTTCTATATATATAAAGTCTTAGTGTGTGTTTCTTCCTAACGAATGATCTCTGGACCTATAAGAGCTATGGAGCTGAAAATTTCAACAAATGATCTGACTAATACCGGGTAGGTTTTCGTTTTGTTTTCGACCCGACAAATGACCGCTGTGTGGAGTGATTTGTAGTTAAAAAAAATAAATAATTATTGAGGGCATGACAACGTTTACTGGGCTCATCTAGTATCCTTATAAACTTTAAAATCTTTGTCGTAACGAAAATCAGAATTAAAAATTAAAACAGAAAGTCTTTACCGCAGTCACTTGAATAATTGTATTTAATTTTTTTTATCTCTCCTATAAATGTAAAAAAAGTGTAGTTACGCGATTTTGCATTTCAGCTAAAGAAATATTAGTTAAAATAACATTAATCGAAATTAAAAAAAAAAACGTTTAAATCAAAGTAATGTATAATGTAAAGAAAAAACTTGCTAATAAATTTAAATATAATCCACTAAGGGCGACTTTTTGAGTTAAAGATTAGAGATTAAATTAACCTTAATCTTCATTTGTGATTTTTGGGTAGTCGATTATATGGTTTTACTTGCTAGTTTAAGCGGGAAATCGTGGTGGTTTAATCATGCATTAATATTGACAACATACACTGGTGAAATATATAACTTTTTGTAAAAATTACATGATAAAATAATTTAAAAAGACATAAATAAATATATACATTTTATTTATCTATTTCCTTTAACACGAAATATTTTATTATTTGTATTATTTTATTTTACTTGTAAATAATAAAACATGGCAGTTTCTTCTTCTTCCCACAAAAAATCAAAGTGTGTTGATAACATGTATGACTTTTACACAGAAAATGTTGGCACTATTTTGTTCCTCAGTATGGTAATACTACACATAATAATAAGTTTAAACTAGCATTCAAAAATATCAAACTGAATTAATTCGGGATTAAGTTAATTTTCGGATTAGCTAATTGGAGAAATAAACTAATCTTAATCTCGAACCCAAAAAGTCGCCCTAAATATATGAAATGCAAAATACGGGAGCTAGAGTAATGTCATAATTATGGCCGCATTACTGGATCACTTTTACTAATATTTTAACCTTCTATGTGACATTTGATTAATACAAATATCTAGGCGCACGACAGTGCGCCAGGCGAAGTTCTGGCCAATGCACGTAGTGTGTATATTTACAGGAAGCTATTCGAGCTATTTTTACCCCCCTCATAAATTTGTTCCCCGCGACCGTAAAATTATGAAATTTAAATCATAATTATAATAAATTCATGTAAGCTCATATGCAAAGTTTGAAAGTTTTAGAATGAAAGGTTCCGGAGATATGTTGGTGCAAAAAGTGCATATTTTAAGATATACTCACTGACTCACTGACCTACTGACTCACTCATCAATATTATGAAGCACTTCCGCTATAGCTACAGATCTGAAATTTGGTACACAAGTAGATCTAAGTGAGCAATGAACTAGAAAAATCTGAAAACCCGAAAATTTTAACCAAGGGGGTGGGGCTACGCCCATAAAAATTAAAATTTGTGCTAGTTAGCTGAAGTTCAATGCAGAGCTAGGTACAGGTGGACCATCAACTAAAAAAATCTGAAAACCCGAAAATTTTGCCCAGGAAGGCGGGGCTACGCCCATAAAGGTCAGAATTAAAAAAACCTAACCTAAGGCGCTTAATGGAAACTATTTTATTGAAATTTGGCATGTATACTGCGATTATGCAAGGCTACAAATTTTTTCGTAAAAAGTGGGCTTTGATATGCCCATACAATTTAAACCTGATTTTCATGTACTACGGCTCAGCATACTTAGATATGCTATTTCTGAGTGTATTATTATCCGTTTGTAACGAAACTTGATACGAATAATAACCACAGGTCGAAAAAATTTTTGAGTTTGGAAAAATGGGCAGGGTTACGCCCATAAAAAATAAAAATTAAAAGTTGCGCTAAGAAGCTGAAATTTTATATAAAAGTAGGTCTAGGTGAGAAACCAACTAGAAAAACCTGAAAACACGGAAATTTTAGTCAGAGGGCGGGGCTGCGCCCATAAAAATTAAAAATTATAAGTTGCGCAAGTAGGTTTAGGTGAGAAACCAACTAGAAAAATCTGAAAAGCTAAAAATTTTTACCAGAATGGGCGGGACACCGCCAATATTGTTAAAGACTAAAAACTTGATATACACCTTTTAACTCAAGCCATTTTGGTTAAAATTTTGCATACACATTGTAAGTGTACAAGACTTTAAACTAACACCTTAATAAGTGGGCGTGATAGCTCCCATAAAATGTTAGCCTTGTGTTTAATCTGCATCGGTCTAGCATATTTTAGAAGACAATCAGCATGAATTATAATACCTGCTCAAAACGAAATTGTGAGTTTAAAACAGTGGGTAATGCTAAAATGCTAAAAAAAATTAAAGGTATAATTCGCGCTAGAGAGCTGGAATTTCATACACACCTAAATGTATGAGTAAGCCAATGGGAGAATCTTAAAATCAACAAGTTTTATCCGTTAAAACTTCAGTTCGTACTAGAGAACTGAAATTTGATACGCAAATAAATCTAGATCAGGGATAACTAAGAAAAATCTGAAAAAACTAGAAGCTTCAATCAGATAAATTTTATTGAAACTTTTCATACACATTGCACTTGTCCAAAGTAAAAATTTCGTTTTGAAATTGGCCTTGACTACTTCCATAAATCTTAGCTTTTTCTTTCATGTACTTGGGGTAAGCAGTTTTTAGTCTATTACTCATATATTTCTCAATAGCTTTTTCCTACAAAACTTTACATGAACCATAATCACTAGCAGATATAAAAGTCGACGGACCCATAAAAATTTTACGTAATATTATGCTGTAGAGAGCTGACAATTTGTAGACAAATAGTCCTAATTGGTTTAATCAATAGGAAAATCCAAAAATTAAAGCACCAGCTATCCTATTGAAACTTTGCATGCACATTGGGAATATCCTTTTGATTTGTGTACTTCGCCTAAGCAGAAATATATTGAGAAAATAGGCGGGGCCACTCCCACTAAAATTTACACTGTATTTTACATATTTCTTAACAAATTGCGTATACGCTGGCGATCCGTTGTAATAACACAATAGTTAATTTTTAAGGTGTACAATCCAACACCCATCACGCTCTAACCCATTATTCTATGTAACTATGCCATTTTTAACTGGCAAACTGATCATGAATAGAAATAAAACACAGTAGAAATTTTAAGTGTAAAAAATGCTATCATATAAAATTTTTCAAAAAGTAGTCGGATCCTCACAAAAACATAAATGTGAAAAATGGTCAAGTTCCTATCAAAAAATTCGGCCATTAAGAGTAGTGAGATATAAATTTTGACCAAGGTCTTGTTTGGCGCAATACCTAACACTGAAATATGTCATGCATTATAAAAATTTGTAATCGTTAGGGTGTCATATAATTTCTAGATAATCTGTTTACTTGGCTTAAAAAAATCAATAATCAAATTGTTTTACTCTTTCGGTCATCTCTGTTTAGTTATATTGAATTAATAGTGATTTATCACAAGTTTGAGTAGAAAATCTTGACAACTTGCCAATTGAGTGTTAACAATATTGCAGTGAAATTAAATTGATGGCTGCTTAGTTTAACAAATTATTCGTCTACGCGAAAAGGCATTTGAATTTAAAATGTTTGAAAACAAAATATACACATAGATTTGCTGTATTAAATGAAAACAACTGGAACTAATCGATGAATATAAATGAATGACATTGCCTAGTAGAACGTATTACAGCAATTTGTAGCAATATTTGGACATAATGATACGTATGCATATTTTTCAGGCGTGCATGAAATAGGCACAGTGATGTGATTACTAAAAAAGAATACTGAAAAAAATCTAGATAACAAACTGCCATCGTTTTTAGCATATATACATATATGAAAATTATTTTATTTTTGGAGTGATTTCCTGAAAAATTTTTAGTTAAGTTCACTAATTGTAATAGAACACCCATAGATTTTATAAAAATGAAATTTTGTGTTATATATCTTAAAATTACTTAAACTAGAATGAATTTTAATCAGGAATAAATTTTACATCGATCTTAAATTCAGTATTTTGAATTCTTATAGAATGAAAAAGTTTAATTAATTAATGAGATTTTCTAAGGAAGTGAACAAAATATCCCAAAGCTTAACTCTTGTTTAATTTTCCTTAACTTCATTAGAAAATTGCATTAATTTATTAAAATATTTCATTCTATAAGAATTAAAAATACTGAACTTAAGTCCGATTAAGATAATATTTCTGATTAAATATAATGAAATTTAATATTTATGATTTGATTAGGCTAAAGTTCGTAACATTTTCTGAGCCAAATTGCATGTAATAATTATTAGAGAATAAATATCACCAAAGATACTAGTGAATATTCTGACAAATACGTAGTAGAACGGAACAACTAGCTGTTTTTTGAGGGTCACTACACCTTCATCATCAGCGTTCCTTGTGTTTGGTACACTGTGTCTGGTGTTAGTTGATGTAGATTTCTGCTTTCTATACTCAGCCGTTTGGCTTACAAAGCGATAACTTTAGCCCAATCAAATCATAAATATAGAAACAAATGAACTTCCAGCAATAGTGAAATTTTATTATAACACCACTGTGCTCATCAGTACCCAATCGTTATAGATAGCTGCCAATATGAAAAAAAACCAAATATTTTTTTTTTGTTGCATGTACTTGTGTGTTTTATGGTATCTCTCGTTTGTTTTGTACAACAATCATGTATTGAATTTTTCACAGCTTTACATGCAGCTGATGAAATGCTGTGGAATTTTATTGTTCGTTTATTTGCAATAAATGTTCTGTTCAATCATACTGATTGGAAGTGATTAATGCTTTTTTTTATTTCGTTTAATAAAATGTTTGTGTTTATATCCAAACTAAATGCCTAAATTTATTAAAGGATATATTTAAAAAGATTTAAAATTACATTTTGCTCTTAATATTTTGTTAATGTTAATGGGAAAAATATGTTAAATTTCATATAACCAAACCATCACTGGCTTTATATGCATTAGCCACCTTGTAAAAAAAAATATCTTCGTTATATTTAAAGTATAGAAAGTCTGGGATATATGCTACGATCTGCAGTATCGCAACAACAAGTCTCATAAAATTTTCTACATCAATTCATTTATGCAACAAAGAATGATAAAAGTTTGGTTCTAAGTACTATTTGAGTATTGGCAGTCAAACAAATATGAATGCTAAAAATGAAAAAACTAGCTGATATGCAAACACACGCATTCATTTTAAACGAATTGCCAATGCGTATAATTTTAACATGTTCGCCATTCAGCGTCACATATGTATACATATGTGACATGGAGGCGTTCAAAAAAACTCATGTCACATTTATTACAGAAAAAGATATTCACCAATTAATATTTTCAATTAAGAATTTAATTGATTCAATTAAATTTTTAATTGAATTAATTAATTTGAGTGCAAAAAAATTAGTTGATATTATCAAATTGTTTATAGGTGAAAATTTAATTAACTTTTTAATTGATATTACAAATATTTTAAAATATATTACAAAATCATTCATATAACATTTTTGTGGGATGGGTCGCATAATTAATAAAATGTGTTAAGCTTTTATTTCATGATAGTTTTTAGGAAGAACTTTTCTAGTATATTTGAGTCTCTGAAAAGGTGGCAAATATATATGAGTAGTGCAGTTTCTGGATACGCTCAGCAGTTATTTTAAAATTTCCTTTTTTTTTTTGTTCGTGAGTGGCGAAAGTGTTAAACATACAAGAATTATGTTCAAACACATTTTTAAATTACAACAATAGCTTAGATTTATAGCCTGTATGAGTCACAAGCATATGCATGAGTATAAAAATACTCTAACTATTTTATTTACACACACACACCTAAATAATTTTTTCAAACAGCCGCCCATATACACAAATCCATTTAGTATACACAAATGTGTTTATACGGTAGTGATTGATGAATATCATCATTTTTTTGTCTGACTAGATATCCATATTCTGAATATAAGTATATTCAAACTAAAACTGTGAGAGACAGTTAATGTGCTTAAAACTCAAGTGTCTTTTTATTTTAAGTTGTAGCGCATTTTAGTTTTTTTTTTTTCATAAGCAAAGTTGAGTTACTTTCTATGTTGGAATCGCCTATAGTCTTAGTTGCTTGAAGGAAAGTATGTGAGTATGTGAATTGTTTGCGCTACAACAATGATTATACGCAGTTATTAAAACTAATACCAAATACTTATTTATATTTTTAGTTGAGTACTCATGGTCATTCTCTGATATATAATACAAAAAACCATTGTAAGTCCATACCATCCGTTCTATATATTTATTTTAAAAAATTAGAATAAAAATATGTGACAACTCCTTACAATGTAATCCATTAAATAAATTACTACCCATTACAAAAATTTCTATTTCTTGTTGTTGGGATATCTGTCAGCTGTATTTGCTCCTAAAAATTATCAATTTTGCTTTAAAGTCGAAAACGCCTGCTAAGCAGTCAATTTATAATAATATTTTTTAATATAATATATTTTTCCTTTTCGTATTATTATTATTATAATTCTTGTTTTTAACACCCACACCATGTGCTCCATTATCAAGTGTTCTTATCGCTCTAACAACGATTCAATTGTATCACTATGACATCAATCCAAAGAATGCCAAAACAATATACAATTGTTGATGTAAACGGCACTTAGATGTCAAAATAATGTCATGCTCTAACACTACTCGTATTTACCAGTAAAAGTGACAATCGCTTATGCGTATATAACAGCACTTGCATTATTTAGTAAGAATTGTAGGGAATGATAATTTTACTAACAATGAAAGTTTGATGGATTTATGTGTTAATTAGGGCACTCCTACTCCTGCAAAATAACATGACAAATGCTTTACTAGAGCATTGAATAGGAAAAATATTACTAAGCATTTTTTTTTAAGAAATAAGCTGAGTGTTATTCAACACTCCAAGGTTTACTAAATATTAGGGCAATTCTTTCATAACAAAAGTTAGCTATAAAACGCAGTCGTAATTCCAATTAGCTTTTTACATACGAAAATAATTGTGCTGGCATAACATGAGAGCTTGTCGGTGAGCGAGACGAAGAGAATGATTTTTTGTTGGTGGTTAGCTTCAGAAATAGTTACCAAGCTAGCCAAGAGTTGTTTAGTAGGTGATGGTGTTTAATATAAAACTCTGAAACGAATCTCCTGATAATTATTTGCCGATTTATATTGCAAACTTTATGTTTAACTCTCTAATAAATCTTGCAAAGCTTAATCGACGATCCCATTATCTAAAATATGTTGTTATTGTTATTGTTATTTTTTCTCCATTTAAGTATTGAAATTGAATCGTGCCGCTTGTTTCAAGTTTTTTTACCTTTTTTATAAGAGTTACCGATACATACAAGGGCGGATCAATAAGTCCGTGAATTTTCGAACTTCCCTCCTATTTATATGAAATGCAGTACTGTCCCATCAAGTATCACCCGTTAATAGAATACTGGCAAATTTTGAGAAAGTGTCATCATTCACTTTGCGTTTAAGAGCTGTTCAAAACATACAACCTCGTGTATTTTTCTAAAAATGGAAAAAATTGAATTTCGAGAGCTTGCGAAAAAAACCTCAATCAAACCAAGGAAAAGCTCGATAAATACTATTGGGACTCTGCACTATCGATTTCAATGGTAAAAGAAAGTGCTTTACTGACTTTCGTTGTGGTCGCACAAGTACAAATAACGCTGGACGTTCTGGACGGCCAATCGAGGTCAGTTCACCCGAAAATGTCGAAAAAATCCACATTGACTAACATAATCGAAGAGTAAGAGTGCGTGAGATTAATAATGCCATAGGCATTTCATATGGCAGTGTGGTTTCGATTTTTAAACGATCAACTGGGTTTAAGAAAGTTGTCTGCTCTAAATTGACCACAAGCGTAAACGAGTGACAACTTCAAAGAGTTCTTTTGAGTTGTTTAACCGCAATTCGAATGAGTGGTTGTGGCGTTTTGTAGCTGTGAATGAAACGTGGAGCCATTACTGTACTCCGGAGAACAAACAGCAGTCTAAACCTGCTCCGAAGAAGGCAAATGTGAGTTTGTTGGCCAATAATATGATGGCAATAGTTTTTTGGAATGCACGCGGGATAATTCATTTCGATTACCTTCAAAAGGGAAAAAAATAAACGGTGAATATTATGCCAAGTCATTAGACCGATTTAATGAGGATTTAAAAAGAAAATGACCCCATATGGCCAAGAAAAAAGTTCCTTTTTCATCAAGATAATGCACGAATGCACTCTCCGAATTTAGCCCATAGTGACTACTTGCTATTTCCAAACCTAAAGAAATGGCTCAGTGGAAAGACACTTAGCTCCAACGATGAAATTTTTGACCAAACTAATGCCTATTTTAAGGACCTTGAAAAATCCCATTTTTTTGGAATGGATACAAAAACTGGAGTAAGTGTATTGAGTTAAAGGCAGACTATGTTGAAAAAGAAATTTTTGTTTTGCAAAAAAACTGTATTTCATTCAACAAGCCACGGACTTATTGATCCACCCTCGCATATTAAAGGAAGTATAGATTCAATTTATTTGGCATTTTAAATCGATTTAAATTATATAAACTATAAAGTACTTTTAAAGTAATCTAATTCCTTGAATTAATTGAATTTTTCAAAAATATGTGCCATTCAAAGTTCTTGCAATGTGATGACTCTATTATAAACAGATAGCTGCAGCACCACTTTGTACATTCGATAACAGAATCGATAGATGCTTAAGAAATCAAAAATTAAACACAGTAATCATAGTTTTCCCATGTAAAGAAGCTGTTTCATCTAAATACACACGTGCATAGTACATAATTTTGAATATATTAAGTGTTGAATTAATTTATGTTTTCTTTCTTTCCATTTGAGAGACAGTTCTAACTTTACCTTTTTAAATTAGGGTTTAATGAAAAAATTAATTGTATTTTATTTATAAGTACTAAAAAATTTATTTAGTTTTTAATATATAACTCATAAAATAAAAAGGATTCCTCAAATCGTTATCGAATGGCTGATATTAGATTATTATTGAGGAGCCTGATATGATTTGTAACGTGTCGTTAAAAAAATTCTCATATTGAATATACCGTGTTACATACACCATGCCTAAGAGGTACATACCAACCCAATTAATGTACGGTACATCATTAATGGTTTTTGTTTGTTTAACGCACATATTGACAAATTTATCTTAGAAGTCATATCTAGTTAGTAGGTGGAATTGTACAAGACTTCAAGTTTTAAAACCAATTATCGAGACGATAGCGCACAATTGTTTCTTGATTTGAAGCATTTAAAAACATGCTTTATGTTAAGTACTAACATTTTATTTAGCCGAGAGTACAATTCTACAAATTATTCATGCATTCGTAGTCATAGTTGAGTCATAGTGCCCATTTTAGAAAACACGTCCGACATCAAACTGATGCAAGGAGGAGGGTCATATTTACATCCCAACAACAACAGAAGCCGAGTGCGGAAAACTAGGAAGTTCGATATATTTGTTGTTCAAAATACATATCGTTGCTAAAAAGTAGAAAGGCCCTAACTCGCATATTCACGAAATTGAGTTTTTCAATGATTCCAATAAATTTCAAATGCACAAATGCACTTCGTAACAAAAATTTATTGCAATAGTTTAAAAAATAACGCTTTTGCAAACAGTTTTACAAAGCAGTTGTACAAGCACTTGTACTGCTTATTATTTTATTTTTCCTTATCCTGTAAAGCTACAGTTTTTTGAGTTAGGGCCTTTCTACTTGCTAACAGCGATATCTTCTTATATCTAAATACAGCACACATTTTTTTTATCGTACACTTTTAAGTATCTTATCGTCCACCAGTATTGGGGAAACAGGTATGGTTTAAATAGTATTATTGTGTAGATATGCACAATGGAATTGTTTTTTTTTAATTTCTTGGCTCAGAAGCTGTAAAAAGAGATTTAAATTTGCTAATAATAAATGAAGACATACTAGGTGTCAAGTGGTTTAATTTAGACCATCGGGCGATCTTAATATATTAAAATAGTTAAGTTACTTAAGTTTCATAAATAAAGAATACATTTTTTTAAGAAGTAGATCTTTGGCTAGATCCTGGAAGAGCTAATGCCTATCTGAGCTGGAAAACAAAACTGCATTAAGATTCTTAATGTTCTTCATAAAATATTTGCAAGATTATTTCCAAATAAATTTGAAATGATTGCACGCGAAAAGGGGTAGTCTTTAAATGTTTCTGCTGAAATCCCAGCAACAAATTCATTATTCATTTAATTTATTAGAAAATAAATAACTATCGTGAGAAGAACATATATGTACATAGCTTGGGATATTACACTTCAATCATATTGCATTTTCTTTCCATATTACATTTCAATAAGGTACACGCAAAGAAAAAATATAGTTGAGGTAACCATAATCAAACAGCAACATACTATGATTGAATTATATGGTTGCAGTCAAATCATATTATTGCTTATAGAAAAGCATACTTTAATAATATTATTATCTGAGTTAATAATAATATTATCTATAAAAACAATGAACTTTGTGACACCTAATCTTAGTATTGTTAATATGACAACACTATTGTAAGATGTGACTAAAATATAATTGAGGCTCGCCATACCATGATCTTATATTATATTAATATTGTTAAATACAACCACATTATTATTTAATATAATAATACTATTTTATTTTTTAATCATATATTTATTGTAGAAACAGCTGTGTGTTAAATTCGAAGTAAAAATAAATTAATATTGTTGAAATAAAATGTATATATAGAAATGTATATTTACACGACATACAGACATGTCTGTATAAAGAGATACACAAATGTTTATATACTTTTATTGGTCTACTCTTTGGTTTATACTTTATTTATTTATTCATTTATTTAACGCTATCCGTGTAATACGGATAGCTTAAAATGAAATACTGAACTGACAGATGTTTCTGAAAAGGATTTTTTTAAGAAGTTAACATGGTATGGTTTTGGATAACATTGAATTGTTATTTTCATCATATTATTTTTAAATAATAATACAAATTATATTGTAGTCATAAATTTTTAACAAAACTATATTGTTAATGCCTTATTCATAAAAAATATTTCAGGTTTATTAAGCGCTTATTTGACATATTTCTATGGGAAATTTGTCAAATAAACCTGTGATAAACCTAAAATATTTTTTATGAATTAGACCGTTAAACTCTAACCATATCACACTTTTTTATGAATGTGATAATGCAATTATTAAATTCAAACATTACTCTGTTTATCGTAACGAAATAAATGTTTAAAACAGCAATAACTAGTTTTCGACGACCACACATTTGTTTCAGAGAACATAATATTGGTTTCTCAACCATTCTATAACGATATTTTTTCTTTGCTTGTACATACGCAGATTAAGTAGTATATACATACATATATAATAGCAGTATATATACATATCTATGTATGTATGCATGTTAACATAAGTACATACATTTAAAATTGGTCGTTATTAAATAAAATAATTTCGAATTCTCCCTCTTCCAAAAACATACCTTATCTGTTTTTAGAATATGCTGAATATCTTTCAAAGCACAAAAAAATTGGAAGAAATGGAAAATTATCCTATATTCCTCTTCTTTTTTAAATTGCTACAGCAAACTAGCAAAATAAAATGAGTAAATTTAAGGAAGAAAAAGTTATAAAAGATTAAAATGTAGCCATATCGAGCAAAAAGTAAAAAGGGGCTAAAAGGGCTGAAAGATAATTGTAAAAAGTGCTGCATTTACGTGTTATTTATTTTAAGGCCAATTTTTTTTTTCGCGCTTTGAGTGACTGAAAATTGGCTAAATCTAGCCTGAAAAGGGCTAAGTTGGCATCACTGCTTTCGTGGCTCTTGTAAATAAATCGTCTGCATATAAAAGTATATGCTCGCTTGCTATTAAAAATGACATCCATACAATTCACGATAGACTCTTGTGCGATTTAAAAGTCTAGCTGGGAACCGCCAAATGCATATTAAACATATTATACATTTCATTCCAGATGAGAAATCATCCCATGTGCTGTGAAAATAATAAAATTTGTGCAATTAAAATAGTTCTAGTATATGAATGCTCATTTAAAATAAATTAAATATGATTATGACTATGGCAAAGCACTTAAAAAAATCATTTAAAACAAATAAAAGTTTAGAAAATAATGCTATTAATGATTGGTCTAATAACAAGGACCCACGTTCAGCAATATTTTTTTCCATAGCTTATGTATCTCGTTGTATGGGTGATAACTTTATAATGTTACATTTACTACATCATTATGACTACTGGGGCATTCGAACAGGCTCATTACCTTAATATATTTATTTACCAAATAATGGCATTTACAAGTATTCATTATTATATAATTATATAAGTGGGATTTAACCAAATGTGTGATTACCCTAAGGAATAAGTTTACCTATGTATGTCTGCTGTATGTATGTATGTAATTGTGTGTCTTTGAGCGAAAGTAAGATACTTAATTTTGTGGTGCTCATGTGCTTGGCACATAATAACTATTTTAATAAAAACATTCACTGTCCTTTATGTTACACATTTCTTTATTTCACTTTATTAAGCTTCATACGAACTTAATAACTAAGTGTGTTTATTTTTTAGCCTACGCACAGCCATACTGCCTTTGGGTTATGGTGAGTTATACTGGTATACCACGGGAAAATATTAAGCAGACTCATAAAAAAATTTAACGTGATGGAATGTGTTTAATATTTTTTCTGAAGCTTAGTAGCTTATACCTATCCAAATATCGTATTAAATTCTTAAGGAGAAAATCATCATGGGCTTGCATTATTATTGTTAGAACTATATTTTTTCCTACATTTATTTATGATAAGATCAGGCTAAGGTTCGTATCGCTTCTAAGTAAAATTGCATGTGATAATTTTAAGAAATCATTACAATATAGCCCGACAATACCGCTGGATGTATTATAGACCACACGATGACTCAAGCTGGGGAAATTTTCTCTTTTGAATTATTTGTTGATTAGAGTCACTCTTAGGCTCCTTTCAGATTAGGAAACTTGGCGATTCTGTTTCTGTTGGCAAATCTGTTTCTCTTGTAACCGCTTCTCCGATTCATTCAAGTATATCTTTGACTAAATTATTTTTTTCTTCAACTTCCATTGTATATACAGCAAGTTTCAAATTACCTTCACAATTACAATGAATACAGAAATGAAACAAAACGTCAATAAATTAAGAAAATTCGAGCATAAGAAAATTAAACTTGCTCAACAAAGTTGCTGAATGTGAACATAAAAGCAAGTTCAAAAGAAAATAAATAAAAATGAAAATTATACTTGCTCAATTAAAGTGGCCTAATCTGAAAGGGGCCTTATTAATATTGTAGTTAACATCAAAATGAGCCTCAAATGACATTAAGATAGGACTTAATCAGTTAAGCTTCTTGTGCAGAGGCTTAGGGTAATCTGTACGGCAGCTGCTACCATTGGCGTAGCTATAAGTATTTTTGCCAAAGGGGTAGGGGCATTATGACTATTAATACTGATGAGTAATATTAAAATAAATAAAAACATGAAGTTTTTCATAATCCTAGGGGGGCAACAGCTGTTCTTGGGGGAAATTTGCCCCCAAAATGGTATATGGCGATTATTTCTTCTTAAATGTGTGATTTCTGTTTTAAGCACTTCCACCAACGTTGCCACACTTAACTACCGTCGTAGTGATTTTTTTTATAATATCGACTTTTAAGCAGCGCTATTAAATAAGGAGCAACGAATGAATTCCACAATGAAATAAAACACAAATCGTTGAATTTTTTAGAGACCCAGCCAACCTATTCGTGAGTCGCTAAAGCTAAACTTAAATTCGATCACTAGGTTAGAGTAGGTGAGGTTGGCGGGTTGTTGAAAAGAGAAAGTAAGGTTTCAGCTCACTTGAGTCTAGAGTTGGCCATAATTGCTCCTTTTGCAGATTGTTCCTTTTTCTTCTTGTTTTTTTCGATCAGTTGTTCAGTGATCAAGAGAACAGAGATTGCACAGTCATCGAATCCTGTTTAATGTTTTCTTTGTGCGTTTTTATTCTAAAGTAATTTCATTTTATACTTAGTTACCTTATTTGTTGCGTAGTTTTTGTTAAAATTAATATTTTTTTATCGAAAATGCTTAAAATGAATGGTCTGTTTCACAATAACGAAATGAAACCTTCGACGTACAATTTATATTAAAAACAAAAACAAATTTTTTACATTTTATTGTTGTTTTCAATATAAATTTTCAGTCGAAAGGTTCGTTTCAGTTTTCTTTCGTTATTGTGAAACAGGCTACAAGTATGTGAATATTTCAAAACAAATTTTAATCACTTATTTTAATACTGATTCATATTCAACACAACAAGTTCTTTCTTTTAATTAACCGACTTCAAAAAAAGGAGGAGGTTAACAATTCTTCTTTATTTTTTTTTTTGTGGTGTTACTTGATAACTCGGTATATTTTAGATAGATTGTAAAAATTCTTTTTGTTTGAGGGTATACCTCAAAAAAAGTGGGCAGGGACTAACCCACAATTATTTTATATTTTTAATTTAATGATATTCTTCTCATTTGATTGCTGCATTATAGAATTTGAAAATTGAAAAAATGGGCAGGGTTAAGCCCATTAAAATTTTGTATTATATTTCAAGTGATTCTACTAAACATATTTTTACGAAACTTACCACACACCTTGAGCTCTAAAATAGACACAATCCTGCATTTAAAAAAATGGGTGGAGTCGCGCCCATTAAAATTTAATATTTCACCAATTTTTACAAGACTCAATACGCACCCTGATCTCCAAAAAACACACAATCTTGCATTTAAAAAATGGACGGATATGCGCCCATTAAAATTTAATTTTATATTTCAGGTACATATTTCTTCTTATCTTCTTCTATTAGTTCAGAAAAAATTATTATACAAATTTGTCAAAAAGAAAATTATATGTAAATATTAAAATTCCAAAAACAGTACAAACAAACAAGGGCAAGTTGTGAAAAAACTTAAATATTTACATATGTATATCGTAAAATTTAATAATTAAAATGTATTAGTTATAGAGCAAGTAAAATGAGCTTTTATATCCTCTTGTTTTTCTAATATATTTATTTTTATTTTTATTATTATTTTTTTTTGTTGGCAAAAATTATTATTCTGGCGTGTAAACAAACATATGCTTTCAATAAAATGGGTGTGAAAATGAATAGAAAGAAAACAAACTTATAATCCCCAAATAACAACGACAAAATCATCATCAATCATCTAAAATTAAATGAATTTACCCAGCAAAAAAAAAAAAAAAAAAGTTGATATCAATTTAGAGAATAATAATACCATTGATTCTGAACGCTCGACAAGTTGTTATTTTAAATTTTCGAAGAAGTTTTATTTACAAGCCGCATCTTATTCACTTTACTGACTATAATTGTTTTAATTGAATGTTCTCTTATTTCACTGGATTATTTTTAACTTCTTTTTACTTATTTTTGCCTCATATTTTTATTGAATATACAGTTAAACTTAATTCTTGCAAAAACTCAAGTTATTTATTCTCAACTAAATCTCTGCTCTTTACATTAAAGAAATTTTTTCTATTGATGCGATTTATTGAAAAGTCACATACATATGGGCAATTCCACACAATGTCTTATACTATGTCACTTACTATGACCAATCAATTCAGCGAGTATTTCAGAGAAAATTTTAATTATTTTCTTTATTTCTTTATATATTTTGGGAAAACGAAAGTAGTTCTACCTTTCTTAAAATATATTGATTTTAAATATAATCTTAATTTTATTGGTATTCGTACATGACATTATGTGGAATTGCCCATATACATATATAATATGTTAAAATTTTTTGTTGCTTTATATTTTCTTATCGATGAAATGGTTTTCCATTTAAATATCTGTGCTTAAACAGCCATTCAGCTGCAGCAGAAAAATTTTATTGGCTTTTAATACTCAATATCAATTTTTAAGTGTGCTTGCGCTTTAAAAACGAAAATTATTTTTAAATTTAAGCAATAAAAGTTTTATGACCACAGACAAGGTTAAGCAAACAAATAAATATTTTCAGGCAAAAAAGAACATATTTTTTTTCAAAAAAAAAAAAAAACCTTGGCCCTTGGAAAAAAGTTTTTTTAAAAGTTTGTTTAAGTAAGAAGAACATTTTGTCAGATTAATTTCAAATTTTTGTATAAGATATCATTGACATTAATAATGTATTTAAAACTTATTTTAAATTAATTTTTTTAAATTAAATTTAAATCCAAATTTAATAATAATTTTAAGTTTAAAATTTTTTAAACGAACTAATAATCCCAAATTAATAATAATAATAATAATAATAATAATAATAAGTAAAATATTTTTTTTATTAAAAATACATTGAAATTGATTATTTAGGGGTTTAGCTGGATCCTATGTCACTGTTGCTAGCGCAGATCATCAGGGAACCTTTACCCAAAGTTTCTTACACAGAAAAAACTAAATTTCATTTTCAGTAACCAAATTCGTTGAATCAGTAAATATTTTATTTGAATGCGGTCCTACAAATAATTTTGTAAATTCTGATAAAAATTTTGTAAAAATTTACATTAATCATAGTTCGGCTGACAGAAAATGTTATTTCAGTGTCTTGGTGATTATCTTGCTTGTTGATAGGGACAACGTGCTGCTGTGCGGTTGTTGTTGTTTAGTTGTTGTTTATTTTGTTTGATCGTGTTGTATACATGTAAATGCCGAAATGTAGCCGACAAACGTCGTGGCCTGTTTCTTCTCTATACAGTGTTTTGGTACAAATTAATTTAGTGGAACAGTACAGAACATTTACTGAAACTAAGTTTGATTTCAAACAAATATTTGTTTAAACATTTTTTGGGAATAATTTTTTCTGTGTAGAACAACTAGAGTTATTATGTTATAAACTTTCATTTAAACAAATAAGAAGCTCAACAACAAATAGAAAGTTGAACTTTGTTGTCTTTTTTTTTTTGATAATTGTACAGTCAAATAAATTCAGTAATGTGCGCCCTTAAGCTGCTCACGAAGGGTACCGTACGGATACTACATATCGTCAAACTATCCTTTATGCAAAATTGTTTTTTTAGATACGTTATCTTGGTACCCTAATAGACGATAGATAACTTAATAACAAATATTTTAAGCCTGACAATTTTAGGAATACGATGACTTTAAGTTCATAATTGACGAGTCTTCGTGTTCTTCTGAAAAGTACAAATTTGCATATTGGATAGTTTGACGTGGTAGGGACGATATGTACATTAGAGTTGCCGTTAGTTGTATGGACAATTTTTTTTTTGTTTGAAGGCCTACTTTGAGGGGCGGGCAAACCCCCTAAAACACAACTTATCGCTATGCAATTTTTTTGATTTTTTTTACATAAAACTAAACCGACTTGGGGGAAGCGAGCATAAGAAATCAAAAAAATAAATAAATAAATAAATAACGGCCACCCTTATGTACATATGTCTACTATACGAATGTAAGCCTGTATAATCGAATATCTTATCTGTTTTTGAAAATTTCAAGAGCTTGCCTCTTACGCTTTTCAAAGTACATTAAGTGGTTAAAATTAGATTAACTGATAGAATACCCTTAAATTTTGATTTATACATATTCTGTTGGCAGAAGCAGTAAGCACGTTGGCTACAAAGCCAAAGGTACTGGGTTCGAGCCCAGTTCCCAACAGTAATTAAAAAACAGCACCACACATTTTTCAGATGTAAATTAGTGTCTCTTTGTATCAGTTGTTGTAGGAAAGTTCAAGTGATGAAGACGTAGTCACTGGTCACTGAACTAAACCGACTTCAGAAGATAATTATCCTAACACTACGACCACACGAGCAATTTGATGTGTCTTAACACAAGCAATAACTCCGGCAGAATTATGACGTCAAATTTCTTGTGTTCAACAATGTATTTAGAGGTAGTGAATACATATATTCAAAAATATTTGCTTTTTATTCACATAAATACTTAAATTGTCAATAATTTTTTTTTCTTTTCTAATTATAAATTTAACTTTTATTGCTTTTATGCAGCTAAAACTTTTCTTTTATATTTTTACGTTGTAAAAAATTTACTGCTTGTCCCACGATGTCACTCGAAAACGTTCGGTCGACAACTTGTATTGCAAACAACAATAACATTAGAAAATTTGTTGTTGTTTTCAATAAAAGTTGTCATTCGAACGTTTGCGAGTGACATCGTGGGACAGGCAGTTAATATAATTTGTAGGTGACACCTTGTTGAGACATTGTTGCTCAGCAATGTATTTTAATATTTGTATATGTATTTTAACACATATTCATACGGTCGACACGTTAATATCTTATGTCGGCAATCAAATATGACAATTGCAATGATTATTGCCCGTGTAGTTGGCATGTAATGTAACATTAGAGCGCCCTCCTTCGTTATGTAACAAAATCATCGTCGAAGTGCAATAAATAATAGAATAGCTTCAAATATAATTAATACGCCCCATTTGACAACAGAGGCGCTGCAAAACTGCATTATTAAAAAAGTGCAAAAAGCATCACCTGACTTCTTAATCACTATGCCTTTTCTAAAGAAGGTAATGCCTAGTAATAGTATTAGGCATTCATTGCCTGAGTGTTACTTTTCCAAAAAAAAAATATTTCATCCTGTGATGAGCAGACGGAAATAGTAGCGAAAATAATAGGATTACTTTTCACTTTTGGTCTGCGGAACCATTTTTAGTTGTTAATCTTACCGTAAATATAACTTGTGTATACGATTTCGATAAACAAGCTGTTGGCTTAGTTTTGAAATTTCAAACTAGTTTTAATTGTTGTTATAGTGCCAATGTAAATTGTTTTTCCCATTCGGCTGGTATCTGAAAATTTAATAAAATTTAATATTTCTTCCTGGCCATTTAAGACAAAAGCTTGCAAGTCACTGAAAGGGTCAAATATTCAGAAGTCATATATGATTGGCGACTAACTTGAAAGGGCCATATAGACAATAGAGTAAACAAGTAAGACTGCTATATTCGCCTGTGCCGAATCTTATATACCCTTTACCAAAGTGCGTTTATGTAGTATAGAGATACATACATAAGCACATAGTTACTTTTATGTACAAAGAAAAAACAATAATTTTCAAACCCTAGAATCATATTTTTAGATTTTTCTGATTACTTATACCAATCGAGTAGTTCTAAAAAAAAATTTAGAAAGCGTGTTAAATGAAAAAAAAGGAAATTAAAAAAAATGTTTTATTTAGTTACTTTAATGTCCAGAAAAAAAATCAAAGTTTCCAGGTCTGGAGCTGTGGTTTTTATTTTTATAATTTTCTATAAGAAACTTTTCTTTCCAAAACGTAAAATATATATAATTTATAAAGGAAAAGATAAGAATTAATTAGACTTAGTTACTTTTATATATCAAAAAAGGGTAAGTGTCCCAACTGTGAACTCATCCTTTTTGATTTTCTGATTTCTTACACCAATCTATTTCTTTTAAGAATTTAAGAAATGTTTAATTTATAGAGAAAAAGGAAACATTTGCTTTAGTAACTTACTTTTGTACAAAAAAAGTTAAAGTTTTCCAACCCTGGAATCGTCTTTTTAATTTTTTTAATTTATTTTGTTTTTATTTGAAATACCAATTTTATTCGTTATCAAGCATAAAATAAGTTTATTTAATAAAAATAGATAAAAATTAGTTTTCGGTAGTTAATTTTTTATATCACAAAAAGAGTAAGTTTCCCAACCCTGGAATCATCCTTTTTAATTTTTCTGATTTCTTACACCAATCTATTTCTTTTAAGAATATAAGATATCTTTAATTTATAGAGAAAAAGGAAAAATTTGCTTTAGTAAATTACTTTTGTATTAAAAAAGTTAAAGTTTTCCAACCCTGGAAACATCTTTTTAATTTTAAAAGGTTAATTTTTAATTTGAAATATCAATTTTATTCGTACTAAAGTATAAAATAAGGTCATTTAATAAAAAAAATAAAAATTAATTTTCGGTAGTTAATTTTTTATATCACAAAAAGTTTCAGTTTCCCAACCCTGGAATCATCCTTTTTGATTTTTGTGATTTCTTACACCAATCTTTTTTTTAAGAATATAAGATATGTTTAATTTATAAAGAAAGGAAAAAATTTGTTTTAGTAAGTTACTTTTGTATAAGAAAAAAGTTAACGTTTTCCAACCATGGAACCGTCTTTTTAATTATTTAAATTTTTTTTTTAAATTTTTTTTAGTTAGAAATACCAATTTTATTCATACGGAAGTATAAACAAAATAAGCTTATTTAATAAAAAATTATTAAAAACTAGTTTTCGGTAGTTATTTTGTATGGCAAAATGAAGTTTAAGTCTCCCAGCTCTGAAACCATCTGCTCGATTTTGCTGATTTTCAATACCAATCTTACTTCGACCATTTGTGACGCACCAGTCCAAGAACGAAGTCTCTAGCTTTTCTGGGAGCTTCGGAAAACCGATTTCACCTACAGACAGACGGACAGACGGACATCGCTTATTCGTCTTCCCTATGCATAAGGATCCAGAATATATATACGTTATGACTCGCTTATTAATATTCTATAAATTACAAACAGAATGACAAACCTATATATACGCTTTTACCATTTTTTGGTAAAGGGTATAAAAAAAACACCAGTCGGTTGTAATGTTAATGAAATTTTAAGTTTATGATGTATATAATATTATTTTAATTAAATTAAAAAAAAAAATTGAAAAGAAGCAAATTTAGGTCTTCTTAACTTAAAGATTATCTTTTTAAGTTGCAGAAAATAAGTTATTTCCTTAAATGATTTTTTTCTTAAATTCTTAAGCGTTTAATGTAGAATTAAAAATTAAATTTGTTGGATATAACATTTGCTTTTTTTTGCAAAGCAAAGGGTATGAAAACATCATGTCTGAACATTAAATTTAGTTTTAAAAGCTTTTTCTATGTTTTTACATTTCATTAAGAGTGAAAAAATGTTTGTCTTTTATACTTTTATGACACATTAATAAATTTAATTTAATTTCATTTAACTTATTACAGAAAAGTTCAGCACCACCAGCAATAAGGTTGCTTGTGATGACATACACATTTAAGTTGTTGCAGTTCTTGGTGGGCCTTGGTGGGCAGGTATCATTTGCTCTAAGTAAGAACAAATATCCTTCATATTATCAGACTTGCTAATACCAGTTTGAGTTGTAAAAATTTTATCAGTTTATTTTTATGAATTTATGTATGTTAATTAGCTGAGACACATTTTTATATTTTTTCTGACTAATTTGACAATTAACGATAAAAAGTTTTAGATAATTTGTTAAGCATTTTATGGAAAATAATGTTCATACAAACAAGAAATAATTTCCAAAAACTTTTAGATTTTTTTTATAAATTATCGGAGTTCCGATCAAAATTTATCGGATTTATATACTCCGTTTGACATCTTATACTTAAATAATGTTTATTAAATATTTTCCTCATAGAAAATACCTTTGTTTTAGTTTGAGTATTTTTTTTTTTTTTGGAATCTCGCTGTCTGATTTATTTTTAATTTACTGTTATATAAAATAAAAATACAAAAGGATTTTTACAATAAAATATCTTTTTACCCTTATCTCTTCTCCAACACTCCTATTACCTAATGAAAATAAATGTATTTTTTAATTCAACAATCTTATTGAAAAAAGGTCAAATGGTATGTCCTCCTCTCTAAGCTGTCAAATCTTAAAATATTAAATCATCTTTTAATGACATATGGCAATAAATTGATTGTGTCTAAAGGGCTTATGTTATGTTATTTTTTTAAATTAAGGGCATATTTTTCTCATTTTAAGGAATTTAGTTTCAAGGCTGCAATGGGCTTTAAAGTAAGAGGTAATGCTATTTTATGAATTTCTAACTATTTAAATTAAGTATATTGGTAAATAGTTAATTACTCATATAAGTAACACATTAAAACTGTTTCCAATTAGTTGAGTATGTGTTTTTAAAGGTTTTATAAATGCAATAAATTAGTTTCATTAGCTAATTATTCCAACTATTTCCAGAGCTTTTTTTTTGACGTCCTTGCAGTTTCTTTTAAGAAGCAAAAGCTTTTTAGATAACTAACAGCGTTGATAGCCAAATCATCTTTTGAAGAAAAAGTTATAATTTTAAACAATTAAATTATCAAAGTTTTTTTAATTGGTAAATTTTTAGGATTTATAAAACAAATTTTGTTTATAAAATTGTCCTATAAACGCTTTATAAGCAATGAGTTTTATGATCTTGGTAATAATAAATAATATTATCAGCCTTATAAGAACTATCTATATTATTTTCTTCTTCATTTTGAATCTCAAATTTGAAAATAAAATTTTTTTTCTTCATGGGTAAAGAATCATGTAGGAGAAAATTTGAAATAAAACACAAGAATATGAAATATTACAACTTTCTCAGACAACTGACGGTTAATTTTTGTTTGGATTAATCAAATAAAAATCTCCAATTTTCGACAGAAAATGTATGCTTGTTAAATTTACCAAACTACATTTCCGTACTGCTTTTACGCACATTTCTTATCGTCTAAAGCCTGGTACTCTGTTCACAATTTCGTGCGAAATGCTGTCAAACTACATATAAAAGTATTTGGTATGAAATATTTGCGAAATAAATTCGCAAAAGTAGTACTCTGCTCTTGTTGTGAAAAGCACGTAAAATCATGTCTTTCCATGCAAAATTAGTCTGGCATCATTTTAGTTTAGCTGCGAAACCACATAAGCAGTGCTTTTTTCGCACGGAATTTTAACAATGTTGCATACTTTCAAGCAATAAAACAGAGAAATTTATAGAAAAACCGCGAGTTGGGCTACATTTAGTGTATGTCAAATTTTTCACGCGAAATAATCAATGGTGCTGAAAATTTTTCACAACTTTGAACAGAGTACCAGTCTTTATTCATAAAAATTGTTTAAGTTTTACTAAGAGCCTACTTGACATATTTCTAAAGGTAATTAATCAAATAAACCTCTCATAAACATAAAATATTTTTCATGAATACGGCCAATAATTTTGAACAGAAAAGTAGTGCTAAATAGGAAGAAGATATTTTTTGCAATAAAATTGTTATCATATTTAAATTAAAAAAAAACATCGAAAATATGTAAAACTTTTAATTATGGCAATGCTGAAAGCTGTTACGGTTAGAGGGACGCTCAAAATATTTTTGAAAGGATCACAACAAAAACTTCGCGTACAAAAAACCAAAAAGTCTATATACAGCGCACATAGCGAGCCATAAGTGCCAAAAAAGCTTAAGAGACATGTTTCTTAGACTTCATTTTTGGATGAAAGATTATTATTAACGAGAGTGAATTTTCATCAAAAAATTAAGTTTGAAAATAATGTAACTTAACCTTTTTTGGTGGTTATACCATATATACTATTAAATTGACTGAATAACCCACTATTTTTGCCTAGGAATATTCAAAAGAAAATCATAATTTAACATAGATCAAATATACGTACATGTATGAAGAATTCCAGAAAAAGGTCAACCTCGAGTGAAAATTTAAGGTGCTAACAATTTTTCTTTTTGTTTTCAATAATAAAACTTAAACGTTTATTATTTATAAATGTTGAAGCATTTTAAATTTTTCTAACTTTTTAACCGAAATATGTGGCTGTAAAAAAAAAATATTTTTTTGCTGAGCCTTTTAGCGATTATATAAAGTAAAAGGAATTATATTTGGGACTAACTAAGCATTTGTTATTGTTTAAATTATTTTGAATTAAAGCTCAAGCAATATTATTAGCAACATTACTGCGTTCTGTTCTCTTGAAAAATATTGTCGTGACCGCTTTGTCCCGCACTATATTTATATTTTTACTTTACCCATTAAAAAAATTAAAAGAAAGTGTTCATTCACTTTAATTTCTACTTTCACAAAAAAAAAATTCTTCCAAAATTTCGCTGAATTGTGTTTATTTCTATAAGTGCACAAAACTAATTTTTATTTTTGTCGCGTCCGTTTCTAGCTGACATTTTCTTAAATCTTCCAAAATTATTTCTTAAATATATTTATTATTCCTTTATTGCTTTACAATACTTAAGATAAATATTGGATCTTTGCATTCCTTTCTTGATTTTTCCTCAACTAAAAGTATGCGAATGTAGAGTGCGTCGCACGGGAATTGCCCATTTAAATATCCAAAACTAATCATTTTTAAAAGGAAAGTTATGATCAGTTCAACGTGAAATAATAGTTTATTTATTAAAAATTTAAATATGAATCTTTTTTGTTTGCAAAGTTCATTGTCACGATAAATTAATATATGTCCTTATATCTGTGGCCAAAAAGGAAAAAGTGCTTAAGTCGAGATAAGCTGATTTTGAGTAAATGGTAACTTCGTAATCTGCATATTCGAAAGTATCCCCAGTCAAAATCTCAATAAATTTGTTTGATTTTTCAGGAAGTTATAGCACTATCACTGGCGACTTCTAATCTAATTTGGAATAATAGCTTAATTGAGGTTATACATATTTTGGTATATTTCAACTTAAATGTATTGTTTATAGATGTAGAACGATACTTGCATAAAAAATAAAGGTTAATGGAGAATTTCTTAATTTAATTGCAAAGGAAATAAAATTCTGAAAATCGACTTGAACGCTTAAAAGTGCTCTCCTGAAAAACAGTAAAATATGACTTAAGCACTTTTTTCTTATTGCCACATATATATTTCATTAATAACTGGAAAGTACTAGTTAAAATAAACCATTTCATGTGTTGATAATACATTCTTATTTAATTTGTTATGATGAAGTCATAATTATATACTAATGCACACATACGCTCAAAAAAAAGACTATATACTATTATTAAGGAAAAAAACTTTCTAAATTAAAGTAAAAAAAATTCTAAGTTTAAGTAATTTTTTCTAAGTTTAAGGAAATTTTTACAAAAATCTAGTAAAAATAGTTCATAAAAATACACACAAAAATTCTCACATTCAAGGACAAGTTTACTGGCTTAAAGGAAATATTTACCAAAAATTGGAAAAAGGTTTAACAGTTTAGGGAAATTGTAAAAAACTAAAAACTAGTCAATCTCGTTATAAATCAAAAAATTAATTTTAGGAAATGACTTCCTCCTGATTAGTTCATCAAATTTGACTTACTTGAAAGATATAAAAAGGTATTCTAAATTTTAGATAAATATTTACCAGTTTTAAGTAATTTTTCTTTAAATTATAGAATATATTTTTTATTTGCAATAAGCAAAAAATTTAAGTAAATGTTTCATATTTCAGAGGAATATTTGAACTTGAAATATATTTTTTTGAAAATAAAATAAAATTTTAAAACTCAAAAATTTCAATGCTGATTCTGGCTGCCCTGTTAGGCAATTGGTTAGAGTGCTTGCCTATCAGTCAGAAGGTTGTTGGTTCAATACTTGCCTCTTCTCAAGGAATTAATATTTATGTATGGTGAATTAATTAAGAATAGAATATGAAGATAGAATAAAAAACATAATATGTGGTATAGAATTTAATTAAAAACAAAAAAGCACCAGAATTAAAGACAAAAAAAAACTTTGAAAAATTTACTAAATTTGAGATCAAAGATGAAAAACCTTTTTTGAAATTCTCCAAATTTTATGGAAAAATTTTACTTCATTTTAGAAAAATTTTACTGAAATATAAATATATAATTACCATAAACTAGTTCATTAATGAACTAGAAATTTAGTAAATATTTTACTGGTTTCGAGTAAAAGCAGCTTTGGCGCCATATGACAACTTTTTTTTACTCAAATTTAGAAAATTTTCCAAAGTTTTAGTTAGTTTTTTTTTTTTTTTTAGTGTATATGTGATTTGATAGGGCTAATAATAATTGTCTGTTTGAGAAGATTTTTTGATGTGTAAACATCTATACGCTAGGGGGTAAAAATCTTTTTCACAATACAATTACAAATTTTGACTG
The DNA here is from genome assembly GCA_949987645.1 of Tachina grossa. Taxonomy (NCBI): domain Eukaryota; kingdom Metazoa; phylum Arthropoda; class Insecta; order Diptera; family Tachinidae; genus Tachina; species Tachina grossa. The sequence continues at coordinate 36,801,733 of OX465274.1, read as the reverse complement.
AGATTTCTTTGCTGAGATGCACACAGCGTTGTCAAATCGGTGTGAGCTATGTATGAGTGTATTAGTGTTTGAAAGGAACAATACAAACTTATTTAAAATATTGTAAATACATAGGAATTCGCTGGTTTTGTTTGTTAGGGTCTTTAGGTTTTTTTCTTTATTAGGGTTCCGTACACCAAAGGTGAAAATGAACCATATTGTTTTCGCTACGCTGTCCGTTCCTCGGTTACAGGGCATTTCCTCGAGAACCGTAAGAGCTACGGACCTGAAATTCGGATACAGTGTGAAGACATTTGGCCGCTATAACAGCAAATATATGAGAGTTAAAAATTAAAGGGTGTTCCAAAACGAGCAACGAAAAATGTTAAAATCCCATGTAATATACATACATTATGTAAATTATGTAAAGTTATGGTATTTTAATACAGACTACAACAATTAACAGTAAATTTAAAAAATTTAAATTAAAGGGTGTTCCATCATTTAATGCAATTTTGACTTTGTAACTTTGACAACTTGCTGTATCTTGGAAACCGTAAGAGCAAGACTCTTAAAATTTTCAAAAAAGGTAAAACTAAAATATCAAATAATTATAAAATCGCCAAATCTAAAAAAAATCGCCAAAACATCGCCAAAACCGAAAAAAGCACCAAATTAAAAAAAATTCCAGGACTAAAATAAATCACGAAAACCGGAAAAATCGTCAAAATGAAAAAGTCGCCAAAGTGATAAAAAATCCAAAAACAGAAAAATGGTCGCCAAAATGAAAAAAATCGCCAAAATAAAAAAAATCGCAAAAATTAAAAAAAAACCTTTAACAAAAAAATCGTCAAAATAAAAAAATTGCCTAAATAAAAAAACCCCATAAACAAACAAAAAAACGCCAAAATGAAAAAACCCTAAAAACAGAAAAAAGTCGCCAAAATGGAAAAAATCGCCAAAATGAAAAAAAATTCGAAAATTAAAAGAACCCAAAAAGAGAAAAAAACCGCCACAAAGAGAAAAAGGCGACAAAGCTGAAAAAATCGTTTAAACTGGAAAAACTTAAAAAGGAAAAAAGCCACATCAAAAAATGCTCCAAACCGAATGTACGAACCCTTCGTGCGCGAGTCAATGTCGCACTTTACTGAATTTATTTTAATTACAATGCGTACACAACAACAAGAACAGCAACAACTTTAACGATGAACAACAGGAATTAAAAAGTGAAAAGTAAAAGTAAAGGCATTTACCATAGATGAGCACTGCAGTACCACTAAATTTTAAGTAAAAATAATAAAAAAAATTTTAACCAGTAAATTTTTACTGATTACTAAAATTTTTTTCTACAATTTCCATAAAGTGCCTAAATGATTTATTATATGATGAGGTGAATTTTCAGTAATCAGTAATACCCGTATTCATAATGAAATTCTACCAAGCGGCTAAATGTTTGTCATACAAAAGTTTCAAAATTTAAATGAAAAATACTTTGCCACTTGCTACAATTTTATTATGAATACGGCCTTACGATTTTACAGGTAATGCAAATTAAATTTCATTAGCAGTGAAAATTTACTGAATTTTTTCAGTAATCAGTAAATTTACTGCTTACTGGAATTTTTAATGCAGTACATATATACTGCAGAATGCCCATTTACTAACCAAATAAGTTTAATAAAACAAACAAAAACCAACAAATTCCTATGTATTTACAATATTGAAAGTTTTGATACTTTTAATTAATTAATTTTAAAAAAATATACTAAAAGCATAAGTACTTCCAACTTAAAAAAAATTTTCATTACTAGATGTTTACACATCTCCTCTGTGATCGGACTCACATTTTGGAGAAAGAATAAGATTTTCCAAGGCACAAACACAAACTGCAAGTCTACTTTGGCTTATCTGCACAAATACTCATGGTCTCTGGTGGGAATAGAAGCTGCGACTCTCCGACTACCAGACAAGTATACTGCTCACTCGCCTGGATTGCACTCAAACACGTGCTTGAGGCTGATAAAGAAATCATATATGCAGGCTTCTATACAATACAAAAAATTTGACAGACATATTAGTCTTAGCTAGAAAATGCCAGTTACCTGAACTAGTACTGCAACATTAAAAATTTGCCTGAAACTTGATCAATCTGTACAATATTATGTTAAGTATATTATTTTTATTTGACATTGCTAAACTTATTTATTTACTTTTACCAAACACATTTAGACGTCTGAAGATATTTAATCTTTCTTCTTTTCTTTGCAATTGATATCATATCGAGCAAAAAAAAAACACAGCGCAATCAGCCAGCTTGGCTGCCAGCCAAATACATACATACACACATGCATATATTATTTGCTGCCTATCTATATTAAGGCAGCAAATAAACAGCAATAAATCCAATCAAATGAATGTAATTATGTATGTATGTTTGTGCATATCACACATTTTAAAAGCATTATAAAAATTGCAGATAAGAAATTTATGTGATATAATTATAAAAAGTGTTGAACGCAAATAGCATGAATATGAAAAAGCAGAAGTTAAATTAATGTACGCTTGTTTACTGAAGTAATGTCAGTATAGTTAGACAAACCAGACAATAAATGCCTAAATACTAAATGCCAAACTTATTACTCAGTTAAGAATATTTAGTTGGACGAACGGTGAAATAACTGGCCTCACTTTTGTTCGACTTTTTGAAAATGAAATTTATGGCCGCTCGAATTTAATAAAGGCTGAAATTTATATATCAGAGTTAATCTGCCTCTAGTTGACAAGTTTTTCAGAGAGTTGTACTTTCTTACAAATAACTTAATATATTAAAGATAATTGTAGCCCTGACTATAAATATGTAGAACTATAATGTGGATACCAATCCTAATGATCCATTTATAGTGTTTTCATACTGACATGGTTTTAATAAAAATTGAATTTAACGTTAAAACCAAATGACTTTGTCGAAAACAACTTAAAATCTTTTTTGCGTTGGTTTTATGAAATACAACCTTATTTTATCTGTGTAAAATTCAGTGCTACCAAGTTAAAATGACCGGAAGCAGCTGATATTGTTTATGGCAGTGAATAATAATAGATAACGATAATAGTAAATGGATGCACCCGCAACAATAATAAAATATTGCTAAGAAAAAGAATAGTTTGAATAGAAAACAACGAAAATATATTCATTGACCTCTGTCAAGTGAAAATAGACGATATGAATAACATCCATCTGCCGATAAAAAAAAAGGTTTAGCTCATAATCTATTTGTGTACTTTTTATATATAATAACTTAATTTTCTAACACTTTTTCACTTTGTATAAGTAGTAGAACGTTCATTTACAAGACATAAAATAATTTTTATTTTATAGCATATCTGAGTTTGTAATACAAAAAAAAAAAAAATAGCTGTTGTACAGTTTATCAAATATGTAAGTGTTGTAAAAAGCAGAAAAAATACAGCAACACACACATGTAATTCTGCAAGAGATTTATTTTATTTTTTTGGAAGTTTTTTGGGCAACCTGTTGTTTAGAACTTGAATTTATGAAACTTGCAGTGTGAATGCAAAATCAGCTGTTTGTGGTTTTAACGTTAGAAACAGGTTTTATCTTAAGTATGAAAACACTTTTATATTACGTCTCTTTATGGTTTCTTTAAAAAAAAAAAAAAAAAGGTAAAGAGAGAAGTTTAAAAAATGAAGTGAAGCTTTTGATATTAATAGAGGAATGCATGTCATCAACCGAAATCTGATATTGGTTTTCAAGTGCAGGGTAGATGCATCAGAGAAGAGTTATTTTCTTACCCTCTGGCTTTAACTATGACGTACTCAAAAAACTTTTCGTCAAATTTCGTCAAGTGCCATTTGCTTAAGCCAAGAGCAAAATAGAAAATGAAAAATTTTTCAGTACAATTATAAAATTTTAGATATGTTAATCTCTTGCAATTGAATCCTTTATTTCAGAAAACCATCAAGTGCATTTTTTTTTAACCCCCGTCAAAAACATATTCATAACTCAAAAAATTAGTTTTTTGAGTTAATAATGCAGAAAGATGCGGCATTTTGTATATTATCTTGTGTAAAAATTTCATATAAATAGCTTGTACCATCACCTCCTGAGAGAAGAATTTTTTTTCATTTCTCCATTGAGTTGTATGCAAAATAAAAACTTAAAACGCGTTTTCTGCAAAACTGGTTTTTTTTTGAGTTGTGCCACTATTGAAGTAAGTGAGCGATATGTCTGGCCAGACCCTTATACGTTTTCATGCATTTGTATGGCAAAAAGGGTACCGTAACTTTGAATTCAATGAAGTATGCTCGTATACAATATACGAGCATACTTCATTTGATAAAAATGTAAGAAAAATTTTATTCATTTTGCCGAATGCATGAAAAACAAGTATAGTCAACTTTAGATTGTTGTTGGCACACAGGTTTAGTTCATTTGGTGCAGTAAAAACGTGTCTTACTACGCAGCTTTTCGTCTTGCGTGATACAAATTCTGCAATCTTTTTTGGAATTCAGTGTACTACGGCCGCTTTGTTGTTTAGGCAGTATATTGCTAGGAATATTCAAAGGCCTTCCAGTGAAAGATTCAAGGGCTTATAGGGCTACTAGGGTGCTTATAGGTCTGGCCAGGCATATGTGTTTGTTCGAGGGGTAACTTTTTCTTTTGCAGTTTTCGTCGTGTTGGAACGATAGTTTTTGATTTTTTTTTACAGAAAGAAAGCCAACAATATTTTAGGTGGCTACCGGGAAATACAGGTATCTACCTAAACTAGAAGTATCTTAATTAACGCTCAAAAATAAAATATGCCTGGCCAGAACAATGTGTTTGTCCAAGGATTAAATTTATTTTGATGGGCTTCTGAAATCAATGATTCAATTAATATACACGATTCATAAGTATCGAATAGTACTGAGTATCCAAGAGAAACATATTGAGTACTACTGAGGAATGAAAAGTATTAGAATGTGTGAGCACTAATATTAACTCTAACTTCTCTTTTTTTTTTTTGTTAGATCAGCTGCTTTAAATAATTGCATACGTGAAAAAATTGCATGTGATTTTAATAAATAACCCTTCTTCATGTCCATACTTCTTATCGAGTATCTTACTTTTATTTAAATAGTCATTATTCATGTTAAACATATAATTCTTATTTATTTTTATTATAAATTGTATTTGTTGTGGGCTTTTGCAATTTCTCAATTTCTCAGACAATAATCATTTTTATGCGTGTTTCGAATTTGTAATGATATCTAAGACTGTTTGTTTACTATACTCGTACAACAAAAATAAATTAACAAAAAAGCAAAAAAGTAATTTAGAAATAAATGTTAAAATCAAATGATACAAATTACAACTTAATGAACGTATAACAAACCTCTTTATTGCATTTTTGCTTGTACCGCAACCCATAACAATTATGAACTGAATTAATTATATTTTTGTTATTGAATAGAGAAAATGTTTAGAATTTGTATACGAGAATATGTCCATGCTGGTCATGTTGACTTTTCACTAAAGTTGCTGTTGTTTATTTACCAAATTACCCCATTAATAAGTTTTAATGATTATACTCTTTTTACGTTGATGACGAAACTAAAATAAACTCAAGAAAAATATTATCACTGTCGTAAAATATTGTGTTTGATTGGCTCAGTAAAGTGATTATCTAAATGGGTGATTAAATGCCTCTAAACTGTTTTAAATAATGACGAAATAACTTGCTAAATTGAAAAAGCATTCATGAAAAAATTTTCCAAACAATTATTATTTCATAATACATTTTCTAAGGCAAATGAAGCAAAAAAATTAATTTTAGCCCTTTATTTGGAAAACGGGTCAAGTCAATTCTTACAAATTCCTTACAAATAATTAATTAAAACGTAAAAAAATTGATTTATCAATATTGTTATTTTATTTTTATTTTTTTATTTCTATCAAAATGAAATTTGAGCCTTTCATGTTGAAAGTGTGATAAGTTAAGTTGTGAAAAAACTAAAATATTCGTATTTGAAGATTATTGGCCGTATTCTAGAAAAAAACAATTTTTATTTCAAGTGTGCTTTAGTCAAAATTTTGTTTTCATGTTCATTCATGCTTCGTGTTTTGTTTTCACTTCAAAACCGATTATTTATTTTATTGAATCAATTAAATTAATAATTAAAACCTTAATGGGTAAATATTTTTGTTTTCTGTTTAAACTTTGTTTTCTTTATTAAAAAAATATAAAATAGTTCATAAGTGAAACTTATTTGCTGGTGGTTAAGCATTGTCTATACGCATTTCATTATTGCTTTAAGAAATCGTCAAAAGACTTCTTTATCATTCGATGGATTTCTAATTGTATTAAAGTGTAGAAGAATAAAATAGATTAATATCGAATAAAAATTGTTTGCTGGGTTTTGTATAAGTTTCTAAAGGCAACTTTATGAGTTCAAGATTAGAGATTTAATTAACCTTAATCTTAATTTGTGATTTTTGGGTAGTCGATTATATGGTTTTACTTGCTAGTTTAAGCGACCAATCGTGGTGGTTTAATCATGCATTATATTGACAACATACACTTGTGAAACATAGAACTTTTTGTAAAAATTACATGATAAAATAATTTAAAAGCACATAAATAAATATATACATTTTATATTATTTATCTATTTCCTTTAACACGAAATATTTTATTATTTTTATTATTTTATTTTACTTGTAAATAATAACACATGGCAGTTTCTTCTTCTTCCCACAAAAAAAAAAGTTTTTTGATAACATGTATGACTTTTACACAAAAAATGTTGCCACTATTTTGTTCCTCAGTATGGTAATACTACACATAACAAGAAGTTTAAACTACCACTCAAAAACATCAAAATCAATTAATGTGAGATTAAGTTAATTTTCGGATTAACTAATTAGAGAAATAAACTAATCTTAATCTCGAACCCAAAAAGTCGCCCTAAGTTAGTTATAATTTTTTGTTTGAGTATTTAACTTATTTGAGAAACAGGAAACTGAAATATTAAAAATTAAAAGAACAATAGTCTTGGTCTTAAAGTAAAAAAAAACAAAATTGATTATTTGTTCAACTAAGAACTACCAAGAAATTTAAAAATATAGTATATAAGTGAAATTTATTTGCTTGTGGTTAAGCATTGTCTATATTCATTTTATTGTTGCTTTAAGAAATCATCAATAGACTTCCTTGTCATCCGCTAGATTAATAACTATATAAAAGTGTAGAAGAATAACATAGATAAATATCGAATAAAAATTGTTTGCTGGGATTTTTATAAGTTTCTAAGCCTACTACGCTTGTTACTTATATTATTATTTTCGAATTCTCAAATGGTCTTTGAAAGTCCTTGCATAAGACTTTGAATAAGGCTTATGACTCTTCATAATGTATGGTTGAAGTCTACTAACGCTTTGTTAAAGCAACAATGGGTAATATGAATAATAAATTTATTTGCTTCTTATTTAAAAATTTGTTTTAAAACCCCAAATAAGTATGTGTTTTGTTGTTGTTTTAAACAAATTTTTAATTAAAAAGCATATATTTTTTTATTTCATACTACCCAATGAAATGCATATAGATAGTGCTTAACCATCAGCGAATAAATTTCACTTGTAACATAATTATGGCAATATATCAAACAATAAATTTCTTCAATATAAAATAGTTTATTTGTTAATGCAAAAAAACTTCCAAGAAATATACATAAAACAAAATAAAATGTATTTTTGTTTCTGTATTTGCACGTGTCAATTGTTTAGATTAAAAATTAATACGGTCAATCCTTTTGAATTTCCAAGTGCAAAAGAATTAAATTAATTTGCATTGTTCCTAAAATAAGTAATGAAATTAAAGTGATTGCCAGGACTGTGGGCAAAAAAAAAAAACTTAAAAGGTAGTCGTTGCTAATTAAAATATCATAAAAAATGTGTGTTTTACGTTATTAATTGGTGGAAAAAGCGAAAGTTCATTACTGAAAGAGAATTAAAGGAAAGTTTGTTTGATTAAAAAGCAAACAATGCTTACTTAAATTGTTTATATACATACATATCTTTTCGGGGGTAAAAGAATATATTAATAAGCGGGTGAAAGCAAAAAGTAATTGAAAATATAAAAATATATGACAACATTTGCACTCAAGTTAAATAAGCCTTTTTCTCATTAGTAGAATGCCTCTAATAATTATCATAATAAATCATTATAATAAGTATTATATTTCGAGGTCTTGATATTTGTGCCATTGTTGCAGCTGTTACTGGTTTTATATTAAGTTCGGGTTTCCATTTCAACAATAAGAGCCTGACAACCACTGGCCAAGCCGCACACTGGCATATTTTGTGAGTAAGCGCCTAAAACTATTGAAAAAAAAAAGAAAATTAAGTAGCATTCCTTTTAGACATGCAAAGTTTACTTTGCAAAGTCTAATTCAGTTGAGTGAAAGACAGATCTTAGAAGAATGTTTTTTCTTTTTGTCTTTCTCCTAGCTTATCTATTATATTATTAATTAGTTAGCACGAATAAGAAAAAGTACTACTCCAGAGGTGGAGTTTCTTGCAATTTTTTCTTTGTCGTTTCGTTGATAATATTGTTTTTATGCTTCGACTTATCAGGCCTGCAAGCAACCTTCATTAAAGCTGGTGGAACACATTTGTTTTCTTCAGGAACGCATTTGTTTTATTCAGGTTTTCCAGTTACCTGAAACTCTCCTCCTTTATCCGGGTTTGGGACTGACAGCAAACGCCAGGCGGATTACGACTTTGCAAAGTAATCTTTGCGTGTCTAATAGGGATGTCACCGATTATAATTTTTTTTTTTATAAAAGTAACTACGTTATTTAAACAATTTTTCTTTTTAATAAAAGTTCGTGAGAACGTCGAAAGACCGAACAGCATTTTACAATTAGTTGTCGCATAAGGCAAAAATAAAAGCTCTAAAAGGCCAAATCAGTGTGACCAGATTTTAAAATAAAGTTAAGCTAAATCACGTTTCAAAAAGAGCTAAAATAATCTAAAAATAAAAATTTTAAGCCGTAAAATAAAGCTAAACTTTTTTCGGCTTCTTCCACATTGCAATAGTTTATTATTGCTAAAATAACGTTAAATATATACATACAAAAACATATTTTTCTATTATTTGAAATAAAAAATATTGAATAATTTTTAATTAAATTATTTATTCATTATTATATTTGAGTTTTAAAGAAAAATAACACAAAAACTTTCAAAAAATTTAAAAACATTTATACTAAAATACGAAACCTTTTTTTAAATTAATTAGTCTTATTAACAGAAACCCTATTTCCTAATTTTTGTTTTAAGTAAATTCATGCCGCTGAATACAAGTTCAACTCAACTCAAAAAAAGTCTTTAAAAGTCTTGTAGGCAATATTAATTTAACTTTTCCCATTGTAACTCCAAAATTGCAATCAATGTCACTTATTTTTAAATTTGTCATTTCTCTTATAAATGCGCAATTTACATTTTGTATTTTTAAATTATTTTTCAATGAAAAAATTTTATACTTTATATAATTTGTTAACAAATTACAGTTTTTAACCTTCTTTCGTCTAAGTTTGTAGTGTGTGTCTGTACATTTGTGCATCTGTACGAGTCCACGTACAGACCAAAGTGCTGCATCGATTTTGAATTAGTTTATGTTTTGTTCGCAAGGTGATTTGACCAAGAGTGTTCTTAGCTTTGTTTGAAGAAAATCTGTCCAGATGTTCAGAAGATATCACATCTTTTCTAGATATATTTATTGAATCTGTGTGTCTTTGACGCCGTAGATCATAAAGGGCTAGACCGATTTTAATTTTGTTTTTGTAGATTGAAAAGTAAATTGATTTCGCCTAAAATTTAAGAAAATCGGTTTAGCCATTTAGTTAGTACACTTGGGGGTTCTTAAAATTTTTAATTTTTGTCATTACAACTTTTTTATTTCTTTAAAATATTTTTTGAGAGCATTCAATTTAGATTAAATAACGGCTAAAAAAGCTAAATAAGTTTTTTAAAAAAAAGCTAAAAAATAAGCTAAGAGCTAAATAGAAATTTTGCAGCTAAATCCCAAAAAAAGTAAGCTAAATTTAGCTCAAAATAAGCTAATATGGTCACGCTGGGCCAAATGGAAAATATTATATGTATGTATATGTACGTCGCATCTGACGTTAAGTGTGTAATGTATAAAGATGACGAATGTTTTTTTTATGAAATTGGAAATTAAACTCAGAGTCAAATAAAAATTTTCGTTGTAAAATTTTTTAACTGAGGTTTTACAATTTGTTACGTTTGTGTACGTAAATTCTAATAGTATTTTGAGTGTTTCTTTTTATAAACTTTCGGTGTTTTTCAAGCTTATCTCAAGAAGTTTTTTGCTGAAGTCCGCTGACGAGTGAAGTTGGTTAGCAGAATACTCAAAAGCAAAAAAAAAATCAGGTTTTAATTTTATTTAAAATAAATAAGCTTCTTGAAAATAAATAATTAGAAATGCTGAAAATAAGACCCAGAGAAAAAATTACACCATTTGTGCTTAAACATTTATTAACAAAAGTTTATCTAAACGTTTGTGTTAAAATTGTAGGCCTGTATGAAGACTTTGGTCTATTGATTTTTAATACTATTATTACTTTTAGTGTTATTATAATAATGAATTATTTTCTCAAATTTTGTACAAACATATTTATTAGCATTCCAAATATTGGCGTAATTTATTTTGTAAATTTCCTCAAACCCCAAAAACTATGGGTGTGTGTGTGTAAACTTTTGTCTTTAACTGTATATAGAGCAGCAATATAAATATTTTATTTATATTTTTTTTTTTTGCACTGTAAAACAATTTCTTCTTTTGTATGCAATATCAAACTACTGCAATAATACAATAGTTTTAAAGCTAAAAATGTAGCTTAAGTTAAGTAAAACACAACAATTGCATTTTCCATTAAAATTGAACTAAAAGAAAGCATGAAAGAAAAATAAATTTTAACAAGATTGTCAATTTAACGCTTTAGTTACCTCATGCAAAACAATTTACGAAAATAATAGAAATCTGGAAAGAATTTTCTAAATAAATATATATACATAAGTGCGTGTGAGAGTATGTTTGAAAAAAGCTTTATACTTTCACATATTTTGCAACTGCAATTTTTATTGGAACTTACATATATATATGTTTATCTTACACTTACACAATTGATACGCCTCCACAGAAAAAAATATGTTTGATTAATATTTTAATTAAATCGAGGTTTTTCCTAATTTTTGATTTACCGCTCTATTAATACAACAAAGTTTAACCTTAAAATGATAAATAACACTGTGTGGCTAATTTTAATGAAATCGAAATACCTGGGACGTGTTACTGTATGTCTGGTAGGTATTGTCGAGCATAACAATAATCTGGAATTGAAATTTTCCAAGCACCTCCAAAATCTTGAGTTACGGGTAAAAACCGGGCTTTCGTACCCGTAGGCACTTATCAACCTCTAACTAAGATAAATATCAACCGATTTTGAATTCATAAATGGATTTAGAAAGCTGAAACTAAGACCTTTTGAACTGTATATGTATTGTTTCAGCGACTTTTATATCTATATTTTTTCACCACATACAATTTTTTTTGTTTTTTTTGACACTTTTCTACTTTGGACTCGTAAGGTTGTCATATAATTTCTAGATTTAAAGATATAAAGAAATGAACAAATATACATTACTCTCCTTTTCTAGAAAATTAAAAATATTGCCAAGTTAGCAGATTATCTAGAAATTATATGACAACCTTACGATTACAAAATATAAATAATGCATAGCATATTTCAGTGGTAGGTATTGTATTAAACAAGAACTAGGTCAAAATTTATATCTCACTACTTTTAATGGCCGAACTTTTTTATAAGAACTTGGCCTTTTTTCACATTTATGTTTTTGTGAGGATGTTTGTATTACAATATATATTTTTAAGCAAAAACAGATACAAACAGTAGCTCAACAGCAATACAATAAGCACTTTATCAGTTTTTAATTGTATTGTAATTTGGAAAAGCACAAACACAATAACTCTTATACTAGTTCCGTCGCTCACACTACAATTATATGGGTACATACCATGGTATATTTGTTTTGGCTATACAAACAAGTATACAAATGCAACCCTTTAATATAGACTCAATTTATTAATATTATGGCAGCGTTATAATTATAATAAATTCATCTTGATATCAAATGTCATACTATGTGTTACTATGCATTTCACGTTTATTTGTTAAACAATTTTCGATTAAAAAAGGCGCCACAACAATTATTTGTGACCAAAAAATTAAACAACACACATACTATATATATTTGGCAAGTATTTTGCAAATATATGTTTAATTCATCATGATATAAAATCATCAGCTGATATTAATGAAAAAATTACAGTTTCCCTGCCGGCGTTATATTACGAGTTATGATATAAAATCATTAGGTGTGAACAATATGTAACAAAAGACTATTAATCACTTAACAGTAGTTTAAAACAGGGGGTGCCAGATATTGCGATTTAAAAAATCAGACAGTGGATCAGGACCTAGGTCAAAAAATTTGTTTTATTAAAAATATATTTGTTTGAGAAAATTTTTGTGCGTTTTAGTAAGTTTAGAGGTGGTGGCTGCACTGCCTAGTAGAGAGAGGTTCGCATTTTTGATTCCTTCTGGAAAATCATTTAATACATAAACAAACCAAAAATTTTTACTAGAAAATAAAAAAAAATTTTGGACAGCCCAACCCAACAAACATAAAGTTATTGCAGTACAGATGAGATTACTTTGAGCACTTGAAATGCTCAATTATGTCCAAAAATTACTTTTATAGAATTTATAATTTATTATTTATTTTCTTATTTGCTTATCTAGCAGTCAAAACTTTTTTTTTGCAATAAGAAATAAAATTTTTTAAAGAAGCACTATGAATTCCATGCTTCAAAACAAATACCATAATAACTTTTATCAGTAACTGTCTTAAAAATAAATTTCGCTATAAACATTTTTATTTTTTTGCCATGTTGTTTTTTTTAATAATTCTTAAACTTATCACCCACCACCACTTTCAATAAACTATCAAAAATGATTGAAAATCAAGTGCAGTTTGTGTTAATTTCTAATCAGCTTAACCATTACATTTAACTTTTTTGAACACCAAAATTTTTTTTCTAATTAATGCTGAGTGATGAAATAAAAGAGTTTTATAAGGACCACAGGTTGCACACAAAAAAGCGAATGTTAAGTTAAACTTTTTGAGCTGTCAAGCTTACAATTAACTTTATTTTGGTTAAAAAATAAAGTGTCAATTGTGTATTCAGCATTAGTTTTGAAATAACTAGTGAAACTCTAGCAGAAGGGTAAGCTTATGTTATGAAAATAAATTATTCCTGATGAGGTATTTTCACGTTTTTATTGTTTTATTGTTTTATTTTGAAGCTTTGTAGGCAAACAAATTTATTGAGCGTATCTAGAGAAAAATAACTTTCATATTATGTCTCATATATATTGGAACAAAATATTATATATAAGATGATCGAACTTCAACCATCGGGTGATTCTAGTAATTATATAATTATTAGACAAATTATAGCAAAACGGAATAGCATGTGCTATGCCTGCATCATTCGCCTTCATGTATATGATCTACTGTGTGTTGACGTAAGTTTTGTTTTTATATACAAACAGTTAAAGCTTTATAAAGAGTTTATAAAATAGATTTTCATAGATAATTTTTCTAACTGAGCTTTTATAAAGAAAATGAAAAAAAATAAAGGCTTGTTAAAAAAATTTAAATCAACAACAAATTCAAGTTAAAAATTAAATCCTACAGTTTTTCATTTCTCGCTGCACTTTAGTAAAATTTTCCAATTAAGCCATTAGTCTGCAACTCAAAAACAAGAACGCATCATATTAATTCAATAACCCAGCAAAAAATTTCAAAAAAGGTAATCGAGTTTGGAATTTAGCATTTTTGGTGGAAGCTGTTCCTTACTGGATTACCAACTTAATGATTTTAACAAGGCGTAAGACTAAAATAATCAATTCTTGAGAAGTACTTACATTTTTTTTATTTGTCAACATTTCACGTAATCTATTTCGTCTGAAAAAATCATTCTCTTCATTTAGCAACTTACACGTAATTTTTTTAAATTTTAGATAATGTGATTTGTAAGCGAGTAATGAAAATTGGCAATCAGAAAAGTAAGTCATTATATGGCAAGTAGTTCTAATGGTAATGTGTAATTTTTTGCTGGGAATTTTCCATATAATAGAAAATTTATATTGAGATACTTAAAAGTAAATAAAATTAATAAATTATATTGAAATAAGAAATTTCAACATGACTAGACTTTAGTTAATGTTTCTTATTAATTCAATATAGTTCTATGAATTTTAAGCTATTTTTTTCTGCGTGTATATTATCATAGATTTCTAATTATTTCCCTTTTCTGAAACACCTACCAAGTCCTATTAGAAGCAACAAATTCTTAAGAATTTTAAGCAAAATATAAAAATAAAATTCTGTGCTTTCTAATTTCATTTTCAAGTGATATTTAGAAAATATTTAATAAAGACAAATATTTAAACTCAATCATTCCTTAACAGCTAAACACATGTTCCTAATATGGAAATATTATTTGCTAATTTAAGTAAATAACCCTGGCCACAATGCCAGCAATAAAAAAATCAATGATATTAAACAATGTAATAATTAGCAAAAGACTTGAGCTTCCTCATGTTTACACTTGTCTAAATTGTATACAAAATGTCAGTAAATGAAAGACAAATAAATAAGACATACATTAAGGTACTTATGTAAGTATTCAAACCAAAGACATTTGTGTTAATTAAAATAATGGCAATAAGAGGAATTAAGTCGAACGCAAAAATTCAATTACACACTTATGTATAATTACGGGCTGACAAAAATTAAAATGGTGTATGGAGAAAAACATTCAATTATTTGTGTATTCAACTGATGACACAAGCCAAAAACAATTCTTAATACAGCATGGACTCTTCTTAGTTGTTTTGTATAAAACAACATAATTTTATTAACACTTAAAGGAAATAATTGAAAAGGCGAGTTTTTTGAGCTCTTAGCATAAAAATATATTTAGTGATTTCAAAGTTCCAAGCAGTTTTTAGTAAAAAAAGAGAAGTTATTATGTACAACAATTAAATTATATAAGACAAATACTTTTTTGGTTTTCTCGACTTTCAGTTTTATTACAAAAATAATAATTATTTTCTTAACTTATATGAATAAAGAAATGAATTTTAAAAGAATATTGAAATCTGAATCTCACCACAATTCTACAGATTTCTATAATTTTTTTTTTTTTTTTTTGGCATCTGATGCAGTTTTTAAAGCTAAAAAATGCAGTGAATATATAAAATAAATTGAACGAATACTTTTATATAAGTCATAAAAAACGATTTTTTCGAATTAATATTTGCCAGCAATTTACTTTTCTTCTAGGGATGAAAACTGGACTAAATTTTGATTAAAAATTTTGTAAAAAAAGCAATTTTTTAAGTTATTTAAAATGCATACGATTCATGCTGTACAACAAAAAAATTACAAGAATTATTTTCAATAAAACCATGTTATTGAATAAAATTGTTAGTTTCAATAATATTTGTCATTAACTTGAATATTGTATTTATCAATTCCGCCCATTTTAAAATATCATTTAATGCACTGCTGGCCAGAGAAGCGCCAGAGTGCCGAACATCAATCAGCTTTTTGTACAAATGAATGCACATACGCTTATACATTTCTCTCGGTTTTCTCTCTGTGGGCAACAGTGATTTAATGCCATTTATTTGTGTTGGTGTTTTCCTTACTTGTTGTTTGACTGACTCAACCTGGTCATGTGCTGATGTTATTGTTTTTTTTTTATTGCTTGAAGCAAGAAGCCAAAAAATGTCGTGGCTTGTTTTTTTTTACTCAACAAAGTTATTTTAAGATTATATCAAGACAATGCGCACATAAGAAATCATGTTTTGCTTCTATTCATTATTTGCTTATTCAATAATGATTTGCTCTCTAGCTGAGTGGTAAGTACGTTAGTTTATTAGTCAAGAGATTGCCGGTTCGACTCATCCCAAACACATTTAGTTTTTAATAGCAGCCAAGCAAAAGCAAACAAAAAGGGGTTGAAATGAAAAATGTAACATTCATCCACACACACACACACACAATAAGAGTTATCACTGAAAATAAAATTTCAGTCAACCACTTTGACTTCTCTTTGATTCATTAAATATCTTTGTTGACTGAAAAAAAAAATATATTCAATAAACGTGCAATATTATTTCTCCTAGTGCTTGACAGTGTCATGTCCAAGCAAACGCTGAAGTCAAATACGGAATACAGTGGCATTTAAATCAACGTCTACACGATTTAGACTATTACCTGATTTACATTAAGCATTTTTTCATGAAATTTCATGAATTTTGTTGCACGAAACTTTTTCGATTTGTTAATTGCAGCGCTATAAAAGAGAATGTTATATAAAAAAGGACGTAGAATGAATCTCTGATGCATTTTTGGCAACTTTTTTGATATAAGTTGCTTCTCCAGGCCTCCTATTGGCAAATAAAACATTTTCGTGCAACTAATTTCATGAAAAAAATGCTTAATGTAAATCAGGTATATGCAGACGACATTTGTCTAATGTCTCACACATTTAATGGCATACAGGAGAAACTTAATTCCCTGCAAAAAAATGGTACTGCGGTTGGTTTAAGAATAAATATGGGAAAGACAAAGATTCTGAGAACAGCAACTAACAACGCAAAACACTAAATAACACTAAATGGTGGCATCATAGAAGATGTTGAAAATTTCTGCTATCTCGGCAGTGTTATAAGCAAAGACGGTGGTGCCGATGTTGATGTCAGCAGCAGAATTAACAAAGCTAGACACGCCTATGCATCCCTTGGCAGGGTGTGGAGTTCTTTCCATATATCAAAAAAAAACAAAAACTTACAATTTTTAATAACAGCGTCAAATCTGTACTTTTGTACGGATCCGAAACTTGGAAGGTGAGCAAGGTGATTACGAAAAAGCTACAGGTATTCGTCAATAAGTGTTTGAGGAGAATCCTAAAGATATTCTGGCCTGAGCGCATAAGCAATGTGGATCTGCTAAGAGCAGATCCTTGTGGAACCCACAAGGCAAAAGAAGCGTAGGGCGATCGAAATTAACATGGCGCAGATCAACTGAAATAGAAATGGCAAGTAGAGGGATGTCTTGGTCACAACTAAAGAGACTTGCGCTAGACAGAAATAGATGGAGAGATTTTGTAAATTTAATTTAAATGTAGTGTAAATGCTCAAAATTTTTTATGTATTTATTCCCCTTTTTTTCTTTCTTATTTTGTCTTGCTAGAAGCTCCAAACGGAACAGCGAATCTTGATAGATACCTCACATTCGTTAACTAAAATATAATAATAATAATAATAATAATAATAATAATAATAATAATAATAATAATAATAATAATAATAATAATAATAATAATAATAATAATAATAATAATAATAATAATAATAATAATAATAATAATAATAATAATAATAATAATAATAATAATAATAATAATAATAATAATAATAATAATAATAATAATAATAATAATAATTAACGTGCATACAATTCTATTTATCAATAATGCAAAAATCGTCATCACAGAAAATTCGAAAGATTTTTTTATTGAATCAACGATTTTCGTATTCAAATATCAAAATCATTTTTTTTTTGTGGTTTAAGTCCAAATTAATTTTATCAATCACGCATCTCTTGTGTATATGACCATGGAAGAAAACAACACCCGACGAATGTTCAACCATGTAGAATTTACGCATTCACGTAAACTATGCATAAATATAGAATTTGCCCTGAAACAATGACAAGCTCTTAATAGCAGTTGATAGTTTGCAACCACTGCAACATTCAATAGCAATAGCTGTCTCCTTAATAGACAAAAATTTCTGTGTTCAATAATTAACAATATTGTAGAACTTTGCAGTATGTGTTGGCAATAAAGCAAGTCCTTGTGTTTTCCTATAAAAATACGAATATATGGTTTTAATGAATATAATTAAATATATACATTTGTAACTATATTTATCACACACATTTCACACATGACCTTACTGTGAGTGCATACACATCATGTGTAAGTGGGAATCACACACTCTAGAGATACAAATTGTAGCTACTTCGGATATTAATACAACTTGTTTTCAGCAAACTTAATTGCATTAACGCTTAAGGACAAATTGAGTGCAATTGAAGCGAGTATACAATATTAAATAATATATAAAGTTTTATAAAGAAAAGTGTTGCACAAAAAAAAATTTATTAAATGAACAAACAAAAATTAAATTATTTTATTTATATTAATTTATATATCATTGCACTCACATATTTTACTCCAATTATTACATTTAATGGAAAAAATAAAAGTAATTTTTTAGTTTATAATTATAATGTTCGAACTTATTTCTTTGTCTGGTTATCTATCATCCAGATCGCTTTTGTGGCTTAGTGGTTTGTTTTTATAGCTACGCTATTTATTGCACGATACAGGAGATAGGACGTAATTTTTGTAACTAAACTAACTGACAATACTACAGTTATAAATCCATATTTGCTTTTACTTCTTTGTACTTAAAAGCAAAGTATGTAAATAAACGAAACTAATTTTTTAATTTTGTTTTGTTTCGTTCCTTGAAGTTGGTGAGACAAAAATAAAACAAAAACAATAAGAACGTTTTCTCAATTTGTTTTGGTTTTATTTGAGCAAAAAGCAAAGGCCACAGCCTTTCGGCTGCAACCTATTAGACAGCCGCCAAAAACAGGCTTCAAATCGTTACATACGTGATCGTATCAGCAATCGTACGAAAACAAATTAAATGATACGTCAATCGTATAAACTGAATGGGATTTCAATACGTTCACGTATGTGATAATCCGAAAATTGTATTTTTACGTGACGAGTTGTACGTTCACGGATGTAACGATTTGACCACAGGTCATTTATTTAATCGTAAGCCTCTAAGAAAAATAGGAAATAAATGGAAACATTTTGAAATATTTGCAGAAAATTTGACATCATCATATAATATAATTTTATTGCATTTTTATTTCACACATGA
This sequence comes from Tachina grossa, assembly GCA_949987645.1. Classification (NCBI taxonomy): domain Eukaryota; kingdom Metazoa; phylum Arthropoda; class Insecta; order Diptera; family Tachinidae; genus Tachina; species Tachina grossa. The sequence goes on along the minus strand of OX465274.1, from coordinate 36,782,548 downwards.
AATTTGTTTTATATAACTAAGCAGCAAAATTATAACCAGGTGCTCTAGGATACTTCTATTCTGTTTTTTCAATTACTATTAATCTTCTATTCAAAATGATTTGTAAAACTCGGTTATTTTTTCGGACGTTAAAAACAGTGGCAACTGTCGGTAAAATGTTTTATGGGGCACGAAATTTTAGCAGATTTAAATTAAAATCTTTATCTTAATCTATACTCTTTACACCAAGTTATTTTAAACATTTATCAAGATTTCGTATTCAAAACAAAAATAATTGACTGAAATTTTTCATAAACTACAACCATACAACTGCACTATAGCTAATTTACATACCTTTTTAAGTACATCGGTGTCTCTACTAGATTTCTAAACAAAGTAGACCTTATATTGTATTGGAAATCTACTCCAAGTCTACTATAGTTTGCTCGAAATCTCGTAATTACTAGATTTTGATGTGCATTTTTAAAGTTAAATATCAGATTCTTGATATCGGCAAGCCTGCACGAACTCAATTTCTGGTCTCAAAAAATTGGAGTCCCAGCTAAAAAAAAATATGTATGGAGCATATATGATATCCCATATATGGTTCGGATCCGAAAAATGAGGGTATATGGACATATATGATAATATATATTCATACATTTTCATACATGAATGTGTATTCCCTATATAGTATGCAAAGTTCATATTGATTCAACAAGCGCACTGCTGTGCAATAAATTAAATTATTAAAATTATTTTTTTGTAAAATTTTTTACAGAAAGGTTGTGTTTAATGAAACATTTGCTTAAACAAAATAATACAAAACGAACTAAAAGACATTTCATTCGACATTTTAATAGAAAATGTGAATCGATTATTAAAAAAAAAACACAAAACACACATTCGCACTCAACATACAATCAGATTAAAAACTTATGCAATTATAAAAGAAAAATTAATCCGTTTTTATACTAAGACTAGTTATTAATATTATTTTTTGCCAGTTATATGAATTTTGTTTCTTAAATATATCTTAGAATTCTGTTACTTTTTATAAAATTAATGACTGAATTATCTTTTTGATTATTTGATTTATTAAATAGGCCCACAATATATAAAATCCTACAAGTACGATTTTTTGGTTGCACGAGTTTTTATTTTTTAAACCTTGAGGCTCTACGCATATTAACTTTGCATCCGCTTATGTATTTTTTTAACAGACTTCCAAAGTGATTAAAAAGAGGGAAAAAGATCGAATTAATAAAATTTAATATTTTTTGATTGCAAATGCGATCTTATGTGATATATCATGTATGCATACATTTTTATATGTCACCATATATATATTATATATATATATATTCTATATATGAATCACATATGAAGAGCTTCATAATTAAAATTTTCATATATGAGTTCATATATTATAATACATTTCATTTATTAGTCCATATATCAATTCATATATAATGGTTTTGCCATCTATAATCCCATACATTTCCATACATGAATTCATACATATTCATATATATTTATATACATTCGTATATTAAAAATATATGAACCATATATAATTTTTTTAGCTGGAGTGATAAAAAATTTCAAGTTAAGTACCACTATGCAGTAGAGCCTAGCATGAAGTTCTAGGGATGCCTGCATCATCAACTTTATCTTATATTTTCCTTATATTTCTTATTTTCTGTGCATATATATATATTTTTATTTAAAAAATAATACCGATGTATATGTATTTGATATTCAGGGCCAACTCTATTTAAATATCAATGCATATTTAAATGTCTATTTTCATTAATTTTTGTATGGAAAATGACTTTTAAATATGAATTAATATTTAAATAAATTGGTGAAATAAATTCTCAGTCGTTATTGTATTATGAATTGATTAGGAAAATTGCTCAAAAACTTAAGGCCATAAAATTTTGTAAAGAAAAAATATATATTGAAAATGCCTTTAGTAGATACACTGCAAGCTTATGCTTGTATAAATGCCACTATTGTTGCTTTAATTGTTGCTAAAATTAAACATTCAGTTGAGGAAACTTAATAACAAAAATGATACCAAACATTCAATTTTTTAATATATTTTTTATAATATCACAAGAGTATTAATTAAAACCATATTTTTAATTAAAACAGTACTGCTGTCATTTTTTCTCTATTTTGTTTTTTATTTATTTATTTCTGTTATTCGTTATTAATTTGCAATATTCTGCTTATTACACTGTGCGACAGCGAAAGAGAGTTTTTAGGAAGATGAATGGGCCCGTTTAAGTAGATAATTTTTTCATTTCTAAAAATTCTACAAACCATAATTTAATTTGGGTAATATGTTCCTGAAGATATGTGAGGGTTTTTGTGCATACTAAGGCAGGCTGTATCATCGGCAAATGAAAATAAGTGGATATTACTGCTCACAGACATATCACAAGTATATATCAAACTAGCTGAGCCCGGGAAATGCTGTATTACCCTCAATTATGTTATATTTTTTTAACTACAAATTACTTCACACCGTGGTCACTTGTTTGGTACGAAACAAAACAAAAAGTTTCCGGGCATTGACCCGAACCTGTGTTAAAAAATTCGGCCCCACAGCTATTATAGTTCCAGAGATCATGCGTTACGAACAAACACACACTACGATTTTATATATTATTATTAAAATCACTATTTCTGAAAGTGGCGTAGCATTTACCGGGGTAGAATATATATAAAAGCACGCGCCGGTCTTTTACAAATATTTTGTGGGGTGGAAGGCGAAAATCTGTTGGGGCATTGAAGAGTTCACCCCTAACAAATAAACGTGTTTTTGATTTTTATATATATTAAGATAAAAAACTGGCCGCAGTATACTCCTCTGTGGCACATTTGAAGAGATCGATTTGGGCACATTCATGAAGTCACCTTCTACAACAGTAAACTTACAGGCAACGATGTAGCTTTCGCAAGGCTTTTAAATTTTTATTGGTGGATATGCCTTTCAATTTTAAAATAAAACCATCATGCCATACTTTATCATATGTCTGAGAAACATCTATGAAGAGGACAAAGCAATACTTCTTTTCTTCAAATATCCTTCTTATAACTTAAAACAATCTATGAGTTTGTTGAAGGGTGTTATTCTGACTTCTGAAACCAAATTGTTGGACCTGTAGGTACCCATTATCAGGACAATATTTTCAACAGAAGCTTTGATATTGTTGATAGTAAGCTTATTGGTATATATATTAGAGGCCTGCATAAACAGTCTTGAAATGCAAATAGTCTTCTTTTTTAAATGTATTCTGGTAGCATGTATTAAATTAAATCAATAATAAATGCTGTCGTTTAATAAGCGCAGCACTATGGATGTATTGATGTTCATATATATGAGTGTTTTAAGCAATATCGCAAAGACTTTTTGTTCGTAACAAAAAATCAAAACAAGTAGTGTTGATGCGTGTATGCCTGTTATTTTCCATATTGTGCGTTTGAGTTTTTGTGTTATATATAGATGGTAAACTATTATGTGTTTATTTGTGGTTCTTTAAAGCAAGCGCACACAACTGGTGTTAATGCATGTGTTCGTTTGGATTTGCACAGAAAAATAAAATATCATATACCCAACTTGTGTGCGTATTTACATGCATCAGGTTTGTACACGCGTCCATGCGTACGAAGAATCAAGCATCACAAATTTTTCCGTCACTGAAACAAATGTGTCGCCAACAGTGTTGTTTAGCGTTTATTTTAGAAAACTTCGCTAAAAAGTTCTTGTAAGTGGTATTTTGCAGGGGTATATTCTATATGACTTAGCCTTGGTAAGATCTTTGCCCGGTTTTGGAAGTATTTTGATATTGGCCGGCTTCTTGAGCATCTTTCTACTAATTCGTAAGTTTTTAATAACATATACATATATAATTTTTCTTAATATATATATAAACCACACTACACATTTTACATACTGAAAAATTAAAATGGCTATACAACGAACATTTTTCATATAAAAAGATTAAGCGGGCTAATCATAGTACATATTTCAAAAAGAAAAATTAAATAGGCTACACATTGTACATTTTTGTACTAAAAAAATAAATGGGCTATCATCGTATAATTCTCATACGAAAAAATTAAATAGCCTTTACATCGTTAAGCTTTCACACAAAAAAGAAAATAAAAGACTATTCATCCAGCATTTTTCACATTGAAAAATTAAATGGGTTATACATATATCGTTCATACCAAAAATTAAATGCGCGATATATATATATCACCCATTTTTAATATAAAAAAATTAAACATTCTATACATCTTCAATTTTTGATAAATACGGTAAGTACGGATTTACTTAAATCAAGTACAGAAGGCTTGATTCAAGTACGGATAATTCAAGTGCTAAATACTTAATTTTATCCATATCTAATCCTGAATCCGTACTTGAAATAAACTCAAAACAGGATTGATTTCAGAAAACCTGAGATTGAATCATATTCAAAATGCGCTTGATTCAAGAATTTCCTAGTGTATGTAATCGCGAATCCGTACGTGGGGGGTTTTTAAAATTTTTAATTTTTGTTATTATTGTTCTTTTCATATGTGTATAAAGTAAGTACACAGCCGTACTTTAAATAAGTTTTTTTTACTCAATTTAAGAACTTTTTACTTGATTCACACACATTAAGCACTTCATACTCAATTTAAGAAACTCCAGGATTGGTTTTCCAAAGTAATCCCGTTTTTTTTTTATTTTAAGTAAATGTTAGTGCTATTCGTACTATAGCATTGCACAGATATATCTGTTTGCACTAGGTTTTGCGTGTTTTTGGTTCTGGTATGAACAAATATGTTATTTAGCGTTTTCTGTTACTAGTTGTAAATGTTGATTTTTAAAGCAATTATTGTATGGTTGGGCAATGAGCAAATGAGAACAACACATTTATTTTTTTTTGTTTTTTTTTTTTAAACAAATAAGATACATAAAACTGCTTTTACCGTAAGTGCCTTATGTTGTGTTGAGAAAAAAATACATGGCTGATGATGAATGAATAAAAGCAAAATTTCACATACATATGTAAGTAGATGATACATGTACATGAAACACATGAGCTGCAAATACAAAAAAATGGCACACGACATGCAAGTGTAAATACTCTCAGAGCAAAATTGTCTCACTCTCTCTATACTTAGGTGCGCCACAAAATAACATAACGAACATGCACACATACATCTGTCCATCATGTACTTGTTGCAACAATGGCTTTTTTCATATAATTGTATTACAATATGTATTTTTAAGCAAAAACAGATCAAACAGTTGCTCAGCTGCAATACAATAAGCAATTGTTATTTGGTTTTAATTGTATTGTAATTTGGAAAAGCACGCAAACACAATAACTCTTATACTAGTTCTGTCGCTCACACTACAATTTCATGGTACATACCATGGTATATTTGTTTTGGCTATACAAACGAGTATACAAATGCAACCCTTTAATTCGTACTCAAATTTTTAAGTACGATTCGTACTAAAAGTAAGTAGAAAAAACTTGAATTTAGGACGGTTTTTTTCTTTCTGTGTATGTATAGCCCATGAATTATTCTTTATTTTTTATGGTTTTTTTGAAAAATCTGCTTTTAAATAAATTATTCCTTCAATTTAGGATTCAACAAAAAATGCTAAAGTTCATATTGTGTGAATGTTTTCGGTTCTTTACTTACCTATTTATCTCCATACGTATGCATGTGCGGAGGCGGCCAGGTGTACACAATGAAAAATATTAAACAATGTGGAAAAAGAAATGTAGCAAGCATTTTCTATGATTACATGCACATACACGCCCAATAATTTTCCAAATATTAAACTCGTGAGACGGGTAATGGTAAAATAAATTTTTAACTTGATAATAAAATTAAAACAAAATCTCAAAGGGACAGTTGTGGCACTTGCAGTTAGCAGTGGGCTTAGCACGCAACTACAAGTTCTACCATAAAATTTTAGCAAAAATGGCTATTCATTATAATGAAAATTAAAAAAAAGGTTAAATAATATACATATAAATATAATACATACAGGCGTACATACATATTTTTACATAATTAAAAAAAACAACACAAAAGATTATTTTTTTTTTATACTCAAACTTAATCTCCTGTAGACGGAAAACCTTGCTTTACAGTTTTTTTTTAACAAAAACCTATTCATAATACATTCATTTTGTCTATTTTTTCATACAACTATTTTTTGCCACACATTCTTTTGTATAATTATTAAGAAAATAATAAAACATATGGAACGAGTTTAAAGAGAACGAATTTTTTATTTGCCTATATAAGAAAATTTTTCAATACATACTAAACATCTGCATGAATCTACTTGTAGAGCATTTCGAATTATTCCTTTTATTAGCGATTGATTCTTAAATGATTTACGAGGAAGTCGAATAAAAAACTGATTTATGACACATTTGCCAGTCATAAAATATTCCTGGGTTGGAGGTCTATTCTCGCCTCATTGTAATTATTTCTTAAGTATAATCAGGCTTGTTTTTGTTGTCTGACTTAGGATTGTTTTGCATACTCACTCCTTATTGGTTGAAGAGTCGGTCGCACATGCACCATACGATTTCACTCAACCTGCAATCATTTTTGAACAGACAATTCCATTACAATTTGATATTGAGAAATGAAAAAAAGATTTTAACATAATTGGTACTTTAGTTATAGACTGCAAGTACTCTGGAAGAAGATTTCAAAAGAGCTTATTCCTTTTCGGATGTTACATTCAAACTGCAGCTTCTGAAGGATACTCCTTTATATAAAATTTACCTTGGCAATTAACTAACACATGCTAGCCATAAAATTTTACTATAAAAAATTAATGAATAACTATTACGCATTTGCTTAGAGCAGTAATGACAGAAAAATAATGAAACATTTAGTCAATTCAATACGCATGTTGTATCATTTAAAGGTGTATATGAAAATATAATTTTCATAAAAAATCTGTCATAACAAAAGGTTTTATAAATAATTTGTTTTTGCCTAGAAACAGTATAATAGAATTGTTTACCAAATACAATTTTAGGAAATACAACAAAGCTTGTGAAATTAGCAATTGTGTTTGTATGAGTTGAACTAACAATTAAAAATCAATAACTTAAAAATTATAGTATAGTTTTTCTCTTTGGATGTACATACGCAGTTATGGTTCAGTTCATATGAGAGATAAGCAATAACTCACTACTGTTAAGTAATCACAGTGATTAAAACATCACTATTCACTACTGCTACTAAGTTTATAAAGTAACAGCTACATATATAGTCCTTTCATATATACAATGAATACTATTGTATATTTACTTTCCAATATAAAAAAACAATATGTTACAGGTAAAGTACTCAAAATAAAGAAAGCGGTCTAAAACAATACAAAAGTTATGACAATGACCTTTATATACTTGATGATTTCATCAAATACTCGTAATAAAGGAACTCTAAACGAAATGGAAAGAAAACTTGCAAAAAATTTTTGAAATGAAAGATATAAGTATTTTAAAGTACTATATTGGAATTGAATTTGTATAAAATACTGAAAAAAAAATTAATTAAAATGCATCAACGCAACTATTTAAGCGATATAATTAGAAAATAAAAGATACAAGAAGGAAAAGCAGTGACGACTGGATTAAAGTCAAAAGTATCAAGAGAACTGTGACCCCAAAATATCAGAAAAAAGAGTCCAGCATGAAGGAAATTCTATGCTGAAACCCAATTGTTTCACTAATGTACCTCGTACTTTGTGCCAGAATAGATATATCACATGGCATCAGTGCACTAAGTCAGTCGAAATAAAAGTTTTGGAAAACAACATCAGATTGCAGATAAGAGGGTTTTAATATATTTAAAAGACACTGCAAGAAAAAGTATAATTTTTCGAAAGGTTGGAAATAATCTTACTGGCTATGCTGATGCTGATTGTGGTCTCAGCATTGATGACCGAAAGTCTCATATATTTTATTTTTGACAACACAGTTGTAAGTTGGGAATCACGGACACAATAAGCCGTAGCATTATTAATCACAGAAGCTCAGGATATAGCAATATCATATGTAGCCCAGGAAGTGATTCATTTGAAAACTTTCTTAAGGTTTTAAGTATTGAAACAACGATCGACATTTTTAATAATAACCAGGGTGTTGGTGAACTGAGTAAAAATCCAGTATTTCACAACAGAACCAAAAGGTGAAACATTTCATTCGACAACTAGTTAAAAAAGATGAAATTGTGAATGAATACCTAACAGCAGACAAAATGTGATATAGTTATAAAAATTCTAACAATCTTAAAGCATTTTGAATAAATTAAGGAATTAGGCATGAATTAAAAAAAAAAACTAATTGAACATAAAATTTGAGGGAACACACACAGTGTGTTGAGTTCATATAACGAGCGGTTAAAAGTAAGAGGAGTAATTGGTAAATTATCATACCTAACATTTGGACATTTAAATTTCAAGGATTCGTGTCCTTCCCATATAACCTGAAATAAAAAATTATCATAACCGACATAAAAATAATTGTAACTCAATGATATTTTGCACAGACATTAATTTTAAAATATTTAATGCTTCATAGAAATTTCTTTCATTTTAGAGGAAGGATACGCATGCCTTAAATATGTCCTTTTTCAAAAAAATAATAAAGAGGAAAAAAAATTTTAATTCACTTATAATGAGTTAAATGTAAATCATAACTCACAGCTTGGCCATTTAAACTTCAAGGACTTGTGTCCTTCCCACATATCCTGCTACTAAATAATATACTAAAAATATCCAAATTATAACTTAAAATAATTGTGTGTAATAAATACTAAATGCCCTTACTTTATAACAAAATTTTGGCTGCCAAGCTCGAAGATGTCCTTTTTAATATAGTTCATTTGCCGCAAAATCGATTTTATACATAGATTTTCCCAGGTTTTTAACAATATTCTTTACATGTTAATGCATGCAAAGTTAATCTTGTGCTTGAAAGGGTGTAGAGTTAGTGGACAATATCGAGGTAATTCCTAGATTTAAGGTTTTCTTAATTAAAACTATACTGGATATTGTAAAAATATATTCGTTTAGTCCTTAAAATTAAACAATACTCTTATTACATAAATCTACACAGAAAATGCAATTATACGATACAATATTTACGATATTGTTTATTTAAAAACATTTAATGCTAGGAACACAATTGGGACGAACGACAAATTTTGTCCACATCGACAAATTCGTCGATAAGAATTCGCTGCGTAAATTCGTCGTGTGAAGCACAATTATGACTTATTTACTCAGCGAATTCAGCTCTTATAATCAGGGATGATAAAGTTGGTACAATTGTACTTTTTTTGGTACTATTCAAACCCTAAAAGTACGTTGGTACCCCCGTGACTCATTTGGTACTATTTGAAAAATTTGCGAGAGACTATGGCTGAGTTTACATCTGGCATTTCTTGCGTGTCATTTGCCCAAAAAGCGTAACCAACTAATTACTAAGGAAAAACTTTTTGATTCAGACATTTATTTATTGATTTAAACAGTTTCCAATCATGTTGGAGTCTATAAAATTGTCTATTAGTTATGTATGAAACTGTTTAACTTAATAAATACGTGTCTGAGTCAAACACTTTTTCATTAGTAATTAGTGGTTCCGTTTTTTTCACGCTTGTGCGGCACATGGCACACATATAGAAACCCGGCCTATCCCTTGTTTTATTTTCACAAAAATAATTAATCGCGATCATTTAAAGTATAATCAATTTGAGAGAAAAGTGGCGAATTTGTTTTCTTGTTGAGAGCGAATACCTTTTTAGATGTGCATTACACTTGATTGGTTTGTTATAGACAACTACATCTAACTTCACCGGTGTTTCGTTTTCAAAATGATAGCGCCGTCTTCATTTATTTTATCTATTGTATTGATATAAAATTTGTAAGAAATCAAAAACTTGCTACATTATTATCATATCAATCCTTTAAGTGATGAAATTAAATGAAGCTCGGTATCCTACATACATATGTAAACGATTAAAGTTTACTTTGAAATTAAAAACTTTATATATCTTGAAATGAAATTACTCCCGAATATGTTAGTACAGGGTGGGCCAAAAGAAACCAAGGGGTGTAAAAGTTTAATAACTTTTTTGTTTATTAACTTTTTTTATTTTTTCTTTCAGATTATATAATATACAAAATGAAAATTATTTTACACTAAGTATAAAAAATGATGTCTCTTAAATGACCACCGTTTTCAGCTTCGCACTGATGGGCTCTTTTTAGAGCATTTTCCATAACATCTTTCAAAACTTGTGGCTGTAGCGTTCGAATTTCTGCAACAATGTTTGCCTTGAGTTCAAGGATTGTCTCTGGCTTGTTCACATATACTCGCTCCTTCAAAAAACCCCAAAGAAAATAGTCGGGTGCTGTCAAATCTGGCGATCGCGCTGGCCAACTAATTTCCGAATTTCGAGAAATTATTCGCTCTCCAAAAATTTGACTTAAAAGTGCCATTGTGTCTCGGGCAGTATGGGCAGTGGCTCCGTCCTGCTGAAACCACATACCAGGTCTGTTTTCAAGAGCAGGACGTAAAATACTTTCTATCATAAACCAATACCGCTCTCCATTTACGGTTACAGCACTTCCATCTTCATTCTCGAAGAAGTAGGTGAATGGCTCTTGGATTTTGAGAACCCCAGAACCTACAGTTCTGCTTATTAACAAAGCCATTCAAATGAAAATGAGCTTAAAATAATTGATCTCTGGTTTAAATAATAAAATTCTATTGTTCTGGTTCTCTGTTCAGTTGTGAACCTCTCCATTATAAATTCTCCAAGTGTTGTCTATATAATCCGAAAGAAAAAATAAAAAAAAATTAATAAACAAAAAAGTTATTAAACTTTTACACCCCTTGGTTTCTTTTGGCACACCCTGTAGTATAGTATCTCTCTTATTAAAAAATATTCCTAAAAGAAAATGGAAATTATAATACAATAAATAAGAGTTTCGAGCTTTAAAAAATTAATTGGATGAGCTAATGAGCTTTCAAAATTTATCAGGAGAATATTGTCAATTCTTCACTCATCAGCGAATGTTGAAAAAACCAAATGAAGACTTGAAAGTTTTATTTATTGGGAGGCTGTAACTCATATTTTTTTACGAAACTCAGTTTTTCAGTGATTCCAATATATTTAAAATAGTTTGAAAAGTAACGCTTTTACAATCAGTTGTACAAAAATATTACAGAAAGAATATTACAGTTTCTATTGTTTTTACCTTCTCCTGTAAAATAGCAATTATTTGAGTTAGGACCTTTTTACTTGAGACCAACGATATGTATTCACTGCCTGTTTCATTCGTTAATTTTAATAAAATTTCAGTTAATGATGCAGATTAATTCTCATATAGTTCTTTTTTTGAAACAAACACAAAATTTTCATTTTTCATTCAGACGTGTGTAAATTGAAAACTAGAAATTTGTGTTATGAGTTATGACGTTTAGTAAATGAGCGACATGTTCCAAAGATATAATAAAAAAAGTTAAAAATACAAAAAATACCGATTTTAGTACTATTGGGTTCGAAAAAGTACATTTTTAAAACCTAATTGGTACGAAATTGGTTTTCTCATTTATCATTCCTGCTTATAATTGATAAAGTTCATTATTGTCAGTGTGACCATATTAGCGTATTTTGGGGTAAATTTAGCTCATTTTTTCTGGATTTGTCTTTACAACTTTTATTTATCTCCTAGCTTACTTTTTAGCTTTTTTTAAACTAATTTAGCTTTTTAGCCTTTTTCAATCCAAATTGCGTATTCTCTAAAAATGTATTAAAGACATGAGTGATTTAGCTTAATTTTATTTTAAATTCTGATAACACTGCTTATAGCGTGTATGTTTTTTCGTCGTTCGTTTGCGTACAAAATAGAAATAAATCTATCTCGTCGTTACGCGCGACGAGTTTCTTTCTACGGCGGTGCTGTGTTCATTTTCATATGAACAAATGTGTTTTATTTTTTATGACGAAAGTTCGCACAGAAAAATTCATAGTTCGTCCCAATTGTGTTCCTAGCATAACTCTATTCGATTCATATTTTCTGTTGCTTCGCTGATCAGCATTTTGGTTTAATTCCTGCTAAATTCTATAAAATAAGATTTCCTAAAATCTATTGCCGCTATGCTTGAAGTGACTTCTGAGTGTAACTTATAATTTACTGGGAGTTTTATCCTTATCTCTGTTGTTGGCCTCTCCAAAAATGTAGATTTCATAGAAGAGGCAGAAGTTTTTAGCATTCTTTGGTTTAAGTTGCAACAAAAAATTGTGAGTCTAGGTCATTTTTATTGCGGAAGTTAAAATGGTTAAAATGGTTCATGGTTAAAAAAAAATAAATTGCTTTCATTTGTTGCAACTTTCCTTTGTTTTTAAGGTAATTTGCATATTTTCTTAGTAAATATTTTTCAACTACTGTATTATTTATAAATGATTAACAGACATAATAAAGGAAAGATGGTTCTTTTATAATAAACGCCCATTTAATTCGTTGTTTTTTAACACAAGATAGATATAGTCACCATGAATGCTAGAAGTAAAGTTATGCAGTAGTTGATATCAAATTAGTTAAAAGCAATAATTCACTACCAAAGTATATATTACAGGAATATACATACATATGTTTAATTATTTAAAGCAAACTTTTACTATTTCTTTTGATTACTTTTTTTTCTAGCAAACTATTCATTCTTTCATAATATTATTTCACATTGTGTAATAAATCCCGTTTGCAAAAAGAAAAATGTTTAGCAAAAATTCACAAACATATTTGGTTTTTGCTTCACTGCACTTGACAGTTGTTTTGCCGTAAAGTTTATTTTTGTATAAAATTCTTTCTTCTTTCTAATATTCGTTACACCACAGCACGTTCTTTTTACTATTTTAATCTAACAAAAATAGAGGAAAATTTTTATTCGTACATTTTCAATTTATTTATTTTGGTCTGCTAAGAGCACTAATTTTTTTTTTTTTTTTTTGTTTTTATAAAAGTCTTCTCTTGAAAAACTGAATGACTATTTGACAGCAAAACCAAAACGCAGTTGAAATAAATAAAAAAAAAGTTGCTCTTGAGGAACAAACTTAATGGAGCTTTTTTACTTTATAGCAACTCATATTAAAAACTCTCTAGAAATTTTAATAAAATTCATGTTTCTGGTCGTGTACTGCATGCACTCTATGACGCAATATATGTATGTTAGAGCTCTCATTACTTAAAATTAATGAGCATATTTTTAAACTTCTGGTAGTGGATTAGCGACAGTATAATTATATGTATATATTTAAGAAACTTAAAAAAACAATGCCTCCCAAGCAATTCACAAAAAAATAATATTTAAACTCAATCCCAAACAAGTGCTTTAAAAATTTAATCCTTGCCAGTACGTGCAACAGAAATTTTTTTTCTTCACCATTGTAGTCATTTGTAAATATTGCTGTTAGACATTGTGTGCGTTGTTGATCTTATTTAAGGTGGAAATTTAAATTAAGACAAAGTACTATTCACACAATGCATATGTTTGCTTTTAAGCCAAGTAACTGAAAGCACAAATAGACACAGTCTACATGGATAAATTTTACCTGAATAAGTGAGATAACCAAAGACCATACATATTCTTTACTATATACATAAAAAAAGCTAGCAAAACAGACGTTTAATTAAATTTTTTATATTTAATTATAACTGTTCTAAAGTGAGCAGTCTACTGCCTGCATTTCACTTATCTATGCAGCACAACACAACAAGCAATTGTTGTTGCTGTTGTTATTTTTTGCCTTGTTTTCCAAACAGTAGTTGTTGCTGCTACCACTGGGGCTGCACTTACTCTATATGAATTTGATTTTTTGTGAAATACGAGTATAATAAAATTACTGCCCACATAACAAACGCCAAACAAAACAGAGTGAAAAATATTGCCGCAAACAAAAAGACCAACTCAATTTAATTAATGTTTTTTTTCGAACTTCATTTGTTTCTATATTTATGATTTTAATAGGCTAAAGTTCGTATCGCTTTTTAAGCCAAATTACATGAAACAGATGTGCAATAGCTTTCCGTGAGCACCTGCCATTACGGCCTTATCTCACGGGTGCCAAAGCACCGGGTGCAGGTAAGACGCCAGACCATCGCCCCATGCACCCTTCTAGTTAACAGACTATCTTGAAATTATATATAACACCCTTACGATTACAAATTTATATAACGCATAGCATATTTCTGTGTTAGGTATTGTGCCAAACAAGAACTTGGTCAAAATTTATATCTCACTACATTTAATGGCCGAATTTTGGATAGGAACTTGGCCTTTTTCACATTTATGTTTTTGTGAGGATATGTATTTATTAAAGACATATTAATCATACGTCAATTTAAAATATATATGCAAAGGAACAATACTCGTGCAAGCCCAATTCATAATCATGTGAACTAAGGGAAAAAAGTTTATGCAAGCGTAAAAATATCCCATTAATTGTGAACATCTTTTTCGATTTAGCTTGCAAAATATAAAATCTTTAATTTAATTTATGGAAAATAGACTCATTCCAACTTAATCCATTTTTTTTATTTGGCCTCTCCCTTTTTATTCATATTTTAACTATTTAATATAATGGTTTTTGCAACTTTTCTTTCACCTATTATGATTATATAAATGTGTTTTTGAAGTTGTTTTAGTCTAATTAAATTGATATGCTGCATATGATTGCGTACGGACTTAACATATCTGAGGTGCAAAAGATTATATTATATGGCCTGTAAGCTTTGTTTTTCTTTTTAAGTAAACATCCATGTGGTGACGTAATAAATAATAATAATAATAAATAGTAATATATTGTAAACTAAAATCCATGTTTCCCGTCAAGAAGTGAGTAAGTACACCTAATTTTTTAATATTATTAGATATTTTTATACAATATAAATATCTAATAATATGCCTTATATATTTCAACAATGTAATTATAATAAGTAAGAGTGCTATATTCGCCTGTGCTGAATCTTATATACCCTTTACCAAAGTGCTTTTATGTACATACATAAAGTATAAACAAAAAGAAATAAATAATTTGACCTGGTTACTTTTATGTACAAAAAAATTAATTTTAAAACCCTAAAATCATTTTTTTAAATTTTTCTGATTCCTTATACCAATCTAGTAGTTCTTAAAAAAATACAGAAAGTGTGTTAAGTGAAAAATAAAAAATAAAACTCAAAAAAATGTTTTGTTTATTTACTTTAATATCCAGAAAAAGTTCAAAGTTTACAGCTCTGGAGCTGACGTTTTTAATTTTATAATTTTCTACACAAAAGTGTTATTCCCAAAAAGGAAAAGATAAACATCAATTAGACTTGGTTACTTTTATATATCACAAAAAGTGCAAGTTTTCCAACCCTGGAATCATCCTTTTTGATTTTTCTGACTTCTTTCTTTTTTTAATTGTTTTTTTTTTTGTATTATTTGAAATAGATGAAAATTAGTTTTCGGTAGTTAATTTTTTATATCACAAAGAGTGTAAGTTTCCCAACCCTGGAATCCTCCTTTTTGATTTTTCTGATTTCCTATAAAAATCTTTTTTTTTAAGAATGTAAGATGTGTTTAATTTATAGTAAAAAATGAAAAATTTGTTTTAGTAAGTTACTTTGGTATAAAAAATAAGGATTTCCAACCCTGGAAAGGTCGATTTAATTTTTTTTAATTTGAAATACCAAATTTATTCGTACTGAAGTATAAAATAAGTCTGTTTTATAAAAAAATAAAAATAAGTTTTCGGTAGCTAATTTTTTATATCACAAAAAGTGTGGGTTTTCCAACCCGGAAATCATACTTTCTGATTTTTCTGATTTCTTATACTAATCTCTTTCTTTTAAGAATATAAGATATCTTTAATTTACAGAGAAAAAAGAAAAATTTGCTTTAGTAAGTTAATTTTGTAAAAAAAAGTAAAGTTTTCCATCCCTGAAAACATGTTTTAAACTTTTTTAAATTGAAATACCAATTTAATTCGTATTATAACATAAAATAAGTTTATTTATTAAAAAAAAATTTAAATTAATTTTCGGTAGTTAGGTTTTTATATCACAAAAAGAGTAAATTTCCCAACCCTGGAATCATCGTTTTTAATTTTTCTGATTTCTTATACCAATCTCTTTCTCTCAAGAATATAAGATATGTTTAATTTATAAAAAAAAGGAAAAATTTATTTTAGTAAATTACTTTTTTATAGAAAAGTTACAGTGTTCCAACCCTGGAAACATCTTTTTAATTTTTTGAAGTTTAGTTTTTAATTTGAAATACCATTTTTATTCGTACTGAAGCATAAAATATAAATATAGTTTATTTAATAAAAAAAATTAATTTTCGGTAGTTAATTTTTTATATTACAAAAAGTTTCAGTTTCCCAACCCTAGAATCATACTTTTTGATTTTTCTGATTTCTTTCACCAATCTTTTTCTTTTAAGAATATAAGATATGTTTAATTTGTAAAGAAAATGAAAAATTTGTTTTAGTAAATTGCTTTTGTATAAGAAAAAAAGTCAAAGCTTTCCAACCCTGGGAACGTCTTTTTAAATTTTTTATTTTTTTTTTTTTATTTGAAATACCAATTTTATTCGTGGTGAAGTATAAAATAAGTTTATTTAATAAAAATGAATAAAAAATTAGTTTACGGTAGTTAATTTTAAACTTCACAAAAATTTTAGGTTTTCCTACCCTGGAATCGTGCTTTTTGTTTTTCTAATTTCTTACATCAATCTCCTTCTTTTAAGAACATTACATATGTTTAGTTTATAGAAAAAAAGGCAAAATTTGTTTTAGTAAGTTACTTTTGCATAACAAAAAAAGTTAAGGTTTTCCAACCCTGGAATCATCTTTTTAATTTTTTTAATTTTTGTTTTAATTTTCTTAGTTAGAAATACCAATTTTATTTTTACTGAAGTATAAAATAAATTTGTTTAATAAAAAATTATTAAAAACTAGTTTTCGGTAGTTATTTTGTATAGAAAAATGAAATTTAAGTCTCCCAGCTCTGAAACCGTCCGCTCGATTTCTGATTTTCAATACCAATCTTATTTAGACAATTTCTGATCCACCAATCCAAGAACGAAGTCTCTAGCTTTTCTGGGAGCTTCGGAAAACCGATTTCACGTACAGACAGACGGACAGACGGACATCGCTTATTCGTCTTCCCTATGCATAAGGATCCAGAATATATATACTTTATGACTCGCTTATTAATATTCTATAAATTACAAACGGAATGACAAACCTATGTATACCCCTTTACCATTTTTTGGTAAAGGGTATAGAAATTGATTTTTAGTTAGTAATGAAGAATTAAAACTTATATTGTCATTGTGCATAAATTTCACAAAAATACCTGAGGTACTCAAGTCTTGAGAGAAAAAAACAAAAATTTCTCTTCCCACTAAGTTGTGTGTATATGGAAAAACTAAAGCTCGCTTTCGGTAAAACTAACATTTTTAAGTTATGCCGTTTTTTAACTAAATAAGCTAGTATGACAAATAATTCTGTAATAGCATTTTTACTTTCTCCTTTGCTCTTGTATTATCATTTCTTTTAACAGAATTTTCACATTGTTGACATTTTTGCATCTTTAAGTAGATAATATGCATCAACATAAGTAAACAATTTCTTAGTAAGAAATTTTATAAGAACTGCATTTTTTAATGTTATCTTAATGTTTCTTTAAAATATTTACAGTGCTTCTGTTCTCAATGGTTCTTGTAAACGATGTAACGCAAATCATTTTTGGGTCTGCTTTCGAAGAATGCAGAGAGACAGAGATAGATAGTAAGAGAAGTTAGTCGAAAATTTAAATATTGATTTTATAGAGTCAGCAAAAAAAGTAAAAGTAATTATTTAGAAAATTGTTATACAAAGTGCAAAAACATAATATTCACTTAGGGCGGCTTTTTGAGTTCAAGATTAGAGATTAAATTAACCTTAATCTTCATTTGTGATTTTTCGGTAGTCGATTATATGGTTTACTTGCTAGTTTAAGCGGGCAATCGTGCTGGTTTAATCATACATTAACATACACTTGTGAAACTTATAACTTTTTGTAAAAATTATATTATAAAATAATTTAAAAACACATAAATAAATATATATATATTATATTATTTATCTATTTCCTTTAACACGCGCAATATTTTACTTGTAAATAATAAAACATGGCAGTTTCTTCTTCTTTCCACAAAAAATCAAAGTATGTTGATAACATGTATGACTTTTACACAGAAAATGTTGCCACTATTTTGTTCCTCAGTATGGTAATACTACAAATAATAAGAAGTTTAAACTACCACTCAAAAATATCAAACTAATTAATTTGAGATTGAGTTAATTTTCAGATTAGCTAATTATAGAAATAAACTAATCTTAATCTCGTACCCAAAAAGTCGCCCTTAAAGTTTAGTTTTAAGCCCATGAAGCTTTCAAAACAAATTTCCTAGCATCTAGGTAAACCAGCTTTTTATTATTTTGCTTCTTTTCTTTTTCTTAAAACTTTACAAAATTTTAACAAAAAAATTTTTCTTACAAATGAATTCATTGCTCTGCTCATTTTCAGTCATACTTTTGTTTTTGTTTCAACTTCTGTGTGGAGTCTGTTAATTATCCGGTAATTTACTGCATTACAAAATAAAAGACAGTTGCAGTATTTTAAAGTTATAAAACACAAACTTTTGCCTGCTTTCGTAAGAATATGTTAAAGAAAAATATAAATAAAAAGAAATAATTACAAAAAATGTGCAAGATTCTCAGGAAGTATATTTTTGTTGAGAAAATACACAGAAAAACACATTTTAAAACAAATTTTTTATTAAAACGCTTTAATGCGTTTTATATCTTAAAATTCTATTTTACATGATCTTGACCGAGTTTGATTTCAAATTTTTTAAAGCGCTTAAATTGAAAACATCTGTTGTTAAATAAATGAGTAATATTTTTTATATTTTAAATTTTATATTTAAAATTTTTTCATTCAAAAATATTAACAGGAAAATAAAATTATGGCTGCTGTATTTAAAAATAAAATAAATAAATCTATTTGAACAAACTTTGAATGAAAGTTTTACTATTCTGTTAAAATAATAAAACGCTTAATTATTTTATTGGAAAGCTTTTAATGTGTTGTAATAAAATTAATTTCTTAAGTTATTATATTTTCTATGCAAGTTCGTTAGACTAGCAAAAACGAAATGATATTAATTTTATGCTTGTTAATGTATTTTTATTATTATTTTTATTAATGATATATATTTCTACTTAGTAAAAAGAGACATTCTCTAAAAGTCATGAGAATGTAAAAGTTTCAAAAGGAGTGCAATGTACAGAGTAATTTGACCTGAAATCTTGACAAAAAATAACTTTTTGCACTAACAATAATAATTTTTTTGTTAATGAAGTTCGATTGGAGATATACCAAAGCAAATAATTCTATTTTTGGATTATGTAAAAACAAATATCAGCCGATCTATGGGCAGTCAAATTTGATATTTGCAATGAAAGTGCTCAGTGCAGTACAAACGGTATAATTTTGATATATATTAAAACGTTAACGTTAAAGATTTTTTCAGTTATTTAAAATAATATAGAGCGGAGAGCCAGCCGATAGCAATCAATTTAAAAATTAATATGTTTTGGTGGACATATTTTTTTTTTTTTTTTTTTTTTTTTTTGTTAATAAAACTTGTAATTCTAATTTAACCTGAAATAAATTACTTTTTTCACAAACATACACTTCACATAAGCTTTTAATAATGTTGACCGTGGACTATTTTTCCTCAATAAAAAAAAAGTTAAAAATATAGTTCTGACTTACTTTTTTTGATTTTTCATTTCGGGATTTTCGGTTTTTGATTTATATAATTTACTTTCAGACAACCTCAATTTGAAATATAGTAAACTTTTTAATGTTTGAATTTGTGAAAAAAAAATAATCAGGACACAAAATTAAAATTTTATTATCAGTAAAGTTTATTTACATAATGTTTCAAAACAAGATTTGGCTCTTTTGAAGTAAAATGTTCGTACTTTTTATAAAAATTAATCGTTAACACTTTATGGCGCCATATTGCAGATATACAACAAAACATTAAATTCTCATAATTCTCATGGTACAATATCTAGTTTCAAACTGTAAACTGATTTCTTAATAAAACATTGTATCTGTTACATCACAACAGATTTAAAATGAAACACCACGATTTTATTCAACAAATATTACCGTAGTGCAATTTTTTTGAAACTTTTATTGCCCGCGTTTTAATTCAACAAAGTTTTTTAGAATAATATCAGTAAAGTTATTTAAAGTTATCTATAAAAAACACTAATTATTAACCGAACTGCACCTGGTCAAAAACACTTATGTGGCAACACTCTATTCTTGAATAGTTGTTGTTGTTATTCCAATTTTTTTTTCTTTACATACTCCTACAACTCTAATTTGAGCTGAAAAAAGATCAGCCATTGTAGCAATGGTAAATTAAGAATACAAAATACATATTAGCCCAATTCACAATCTTGTGCAAATGGTCTTGCATTGTAGCATGTGCAAAATAGTATAGTATATTGGTACTCAACACTTAACAATTCTTAGTGATGAGTTTAAATATACCACACCATTTTACACATGGTACGATGCATAATTATTTGCACAAGATTTTGAATTCGGCTATTGATTTTATTTAGTTCTTGTTTCAACTTTGTTATTTGTTGAGCTTTTCATTTGTTTTAATAAAAGTTTCAGATAAAATTCTAGTTGTTCTAGTAAAATTTTTGGCTAAAGTTTCCCTAGTGGAATTAGTAAAATAATACTTTGGAATTATTAGTGCGCTAAAAAGTTAAACTTTAATTGTATCAATTCCCAAAAAAAAAACACTAACAATTATTTTTAGTTTAAAACTTTTATTGCCAAAAGATCTGAACTTATTTCGCCTTAATTCTTTGCCACTTTTTACGACAATAAATGAAGTTGAAGAAAGTCCTAGAATAAAATTTTTTTATTTGTGCTATACGTCCCTAAAATCTATAGAAAAAAAACTATTTACCCGATGTGGCACCATAAAGTGTTAAAATGTTTTCATCGTGCTGAATTTCAAAAATATTTTTTATTTTCAAGATATTTGGTTTTTAACTTTATTTCATATGCTGGCAACCCAAAAAATTTGCACTATTACAAAAATAAAAAAAAAAACAAGGCTGTGCATACTCACGAAAAACTCTTATATTCCAAGCTTTACCCATATCGCTACAAAATTTTACGTGAAATCAATTTTGGCCCAGAAATGGGGTAAAATTACCCAATGTGCAATGAAAGCGATAGTGATAGAGAAGATTATTATTTTCACATATGGTTGTTGTTGCCAGAAGTTTTATTTTACGATTCCGCAGTATCTACTTGGAAGCGATGTTAAGAAAATTGTCTCTTTTGGCATTGTATACCCTGCAGGAAATCTGGTCACATGACCATTCCCCAAGTGATAGGAACCAGTCCGTATTCTAACACTTCCTATGAAGTGCACCAGTCACTTTTACATTGCGGTGGGCTAGGATGGGTTTAATTGTTACTTTGTATACACCTTGTGACCTTGGAGGGAACATTTAACATTATATTTACACAATTTGATAGGTCCTGTATTAAACCACATCACCACATGTTCAGTGCCGTTTACTACAAGACTAGACCAAGTCCCAATTAAATTGGCTCAAGATCAAGACTATACATCACGAAAATGGTGAATATATAACCATTTACACGACATGTCCTTTTCCACCATACACTACTCTATACTTTTGATAACACTAACCTTTTTTCAAGTCATGAAACTAGTACATATGGATCAATTGTTACCAAATTTTCTACAGGGTAATGATATCTTTTTTTGGAAAAATAAATTTCTCGACTCCCTTCTTTTTATGCGAACTTATACATTTAAACATTTTTTTCATTATTTTAATCCTTAATATTACATGGACTTATTAAAAATCGTATAAAATATGTGTTTCCTATTTATTTGCTACTACTATTATATAGAAATGCGCGTATAAAAAATATTTTCATAAAAAATTTATTTTTACTCGTGCTGAAAATTCTAAACACAAATTTAAAAAAAACAGTAAAACCGAATAATAAGTATTTGGCAGGCAAAATATATCATTCAGAAGTTATTACAAATCTTTGCATTTAAACCGAGAAAAGGGATCCAAAACTCAGCAATATGTTGCTGCTCAAATTTTATGTTTACATTTATGTATAAAGATTTATTGCCACAAATTTTAAATCTCATTTATCAAAATTAACATATATTTTAAATTCAAAATCTCACAAACAGTCTGCTCTCCACTTTTTCTTGCAGGACATTAAAATAATATATATGCAATCAGCTGATGCACACAACCGCAAAAGGCTATCCACAAATAGAAGAAGAATAATAAGAAAAACACACCAACACACACGAATATTCTTATAACCAAGCCAATGCAAGTTAAACCCCAAGAGAGTACATACAAGTATAGAAGAAGAAAATTAATTATTTTGAAGGCACAACACTTATAAAAATATTTATAACCGCCATGAAGGCATAGTTTACTAAAATAAAGGCTAAAATATCCTTGAAAAATATAGAAAACAGAAAGCATAAACAAAACCCAAAACCTACAAACAAACTTAAGCAAAAATATTATGAATGAAACTGATTTTTATAGCGCCCAGCTGAATAAATTATGTAAAATATGAACAAATAAACAAATAAAATTTAATAAATTCAACACGCTTCAGTGCAATTCAAAAAATTTTATCTGCAACCACAAAGTTTAGGTTTGAACTTTGAGAAATGAGAAAATAAAAAATTTTTCAACTTTGCCTATTGCTGTCGTTTAAACAGAACTTTTGGTATACAACAAACTAACTCCTACATGTACTCTTATGTGGCACATGCTATAACTGCAGCAGCCTCAACAGCAGCAGCGGCAGCAGCCGAAACTGCCACCTCATCTCATGAACGCCTTAAGTTTGTGTATGACAACTTTCATGCCTCACTGTTGGCTGCCTACGATGAAAGGCAGTCCATCAACAATACATTTATTTTAGCCAACTCTTCACCGGCATCAGCATCCGTATCAGCATCACCAACAAATTCGTACGTCTACTCGTCGTCCAACTCAGCTTCTTCTGCTTTTGCCATTTCATTCGGCTATTTAAATGATTCCTATGCCCCGGACTCTGCAGCGCCGTCCTCATCTTTATCAGCGTCACCATCACCCGCCTCATCATCTACTGGAAATACATCTACACCCTCAGTACCGTTAATAGAATTAGGTGGTGTCAATGTTTCACTGACGTCTTCGGATGATTGGTCACATTTTTATAATCTAGTCTTATCGTGGCAGGGAATTTGTCTAATTGCCGTTTTTTGCGCCTTCATAGTAATCACCATCATTGGTAATACACTGGTTATTTTGGCCGTCATAACCACACGTCGCCTAAAAACTGTTACAAATTGTTTTGTCATGAGTCTGGCAGTGGCTGATTTACTAGTGGGCATATTTGTCATGCCACCTGCTGTAGCTGTGCATTTAATTGGTAAGTTTTCAGCTGGTCTTATATCCTTATTTCTTCCTTTTTCCCACACTTAATGCAATAAAAAGCCTAAAATTTTCTATAATTGCGTAAACATGCACAGCCGTAGCAAAAAAAATTAATATCAACTTCAAGTGTGCTTTAGTAAAAATTTGTATGGAAATTTTTTTAACGTACACTTCAAGCTCAAATCATTATTATTTTTACGGCAATATTTGTTTTTAAGTCAATTAAAATCTGTCATCATTTCAACCTTAAGGGGTCAAGAAGGGGATACCGAATAAATTGTCGAAAAATGTATATACATATGTGCCCTTAATTATGAAAGTGGTCTAAGTCATGTGCATTTTTTGCTTCAAAATATCAAATAAATTTTAAAATATTTTTAATAAATATTTAACAAATGTTAAATAAATTTATATTAATGGAGACTAGTACAACTTTAAATTAAAATGTTGCATAATATAAAAATATATTTTGATTTGTTCAAATGTAATCTGCTAAATATCTCGATCAAAGAAAATTATGACTTGACCACTTTCATAATTAAGAGCACATATATATTTATATGAAATATTTTACCTTTTTGTAATAGCCCAATTCACAATCTTGTGCAAATGGTCGCGCATCGTTGCATGTGCAAATTGGTATAGCATATTGATATTCACCACTTAACAATTCTTAGTGGTGAGTATCAATTTACTGTACCACTTAACACATGCAACGATGCAAGACCATTTGCACAAAATTGTGCATCAGGCTAATATAATTTTGAGACTACTCTCGTCTATTTTATTTTTATATTCTTAGGCAAGTGTTTAGCAAGCAAATGGCGTAGTTTGTATATTAATGTATAACTTGGAAAATAACATAAAATTAAGCGCAAATAAAAATTTTAGTACCCATTGTGATTAAAAGAAAACATCATGTGTAATAAATAATATGTTGGATAATACAAATGAAATCTCTTTATAAGATCTTTAAGCAATTTAGTTTTACATAAAATAAAATCTATTTTTTTTTTACTCGAAAAATTTATAGCGCATAAAAAATCTTTTGTGAAACCTTTCTATTCCTGAATACATCACAAGCATGATTTCTATTTATTACATTCACGTGAAAACATAATTAAATGAGAGAAAAAACTTTATAAAATTCTCGCCTTATCTAACAACAATAAAAACAAAAATGAAATAAGTACCTCAAAATGCTACAACCTAAATCTATTCCCACTTAAGACAACAAATTAAAGGCTGTCTTCAGTTTTAATTAAAATCATGGAAAACCTTTAATATTTTACTTTGTAGGCACAAAAAACATGTTTACTTAAAAACTTGCAAGTAAACAAAATAAAGTTCAAATACGAGCAAGAAATTGATATTAACACTAATTATCTCACATTTCTGGATTTTCTTTTATTTTATTTACCTTAAATACTTAAATAAATTGCTACGTTATACTTTTATCTTTCATAGCAAGCATATAATTGTTTGTTTAAGAAAATCAAGATTACATTTTAGAAAAAACAAATTTAAGGTCCTTTGCAGGACACGCAAGCTAAAATTGTGTACCCTTGGTATTGGCTTAAGTATTGAAATAATTGTGACTGCTTTTAAGAACATTGAGTTGCATGTTTAAATTGCTTTCCTAAAACAAGTTCAAGTTACAATTTCAAGAAACTTATAATTTCTACAATTTCAGGTCCTCGTAATAGAGCAATATATCAATAAATCAACATAAGAAGGTTAAATTGAAAAATCTACAATATTTCATGTTAAAAACAAATTTAATAATTTCAATAGCTACAATATTTGGAAATCACGTCACCAAACTTAAATGAAAATGTAAAACAATAAGTTAGTTCTCATATATTTGTCATATTTAAAGTGATGGATAGCATTCCGATCAATTAATAATTTAAATATATATTGTTAAATGTTTACCCTTAAAAAATATTTTAATGTGGATTCGTAGACTTGCAACAAGATAAATAAATTCAGTAAAGTGCGACTATGACTCGCGCACATAGGGTTCCGTACGAACACTAGATATGTAATTTAATACAAACTTCATCCTATATAATATATAGTTTTGGAATTTTTTTCGCATTTGGGGTCTTTTCGGTTTTTTTGTTTTGTCGTTTTTTGCGTTTTTTTTCGATTTTGGCGATTTTTTTAAGTTTTGGCTCTTTTTTAGTTTAGACACTTTATTTTCTTGTTTTGGCGATTTTTTCGGTTTTTTGGCGTTTTTTCATTTTGGCGTTTTTGTTTAATTTTGGCGATTTTTTTTAATTTTTGCGATTTTTTGTTTATTTAAATTTTTTTTTTTTAGTTTTGGCGACATTTTCGCGTTTTGGCGATTTTTTTAAATTTTTTGCGTTTTTTTTTTCATTTTGTTGTTTTTTTTCATTTTGGCGATTTTTTCGAATTTGGCGATTTATTTTAGTGTTAGAATATTTTTTTTTTAATTTTGGCGATTTTTTTCGTTTTGGCGATTTTTTTTAATTTTTGGCGATTTTTTTTTTTGGTTTGGCGATTTTATAATTTTTGGTTTTTTTAGTTTTACGGTTTTTGAAAATTTCAAGTGTTTGCCTCTTACGGTTTCCAAGATATAGCAAATTGTCAAAATTACATAGTGAAAATTGCATGAATGGATCACCCTTTAATTTAAATTTTTTTAAATTTTAGTGTTAATTGTTGTAGTCTGTATAAAAATACACTAATTTTACAAATTTCAAGTTTCAATATACATATGTTCATACAATTGTATGTATATTACATGGGATTTTAACATATTTTATTGCTCGTTTTGCAACACCCTTTAATTTTTAATTCTCATGTATTTGTTCCTGAGAAAATACCGTGTGACGGACAGACGGACAGACGGACAGCGTAGCGAAAACAATAGGGTTCCTATTCACCTTTGTTGTACGGAACCCTAAAAAGACCCAAGTAAGCAATTAATAATTTATTTACTTAAAAATTTAATTGCGAGGTTTAATACAGTAAGAAAATTTAATTGTACACAACTAAATGTTTGTAATAAAATAAATAAATAAATAAATTCACATATATGTATATATGTATGTATATAATTAAAATAACAGAAATTAGACATTTTAAAAACCCCCGAATATTTCTAGAAAAGACGTGATATCTTCTAAGCGCCTAGACCGATTTTTTTTCGATCAAGTCACCTTTCAAACTTAATCAAAATCGGTCCAACCGTTTGTACAGACACATAGATACAATACAAACTTATAACACCCCTTTTTTAGTCCGGGATTAAAAAATACGACGACATCGAATTTACTGTTCTTTATACAACGCTCATAATACCGATGCGCTGTTCTTGGAACAATATTATCTCACTCTCTTTCTCCCTCCCTCTCCCTCTTTGTTTTTCTTTTCACAAGACTCATAATAGAATAGAATTAGCCGATTCATATTGTGAGTTGATAGACCAGCTGCAAAAAATCTCTAATATATATAAAGTCTCAGTTAGCTGACTGTAATGGAATGTAACTGCAACGGGAGGAAAGGACTGCTCGATATTGTACAGTAATTATACAGCAATGAGTCATTTAAGTGAGTAAGACTCTCAACTGAATTGAAGTAACACACAATAATCAACTGAATTGAACTGCCAGCAGACGCATCACTATTTTGATACTTAATACAAAGCATCCAAGAGAATGCAAGCAACATCCAGAAAATCACATTACCTTCAAAAGCCTCTCAATAACACTAGCTTTTCTCACACAATCTGCATGTGTGAGGAACACTGTTGGGATTTGTGGTACAATTGTACTAAATTTGGTACAATTACATTTACATTGGCACACTGGTACACTTTATTCTTCAGTGGTACAATTTGAAAAAATGTGTGCTTTACATAACAGTAATAATAATTTTTCTTTATGGTAGGTACAGGCTTAGCAACGTGTTTATGCAGTGTGTGTAGTCTTGTTTATAGTTGCGTTCGAAATTGCATTCGAAGTTTCGAAAATATCAAAATGATTTTATATTTATATGTTTCACTGTACTAGTACTTCTTCATTTAAGTCTGCGATATCATCCGCATCGGGCTCGCCTTCATCACTAAACCAAGTTATCACTACAGATAACAGTAGCTCAAAACCCAAGGTACAACTGGAAATGGACAGATATATAACAGTGGTAAAGCGTGGGCGAAGCCCAAATTCTTCAAAAATTTCATCTGCTCCAAAGATGTCTAGGGATAACAGCGCATCATCTACCAATCGTCAAAATCGTTTTTCATTATTGCAAGACACCGACGACAAGCCCTCTACATCATCGCAAAAGTCTTTTAAGCCACCACCTATTTATCTGAGAGAAAAAAATTCTAACGCGCTTATAAAAAAACTACTGTCGACCATTGGTGAACATACTTTTCACATCATTCCAATTAAACGAGGTAATATTGATGAAACTAAAATCCAAATATATAATGAAAAAGATTTCCGAAAAATTGTTAGTGAATTCGAAAAAAATAAAACAAATTTTTACACATACCAACTTAAGAGTGCTAAAGGCCTACAGATAGTATTAAAGGGCATAGATTCATATGTTGAACCCGAAGAAGTAAAATGTGCACTTGTCGACCAAGGATTCAAGGTAAAAAATGTTACCAACATATTTAATAGAGAAAAGGTCCCCCAACCCCTATTTCGGGTTGAACTGGAGCCGAATGACATACAATTGAAAAAATGAAACACATCCAGTTTATAACGTAAAGTATCTCTTACATCGAAAAATCACAGTTGAAGAGCCATGTAAGCCATGTAAGGTCCCGTACAGTGCCATAATTGCCAAGAATATGGCCATACGAAAACTTACTGCAAGTTACCTACAGTGTGTGTTATCTGCGGTGAATTGCATGGTACTGCTAGCTGCACTAAGCCAAAAGATCAAGCAGAAAAAAATGTAGTAATTGTGGAGGTAATCACACAGCTAACTATAGAGGGTGCCCTGTATATTCTTTCGTTAAACAGGCTATGGGTCAAAAACCCAAGCTAACTCCAGCTCTACAAGTAAACGCGAACTCCGACACTTTTGCTCAAATCAGCCAACCAGTTACTTCACGTGTATCGTATGCTGATGCTGCTAAGACTAGTTCAATTCCCACGCAAAATGTTCCACCGCCAAATAATTCAACGAATTCAAACTCAAGCTTTAACTTTAGTCGCCTTGAAGCTACTATTGAGAATCTGGTGCTAACTATAAACAACTTTACTACAAATATGACAAGTATGATGCAAGAAATGCTGCGAATGCAGAATACACTGCTTCAAGCATTAGTTAATAAACCATGAACACGTTAAAAATATGTTTCTGGAACGCAAACGGCATTCGCCAACATAAAAATGAACTTGAGCACTTCCTCATGGAAAAAAATATTGACATAATGTTGGTTTCTGAGACTCACTTGACCTCAAGAAGCTTATTTAAAATAAATGGTTACACTTTGTATGATACAAAGGACCCGAGAGAGAGAGCATGTGGTGGATCAGCAATTCTGATTAATGCAAGACTCAAGCACTATGTCCTTGACAACGTTAGTGAAGAATATTTTCAAGCAACGAATATTTTCGTAGAAAATTTTTGTGCGAATTTCGTGATATCATCAATTTACTCACCTCCCAGATTTTCAGTTACCGAAGATCAGTATGAAAAGTTCTACAAATCGCTTGGATCTTGTTTCGTGGCAGCTGGTGACTACAATGCAAAACATACGTACTGGGGATCGCGTCTTGTTACACCTAGAGGTCGAGCCTTGTTCAATACAATTTCAAAAATGGGCTTAGATGTCATTTCAAGTGGGGAGCCTACTTACTGGCCTACTGACGTAAGAAAAATTCCAGATGTTATAGATTTTGCCGTCACGAAAAATATTCATAGGGACTTAATTCATGTAGTGGCCTCTCTAGATCTGTCCTCCGATCACTCTCCAACAATAGTTACAATTTTCAACCTACTAAGGAGTGATTTAACTAACTCATATGTGAAGATGATTAACGGAATCAACTGGCTGGCATTCAAAAAATATCTTAGTAGTCACTGCGTAGAAAACATTCCGCTTAGATCATGCGATGATATTGAATTTAAGATTTATTCTACGGAAATTGAACGTCTTGTATGTGAAAAAAAGAGAGCTAGAAGAGAATGGCAACAACACAGATCACCCCTAAATAAAATCAGACTTAAAGAATGTACTAAACGACTCAAAGAGCTGCTATCGTCGGAAAAAACTGCACTACTGGAAAAGTATTTAGAAGGTCTTGATGTAACGTCCGCATCTAATTACTCTTAATGGCGCGCTACTAGAAATCTTAAACGACCCGTTGATCTTAAATCACCATTGCGTACTGCGACCGGAGGCTGGGCAAGAAGCGATAGTGAGAAAGGTAACTTATTTTCTGAGCATTTAAAATCTGTATTCACTCCCAATTCATGTACGGGTGCTGCTGATTTACCAAGTGTAGTTTCTCTACCCCCTCGTCCCTTAAGGTTTAAGATGCGTGAAGTACAAAAAGTAATTGCTGAACTCAACCCGAAGAAAGCTCCAGGTATTGATGGCATTAGTAACAAAATGCTCATGAACTTGCCTCATATTGCAATAAGAATCCTGCTATTTACTTTTAATGCTATTTTAAGAATGCAGTATTTTCCACATAACTGGAAACTGGCCAAGATCAAAATGATTCCAAAGGCGGGCAAAGATCTTACCAAGACTGAGTCATATAGGCCTATAAGCTTACTATCTACAATCTCAAAGCTTTTCGAAAAGCTGCTCATGACTAAATTGTCCAAAATTTTAACTGATAATGGGTGCATCCAAGACCATCAATTTGGCCTTAGAAGTCAGCACAGCACAAACGCATAGACTGGTCCAAGTTGTAAGAAGAACATTTGAAGAAAAGAAGTATTGTTCTGCTCTTTTTATTGATGTTTCTCAGGCATTTGATAAAGTATGGCACGAAGGCCTAGTTTTAAAATTGAAGACATATCTACCAATAAACATTCAAAAGCTTTTGGAAAGTTATATTATTGATAGGAAGTTCAATGTTGTGGAAGGAGAGTTCACGAGTGTGCCCGAATCTATATCTTCTGGTGTGCCCCAGGGTAGTATTCTGGGTCCTGTCTTGTATTTAATATATACTTGTGATATGCCTGTGAGCAATAATATCCATATTTCTACTTTTGCCGATGATACAGCCTGTATGAGTGTGCACGAAAACCCTTATGAGGCATCCCGCAATCTCCAGGAACATATCACTCAGCTGGAAATATGGTTGAATTTATGGAGAATTAAAGTCAATGAACAAAAGTGTGTCCATATAACGTTCACCCTAAGAAGAGATACTTGCTCCCCCATTCGAATCAACAATCAAAATATTCCTCAACATTCCCAAGTGAAATACCTTGGTATACACCTTGATCGAAGACTTACATAGAAACATCATATTGACAAAAGTGTGTCCATATAACGTTCACCCTAAGAAGAGATACTTGCTCCCCCATTCGAATCAACAATCAAAATATTCCTCAACATTCCCAAGTGAAATACCTTGGTATACACCTTGATCGAAGACTTACATAGAAACATCATATTGACTCTAAGTTAACTCAGATGAAACTTAAGTTAACTCAAATATATTGGTTGATTGGCAGAAACTCAACACTCAGCCTAGACTGCAAACTTTTATTATACCTTTCGCTTTTGAAGCCAATATGGCGCTACGGAATTCAGTTATGGGGCACTGCTTCTGCTTCCAATGTCGAGAGAATCCAACGAAGGCAAAACAAAGTTTTACGGTTAATAACATCGGCTCCATGGTACATCCAAAATTCTATTATACATCGTGATTTAAATATGCCACTAGTGACTGAAGAAATTGCAAAATACGCAGGCAAATATTTAACAAAACTCGAATCACATCCTAATCCGCTTGCTCGTAATATTTCGAACTTTACTGGACACATCCGCTTAAAAAAGAGGGACACACGGGCTCTTATACCTAACACTCCAGATGGGACTACTTGAAAATACTTTCCCCCCCCCCTTTTTTTGATTATCACTACTAATGTATTATTTATAACTACCACTAAGTTTATGTCCGACACTGGTCGGGCCTAATAATTGTTTTTATAGATTTAAGATTTGAATACTTATTGTTAGTTCATATATGAAGATACAATAAATAAATACATGCATTACAAAAAAAAAAAAAAAAAAATATGTTGCACTGTTGGTTGCAGTCTATATGCCAAAGTATGCAGCATGAAATATAAACGTGTTACGGAAACACTTTGCAAAGTGTGTACCCGCTATTAGACTTTTATGTATACTTACATATGTATATAAAAAACTGTTTTTTTTCGATAGCATTAGTTAATTTCTTTATGTTTTTGTTTGCAATAAATGAAAAATTGTTATGGCTACATTTTGGTACAATTGATGTTAATTTGGTACAATTTTACCATTTTCATGGTACAATTTAAGAATAGCCATATTCCAATACTGGTGCTGAAGCGGGCGTTTGTCAGTGTTGGTTTCTTTTGGTCTGCTTTGGCTTATGCGTTTGTGGAGTTATATCTTTTTAAGTAAGCAGAAAGTACTCATTATAATTGTTATTGTTATTATTTTCTTTCGTCTGTATTGTCTTAAGTGCTTTTGTAGTTGTTTATTTTTTATTAACCAGGCTGTATAAAATTAAGTGTGCTGTTTACTTCATCTTTTTGTTTGTTTGGTTGTGTATTTTTGTCTCTTGTAAACAACTTCATAAAGCTCCTATAATTTGCTTAACAGAAAAGAAAGTTATTGTAAAAACATATATATTATGTTCGTATCAAAATTGTTTCTGTAACATTGTAAAGCCATTATATTGATTATGTGTAAGCATTTGATTTGATTTTTTTATAATTAAGCTGAATTCGCTCATTTGTTTCAGGCAAACTTTTATTCTTATCGAGCGCTATAACGCAAAAAATATATTTAATGTTTTTAATTTACTAACAAGAGTTAAATATATACACATTACAGCTCGGTCTTCATTAAAATCAATAAAATCAATAAAACGTCTGTGAAAACAGATTGAAATACAATATTCATTAAGATTGTTAGATCCCAGCAAATATTACTGCTTCCAAGAAGCGTTTTTGAAAGGGAGATAGTGTTACAGAATCAGTTGCGGTTTCGCATGAATAATGCACTTTTTTGTTCCAGATGAGGCAGCTAGAAGCAATTAATCTAGTTTCGAAAAAGCCCTGAATTACTAAAGTGCTTCACAGGAGAGTAATAATGCATAATTTAGGTGATAGCACGCCTTACGTTAGGGCTTTTCAGAAGCATTTTTTCAAGCTTTTACTATTATGTAAGACGTAATTTACACTGTGCCTTTTCTGCTTGTCTGTACAGGCAGGCTTTTTTAGTTTGTCGGTGAGAGGGGGTGAGAAGCTTGCGGGATAGAACAAAAGGTACAAAATGAAAATTCGAGGGGATTTATGACATTTCTCTTTGCCTTTTTCGTACTCTCAGCATTAAACGTATATATAAATGCTAAAAAGGCAGGAATAAAAAAGGCTTAATGTAAACGTCTGTGACTTTTAGTAAAGGGTTTAAAAGAAAATTGTCAATACAAGGCAGGCTAAAAAGGCATAGTGTGAAATGGCTCTAAGCTTTGCTCATTTGCTTGTGCTTTCAAGTCAGCAATATTTTTTCTGGGGTTTTAAAACTTTTTCGATGATTATTTTCTTTGCTTTAAAAATTTCAAATTTATTTGGAATGAGAAAAGCTTTAAACATCATTCACTTCTTGTTGCGATCACAAAAACATAAAAATTACAAACTGCTTAAGGTACTTGATTTATTTATGTGTGTTAAATTAAAAAAAAAATCCTTCAAAAAGATTGTCTTAAAGAAGTTATGACTTTAGCTTGAACGTTGTATAATAGAAAAATCAATTTAAAATATTTCCTATACTGAAAGGAAAATCATTCATTCAGAGAATGAAACAGCTTCATTAAATGTTTTGCATTTTATTAATGAAACTTTTCATTAACACAATGAACAATTTCATTATATGCATGAAATTTTTGAATCTCTGCTCTTCATGTATTCTTCATAGTTCATTGTATTAATGAAAATTGTTACATTGTTTAAACGAATTTTCTTTTTGGCGAATTTGGGGCAAATATAAATAAGTTCCAAAAATTTTATTTTCTTACTGTATTTAGTCAAGCTTAAATAAATAAAAAGTTATTTTCTTAAAATATATTTTCTATTTCTTACTTTTCCAATCCTTTTAATTTCAAAGCAGTATGGTCATCATAAATGCAATGAAATCATTTCATTTATACAATGTAATATTCTTCATTGTATAGCAGATATCTCTCTCTTTCTCTTTTTTTTTTATCCATTCACGTCCCTCACCACTATACAAACGCAAGAAGGTTGTGCCAAACATCTTATAAAGATGCTTGTTTTGTTAAGATTTTTGTTTGATTCTTTTAAACTTATGTTTGTGTATTGTGATTCTCAACAACATATTAAGAGTTTTACTATAAACATGCAAGTTTTTCTGCTTACTTAAACATTATTTGGGTTGAACTCTACTGATGAGTTCCTTAAATTTTAAATGTTTTACGTTAATAAATACATACATATGCTTATATATTAAGTACATATGTATTTCTATATATATTAAATAAAATAAAAAAATCTGTATATCTTTTATTAAGTAGGTGGTTTGTAAGGAATATGATTTCATGTTTTTAATAAAAAATTTTCATTATTTACTGCTTATATTTCATATGAAATTTTCTTTATATTAATGAATTAACTTCATTTATAGTATGTAAAAACTTCATTAAATTAATGAAACAACTACATTATATTCATGAAAAAGTTTCATTGAACTAATGAAATAGTTTCATTCTATTTATGATATAGCCGCCAAAATTAACTTCATAAATACAATTTATCATTCTTCATTGATTCAATGAAGGGCTTCATTAGCTGACTCTTAATGAAACATTTCATTAACACAATGAAGAATTTCATTGTCTGAATGAAGGTTTTCCTTTCAGTGTATGTGCAGAGTTAGAAAATGTTGAAACAAATTTAACATATACTGCGAATTTTATTGAGCTATAATAAATTTTAACCTGGAATAATTTCCTAGTCGGGCTTAAGTTAAGTATCTGTAACTTTTATTATAGAATGAAATATGTAATTAATTAATATGATTTTTAAAGAAAGGGAGAAAAGTTAAACTAGACTTTGGCTGGGAAAATGCTGCATTTTTTATGCCACCATGCACATTATCAGCAATCACATCTATCTACTGGGGAGAATGTGTTTGCCAACATCAGCTGTTCAACATAAACTTGTAAAGAAATGGAATATGGAAAATGATTTTTTTTTTGTTGTCTATACAATTACTGATTTATTATCAATAAATACATTTAGAACTGTAATTAACTATAAATATTTATCTACGTTTTCAGTTGTTTTATTAATATTCAAGTTAGCACGAAATTATATCACCCAACCCAAATATGTGCAACTATGTCTTCCTGTTCATCTACCTAACTGCTTTCACTGATGGTAAATCCATAATTAGATGAACAATAAAACCATTTCTCGTATTGCTGATTAGTTTCATATCGATGCTGCATGATCCTTCTTCAAAATGACGACGCGTGATTTTATTTTAAAATTAAAACGTCTTTCTAATGTTTGTTTTGGCTTCGTTTTTCGTATATTGTTAGTCGCTAAAGTTCCTTTTTTTAGTTAAAAATATTGTTTGTTATAAGGAACCAAAAGACTTAATGAAAACTAATGTGCCGTATTTTATACTTTTGAGGTTAAATAATGGTTTGTTTAGAAAAACATGCCCATTGAATGAAGACTGTGCAATGTTAATTTTATGTTATACAATTTAAAAAAATATATAAATTTCGTTATATATTATTAAAACAAATAACTAAATATAAATAATAAATATACTTTGGTACTTATTTATGCATACGACGTGTTTTATTGTCTCATGACGAAGCATGACGTTAGTGTACAAAATATAGCGCCATCATTATACATATTTTGTACACTAGGGTAAAATAAGAAATCGCCTTTGGTGTATGATTAATATATAATGCCCCCTTCCCATACAGTATATTAAGTATACGCTACTGTGTATTACAAACTTAGCACAATAGGTAGAGCATAAATCTTTGAAGAGCCAAATTCAGGTGAAAGTAATACCTTTTCCTTTGTTGATTAAAAACAAGTAAAAAAAAATAACAACAACCAACATAAGATTTTTATGTAAATTATTTTTATTTTAAATTTGACACTTCACACTTCTCACAAAATAGAAAGAACAAAAAAAAAACATCTTAAAATTCTCACTTATTTGCATTGTAACAGTTGTTTGCACAAAAAATAACTTTCCTTGTTTGTGTTTCATGTTCTTTCAGGTTCCTGGCAACTTGGTTGGGTACTTTGTGATATTTGGATTTCTTTGGATGTTCTTCTGTGTACTGCTTCTATATTAAGTTTATGTGCCATAAGTGTGGATAGGTAAGCGTGGTATATATATTGAATTTGCTTACAAATTATTTTTTTTATTTGTTTCCACATTTTTGTACTTTTAAAGCGTGTTATTTTATAACAAAATAAAATCTTCTTGTTATTTAATTTTTTGTAATTTTAGATATTTAGCTGTAACCCAACCCTTAACTTATTCTCGCAAACGGCGTTCGAAACGTTTGGCTCTCATGATGATACTCATTGTTTGGGTTTTAGCTTTAGCTATAACATGCCCACCCATATTGGGATGGTAAGTGTATGAGATGTTTGTGCCATAATGTTTGTCAATTAAGGACAAATATTATGGCACAAGCAGAGGGAGTAAAATGTCAGCATGTCAAATTCAAGTAGTCCTCCTACTTTATGAAAAGGAAGGGGACTTAGGGGATAATTATATATTATTGTGCTATAAACAGTTTTCATTAGAATGGCTTAATTCATTATTGTATACTATAAATACTACTGCTCTGCATTAGTCTTTACTAGAGAAAATTTTGTATTTTTCAAAGCTTTAATTGTTTAATTAATACTTTACAAAATTAATTTATAAAGTATTGTTGTACAAATATGTGTGGGGGTGGAAGGGGTTAACTAGACCATATGCTCAAGATATTATTAACAGTATTTAAAAAATAAGTTTTTGTGACTGACTATACACGACTTATGTCTTCCACGAAATAATCGAAAGATTATACGGTTATCAATGGCAGATCAATCAACCAGTGCGAGCGAGACAAAAAACTCTCGAAGGCCAATTAACACACTCAAGCCGGACTGCACTTAAGAAACAATTACGATGGCGCGAGAGCTGTTCTTGAACCCAGAGCTTCTTAACGACTGAACTTTATTAATATATTTTGTATTTTTAAAGACAAAGGAAGAACAAGCTACATACAAATTCTCTCAGAGAGACTCTCACTAAATGCAATATTTTAAAAACAAACGAAATAAAAGTGAAACACTGTATTTTATTTTTACATGAAAATCGCCAAAAAAAAATTTACACTATTGTATTTAATATAATAATATAATCGATACACAGATACAAAGATAAAAGAGCTTTTGTGAATTAAGCATATTTATTATCGTTAATATACATGAAAAATCTAAACTCTCAGGGCACTCATAAATTAATTAAAAAATTTTAAAAAGTTGTAAATATTATTTTGATAAAGTAGGCCAGTAAAGTTTGTTTAGGTTGTGGATAATATAAAGCTTATATAATAGGAAGCTTGGAAATATTAATATGTTTTCTTCTTTGAAGTTTTATGCCAAAAAATCAAGACACTTTTAAAAGCTAAAATCCCATTAGAACTAAAATTTATTTGCAGGTGGTTAAACGTTGTTTATATATTTTATTGGTGCTAAACCAAATCATCAGTAGACTTCAACCAATTATTTTGAACAGTCACAAACCTCTTATCTTGGGTAAAGACTTTCGAAAACTGTTTGAAAGTTCAAAAATAATAATACTTTTAAAAATCGCAAAAGAAAACTAAGCGTAGTAGGATTAGAAACTTTAACAAAATCCAGCAAAAAGTTTATATTCGATGTAAATCTATATTATTTTTCTACAGCTTTTATACAATAAGAAATCCATTGGATAACAATAAAAGTATTTAGAAGGCAAAATTATAAATAAATTTTACATCCAAGACATTTATAATTTGACATATTGTCATATGATTATGCTGAAGGTTAAGCAAATAAATTTCAATTAAAATAAACTTATGACAATATGTCAAATAATAAAATTCTTGGATCCCATTAGAACTTCATATAAACATTTCAAGACTTTTGAGTATCCACTAAACACAAAATTTTTTTGGCTGCAGGCATGTGTTTTAAATTTTTCCGTGTTAATATATTTATATTAAAAACACTTGAATTGATGACTATTAGCAAACTATGCATTTAAATTTTCCTCAACAAATATTTGCTTAAAATGAGCCATATTAGCATTAAATCCATCACCCAAAAATCTTCTGTCATTCTTCACGCTGAACACACACACACACACATATCTCACGCAATTAAAAATTCAAAGCTAATTTATCAATCGAGGCATATTTTTTGATTTTCAATTAAATACAATCTGTTTTTTAGATCAGTTCATGTTAGCGTGGAGTTTATTTCTCTTTCCTTAAAAGCATAATTTGAAGCAATTCAAACAGTTCTAGAAAATAAGCCGATTTTGTTGTGAATCATAAGTTTTTTTGGGACCTTCTTCACCAAAGAAGTTTCTTTCGTTTTTCGATATACATACATATTTACATGTGTCCATATTTAATATTTATTCCCCACTCGTACTTATTGTTATTTGATTTAGGTATGAACCAGGCCGTAGAGACTTAAATGAATGTCGTTACAACCAGAACGAAGGATATGTGATATTTTCCGCAATGGGTTCATTCTTCATACCGATGGCTGTAATGATTTATGTTTATGCAAGGATATCCTGTGTTATTGCAAACAGGCATGATAATATGACCGATATTAGTGTCCATAATAAGGTAGGTAAGGGCACATGAATATTAAATATTATAATGAACACATAGATTTACAGACACTGAAGAACTGTAGGAATTTCCATAATATAATTAAGAGCCTAATCATATTAACAAAATCACTAAAATTACCTCCTGTTTCCACAACTCGCACGGTCGACTTGAGTAGAAAATTTACATGAAAAGCACTCATTTGCTTGAGTGATTTTTATAAAAAAATTTTAGACCAGTCGCCTGCCTGAACTGTAGAAACATGGTGTTAACTGAAGTTGATTTTTTTTTTTTTTTTTTAATTAAATTCACGCAAAATGAGAAATTTCCCTAACCAAACAATTATATAAGCATTAATTTTCCCTTCAGTTGACGGAAAAAAGTCTCCACTTATAATGGTCATAGTCTCTGTAGCAGGCAATAAATTTAAAAAATTGCCTGTGCTTTTCTTATGGAAGTTCGCATCAGCAAATGGAAATTGTTTTTGAATTTCCATAAGTTTGTTTTACACACATTTTATTTGAGAGTTTGAACTTCAGTAAGAATTTCGTACCACCTGCTTATTTGTAAAAACTTATTTTTTTATGGGTCAAGCTTGTCTAAATAATGCTTTTTGATGTTTATGTTTTCAACATAACTTGAATTTGTTTTATACGACTAGACGACCTTAATTAAAAAAAAAATCGATATATTAAAAAAAAATAGTAAAAAATTTAGCTGAAAGAAGCAAAAGTAATTTTCAAAGTAATTGCCACTTAAAAAGAACCTCCTAAAACGTGCCTTTTAAAAACATCCTCTGGCATTTACCTTTTTAAAAAGTATCTTTTAAAATAGTACTTGACAGAAAAGTACCGTTTAAAAATACTATCTGTTTAAAAATACGTTTTACACACATAACACCGTTTAATAATCAGGTCTATTCTGGAAGTCACTTTCACCACAAATACGCGTATCTTTCACTTTTTGCTATTCTTAAATACTACGTTGGAGATGAGTGATAGAAAACATATGTTGTCTGTCACTTTGGAGGTATTCTAAAATACTTCGTCACCACGATCAATGTCATATTCATTCGACGCCAATTTTAGCGCGTTAAGTTTAAATAATTAAAGAAAAAAGAGATACGAAGTGTTTATATGGTGTCTACTACTGTTAATTAAGCTTTAATTGCGTTCGACCAGGCTCTACAAGACAATTAAGTTTTCTTTAAGATCTTCAAAGATGTAAACACGTTTTTAAAACAAATAAAAGAAGTAACTTATTTCACTTTTACTGTTTATTGTTTCTTTTTATGTTACTTAGCACTTGTACTGTTAAGTTTTTTTATTAATTTTTCTTTAAATTACTTCTTAAATCCCTTTTTGTTTTCAACTTTTTCTGCATACAAGTCAGCTGTTTTCAATGTTGTTGATGTTTTTATAAGAGATAACATAATATCGATTACTGAAAACGATATTTCTTCGCACGTATTTTAGAATCTGTCGACGTCGAACTGTCGAAAGTGAACGTGCGTATTCTCGAATAGACCTGAATATCTTTAAAAAAGGAATTTGTGTTTTTTAAATCGTACTTGATTAGAAAGTACCCTTTTGCGAAAGCACTTTAATATAATAGTAAATAACAAAAAACAAGTATTTTTAAGCCCTCAAAGTGAAATACCTTTTGAAAGCAGATCTTTTGGAGGAAAACATTAAAAAAAACATTTTCTAAAAAGTACCTTTTAAAAAAACACTTTTGAAAATAAATTACCTATAAAAAGTACACTTTAAAATTTAACAAATATATTGAGGGTAATTTTGAATAAAATTCCGCGAGAAATTTTTCACGGGGAACAATTTCAAATAATAGCAAGTAATAGGCAACACAAAAAAAAGTTCAGTTTAGAAAAGGGAGAAATTTCCTGTGCGATTTATAATTGTCTTGACTATACAAAAAGCACCTTACAAAACTTAAGTACCTTCTTAAAAAGTAACGCTCAAAAAGTAACGTTTAAAAGTACTATCTTTTAAAAATGTATATTTAAAAAAATACTTTTAACAACTAACATTTTAAAAAGTACCATTTAAAAAAAAGTATATTTTCAAAATAATTATTTTAAGTACTTTTACAAAAGTAGCTTTTAAAAAAAGTGCCTTTCTAAAAAACTACCTTTTAAAAACTACCTTTTAAACAAGTACGTTTTCAAAAAACATAAGTACCTTTTGTAAAAAGTACCTTTAAAACAGTAATTTTTGTAAAGAGTACCTTTTAAAAAAGTACCCTTTAATAAAAGTATCTTTAAAAAAGTATCTTTTAAAAAAGGACATTTTAAAAAATATCCTTCAAATAAAGTACCTTTAAAAAGGAGTACCTTTCAAAAAAGCACCTATTAAAAAAGTACAACAACTTGCCTTTAGTTAAAGGTAGGATTTTGTCTGCCTGACAAATGGCTTTGCATTATAAAACCTTCATTTATTATTTTTTATCCATTAAATATTATTATGATTGGTAATAATAACAATAAAAAATTTAAGATGTAATAATGCAAAGATGTTTATCAGGCAGACAAAATCCTCCTTTAACTAAAGGCAAGTTGTGAAAATGGCCCTAAGAAAAGTACCCATAAAAAGTACCGTTTGAAAAGAGTATCTTTTAAAAGAAGTACCTTTTAAACAAAGCACTTTTAAAACTAAATCTCTTTTAAAAAAGGTACATTTTATAAAAGTACCTTTTAAAAAAGGTACATTTTATAAAAGTACCTTTTAAAAAAGGTACCTTTCCAAAAAAGTAGATTTAAAAAAGAAAGAAGATAAATTCCTCTTAAAAAAAGTACCTTTAAAGAAGTATCTTTTAAAAATAGACATATGTACCTTTAAAAAAGCCTTTTAAAAAAGTACCCTTTAAAAGAAGCTTTATAAAAAGGAACTTAAAAAAACTTTAAAAAATATCTTTCAAAAGTATATTTTAATATAAACCCTTAAATAAGGTTATTTTAAAAAAGTACCTAAAAACCTTTTAATAAGATAAATTCTAGAAAATTAAGAATTAGAAAAGTACATTTTTGAGTGGCGTTTTAAAAAATTACTAATACAAAGAAAAAACCTATTTTTTATTTATCTTTTAAAAAAGTACCTTTTGAAAACCTATCTTAAGAATAAACATATTCTAAAATTATACGTTTCAAAAACGTACCTTTAAGAAATAAAATTTCTAAAAAATAACTTTCAAAAGAGTTTAGTTTGAAGTGACAACTTACGAGACAGTACTTTTAACAGAAATTTTGGAGTAGCACTTTTTTAAGCAAATAGCCTTTAAAAAGAGTAGCTCTCAAAAAATGCCTTATGTTTTATAAAAAAAAATAAAAAATTAATTTTTAAGGATTATTGCAGTTGTTGTTTTTTTATACAAACCATTATTTTGCCCTTAGCGGTTTTTGCCAACAAAATCAGTTTATTAATTTTTATCACACATTGGTTTTTTTTTTGCCAACAGAAATTCAAACGTTATACAGCAGCTGATATCGACAATGATTTGGAACCAGATTTGTCAGAATTCGATTTACGATCTGGTCCCAAAAAACCACTGGCAGCTAGAACATTGTCTAATCAAACATTGGCTAAAGAACTGCAAGATATTATGGCAGCCGATAATAAAATTGCCAATACAACACAGTGCCATTCATTGTTGGTATTGCAGCAGCAAACCGTAAAGGCCACACAAAGTGAAAAGAATGGCTGCTATGAATTGAGAAGACCAGCTTCGATAAAACGTTCACCTACTGCCTCATCAGTCATAACGACAATGACAAGTACAACTTGTACAGGAACAGGAACAGGTACAACAACGGCAACTGCTATGCTGGGCATGGAAAATCCTTGGATATTTACACCTATAACACAGCACCAACAACAACAACAACAACAACAGCAGCAGCACCATCACCAACACACACATCCCAACAAACAAATGCGTACACACGGTACACGCCAACAACATTATCTAGCTGCTGCCTCTACTCCTAACATCAGTCAGGATCCAACAAACAATTTAACACCTGACTCCATGGCAACAGGCACAGGCTCATCTATTCCAAGACCACAAACTCCCCAATTGCGTTCACACCAACACCAACACCAACACACACATCACTATGCAACCAAATCCTTGTCAAATCGCATTTCATCATTGAAAAAAGAAACTAAGACCACACAAACTTTAAGTATTGTTGTGGGCGGTTTTATTGCCTGCTGGTTGCCATTCTTTATCAACTATTTAATTACACCATTCTTAGATGAAGATCAAGTTAGCAGCACATTGGCCAAGGTACTAACATGGCTGGGCTGGTTCAACAGTGCCATTAATCCTTTCATTTACGCATTTTATAGTGTTGACTTTCGTGCTGCATTTTGGCGTTTAACGTGCAAACGTTTCTTTACGTCCTCATCAAAACCACAATTTCCCACAAACACCATGTCCATACGACGATAGTTAAACATAAATGAAAAGACAACAAGACAACAACGTTTAGAATAGAACAATACAATTAAGACATTAGCGTAAAAGTAAGCATTTTAATTTTTAAGAAAGAAAATAAAACAAATTATATATAAACAATTTTAAACTACCGAAAGGAATTAAAAAAAAAGAAATACGAGTTTTGAAAAAGTTAAAATATTTGTTTTAAGCTTTTGATTTTAAATATTAGCTGGAAACTTTCAGGCAACCGCTAAAGAGTATACGAAATGAAAGCAGTGTTTTTGCGAAAATTATCTTTTAATGTAAAGTTCCGGTGCTTTATGGTACTATTCTTTCACCGACGCACAGAGGAGTATTTGGGCCAAAAAGCTGTACATCATATGGTAAATATTGAAGACTTTAAATTGTGATTTGTGGCTCTGAGATACTGCTAAATTCAGTGAAAAGTGAAGAAAATTACTTGAGTTTTTAATGTTTTTTCGGTTTGAACATGCTTATGTGATATTATTTTGTGGCTACTCGAATAAAGGTATTACTCTGATTTTTTTTTTCGCTAAGAGACCTATTTTTGGTACTAAACCAAAAAAAGTATCTTTAGTATTAATGTTGAAACAATCCATTTAAAAATAAAAAAAACTATGCATTTATTTTTCAAACAAAAAAAAACAAAAAGCGTTTAAAAGTGAATTAGAATTTTGTTTTATAAAACAATAAAATTTAGAATCTCTAATTTTAGATGCAAGAAGAAAATTCTGTGCAAGTGGGCGCCAGTTTTTTGGTGATTTTTTTTTTTTAATCTCACCTTTTACCTAATTTTGTGCATCTTGCATAGTCTCAGTTTAGACGGACGAACATTTGGAAGGAAAACATATGGAATTCTCTTTTGTTCTTTCCTTCGCGTCCACACAGACGAAAATGTTGCCGGCGACATTCCAATATTACTGCATAGACCGCAATTAGACACGAACACATTTGGAAGGGAAACATTTAGTTTGAGAGCAAATTACGGGTGGGGAAAAGAGAATCATTTTTGTGTTCGGTAATCGGCGATACGCTTTGTTTTCACATTCTTTGCTACTCATACACGCATACATGTACAAATATGCTTGCTTTTATGCAGTAATATTGGAATGTCGCCGGCAACATTTTCGTCTGTGTGGATGCGAAGGAAATAACAAAAGATAATTCCTGATGTTTTCCTTCCAAATATTCCTCCGTCTAAACTGGGACATAAAAGCAAGCATATTTGTACATGTATGCGTGTATGAGTAGCAAAGAATATGAAAACAAAGATGTCGCCGATTACCGAACTCAAAAATTCCTACCAAACTGAATGTTTCCCTTCCAACTGTTTTCGTGTCTAAATACGGTCATAGGTAAATATGATTAAGAAACTTTTTTTTTTTAGTCATAACATGTTTTGCTTTCTAGAGAGGGATACTTCTCCCTGCCCATTAATGGTCAAAAGTTTAATTTCTATGATATTAAGGCATAAGTGGTGGTGCATTTTTTTAATATTTACATTATTTTTGCACCGCCCACAAAAGGAAGCGGAGACAAATATTAGAATTTATGGTCTCCTGAGCTCAAGTTTAGGGTTTTGAATTTTCGGCTACGTTAAAAGTTGCATTTGTCAAACAAAA
The DNA here is from genome assembly GCA_949987645.1 of Tachina grossa. Classification (NCBI taxonomy): domain Eukaryota; kingdom Metazoa; phylum Arthropoda; class Insecta; order Diptera; family Tachinidae; genus Tachina; species Tachina grossa. The sequence goes on along the minus strand of OX465274.1, from coordinate 36,737,664 downwards.
GTGTTCCAGATTTTGTTGAAACATGCAGTTTGTTCTAGGAGCTAATCATATGAAATTTAGTGACTCTCACTAGTTGTGCAGATATGAATTGATCCGCGAAAAAATGACCTTTGACCCCACTGAGTATCATAACAAACAGTGTTATCAGAATCTTAAAAACTGTAAAGTTGGATGTGTTCAAAAAAAATCTAAATAAAAAAATTCTAATATAAAATATTTTTGGAATACTTTCTCTTGTAGAAGAGTTCAGCAAAACCTTTTGCTTGCGCCAAAAACAGTCTTTTATAAAAAATAAACTTTACTTGTAGGTTATGTAAATTAAGCAAATGTTTTTTGCTTCTCCTGTAAAAAAAAATTAGAAAATAAAAAGTTTAGTTACGACTTTTTGGACTTAATGTGACGATATATTCAATTAAAAAAATTTTAAAATAGAACTGTGTTAGTTTTTGCAAATAGGATACATATTTTACTCAAATGCCCGTAGTTAAATTAGATAAAACAATCAAAGCTGAAAGTGTATCACTTATGTAAATATATTATGTAAAATATTTTATCTCATTTAGTCTAAAACGTATTTATTAAAAATTTTATGCTAAACATGAGTGGTCTAGAAAAATTTCAAGAAACCTTAAGCTTTACAAAATATATTTATTTACTTAAAATATTTCCTCTTTGAAAAAATAACCTCAATAAAAAAATCTCTTAACATTAAAAAAAAATTAAGCTTTTAATAAAAAAATGCTGAAAAATAAAAATCAAATTTTATTAAAACACTGTTTTATTGCAGGTTAAAATGAGATGCAAGGTAAGGGTAAGTAAGCAAAGTTAAAAGAACTCAAGTTTGCAGCTGGGATGTCCTTGATCGCCATCAATCCCTAGATGGAACTTTCTTATAAGAGTAATAAAATTCTTACATCCAAAATTTGAAAGCTGCATGTGCATACACGATAACGATACGATAATCGTGTCGTTATAATAAATATAACAAAAATTTATAGACCTTGCTATTTAGTTACATATTTTAACGATATTCGCTGTCGGTTGAAGAAAAAAAAATAAAGTCACAAAATCAAATTTGTTGAGTTTTTCTTTATCATTCTTTGCGCTTTTCGCTTATATTTACATTTTCTATACAGAGCTACCACATAATATTGAATTAAATAGTGAATAAGTTAAAGCGGGAGACTATCGTAAAAAAGAAATTACAGAATCACATTATCGTTATCGGAAGCGAATAAATATGTCGATAAATATTACGATTTTCGGTTTGCAAAAAGTTACTGAATCCAGGTACTGCTCACGAACGTACATAGTTACCAGTGCTACCATATGTGAAGGTTTATCATATATTTGAAATTTTTGGACTTGTTAAAACGACAAAAAATTTTCTTATATAAAAATAAGATTTTTAAAAATGTTACTCTTGGTACTCTTAATATATTATTGAGGGGTCTTTTGGCTTAACTACTTATATATTTTCTGATTTGCCCTATAATAATCTTACACATACATCCTATACAGTAAATATTTTGTGTTGTGTTATTAGTTCAGTGGAAACAAAATAAATTTTGACTTATTTTATATAAAAAAAAAAAGATTTATTTGCTTGACTTGAAGATTTTTGAAAAATAAATATGGCAACACTGATAGTTACGCATGTTCATATGCATAAAATAAGAAAAATGCATTATAAATATAAACATAAATAAATTAAGATTATTGCTATTTTAAATTAATAAAATACACTTTATAAGAGAGATAAAAATTGAAGTTATCAAGCATTTTAATTTCTGAGTTAATATCTCTCTCATTTTCAATATCAATTGTGATACCCTCACCCAATTTCCTCATCTAGAATATCTACTTAAAATAAATTATTGTTGTTTTATGACTGACTGTACAAGACCTATGCCTTCACATAGGAACTAACAACGTTGTTGTTAAAGAGATTTCACAAAAAACCCGCAAGATTGTACGGTTATCAGTGGCAGATCAGTCAGCCAGTGCGATCGAGACGAAAAACTCTCGAAGGCCAAACAACACACACAAGCGTAACCGCACCAAAGAAATAATTACGACGACGCGAGAGATGTTCCTCAAGCCAGAGCTGCTTTACGACTGGATCACATGAAATATATTTAATTTATTTTACAAGAAAAAATAACATTTGATGAAAGATGCTTTGCTTAAAAAGTTTTAGGAAGTTATGAATGTTAAGAAAAATAACCTAATCTAAGAAGTTATATAAAGCAGTGGCTACCACCGATAAAAACACTTTTTGAAAATTCAAATAAAAATTTTGAGATCATACGGTTTTTAAATTTGCAAAATATATTTTATAATACAGACATAAATTCCAATTAAGCAAGATTTTAATTATTCATCTTAATTTCTCTCCATCTCTCATTTTCAATATGACTTTTATTGCCCTCATACAATTTCTTTATGGGTTATGCTAGAAACACAATTGGGATGAACAACGAATTTTTCAGTGCGAACTTTCGTCATAAAAAATAAAACATATTTGTTCATTTGAAAATGAACACAACACCGGCGTAAAACGACATTCGTCATGCTTGACGAACTCTGATATAGATCTATTTCTATTTTGTACGCCGACAAAAGGCTCAATCAGACGTGACATAACCATAGCCATAGAAAACAGCTGTTCGAACCAAACTAATGGGCAACACTGTATTTGATTATAGGTGACTCGCCATAACGCCATAACTCTCATCATGAGTGTTGCCATATTTAGTATTCAAAAATCTTCACTTCTGGCAAAAAAAAAACTTTTTTTTGTTATTAAAAATCTTTTTTTGTTATTTGATTGAATGAAATTAAGTTAAAATTTCTATTGTTTCCAGTGAACTATTAAACATAAAGCTAAACAACACAAAATATTTACTCTGTAGAATATGTCTAAGATTATTATAAAGCATATCATAAAATATGTGAGTGGTTTAGTTAAAAGTCCTCTCAATAATATTATAAAAGTCCAAAAGTCACATTTTAAAAAATCTTATTTTTTTATAAGAAAATTTTTTGGTCGTTCTAGCAAGTCTAAAAACTTCAAAAATAAGATAAATCTTCACATATGGTAACGCTACTCACCATAAAAACCAATTGAATATTGGATTTGGTTATGGCTATGGCATTATGGCTATGTCACCAGCGATGCCAACTATTTATAACCCAAACGCGCTACTACCCTTCCCAAGACGCGCTAGAACGCGCTAAATTACAGCATTGTCAAATATTTATAGCAAAAACACGCTATTTTCTACGCGCTAAATTAAATTTCAATAAAAGTCGATCGAAGTATTAGTAATCGTATCACAATTAATTTTCCAGATTTTCCATTATTGCTTCCTCGACATTAAAATCATTTAATACAGGAGACAAATTACGGCATTCGATACGGTTCGAAATTTTAAAATGTTTCCATATAAACTCTATTGAAATATTTCGTAATTTCGTTCGGTAACGAGTGCCGTAATTTGCCCCCCGAATCAGAATCGCCTTCCTAATAATCGAAATCCTTAGTTTTTACTTTTAATTTATTTGTAAAACTTTGCAACAACATATGAATTGTCCAATAGTTTTGCGATTCAAATACTTTTTGTACTTCAGCTATAGTAGATGCTTTATAAGTTATGGACATTTTTTGGGTCATTTTATGTAGAAAATACTTTTAGTTGTGAAATTTCAAAATATTTGCCATTACAGTATTAAAATGCGTTTTTAATTCTAACCACAGTCAAGTGAATTTCGTTTGCGACAGCTGAATCATTAACTAATTTAAAAAATTTTATCAGAGTTTTGGATATTAGAAAACTGTTAAATTTATACAAAAAAAAAGTTAAAGAAATACTGAACTGTAATGATATTATTGACATTATTCAAAACGCGCTAGTGTAGCGCTTTTTTTATTAAACGCGCTAAGACGGAGAAAAGCGCTTTGGCATAGTTAAAACGCGCTAAATCTAGCGCGAAACGCGCTAAATTGGCATCGCTGACGTAATGTAATGTCCAATTTAAGGCTCAGTTAGCCGACTGTAATGTAATGTAACTGCAACAGTAAAAAACACCTTGATCGATTTTGTTATGTGAAAAGTAATGAAACCTACTTTTCATATAAAAATATCGATCAGCTGTTTTCTACTTTACAGTTACTTTACATTACAGTCGGCTAACTGAGCCTTTAAGCTGAACTACGAGAAAACAATTTTCTCTCACTCTCTCTTTCTCTCTTTTTACATTCACAATAAGCAGTGTGACCAGATTTTAAAATAACATTAAACTAATTCACGTTTGAAAAAAAGCATAAAAGTTATATTTTAAGCCAGACAATAAAGCTAAGCTTTTTTCTACTTCTTTGATCACTCTTTAATATCTTCTTATTGTTAAAATAACGCTAAATATATAAATACATATTCATACACAAAAATATTTTTTTATTATATGAAATAAAAAATATTGAATACCTGATACCTTAATGGAATTATCCATTAATTATTATACATATGTATTTTAGATTTAAAGAAAAAACAAGCAAGAAATGTATATGGTCGTATTTAAACGTTAAAAAATTATAATTTTTATAACAATTTTATGTCTTTAACATAGCTTTAGAAATTACGCAATTTAGATTAAACAAAAAGGCTAAAAAAAACCTAAATCAGTTTTTAAGAAAAGATAAGAAAATAAGCTAAGAGTTAATTGAAAATTTTAAAAATAAATTCAGAAGAAATGAGCTAAATTTAGGCCAAAATAAGCTAATATGGTCACACTTACAATAACCAACTTTATCAATTATAAGAGCTGAATTCGCTGAGCAAATTCGTCGTTATTGTGTTTCACACAACGAATTCACGCAGCAAATTCTTATCGACGAATTCATCGACGTGGACGAAATTCTTCGTTCGTCCCAATTGTGTTCCTAGTTATAAATACAAAAGTCACATGAAATATATTTACTTTATTTTACAAAAAAAAATATTATTTAATGAAAGAAATTTTGCTTAAATAGTTTTTAAAAGTGAACAAAATTTAATGAATTTTATGTTAAGAAATTACGTAAAGTAAGGGGTTCCCATCGATTTTTGGTGCACGGACGGACCCTTTTTGAATAGTTTATTTCCCGGTAGTCATTACTAAAGAGATTTTATTTAGATTTTTCTGAACATTTTTTAATACTCACCATCTTCGAGATTATCATGGAACGTCAGTCAAAAATATTGATCTGTGAAAATCCAAAACTACAAAGCGTTAACTTATATATGAATAGCGTCAATGAACTTATTTTTGTAATTTTTATTTGGCAATGGAATCTCTATAGACAATAATTTATTTATCGTAAAAATTAACTTCGAAACTAAAGAAGATTGGTACTTTAATTTTCAATAAACAAACTTTGATTTTACGTTCAACTGCCTATAATTTTAACTTTTGCTATGTTTGTATATTAAGCAATTTTTAATAGTGTTCTTCATAGTCTTAAAGCTACATATGAGGATTGGTGCTGAAAGAACCAACGGAGGTTGCTTCCATCCTTTTTAAAAAGAAGCATAAAGCATTATCAACGAAACGATACAATTAACAAACAAACAAAAAATAAAATAAAAGAAGTTCCCTCTCTGGAGTAGTACCCCAAATAAATAATAATAATGACTGGCAACATTAACAAGCCAGATGTAACTAAGAAACATGTCGTTCATTAGGGGCATAAAACCCTTACAAAATCCTTCAACTTTAACAACACACTTTAATTAAAACTTTTAAAATTTGTTGAAAAAACCCACGCAAAACTTTTTATTTGTTTTCGAAACAAAAAATAATAATTTTAATCTAAAATTTCACCCCTATTTTACTTTTTATTGTTACAATTAAACTCATACTTTAGTAACAAGAACACAAAAGCTTTTCAAGAAAATAAAAATTAAAGAACAGAAAACAAAAACAAAACAAAAACAACAGTTTTCATCATTTTGTTCATTGCAGCAGTGAGTAAATAAATGTTATGGAAATTGGTGATTAAAGAGAATTAAGTTCAGAAATCAAAAACAATTATAAATAATGAAATACATTAAATTACTTTAGGCTATTCGTAAGAGAAGGGCACACAAGAGAAAGTCTCATTTAGCAGCCAGTTTGGCACTTAAAACCCAGAAGGAAGCAGAGGTATGCATGAATAAATATGTATACAAATAACCCAAAAAAACTTTGGTAAAAAACTTTTGTGGGTGAAAGTAGGGTAAGTTTAATAAGTAAAAAAATTTTAAGACGATGAAAATTTTTTTGTATTGATTCGTATTTAAATATTTTTACCTCTAGTTAAATAAGTTCTACAAGAAAATATTACTAAGCATATCGAGCCATAACCGCCTCATATAATTAACCGACACTTTTTTGGACCTCGCTTTTTTACGAAAATTGATTATTTACGATCGCAAATAATCGATGTTGGTCAAAAAATCACGTTCGAAAATTGCGTCGCTTAAGCTTAAGGGACGATATGAGTTATCTCTAACAGCCTTGGAAATAATAAACTTTTAAAGATAAAATTCTCAGATAGTTTTTAATTTTTAGTTCAAACGTATTCGTCTTTGGGTTTTTGCCAGCCAAATTACATATAGGCATTTCCACAGGAATGTCAACTTTTTGTAACATGCGACACCAAGCAAATATGCTTGTTTGTTTTTTTCAAAGAAAACTAAACTTTTTTTTACTGCTAAGAAATTTATTATTCGACATATTGTCAGAAGTTTATTTTAATTTGAAATTTATTTGCTGGTGGTTCAGCGTTGTCTATATATGTATTTCATTGTTGTTGTAACAAATCATCAGTAGACTTCAGCCGCACATTTTGAATAGCCACAAACCTCTTATCTTATTAGTTTCGAAGCCTACTACGCTTATTTTTCTTTTGTGATTTTCAGAAATATTATTATTTGTGAATTCTTAAATAGTTCTTGAAAGTCTGTGCATAAGATAAGAGGTTTGTGACTATTCAAAATGTGTTGTTGGAGTCTACTAATGATTTGTTACAGCAACAATGGAATATATAGACAACGCTGAACCACCAGCAAATAAATTTAAATTTTTTTTTACTTCTTTATATATTTATGTAGGCCATCAGCAGTTCTTTATTAGGTAAAATTTTAAGAAAAATCAAGTCATGTTGTTAAGAAATGCGGGTTTAATTGCACGCGACAAAAAAGTGGAATTTCGCAGAGAAATTCACATATGCTAATTTTTCAGCAACAAATCGCACCAAGGTCCATTGTAAATTATTATGACAAATACTAGCAGAGCATAATACGACTAAAAAATTAAACTCACATATTCCACTGTCATTGGAAAATATGTACATACACCCAGAAAAAAGATTGGTTGGAAAACGGTTAGTCCAATAAAATATCATTTGCATTAACTATATTTCAGTTCACGCTATCAATTTTCTGTTAATCCAAAAAATAATCCATGTTCATTGCCATAAGGGCATAATTGTAACAAAAATATGATTGAGACAATACTTAAATTGATTGCATCAACCGAGCGTATGCTTTTGTCATGACTAATTAACTGATTGGTTAACCCAACCGAATAAAATATTACGAATTGGATTTTACTACCAACTTTTGGTATTAGCAACTAAAAAATTGTCGTTCTATATTAAAATTAAAATAAAAACTTTCAATCAGTTGCTGCAACTAACTAGAGGTTGTGTTTACTATCATACTTTATAGCAGCAAATTAAAAAATTAACTTTTGTGACTTTCAAAGATATTATGATTTGTGAATTCTCAAATGGTTTTTGAAAGTCTGTGCATAAGATAACAGGTTTGTGGCTTTTCAAAATGTGTGGTTGAAGAAATGTATATAGACATGCTTCACCATTACGAAATAAATTTCAATTAAAATAAACTTATGACAATATGTCTAATAATAAATTTCTTAAATTGTGTATTTTTATTTGCGTTTATTATTTATTTTTATTTCAGCAAGGAAGCCCAATTTTTCTTTTACAGGTACCAATAATGATATCGTTTTAATTATATTAACCAAATTTTCGGTAGCAAGAATAACATTTATTTCAAATTCCATACTGTCAACCAATTTTTTCTGTTGCTGAAACTATTGGGTTGAGAGTTATAATTAAAATATAGTGGTACCACAAAAAAATTTCAGTCGCTATAGCAGAATTCTATGATAGTTGCTGCAACCGCCAAAATTCAATTTTCAACAAATTCGATTGCCACAACTAATCCGTTTTCTCTGTATATATATAAAAAGTTTAAGTTTACACCACACACGCAAGAATGCTGATGCTAATAATTAAAATTTAATCAGGCTGAAGAAAGCTCGTATTGCTTTGTAAGCAAAATTACATGTGATAAATATTTATGAACAAATAACACCAAAGTTAATTGTAAATATTCTAACAAACACTTAGTAGAGCGGAACAACTAGATGTTTTCGAAATCCACACCACTTTCCTCATCAGCATTTTTTTGTGTTTGGTCCACTGCGTGTGGTGTCAGTTGATGTAGATTTCTGCTTTATATACTCAGCTATTATTGCAAATGGAATATGTGAATTGTTTGGATTCATCGTATTGAATTTTGCTGAAAGCTTTTTTTGAAATGAAAGCTCAATTTTACTATATTTGAATCTACAACAGTCTTGCCATTGTCGTTTGTTCTTTGCTAATTATGCACATGTTAGTTAATTTGCTTATTTTTGTTCTATTTAAGACAAACTTTTTTGCTTTGTTACTATTAACTAAATTTATTTAATTTTTACCACTGGGCCAAGGCTAGTAATTTAAGTTAACTTAATGTTAATATTTGTCATAATAATTTACAATTCTCGTTTATGCTTTTTCTTATTTAAAACTTTTATCACATGTAATTTTCTAAGAGATACGAACTTTCACCAACTTGAATCATAAACAGTAATAACAAGTAAGAGTGCTATATTCGGCTGTGCCGAATCTTATATACCCTTTAACAAAGTGCTTTTATGTAGTATAGAGATACATACATAAGCACATACATAAAGTATAAACAAAAAGAAAAAAATAATTTGACCTAGTTACTTTTATGTACAAAAAAAACTAATTTCTAGTAGTTCTTAAAAAAATATAGAACGTGTGTTAAGTGAACAAAAAGGAAATTAAAAACAAAAGGTTTTAATTAGTTACTTTAATGTCCAGAAAAAAATCATAGTTTCCAGCTTTGGAGCTGTGGTTTTAATTTTTATAATTTTCTATACCAAACTTTTGTTTCCAAAACGTAAAATATATATTATTTATAAAGGAAAAGATAAAAATTAATTAGACTTAGTTACTTTTATATATCAAAAAAGTGTAAGTGTCCCAACCGTGAACTCTTCCTTTTTGATTTTCTGATTTCTTACACCAATATCTTTCTTTTAAGAATTAAAGAAATGTTTAATTTATAAAAAAAAGTAAAAATTTGTTTTAGTAACTTACTTTTGTACAAAAAAAGTTAAAGTTTTCCAATCCTGGAATCGTCTTTTTAATTGTTTTTTTTTTATTTGAAATACCAATTTTACTCGTTATCAAGCCTAAGGGTTTCCAACCCTGGAATCGTGTTTTAAACTTTTTTAAATTGAAATACCATATTTATTTGTACTATAGTATAAAATACGTTTATTTATTTAAAAAAAAATTAAAATTACTTTTCGGTAGTTAATTTTTTATATCACAAAAAGTGTAAGTGTCCCAACCGTGAACTCATCCTTTTTGATTTTCTGATTTCTTACACCAATCTCTTTCTTTTCAGAACTTAAGAAATGTTTAATTAATAAAAAAAGAAAAATTTGTTTTAGTAACTTACTTTTGTACAAAAAAATTTAAGGCTTTCCAACCTGGGAATCGTCTTTTTAATTTTTTTTAATTGTTTTTTTTTATTTGAAATACCAATTGATTCGTTATCAATAATAAAATAAGTTTATTTAATAAAAATAGATAAAAATTAGTTTTCGGTTGTTAATTTTTTATATCACAAAGAGTGTAAGTTTCCCAACCCTGGAATCCTCCTTTTTGATTTTTTTTTTTTTGATTTCTTACACCATCTTTTTTTCAGAATATAAGATATGTTTAATTTATAGCAAAACAGAAAAAATTTGTTTTAGTAAGTTACTTTTGTATAAAAAATAAGTTTTTCCAACCCTGGAAACGTCGTTTAAATTTTTTTTTTTGAAATACTAAATTCATTCGTAGTGAAGTATAAAATAATTTTATTTATTTCAAAAATATTAAAATTAATTTTCGGTAGTTAATTTTTTATAGCACAAAAAGTTTCAGTTTACCAACCCTGGAATCATCCTTTTTGATTTTTCTGATTTCTTACACCAATATCTTCTTTTAAGAATATAAGATATGTTTAATTTATAAATAAAAGGAAATATTTGTTTTAGTAAGTTACTTTTGTATAAGAAAAAAAGTTAAAGTTTTCCAACCGTGGAAACGTCTATTTAAATTTTTTAATTTCTTTTTATTTGAAATACAAATTTTATTCATGGTGAAGTATAAAATAAGTTTATTTAATAAAAATAAATAAAAAATTAGTTTACGGTAGTTAATTTTATATATCACAAAAATCGTAGGTTTTCCGACCCTTTTGTTTTTCTGATTTCTAACATCAAGTTCTTTCTTTTAAGAACATTAGATATGTTTAATTTATAGAAAAAAAAGGAAAAATTTGTTTTAGTAAGTTACTTTTGTATAAGAAAAAAAGTTAAGGTTTTCCAACCCTGGAATTTCTCTTTAATTTTTTTTATTTTTTTTTTTTTTTTGATTTTTTTTTAGTTAGAAATACCAATTTTATTCATAATGAAGTATAAAATAAGTTTATTTAATAAAAAATTATTAAAAACTAGTTTTCGGTAGTTATTTTGTATGGCGAAATGAAGTTTAAGTCTTCCAGCTCTCAAACCGTCTTCTCGATTTTGCTGATTTTAAATACCAATCTTATTTGGACGATTTCTGACCCACCAGTCCAAGAACGAAGTCTCTAGCTTTTCTGGGAGCTTCGGAAAACCGATTTCACGTACAGACAGATGGACAGACGGACATAGCTTATTCGTCTTCCCTATGCATAAGGATCCAGAATTTATATAAGAAAAGTAATTATTTTGAGGGCACAACACTTATAAAAATATTTATAACCGCCATGAAGGCTTAGTTTACTAAAATAAAGGCTAAAATATCCTTGAAAGCATAAACAAAACCCAAAACCTACAAACAAACTTAAGCAAAAATATTATGAATGAAACTGATTTTGATAGCGCCCAGCTGAATAAATTATGTAAAATATGAACAAATAAACTCTTTAATAAAATTTAATAAATTCAACACGCTTCAGTGCAATTCGAAAAATTTTATCTGCAACCACAAAGTTTAGGTTTGAACTGTATAGTAAATGAGAAAATAAAAAATTTTTCAACTTTGCCTATTGCTGTCGTTTAAACAGAACTTTTAGTATACAACAAAATAACTCCTACATGTACTCTCATGTGGCACATGCTATAACTGCAGCACCCTCAACAGCAGCAGCGGCAGCAGCCGAAACTGCCACCTCATCTCATGAACGCCTTAAGTTTGTGTATGACAACTTTCATGCCTCACTGTTGGCTGCCTACGATGAAAGTCAGTCCATCAACAATACATTTATTTTAGCCAACTCTTCACCGGCATCAGCATCCGTATCAGCATCACCAACAAATTCGTACGTCTACTCGTCGTCCAACTCAGCTTCTTCTGCTTTTGCCATTTCATTCGGCTATTTAAATGATTCCTATGCCCCGGACTCTGCAGCGCCGTCCTCGTCTTTATCAGCGTCACCATCACCCGCCTCATCATCTACTGGAAATACATCTGCACCCTCAGTACCGTTAATAGAATTAGGTGGTGTCAATGTTTCACTGACGTCTTCGGATGATTGGTCACATTTTTATAATCTAGTCTTATCGTGGCAGGGAATTTGTCTAATTGCCGTTTTTTGCGCCTTCATAGTAATCACAATCATTGGTAATACACTGGTTATTTTGGCCGTCATAACCACACGTCGCCTAAAAACTGTTACAAATTGTTTTGTCATGAGTCTGGCAGTGGCTGATTTACTAGTGGGCATATTTGTCATGCCACCTGCTGTAGCTGTGCATTTAATTGGTAAGTTTTCAGCTGGTCTTATATCCTTATTTCTTCCTTTTTCCCACACTTAATGCTATAAAAAGCCTAAAATTTTCTATAATTGCGTAAACATGCACAGCCGTAGCAAAAAAAAATTAATATGAACTTCAAGTGTGCTTTAGTAAAAATTTGTATGGAAATTTTTTTAACGTACACTTCAAGCTCAAATCATTATTATTTTTACGGCAATATTTGTTTTTAAGTCAATTAAAATCTGTCATCATTTCAACCTTAAGGGGTCAAGAAGGGGATACCGAATAAATTGTCGAAAAATGTATATACATATGTGCCCTTAATTATGAAAGTGGTCTAAGTCATGTGCATTTTTTGCTTCAAAATATCAAATAAATTTTAAAATATTTTTAATAAATATTTAACAAATGTTAAATAAATTTATATTAATGGAGACTAGTACAACTTTAAATTAAAATGTTGCATAATATAAAAATATATTTTGATTTGTTCAAATGTAATCTGCTAAATATCTCGATCAAAGAAAATTATGACTTCACCACTTTCATAATTAAGGGCACATATATATTTATATGAAATATTTTACCTTTTTATAATAGCCCAATTCACAATCTTGTGCAAATGGTCTTGCATCGTTGCATGTGCAAATTGGTATAGCATATTGATATTCACCACTTAACAATTCTTAGTGGTGAGTATCAATATACTGTACCACTTAGCACATGCAACGATGCAAGACCATTGGCACAAGATTGTGCATTAGGCTAATATAATTTTGAGACTATTCTCGTCTGTTTTATTTTTATATTCTTTGGAAAGTATTTAACAAGCAAATTGCGTAGTTTGTATATTAATGTATAACTTGGAAAATAAAATAAAATTAAGCGCAAATAAAAATTTTAGCACTCATTGTGATTAAAACAAAATATCATGTGTAATAAATAATCCTCACAAAAACATAAATGTGAAAAAAGGCCAAGTTCCTATCAAAAATTTCGGCCATCAAAAGCAGTGAGATATAAATTTTGACCAAGTTCTTGTTTGGCACAAAACCTTTCACTAACATATGCTATGCATTATATACATTTGTAATCGTAAGTGTGTCATATAATTTTTAGATAATCTGACAACATTTTTACCGATATAAATAAATCAACAAATATGCATTATTCTCTCCTTTTTAGAAAGTTGAAAATATTGTCAAGTTAGCAGATTATCTAAAAATTATATGACACACTTACGATTACAAATGTATATAATGCATAGCATATGTTAGTGAAAGGTTTTGTGCCAAACAAGAACTTGGTCAAAATTTATATCTCACTGCTTTTGATGGCCGAAATTTTTGATAGGAACTTGGCCTTTTTTCACATATATGTTTTTGTGAGGATCTGACTACTTTTTGAAAAATTTTCTATGATAACATTTTTTAAACTTAAAATTTCCAGGGAGTTTTATTTCTATTTCTGATCACTGTGCCAGTTAAAAATTTCATAGTTGCATAAAATAATGGGTCAGAGCGTGATGAATGTTGGATTGTACGCCTTAAAAATTAATTATTGTGCTATTACAACGGGTCGCCAGTGTGTACGCAATTTGTTAAGAGTTGTCTTGAAAGAAACATGTAAAAGACAGCGTCAATTTTAGTGGGAGTGATCCCGGCTATTTTCTCAATATATTTACATATTAAAGTCTGCTTAGCCGAAGTACATAAATCAAAAGGATATTCCCAATTTGCATGCAAAGTTTCAGTAGAGTAGGTGGTGCTTTAATTTTTGGATTTTCCGATTGAGTAAATCAATTATGACTATTTGTTTACAAAATGTCATCTTTCTACAGTATAATATTATGTAAAATTTTTATGGGCCTGGCCCCACCGACTTTTATATCTGTTAGTGCTTATGATTCATGTAAAGTTTTGTAGGAAAAAGCTATTGAGAAATACATGAGTAATAGACTAAAAACTGCTAACCCGAAGTACATGAAAGAAAAAGCTAAGATTTATGGAAGTAGTCAAGGCCAATTTCAAAACGAAATTTTTACTTTGGACAAGTGCAATGTGTATGTAAAGTTTCAGTAAAATTTAACTTAACTTTGTGTTTACAGTGCTTGTTCCCAACCCCTGATTGAAACTTCTGGTTTCTTAAATTTTTTTAGTGATCTCTAATCTAGATTAATTTGTGTACCAAATTTCAGCTCTCTAGCGCAAATTAGAGTTTTAGCGGATAAAACTTCTTGATTTTAAGATTTTCCCACTGGCTTACTCATCTACAATTGCTTGTATATAAAATTTTAGCTCTTTAGCGTGAACTATACCTTATAATTTTATGAGCATTAACCCTTAAAATATGCACTTTTTGGACCTTCATATCTCCGGAACATTTTATTGTAAAACTTTCAAACATGTGAGGTTACATGAATTTATTCTAATTATGGTTTAAATTTCATAATTTCACGGTGGCGGGGAACAAAGTTATGAGGGTAAAAACAGCTCGAATGGCTTCCTGTAAATATACACACTGCGTGCATTGGCCGGAACTTGGCCTGGCGCACTGTCGTGCGCCTAGATATCAGTCACATTTGTTATATAAAACATAAGGGACTAAAAACATAGAAGTAATGTGAAAGACAAGACAACGCAATATGAAGGGCAATACACTATAATGTCTAAAAAAATGTAAAAGCAGCAAAAAGGAGAGATATGGTGATGATGATGGAAATATTGCATACGTAGACATACCTTTTTAAATTAAATGTGACAGATATACATACATATGTTTTTCGTTTTGAAAATTTTATTAATAGGGTATTTACACCTGCACAAAATCAAGCAGATTTTAATTAAAACCTTTATGAAAATCTATACCGTTTACACCAATTCTTTTTGACATTTATCAAGATTTTTGTATCCAAAACAAAATCCATTAGCAAAAAAAAACCCAAAGCTACAATCAAACAACTGCAATGTAGCCAATTCACATACCATTTTAAATAGACCCTAGCTAATTCACCATTCTTTTTTTTATAAATATGTTGCATACGGTAGTAAAAAATAAATAAACAATTATATTTTGAGCAGATTTCTTACAAAACTACTGGCAAAGTAGATTTCGTTTTGTATGGGGAATCTAGCAAACAACAAATAGATTTAGGTCGAAATCTCGTAAGTACTAGATTTCTATTCAATGTAAATGCCCTATAACTTAAACTTTAAATTAATTTAAATTATATAACATGGCGTTGTCATTACAGGCAAGTACTCACAGTGATGGTATAAAAATATAAGGTACTTGCACTCCCTCATTTTTTCTTGACATTCACCATCTAACAAATATAAGGATTATGAAGTTTCCGGTAAAATCATGCTACCGTATTAATTTAATATTTCCGCTCTACTTTCACTTTGAAAATGTTATTAAAAATTATTTCAAAGTTATTTTATACAGAATTATATATTCATACAATTTGAAACTTAGAAAAAAAATAAGTACTCATTATAAATATTGTTACGTTTTTCTCTCTATAAAAACGCTTTTCCGTGGACCCGAAGATTTGCAAATGAATACAAGATCCGAGTGTAGTAATTAGGGTTAAGAATGATACAAGTTTTATTTACAAATTCACTTAAACTAAATTAATCAAGAGATTAAATACACTAATACAACTTAAACTACTAAATTATTCACAAATATTCACAACTGGTTACTGCTACGCCTTCCTGACTGTAGCTTACGCACATCTCTTAGCTGGCTGCGCAAGTATTCACGTGACACCTCTTTGTCTGCTGCTCGTCACTTACGAGACTCACTCTGCCGTCACTCAGAGTTGATACACCAATACCTCTTTGTCTGCTGCTTGTCACACACGGCACTCACTCTGCCGACACTCACAGTTGATACACCAATAAAGACTCACTGGCTTTACGTACACCCTTACACACGTCTATTCGCTGTGCTGTTCCCTTTACTCCAGTCGACACGATAGACTCCACAATAATCTCAATTCCTCGACAGACTTTGCTGTCACTATAGACTGTCCTATAGTTTCTCCTTTTCCCAACTCACGTGTAAAGCACAGACTGCTCTTAACTATCAACTCACCTCTGTCTCGCAGACTATTATTAACTCACAACATAAATATCAACAGACTTGTTTACTCGCAACTGACTGACTTGTTCACAACTTGTTCGCAACTGACTCACAACTGCAACTCACTCACAACACAACTATAGCTTGTTCATAACACAACTAACTCGTCATTGGATGCGTCACCCCTTATTATACTTAGCACAAACACCACTTGAATTTTCAGGCAATGTCTAGACGATCATTATCATCTTAAATGTTGTTTACAAAGTGCCCAATTAAGTTCATGTGGTAACTATGTACATACATGTGTGTATGCATACGTGTGTACATCATTAACTAAGTAATGCGTGGTGGTTGTTTACCGTTTGCCTTTCGTTTGAATTGGCATGTATGTATGTACGTAGGCATGTGTATCTTCTTAACGAGCAGACTGTTTTTGTTGTTGTTATTGCTTGTTTACGTTTAATCAAGCTTGTATGTGCTACGCATGTATTTAGTTGTTTGCTACTATCTCAGATTATTCTTTGCATTGACCCTGTAGGAATATTTTCGCGTAACGCTTAACCTTTTCGTCGGCCATTTTCGTAACAATATTTTATCAGGGCACATTCACCAGGTAGTAGCGGAAACGCACCTGAGCTATTAAATTCATCCGAAACCTCAAAAATTTTTTACGAAAGAGAAATTTAAAAAAAAAATTAAAAATTTTCAATGTGAAAAATATATTATTAAAAAAATTATTTTAAAACAAATTTAAAAATACGAAAAAACTATTAAAAAATTAAGAAAAGTTCTAAACGCTGCAAATATTGTTAGTGGTAGCTGCCGTGGAGAAATTTTTTCAACTTTATGTGAATAATTTTTATTATTATTATTTTAAACATATTCTATTTTTGACATTTCGGATAAACTTAAAACCATCTTGTTTTTTTCATTGTTGTATTTTTTTCATTGTTTCTGTAAATGTGCCTTATATTTTATCGTATTTAAAAGCATTGAAATGTATTGTCATCAAAATAAATTGAATTTGTGTCCGTAAGTACTCGTATGTCGTATTAAAGAAAGCAAAAATTTTGTTGTAAAATTTTTTAAGTTCCCTACATTACCTGATGCTTGTCAGCAGTGGCTAAGAACCTGCAAAATCCGTGAAATAGTAAAGAGCCGATCAGGTATTTAAGCTATTTTTTTAAAAAGCGGATATTACAATCAACAGGAAAGGTACGAGTAGTACAGGGTGGGCCAAAAGAAACCAAGGGGTGTAAAAGTTTAATAACTTTTTTGTTTATTAACTTTTTTTATTTTTTCTTTCAGATTATATAATATACAAAATGGAAATTTTTTTACACTAAGTATGAAAAATTATGTCTCTTAAATGACCACCGTTTTCAGCTTCGCACTGATGGGCTCTTTTTAAAGCATTTTCCATAACATCTTCAAAACTTGTGGCTGTAGCGTTCGAATTTCTGCAACAATGTTTGCCTTGAGTTCAAGGATTGTCTCTGGCTTGTTCACATACACTCGCTCCTTCAAAAAACCCCAAAGAAAATAGTCGGGTGCTGTCAAATCTTGCGATCGCGCTGGCCAAATAATTTCCGAATTTCGAGGAATTATTCGCTCTCCAAAAATTTGACTTAAAAGTGCCATTGTGTCTCGGGCAGTATGGGCAGTAGCTCCGTCCTGCTGAAACCACATACCAGGTCTGTTTTCAAGAGCAGGACGTAAAAAATTTTCTATCATAAACCGATACCGCTCTCCATTTACGGTTACAGCACTTCCATCTTCATTCTCGAAGAAGTAGGGCCCAATGACATTTTCAGATGTGATCCCACACCATACTGTACATCTGATGGGGTGCAATTGGCGTTGATGAATGGCTCTTGGATTTTGAGAACCCCAGAACCTACAGTTCTGCTTATTAACAAAGCCATTCAAATGAAAATGAGCTTCATCACACATAATCAAATTTTCATCTCTGGTTTAAATAATAAAATTCTATTGTGCTGGTTCTCTGTTCAGTTGTGAACCTCTCCATTATAAATTCTCCAAGTGTTGTCTATATAATCTGAAAGAAAAAATAAAAAAAAATTAATAAACAAAAAAGTTATTAAACTTTTACACCCCTTGGTTTCTTTTGGCCCACCCTGTATGTATAAAAAAATGCAGTACCAATGAATATTTGTTAAACTAAATGAAAATTCGTTGTCAATTAATCAAAATCATCAATCAGTTTGGTTTACCAACGCAAAGTTTAAATGAAAATATAGTTAAAAAAATAATCTTTAGCTTAAAATTGAATGAAATGAAGAAAGCTGAAAATGAAGAAAATCCATAGACATATATTTAACCCCTGCACAAGACCACTTACAAGAACTTTTAAGACATTAGGGATTTTTTTAAATGCTTTACTACAGCGAAATTTTCTAAAACAAACACTAAACAACAATGTTGGAAGAAATTATATTCATTTATTGCAGGAGTATAGGAGTAAAGAAGAAAATTCTTCATGACGGAAGAATTTGTGATGATTGCTTCTTCAAACTTCATGCACACACGTTGTATGTATGATCTTTTATTTTTCTACGCACATACAAGCACACGCATATGCATTGAATTTAGCTGTATGCGCTTGCTTTAAAAAAAAACACCCATAAACATGGGTGTGCATCTTACACACACACTCAAACGTACAATATGAAAAATAACGCAGTATGAAAAATAACAGCATTCACGCATCAATACTACTTCTTTTGAGTGTTTGTTACAAACAAGAAGTCTTCGCGACATCGCCTGTAAACACTCATATACACGAACATCAATACACCCATTGTGCTTTGCTTATTAAACGACATCATTTACTATTGGTTTAGTATAATACGTGCACGACGTATTTACATTTCAAAATTGTTTACGCAGCCCTTTAATACATGTATATGTAGTTATATCACTTTTTACATTCTCAAAGTCTGATTTTTAATAATATAGTTTTCATATTGAAATTTTTTTGACATTTTCAATAATTTCTTTTTCATAAAAAAATTTTAAAGTTTCCGATCAATTTTAATTTTAACAAAAAACTCATATGTATGTTCGCAGATAACTTAATGCTGTAAGATAATGAAATTATTTCCAAAATTAAATCCTTTGAATAAAAGCAAGTTAAAAAAGGCAAGGAATGCTTAAAGCTAAATTAACACTATTTTCCTATTAAACAAATATATTCACTTTAAATTATATTTACTACCTGGTAAATGTGCTTTGGATTAGTCTATTTTTTTTTTTTTTTTTTGTATTTCAATACTCATACCTTTTCATATGGTTGAAAAATTTACCCAAAATTACAACTTTGAATTTATTGTAACGTGATGATACAAAGAAATAACCATTCATAATATTACTGTTTAAAAAATGGACATGCACGTACCTGTTACCGTATAATCAAACAAATATGTTATTCATTAGTGCAATTGCACTTACCTTTTACCATATACTCGTACCTGAACAAATCATGACATACACACAGCCATGCAAACATCACCATTGATTAGAACTAGGTCACAACATACCAACGCAAAGTATGATTCTCACTCAGACCATATTAAAGTTGGAATAAGTAATCAACATTTGTACGCAATGGAAAATAATTGCCGATACTGTACGAAAGACAATTATGAGCAGCCCACTTAAAATTATAATCTGAGAGCTTTACCGATTCCTGTTCTAAGTAGTTAGCAAGACTATATTATAGCCAAATATAAAGTCCCCGAAGTTACATTATACATTTCGTAGTAATATTTTTTCGTAAATTAGCCGAATACGAAGTCTTCATAATTAAGTTAGTGCTCGTTGTAGTTAACTGCACGGTAGCCGATTATAAAGTCTTCTAAACTACTTTATAGTCGTAGTAATATTACTTTATAAACTAGCCAAATAGAAACTGAAGGTTAGGTTAGATTCGGTGAGGTTGGCAGGCTCCTGGCAAGGCAAAGTGACAAATTAGAGTCCAACTCACTTCGGCCCATTACAATGATCCCTTTGTACTACCTGTAAGTTGAAAATAAGATAGAGAGTGAAAGAGAGAAGGAAGAGGTTGAGAGGGGTAGAAGAAGAAAAGAGATAGTGGTTAATTAAGGCAGGTGAGAGATGAGAGTGGGTCAAGAACTGGCTAGGGGGGAGGGCGGGAGTCAGCGGCTATACCAGCCACTGTTCCTTATATAAAGGCTAAGTTTTTGAGCTCGATTTCCGATAACTTGGATAAGCTGCTGAAGGATATTCAGCCAAGGAGGTGCAGACAGAGATCCTCCAGAGCGGGACAAAAACACAGGAGATGTCCTTCTTTTTGTCGTGACTGCAACTGTAGCAGAAGTTATTATACGTGGCCACCACTTTCTTGAGTACTTTCTATTAATGTTCAGGAGATTTTTCGTTCTATAGGGTTTTAGGCAAGGCCAGAGGGTTCTCGCTATTGCACAGAGTTAAAGTCACCCAAATTTACTTTGTCTTTATAGTGACCGGACATAAATTTACCCCCTCGGACTTACTTCATACTCTTCACTGTTTAATAGTGA
The DNA here is from genome assembly GCA_949987645.1 of Tachina grossa. Classification (NCBI taxonomy): domain Eukaryota; kingdom Metazoa; phylum Arthropoda; class Insecta; order Diptera; family Tachinidae; genus Tachina; species Tachina grossa. The sequence goes on along the minus strand of OX465274.1, from coordinate 36,716,815 downwards.
ACATGTTAGGAGTCGTAAGTTCACATGCAAACTTGATTGTGTTAGCATAACAACATATCCATACTATTCAAAGGAATCAGATCCTTGACTAGACCCTGGGCAGACTGAGTCATACCCCAGCTACAAAAGAAATTGCGTTACAGTATTACTTCACTTGCTGTAAGTAATTATAGAAACAAAAATAATATTAGATGTACGTCAAATTTACAAAAATTTTATTTTATTTCAAAATTTTATTATTATTTTAAATTATTTGTTTGTGTGCTTAAAAATATATACATACATGTATAAAGTTCATGATAAATTTAGACATTCATTGATATTTCAAAGCTATATGCAAGTCATCAGGTGATAGGCATTTTTCTTTTTAGTTTTGTGGCAAATTTTAAAATTTTCTTTGCAATATTCCTTGCCTTTTTATTTCTGACAACTCCACAATATTTGTATACATATTTTTAATTATTGTTATTTAAACCTGGTATGGAGTTCTTACGGAATTTCATGTTTGTAAACTTGTATTTATTTCTACACGGAAAAATAATCATGCAGCCGCTTGCGTAGAAAAAGTCTCCACTTTTACACGGAATTTTAAAAATTCCGTGTACTTTTCTTTTGAAAGTCCATACTAGCAAGTGGAAACTTCCTTATGAAATTTACAAAACTGAATTTCCGCTTTTTTTTCTACACACTTTTCATATATGGGATCCTGAATTTCCATAAAAACTCCGTATGAGGCTTAAAATGTAGATTTTGTAAATACAAAAGATGTTTTCGTTTTGAAATTTGTATGGATAAAAATTTTTTCTAGCGAATTTTCGTTTTCTTTTCATAAAAATTTAAAACTTTTAGCATAAAAATTTAAAAAAAAATCTGCATATTAATATAAATATTTTTTAAATAGTTTGTGACATAGATTTAAGACCAACAAATTTAAGACATTTAAAACCAATTTATTATAACTTATAAATTTATTTCAGTTTTATACAGTTTTAACAATCAATTTCTTGACATACCTGATAAATACAATAGACTTATATATATATATATATATTTTAAATCTCTCTTATATGTAAAGTTTTTACATTTCTATGTAAATGTAAGCAGACATAATTAAATTAAATAGCTTACACATAAACGTCATCAATTGAAAAGTTACAGTTCCAATTAAACTTTTAATGTCAATTAAAAAAAAAACATTTAACTCTTACAACAATATCAAAATACATAAAATTATTTTTACCAATAAATATTTTATTTACAGCTAACAATTTTTATTTTTAATTTTTTTTTTTTTTTTTGAGATCAAAACTCAATTTTGTGGTTAAGAATTTTTGAGGAAAAAGTTAGTTTTAAAATTAGCCACAATATAGTAAAAAGTGTTGACAAACACATGGTAAATAAATAAAATAATCAAAAACAAATTTCTCTTCATTAGAAATTTAAAACAGCTGATGCTAAAAACCAATCCTTGTCCAAAGATAGAGCCGATAAAGTGCGTGGTAGCACACAAAAATGCAGCATTTACTCCAGCTAAAGTCGAGTTTAAATGTCTTTGTCTTCTTAAGAAAACCACAATTTCTAATAAAAATTAGTTCATGTCATAATAAGAATTAAAAATACTGGATTTTAGTGCGATTAAGAAATTAGTTCTGACTAACATTTATTCTAGTTCAATGTATTTAAAAATGTCTAACTATACCCAGCAAAAAAAATTCAGTAATAGTTCCAAATGCTTACCAGCCTCTTTTCATATCCATCACTACAGGTATTTAATTTAATATTCTAAAGCTGTTGTTTATATCAAAAATTATTGATGATTCACCAAAAATATAACTACCTGGAGCTGAGTTCTCACCAATGCTGTAACTATTTATTTATATTGTCTTTTTGGGCTGCGTATTTGTTAGCGACTTAAACTTTTTTTGTGGGCTCAGCATTAAATTAAAATACTTGTGTATAAATATTACCATTTATGTACTACAAAGCCCCACTGTGCGCAACCATCTCTAAACATACAATTATCTCTAAACGTACTTATATTTTATATTAACATTTAATTTGCATGTCATTTTATTTTATATTTTTCCTCACATTACATAACTAAAAAGACTAGAGTGTAGCACATGCGACAACAACAGCAACAACAATTATTGAGGTATTGTACACAAATGAATTTTTAAGATTAAGAGATTTTATGTTCTAAACATATTTAAATGACTAGCGGCTGGTTTTTGCTTGCAAATGCGTTGGCAAGTCAAACGCCAGAAGGCTGTACGGAAATCTGGACTATAGAATGCATAAATAAAAGGATTAATGGCACAGTTGACCCAGCCCACCCAAGTAAGAAATGACATTAGGTCTTCGGAAACAGCAGCTGGGGGTAAAAATGGTATCAGCAGGTAGTAGACAAAAAAAGGCAGCCAGCAGGCAATGAAACCACCCATAACTATTGTCAAAGTTTTAGTGGTTTTTGTATCTCGTTTTGTTGTTGATACTCGCATGGGTACGCGCTGATGCTGATGCTGATGATGTTGATGATGATGATTATGGCAATGTTGCTGATTATTTTGTCTGTCCTGTGGATTTCCTGCGATTTGCTCCATACCATTTTTTGCATATTCGCCAATTTGTGTCATGGCCTGTGCCAAACATGTTTCCGGAAATGAAGCACAACTATCTGAACAATGTATTTGTTGCAGCGGCAGAGACGTAGACCTACGCGCTAGAGCATCTCCTATGGTGAATGTAGTATTTGTGGGCGTACATGTGCCATCTCTATGTCTGCAATTAATGGAGGTATAAGATGCCACCGGCGGTGGTAATACTGTTGCTTGTGCTGACAAACGGGAAATCTCCATGAGTTCGTAGAATGAGCCTTGATGCTTTAAAGTATTTTTTTCAATAAAATTTTTGTAACATTTGCTGCATTTTAAACTGTGCGTTTTGCTATTGCCAGCACTGGCACTGCCGTCAATGGTCCAGCGAGTTTTGAAGGAAAATTTTTGAGGGCCACACTGAAAGTGTTCGGACTCGGAGAGAAAATTGTCGCAATCAATTTCATGGTCTGCAGTACGTTCTGAGTTCTGGAAGAAAAATTTTAATAAAATGTATAATTAAGATGAAAAAATTATTATTTTTTTTTAATAAAGAAACTTTACGAAGCATAGAATTTGAAATTTTATCAACTTTTATTTAATTTTAATAAGCTGCTTAAGTTAGGTTAGGTTAGGTTAATAGGCTCCTGGTGAAGAAATGAAAAATCCAGGGGTCCAATTTACTTGGGTTCAATATGATCCCTTTATGCTACCTATAAGTTCAAAGCAGTAGAATAAGGGGAATAGGGAATAAGGGAAGGATATATATATATATATATATATATATATATATATATATATATATATATATATATATATATATATATATATATAAAGTTTCTTTAGAATAAGAGACAATGAAGGAGAAGATATATGGGTCAGGAAAGGGTCCAGTACATACACATGCCATAGAGCAGTGTTAACGACCATACCGGCCGCTGCTCCTTATGTATAGACTTAGATTTCTGAGTTCTGAGTCGGATATGCTATTGAAGGATATTCTGCCAAAGAAGCGCAGATGAAGATCCTCCAAACAGGGGCAGAAGCAGAAAAGATGCGAAATTCTTTCCTCCTCTTCTTCGTCATTGCAACTGTAGCAGTCAGTAATCATTATAGGGGTGACCCATACGTTTAGCGTGAGAAAAGCAGTATCGAAACGTCTCCAGCAGGACGAGAGATATCAATATCAACTACTCCGAGTAAGGTTTCCCTCTTTGCCATGTCGTTCGCAACTAAATAGCTTGAACTAGTTCCTTGTCCATGCACCCAATATAGTGTGATGGATGAGTGCTGCGTAAGTTTATCTAGTACTGTGTGACATTCTTAGACAAGGGTTGATATGGAGTATACTGCGAGGGACTTGATCGCAGATTGGCTGTCCATTATTATCTGAATATTTCTATTATGTACCCGATAAAAACTTAGCCAGTGTATTGCTTTTTTAATGGCGGATATCTCTGCTTGCTGCTTAAGTTAATTGCATAAAATTTCATATTTTTGTACAATTTGCGCACCTCTTCTTCACCTCTTCCACCAGTTCTACACTTAAAATCAACTGAATTTTACTTCCCTGTGTCACATTAATATTTATTATTATATTCTTTTATATTAAACCTTTTCACATCTTAGCAACAAATTGCTTAACTTATAACATTTTTGTCTGCTTGATTTAATTAATAATCAGATTAAAGCATAAATTTATTTGTTTATTTCATATTAATAAAAAATAAAAAAAAAAACTTATCAGGGCGAGGAAGGTATGACTGAATGAAATTTTTACCAGTATCATTTTATCACAAATAATTATACTTTGCCACAAAAAATTTAGTAAAAAACAAGTAAGAGTGCTATATTCGGCTGTGCCGAATCTTATGTACCCTTTACCAAAGTGCTTTCATGTAGTATAGAGATACATACATAAGCATATACATAAAGTATAAACAAAAAGAAAAAAAATAATATGACCCAGCTACTTTTATGTACAAAACAAATTAATTTTCAAACCCTAAAATCATAATTTTAGATTTTTCTGATTCCTTATACCAATCTAAAAAATGTTTTATTTCTTTACTTTAATATCCAGGAAAAAAAGTTCAAAGTTTCCAGCTTTGGAGCTGGTTTTTTTCTACAAAAAACTTTTATTTCCAAAACGTAAAATATATAAAATTTATAAAGGCAAAGATAAAAATTAATTAGACTTAGTTACTTTTATATATCACAAAATGTGTAACTTTTCAAACCCTGAAATCATCCTTTTTGATTTTCTTATTTCTTTTATTTTATTTATTTTTCTTTTAAAAATATAAGATATGTTTAATTTATAAAGAAAGGGAAAAATTTTTTTTAGTAAGTTACTTTTTTACAAAAAAAAATAAAGTTTTCCAACCCTGGAATCGTCTTTTTCATTTTTTAGTTGCTTTTTTTTATTTGAAATATTAATTTTATTCGTACTCAATCATAAAATAATTTTATTTAATAAAAAAAAAATAAAAATTAGTTTTCGTTAGTTAATTTTTTATACCACAAAGAGTGTAAATTTTCCAACCCTGGAATCCTCCTTCTTGATTTTTCTGATTTCTTATACCAATCTTTTTTTAAGAATGCAAGATGTGTTTAATTTATAGTAAAAAAAGAAAAATTTTATATAGTAAGTTACTTTTGTATAAAAAATTTAAAGTTTTCCATCCCTGGAAACGTCATTTTAAATTTTTTTAATTTTTTTTTTATTCGAAATACCAGTTTTATTCGTGGTGAAGTATAAATTAAGTTTATTTAATAAAAATAATAGTAATTTAATAAAAAGTAAGTTTTCTAACCCTGGAATCATCCTTTTTGTTTTTCTGATTTCTTACATCAATTTCTTTCTTTTAAGAACAATAGATATGATTATTTTATAGAAAAAAAGGAAAAATTTGTTTTAGTAAATTACTTTTGTATAAGAAAAAAAGTTAAAGTTTTCCAATCCTGGAAACATCTTATTAATTTTTTGAAGTTTAATTTTTTATTATCCTTTTTGTTTTTCTGATTTATTACATCAATCTCCTTAATTTATGATCATTAGACATGTTTAGTTTTTAGAAAAAAAAGGAACAATTTGTTTTAGTAAGTTACTTTTGCATAACAAAAAAAGTTAAGGTTTTCCAACCCTGGAAACGTCTTTTTATTTTTTTTTTTTTTAATTTTTTTCAGTTAGAAATACCAATTTTATTCATACTGAAGTATAAAATAAGTTTATTTAATAAAAAATTATTAAAAACTAGTTTTCGGTAGTTATTTTGTCACCAGTCTAAGAACGAAGTCTCTAGCTTTTCTGGGAGCTTCGGAAAACCGATTTCACGTACAGACAGACGCACAGACGGACAGAAAGACAGACGGAAAGATGGACATCGCTTATTCGTCTTCCCTATGCATAAGGATCCAGAATATATATACTTTATGGCTCTCTTATTAATATTCTGGAAATTACAGAATGACAAACCTATATATACCATTTTACCATTTTTTGGTAAAGGTTATAAAAAAAGGAAAACCATAATTTATCACTATACACGCACATCCAACCAATCATTGCAGTCATAAAGACCAAAACTATGACAACAACTTACAGCATCACGAACAATCCTTTGTCGACGGGATGTCAAAACGTAACCAATTTTTAAATAAACATAAAGCATCACAGCCAGTGGTATGAAAAATGAACCCATTGCGGAGAAGACCACGTATCCTTTATTCTGATTGTAACGACAAACAGTATAACCTTCTTCACGGCGCCCCGGTTCATACCTGTAAAGAGATGACATGAGTAATGGGAATTTGAATACAAAATAAACACTCAACGTATTGTATTAATTTGTGAAAATTTTACTGCTAAAAAAATAGCAAAATATTTTTTTTTTATTAAACTCAAAAAGTTGTGAAAATATATGTGTGCATTAGAGATGAGCGCGTGTCATGAACACGCACGACTCAATACGAAGTCATCGTGACAAATAATCTGATTTTGTGCGTGTTCAGATCGTTCGTGTTGAGCAAAATTGACATGAAAAATACGAAACGATTTTAGATGAAAAATATGTATGAATGAATTTCCAGTAGAGAAAAAATTTAATATTTTGTATCGTCAAACACATAAAACCAGCTGATTTGTTGATATTGTATGGGGCTCTGAAGCTTAAAGTTATGTACGTTAACAGATAGTATCAGCTGTGGTGGCAGATATTATCAGCTTGTAGTGGCAACTTGTTTCCATATTTTAAAAAGCGACTTTTGAAAAGAATAAATTAAATTTTCTGATTTTCAATGCCATGTCAATTATATTTCGTACGTGTTGTGCAGTATCGTATTGACGAAATTTTTCGCATGCGTGTTTTGTATGCGTTGACAGTCTTGCTATTCGTGTTCGCGTCGTGTTTTGTTGGAAAAATTCGACATGCGCCCATCTCTATTTCAAAGATTATTTGTGGGAATCTTTATATGAAAAATTTATATTTTTTTAACTTTCTAGACTACAATATATCTCAAAATTTTTCTTATTAAAAAAAGTTAAATTCCACAAAGTATCTCACATTATTGCATTATAACTTAGTCACAAGGATGCCTTGTGCCTTAACCTCCTCATATGTACATATATAAACATTTATAGCTCTTTTTATAAAAATTATTAAGGATTTTTAGGAAATATTTTGTATAAAAATTTGTTTTAAAACCCCTTTAAAAAGCCTGAATAAGATTTATAAATATGGTCGTTAAAGTTTTTAATATAAATTAGTAAAAGAACAAACGACAATGGTAAGACTGTTGTAAATATAGAGATGGTGAAATTCAGCTTACAATACAAAAAAGCTTTCAGCAAATTGAAATACGATGAATCAAAAAAATTCACATATTCCATTTGCAAAAATGCTAAGTATATAAAGCAAAAATCTACATCAACTGACACCACACACAGTGGACCAAACACAAAAGAACGCTGATGATGGAGGTTAAGTGGCCTTCGAAAACGGCTAGCTGTTCCATTCAACTATGTGTTGTTAGTCAGAATATTTACAACAGACTTTGGTGTTATTTGTTCATTAATAATTATCACATGTAATTTGGCTTAAAAAGCGATACTAACTTTAGCCTGTTAAAATCATAAATATAGAAACAAATGGAGTTCGAATAATAATTAAAGTTAACTATAAATCAAAATAATTTATTTTTCAATCCCTTTTTCAGATCAAGAAGACTCTAAAATATTTAATGGTTACGTAACATTTATGTGCAGTTTTAAGTCGATATTATTATACTCGTACACACATTCTTATGAAGTTATTTTTATTTAATTTTCTTGCACACTTACCATCCTAAATACGGTGGACAGGTTATGGATAATGCCGTCACCCACACTATAAATATCATGAAGAATGCTAAACGTTTGGTACGTCTGTTTTTGGAATAAGTTAAGGGTTGTGTAACAGCTAAATATCTAGAAAAAAGAAAGGATAAAATAAATTTTAATAAATAAGATATGTATATAAAGGACTTAAGTCGACTATTTTAATATAAAATAAAATTTACTTTAAAGTTATTATTAATGGGCATGACGAGCAAAAAAGAACATTAAGTTGAAATTGTAGCCCCAAACAATACATTCACACATGCACCATTATCACAGTATTGTCATCATCATTGGAAGTGAAGTGAAGGGTATTTAAAGATATTTGTTTAGAGTTTTCAACAAATTTAGGTAAAAAGTGAAAACGTGCATTAAGTTGAAAACCTAAGACTCTAATAGTAAAAAATTAATTTATCAATTTCCCTCATTCAAAAGCAGCATCAGCTGTATTTATCATCCGCTTGGCTGAGAGAAGAGAACTAACCGTTCTGAAAATGTTTTATACAACGAAATGGATTTTTTTAAATTTGTTTGTACTGATTTTTGAAGTTGGTTAAATTCATGTAATTTCTTTTTTTAAGAAATTGATTGCAGAGAGACTTAGCTGATCTTTGAACCAAAAATTCCTTATAACACTTTGCTTCATTATTATCATTTCCCAATAACTAAAGTAAAAACGTTATACAAAAAAAAAAATATATATATATATATATATATATATATATATATATATATATATATATATATATATATATTTTGTTCTTAAACTTAAAAGTGATCGATAAGTTGACGAAAAATTTTCTATTCCAATAAATTTTTTAAAGTACATTTTAATTGAACTTATTATTCTATAATAATACAAACTAAAACAAAAGAACAGACAAAATGGTTTCATTATGGTAGGTACACACCAGTGATCGACAATGAATTGTTTTTTCTTTGCTATTCATGCTGACTCATGAAATTTTAAATATAAGTGAGTATACATCATTTAAACTCAACTACTCTGATTTACGCATGCTCACGATGATATTGATTTATAAGTAAAGGTTGAAATAAATATAAATGCGACGTCGACACTCACACTCATAAATCACCTCAGTTCGATTTCTCATATCAGGAAATTACTTATACTACTCACTAGTGGTAACCGAATATTCGTATTCGTATTCGAATTGCCGAATATTCGAATATACGAATATTTTTCCAAAAAAATTAAATAAATAAATGCATAAATCCTAAACTAAACTTAAATAAATGTATAAAGATATTAGTTTGTACGAATCCATTAAATTTTTTATAGAAATTTGTGCTTTGTATCATTTTCAAATATTATTTACTGACAATCATTAAAATTTTGGGTAGTTTTTATTAACTTTAAAGTACGCCAGCAGGAGTATGAAATATTTGTATTCAAATTCGCGAATATCGTTTCATATATTCGTATTCGCATTCGTAGTATCGAATATTAAAAATTGACATTCGTTACATCACTACTGCTCACATTTATTCAACTCATTCAACTCATGCATGCAGGTTTATATAAAAGTTTAGTCAATAAATAGTTTGCAGTAGTATACAATGGTAATAAATAGGGTTGTTATTCAATTTCTGCAAAAAAAAAACAACAGAGAAACACATACCTCATAATGAGAACTTTAATGTTGGCATGCGAAGTTCTTATTGCGAATCATACTTATTTTGCATCTTTCATTAGCACTGAGTTAAGGAGAGTCGAAATCAACAACGTCGTAAATGTTACTAAGTATGAGTTCGATCCGCACTTCAAACATTCGAGTAAATATGATTCATAGACAATATTGTAATAAGTATGAGTGCGCATAAGTACAAGAAATGATAAGTCATGATTCAACTCTACTCACTTTTTCACTACTCATTGCTGTTCTTTTATACACACCTTGCAACTTGTTTTCGCAACATGTTTATTTTTCAATTTGCATATTTTGACAAAGACACTGCAATATACAATTAAACCATCAATGCAACCTAAAACATTAAAACATTTTGATATAGCAGATTATCTAAAAATTATATGACACACTTACGATTACAAATGTATATAATGCATAGCATATATTAGTGAAAGGTTTTGTGCCAAACAAGAACTTGGTCAAAATTTATATCTCACTGCTTTTGATGGCCGAAATTTTTGATAAGAACTTGGCCTTTTTCACATTTATGTTTTTGTGAGGATTTATTTCATCAGACAGTAGTAAAAATGGAAAATATTTAAAGCTCACTTTATAGTATAGTTTTGATAATATTTCGATTAAATATTCGGAACTTTATCGCCAAGTTGCAATAATGGTTCTAGGAGATATTGTACTAAACACTCGTTTAAAAAAAAAGAGAAATCTTACTACTACCGTAGTTTAAACAGGAAAAAAAACAAATATATAAATTCCCAAAAAATTTCTGAATACCGAAAAACAAGAGTTCGGCTTGGAATGACTGCTAAATATATGTACAAACATATGTATCAACATATTTATATATATTTTTATTTTTTAATCTGTGCTTACACAATGCGAGTCTTATTGATAAAAGTCTGACTTATTCTTCTTTAAAATATCGCCGACGTTCGCAAAACATTTCAAATGAGAAAGCAAAACGTATTGCTTATATAGGTATATAAAACTGACTACTCATTCCTTTTTTTCAACTCTGGTGGCTATACAGTATTCACTTCTGTTAATAGAACTCGCATTGTGTGAACACAGACTAAATTTTACTGAAAATACTTTTAACAAAATAAAAAAATTTAACAAAATAAAAAATTTAATTTGTTCACTTACCTGTCCAAACTTATAGCACACAAGCTCAATATGGAAGCTGTACAAAGCAGAACGTCTAATGAGATCCAAATATCACATAAAATCCAACCAAAACGCCAAACTCCTGAAAAATGTATGAATAAAATACTTCTGCATATTGATACTAATGTCCTGCACAAGACCATTTATAAGACCTTTCAAGACATGATAGATTTTTCAAATGCTTTACTACAGCGAAATATTCTAAAACAAATGCTAAACAACACTGTTGGCAAGATAAACAACTGAAAGAAATGTCTTACCAACACTGTTGTTTAGCGTTTGTTTTAGAATATTTCGCTGTAGTAAAGCATTTGAAAAATCTCTCATGTCTTGAAAGGTCTTATAAATGGTCTTGTGCAGAACTTTAACGGATACAATATTAAAACTATTTAAAGTTCAAAGAAGAAAAAGAAATAATATCTATAATGCAAACAATCTAACTTACTTTCAATTTCTCTTCATTCATAGCATAAAAGATACAATAAAGTGTAGCAAATAATAATAAAAATCTGATCAGTTCTTATTTGAAGCATGTGATATCGAAACTTAATTTTTACATTCCACTAAAATTTGTATATCTATGGCAACATTTTGGCTTAATGCCAGTTAGCAAAATGCTATTGTCTAGAGATAGTTGGTTCAATGTAGCCGTTTACAAAAAAAAAAAAAGAAAAAAAATCTGTCCAGCCTGTTTCACTACAACAAGAGAAAGCTTTTCTTGAAATCAATTAATTCACTGGAAACTTTCAAGCATTTGCCATCTCTGTAATAATATTGTTTATATTTTATTAATATTCATGAATTAAAAAATCCATACGTTTTCCAAATATTTACCTCAATAATATTTTCATTATTTGCTTAAATACCTGTTGTTTGTGGATGTTTTTATTACAAATAGCAAATTTTGATTATGGGCCAATATAATCAAACAATTGCCATGCCGTAACAATATTTATCATCAACCGGCCAATAACAACATATAAAAGCAAATAAAAAAGCACAGCGTGAGCGCAAAATAAAATGCTACAAAATATGGAAACAGAAAATCGAAAAAATTAAGGTGCTACCAGTTGAAACCGTTGCACGAACGTGTGAGTGTTTAAGATAAAATGTGAAATGAGATCATATCGCAATTGTTTTTCAAAAAGGGTCAATTTAAAATTTATAAATTTTCAGTAGAGGCAAATAACAAAGAGGAATAAAATTCAATTTGTTTAGCATAGGGCTAGATAAAATATTATAGGATAAATATGACCACTGCATATCGCTTTCTCTCCAAAAGTGAAAATTGTAAATTTTGTTTGAAATAATGTGAACAATTTTTGTTCCAGAAAAAAAGAATTTTTATTTATAACCTATCCCGCGATGTCGTACTAAACCGATTGTTTTAAAATTAAATTGAAAACAGAAAATATTTTACATATTTTATTCTTATCTCTAACATAAATTTTTGAAGGAACGTTTTATTCGAACATATATAGTTAAAACACGAATAATTGTCATACATACCATATATGCATATTTCTAGGAACAGAACTAGGACGAACGACGAATTTCATTCACGTCGACGAATTCAGCGATAAGAATTCGCTGCGTAGATTCGTCGTATGCATCACAACTATGACGAATTTACTCAGCGAATTCAATTCTTATGTATTATACATATTCACCACAACAGACTTAACGAACACACGACTTGAAATGCCGCTAGCTGCATTTGTCGCCTTGTAGCCAACTACTTAATTCTTTTGGAGACGGCAGCGTTATCATCAGCACCTGGGGGCAAATCGTTACATCCGTGAACGTACAACTCGTCACGTAAAAACACAATTTTCGGATTATGACATACGTGAACGTATTGAAATCTCATTCAGTTTATACGATTGACGTATCATTTAATTTGTTTTCGTGCGATTGCCAATACGATCACGTATGTAACGATTTGAACCCTGATTTTTAACTGTGAATACAAATGTCAGTGTTACCAAATATTTATAAAACATGAAATGACTCTTTTAAAATGCATTTATGTACATATATCACGTGAAAGTATAAAAACTAATAATTTATTTCTTTACATAAATTTCGGGATGTTACTTCGGTTAAATAGTATGAAATAATTGTATGATATTATTCATTCATTATTTTGTATTATGTTGGTAACACTATATAAAAATAGAATTTACTCTGGTTTTAGACCAGGGTTAGCTTAATTGGACTACAACGACAAAATCAGCATGGAAAACAACCTGCTACCGTGTTGCCTTGCTGTCTTCACATTTTGTAGTCGGTAGCTTGCTGTGGTGTAGACTTGGGTCGAACTCGTTCACTAGTTCATTTTTGCCACAAACCAATGATCAAACCCATTTAAATTACATGGGTTTGATCACTGGTTTGTGGCAAAAATGAACTAGTGAACGAGTTCGACCCAAGTCTACTGTGGTGGATATATAATTGATATATCCTTGATGGCGCTTTATAATTGATAAAGTTATTTATTGTGTTTGCAAAGAGAGAGATAGAGAGGGAAAGAAAGAATTGTTTTTTCTTCGTTCGTTGGCGTAAAAAATAAAAATAAATCTATCGGAGAGTTGGTCACGCATGACTAATTTTGTTTGGCGGCAATGTTGTGCTAGTTTTCATATGCATCAATATGTTTTATTCCTGATGACGAAAGTTCTCAACGAAATATTGATCATTCGTTGTATTCCTAGCATATCGCTTATTTAAGCAAACGTCATAACTAAAAAAAAACAGTTTGCAAGAAAACGAGTTTTCAATTTACACACAACTTAGTGGATAATTTTCTCTCAAGAGTTAAGTTAACAAGATATTTATATGAAACTTTTACACGAGATTAATAACGATATGGAGATGAATTCTGTAATTTAAAACTTGAAAATTTAATTTTTTGAGTTATGACGTTATTTGAGTAAATGAGCGATATGTATAAACTTCAATACCAAGTTCCTAACATGTTATTGTCGCTTTCAAAATATTAAAGTAGCTACCTGCAAGGCAACAATTTGAGCTGGCGGAAGTTGAAGTAGTAGTGTAGTCGTGTAGGTTCCCTGCAGGAAATTGAACTGACACAATACTAGTCACGTGACCGGTCGGTGTAGAATAATATAAATTATATATAAATGTCATTCCGACATTTAACTGTTACAATGAAAACTTATATATATTTTTTTTTATATTTACAAATGAAATTATAATTTATTTTTAAGCACAAAATTTTTTGGGATTCGAACCGACAACCTCGCGCATGACAGGGTAGCACACTACCCACTCAACCACAGGGCCACTCATGTTTCAAAAGTATAAATAGCAATTAAGCTTAGCTTAATATCTCAGTACAGTTACGGGACTGGTTCCAGAGTCACATTGAAGGGAGTAATTAACATTATATTTACGCTATTTGATAGGTCCATGTATTCAACCACATCGAACATGTTCAGTGCCGTTTACTACAATATTGCACCGAGTACAACTTAAATTGGCTCAAGATCAAGACGATATATCATGAAAATGGTAAATGTGTAACCATTTACACGATATGTCTTTTTTCACTATACACTTCTCCGTACTTTTTCTCCAGTCATAAGACGAGTACGTTTGGATCAATTGTCACCAAATTTTCTGCAGGGTTGTTGTGGTTCATATATTTAAATACATGTACTTATTTCAGAGTAATGCATTAAACACATTCACCACAGCAAGCTACCGACTACCATATGTCAAGGATAGAATACACATTCTTTTGAAGACAGCAAGGCAACAGGGCGACAGGTTGTTGTCTATGCTGATTTTGTCGTTGTAGTCCAATTGAACTAATTTCTATTTCTTTGGCTACAATGAGAAAAATCAGTATATTGAATGAATAATTTTGTGCAATTATTTCATATATATTATTTAACAGAAACAATATCCAAAAATTTATGTAGAGAATAAATTGATTCATTTTTTTACTTTTATGTGAAATAAGTACATTTTAAAAGAGTAATTAATTTTTACAAATGCGAAATATATGAAAGTGGCAATACTGAACTATGTATTCCTACTTGAACATCAGGTTTAGATGGTGCTGCTGCTGTCTCCAAAATAATTAAGTAGCCGGCTACGAGGCGACAAATGCCGCTAGCGGCATTCGAAGTCGTGTTTTCGTGTAGCCTACTGTGGTGAATGTGTTTAATGCATGAGTTACTAAAAGATGTCACACCCAATTGCCCTTTTAAGTATAATAAATAAACATTCTTTTATTTTTTTCCCCGTCTTAACTCTGTTTATAAATAACATATTATCAATAATATCAAAAGTTCTTACCTTCACATATATAATGGATAGCAGCTGGTGGCATAACACATGTGCCCACCAGCCAATCCGTTATAGCCAAATTGAGTACAAAACAATTTGTTACCGTACGCAGGCGACGTGTTGTTAAGACAGCCAAAATCACCAGAGTATTACCGACCACGGTTACCAAAATGAGTAGCATAAATATGGCCACGACTAAAGCTTTCGACCACGCCATACCCACTACATATGAGTCAATAAAGGGAGGCAAGGTGGCAACATTGCCGTAGGATGTACGTGCGGATCTTGTGATGGAAGTGGCGCTGGCAGCAGTTGCATCCCAGGTGAAATTGCCATTAAATGTCAACAGCGGCGATGTTACATTTGAGTTGGCCAAGTTATGATTGAAATTCTTTAGGTAGCTAAAGGATAAATCCACAATCAAGGAACTCGTTGTTGTGGCATTTTCCCAGTAAAAAGGAGCGCCGGGTGCAGACGATGATAGTCGAGTTAGTGGTGATGTGGCATAGAGAAGTGTTGTTTTTGGCAGTAGATTGGCTGTAGCAGTTGTTGTTATGGTATTCTTACTCATATGCACTAGTTCATATGTTGTTATTGTTGTTATTGTGCCAGTTGTTGTTGACGTTGTGGTGGTGGCACCTTCGCCGTCGTTGTTTATTAATGTTGCTTTCTTTGTGCGTATTGAGGTTGTCACCGCTGACGTTGTTGTTGCTTTTATTGCTTCGTATAACAATGACAACAGTTGTGGTTTTTGTTGCTGTATTGTCATATCTTAACGACACTTGTTGCTTGTGTCATAACACACCGTTATTGATGATGATGTCTGTATTTAAAAATTCATTTTTGTGATGGTTATGTGTTTTTGTTTTGTTGTTTTGTAATTTCCCCTTAGCAGTTTTTCTGTTTTAATATACTAGAGTAAATTTGACCACAACATCCGTTGTGTCCTTTGAGCTTTGTTACGGTTAAAAATAAAAGCTCTCATTTACCTTTAAAAAATATTCATTGTCATGAATACTATAGGCTATCTGGGAGATTAAAAAACTATTTCCTTAAAGATATTATAAAATTTTTTAGGTTTGAACAAATTATTAGTTCTTACGTGCATTTCATTTTTGCGAGTATTTATGCAAATTGAAGTATTTTCGTAATTGCAAAATTATTTGGGATAGTAACAGCGTTTTTGCAGTTATATTTAGCATATTTTTTTGTTCATTTAGCTTCAAAATTTTCGATTTAACAATTAGCAATTTCTTTATTTACTAACAATTTTCTAGCAATAGTCTACACAGTTTTTAGCAATTTTCAAGTAAAACATAATTGGATGATGTATTTAATATAGCTATAATAACTCAACTTTACCATCTCTAAGCTTACAACAGTCTTGCCATTGTCGTTTATTATTTACTAGTTATGCAAATATGAGTTAATTTGTTTGTTTTAAGGCGAACAAAAATAAACAAATTAACTAACATAATATTATTTTGTTAGTCATCATGTGCATATGTTAACAAATTTTTTAAACCGAAAATTTCTCACATTCGTTACATATATGCATTAGTGTCTATGCTAATCTGTATCACTGCGGTATGTTCATCGGTAGAATTGCCTGCAAAGCCAAACAACTAATAAAGTGATATACTTCTATTAATGTAAGACTTAAGAAGTTAATATTACTGGCAGTTAATGTATAAGAGTGTTAGTAAAAATTTACTGCCTAAATAGCTTTTTTGTTCTCGTCAAAATCACAGAGGATGCCAGAGTTTGAAGAAAGTGACTTATGAAAGTTGCTAAAAGCAGGCTGTTATCCAGTGATGACAATTTAGCTAAATTTAGCCATTTTCCATCCCATTTAGCCGGAAGAAAAGTGAATTTAGCTATTAGCTATTTTTTTAGCCAGTTTTATTTTAATTTAGCTATTTTTTAGCTATTTTTTCAAACATGAAATTTATTTTTAATATTTCATAAAAAAGTTAAACTCGCATTTAAGGAACACTTATTTACTACCAAAAAAAAAAAAAAACTCAACAGATTCTTGTTTCGCATTAATATCAATGAATCGCTGTTTAAAGTTGTCATTTTTTTTTGTTGCAGCAGTCTAAATGCGTTTATATGAAAGAGATGGCTAAATTGGTAGCAATATCCCAGTGGTAAAAATATACATTACGTAATCGATGATATCAGTAATACTTATTAGTAGTCAGTGGTGATTCATTCGCTTAGTTTGCTGTTTAGATTTAACATAAAAGTGTCATAGGACGCGTAAGTGGTGCGCACTCGCTTACAAAGTAAGCCACGATGTCAATACGTGTCACTATCATTGCACTTACATCGACAGCGGAGTTGTAAGGGAGCATGATATAAAAAAAATTAGCCTAAAAGTTGACCAGTCTTTTAGTTTTGTTTTATAACAAACTGTTTGTTTTAATAAATAAATGACTCCCTGCTAGAGATGCTAAACGGGAAATCCCGAGCCCGGAAATCCCGGGATTTTCGGGACTATGCAAATCCCGGAGCCCGGGATTTTTTAATTTTAAAGCCCGGGATTTTCGGGATTTTCTGAATCCCGTTTTTGCATAAATAATGTTTTTGACTGTCATATTCTATATTAAAAATTATTACAATCTCCCTGTTATAAAAAGTTAAAATAAAAAATATGCTTTGCATAAATATTTTTGTGTATACGAGTACATAATATACATATATCTGTGGCAAAAAGGAAAAAGTACTTAAGTCATATTTTACTGTTTTGCAGGAGAGCACTTTTAAACTTTCACGTAGATTTTCAGAAATTTGTTTCTTTTACAGTTAAATCGGGAAATTCTCTGTTAACCGATATTTTTTAAGCAAATATCGTTCTATACACTATAAGTAATACATTTAAGTATAACTTAATTAAGCTATTGTTCCAAATAAGATTAGAAGTCTAAAAAAGATAAGTCGTAAGTCATAGCGCTATAACTTCCTGAAAAATCACACAAATTGATTGAGATTTTGACCAGGTTACTTTCAAATACGACGGCATTAGTGCTCAATATTTTAATTAAAAGCCTGATTTATATAAGTACATACATACATACATATGTACTTATGTTCGTCTGCATGCAGCTTTTAAATTTAGAAAAAAATAATTTTTAAATAAAAATATTATTTTTAATATAAAAACGCACATTTGTTCACAATGTTTTCGGGATTTTGTAATTCCCGAAAATCCCGGGGTCCTGGTTCGGGATTTCAAGACTCCATCACTAAATCCCGAGGCACGGGATTTTCAAAACCTGTCCCGATTAGTATCTCTACTCCCTGCTTACGTCGTAATCGAAGTTATTAGTAACACATGATATATCAGATTACACGTACATTACAGTCCAAGTATTTAGATTGCTCGCTTACGATGTCATACTGACGTCAGTGATTATTAACGAAGTACTTCGCTTAATTTACCTCTGGGAAGACTTGCTACTCCGTTCTTATAATCGTTGCAAAGTTGTTATAAGCTGTCGGGTCTTATTGGTGGTTTATGATATCAATCAAACAAGGGTCATTTTTAATGTAATTTGGCTTAATAAGCGATACGAACTTTAGCCTATTCAAATCATAAATATAGAAACAAATGAAGTTCGAAAAATAATAATTAAATTAACAAGGGTCATTTTTGTTTTAAGCAAGTGAAAATAAAAAATCAATCAAAGTTTAAATGAAAGTTTAAAAAATAGAAAATTAATAAAAAGTATAAACAACAATTTTGCAAGGAATGGATTAGTAACCTCAAAAATTTAAATACTGAATAGCAGAATGTACAAATAAATTCAAGGCGTACTGCAAATATTGCAAGTTTACCCTTTATGCGCATTTTCTTAACTACCTGAAGAAAAATAATTTTATTTATTACATAAGTTTATTGTTTTTATTTACTTTAAAAGAGTTTCCGACTTGCTATAAAAAAATAATATGTATATAAAATCCCTTCATGTTTTTCCTAAAGTTTATAATTTTTTCATTCAATGGCGCCTAGCTATTTTTTAGCCATTTTTTGTCTACATTTAGTGAGTTTTGGTGAAGGAATTCTGGCATCACTGCTGTCATCTTACCTTTAAAAGGGATAATTACAATTCATTTTTTATTTAATTTATTGTCAAATGAACAAGTGAATATTTTTACATAATTAAATGAAAGTACTTGTTGTGTTGAGCTAAAAAAATAATGTAGAAAAAAATATTGGCATTAAAAATGTGATAAAACTTTTTCCTCAAACGATTCCAGATTTAACTTTGAGAATTATGAGTCAAAAATATTATATTTTTTAATTTTAGGTACCAAATCCACGCAGCGCGTGAGGCCACATATTATAAAATGCAATTATATTAAAATATTACCACGTGAAAGAAGCAGTACACAGGATTTGATGACTGTACGAGTGAGACAGTGCAAAAGATCACAACTACTTTCCGTCTCGTGACACCTCTGTAAGTACTAAAGGGCTGCGTAAATCGTTCTAAAAGTTTTGTATTCTATTTCACACTGCTGCCAAGCAGTCTGTTTTAGTGCAAACATAAATAACAAAACAAAACTAACAAAACATGACTCTCACTAAAATCAATCAAGCATCATTCGAATAGTTTTTCTCTGCAGTTTTGTTAGTGTTTGTGTTCTCAAAACAAGTAGAACAGCAAAAAGAAAAGCGAGAATGAAACAAAACAACAGTAAATCATAGCAGAAATATCGAGTGCACTAGAAAACGAGCACAAACATGCAAGCTATATATGTATGTATAGGTATATATGTATACATATATTGAAAATAAAAATTAACAAATTATTATATATAAATGTACATAAGTATGTATGATATTATTTCATAGTAAATAAAACCTCTTTTCAGCTTTCATATTCC
Source organism: Tachina grossa (assembly GCA_949987645.1). Classification (NCBI taxonomy): domain Eukaryota; kingdom Metazoa; phylum Arthropoda; class Insecta; order Diptera; family Tachinidae; genus Tachina; species Tachina grossa. Next base: position 36,696,797 of record OX465274.1, on the reverse strand, counting down.
TAAGTCCCAAATCACACTATGCAAGTCTTATTGCTAAGCTGATTAGTTTGTTAGGAGAGAGAGGCGGAGGGAAAAGAAACGTTTCTGTTCCCCTCGTCTCTCCCTCCCTAAAACTAATCAGCTTAGCAATAAGACTCGCATAGTGTGATTTGGGACTAACGAAGCGCAATGTTTCTTTTAAATGTAAAATTATCTTTGCTATCAAAACATTCAAACATGATTTGAGTGTTCTGTGTAAATTTTGATGTTCTATTTCATTTTTGTTTTGAAAGTCTTGGTTTTACTTCAACATTGTTCTATTGCAGTTTTGTTCTGTACTGCAGTATTCTTATCGTAAAGCAAAACACATCTCTTTTGCAAGTTTTGTTTTAAAATAACGGAGCAATATACACACACAGTTTGAAATTAATGAGAGTGCTTTTAAGCCTTTTTTTAGGGCTTGTGCCACGCTTTACTAAGTACCCTGTGCCCAAATGTTGCTTAGATGTATTTACATGCTTTTGATTTTCGATTTTTAAACAAAAAAAAAAACCTTTGACCTCAATTTTCGATTGTTTAAGTTTCTTGTTTCATTTCCAATTATTTTTCATGTTTTCAGTTTTATTAACCCCCGACTAAAAAGTGGGGTGTTATAAGTTTGTAATGTGTGTCTGTGTGTCTGTGTAATCTGTGTGTCTGTCCGTGTCCACGTACAGGCCAAACGGCTGGACCGATTGTCATTTAAATTTAAATTTTTGTTTGAAAGACGACTTGATCGAGAGGGTTCTTAGTTATGTTTGAAGAAAATCGGTCCAGCCGTTTAGAAGATATAACATCTTTTCTGAAAAAAGTCGGGGGTTTTTAAAATTTTTAATTTTTATTATTTTAATTTTTATTCGGCGCTATTTTATTCAATAAAAATTCAACATTGTTAAAAAATTTTCATATCTAAACTGAACGTGTGTACTTGTTGTTAGTGCTTTATTATATTTGTCTAATAATAATCATGTATGTATACATTCTTATATGGCTCCATATATATATGGATCCACATATGAAGAGCTTCATAATTAAATTTTCATATATGAGCTCATACATTATAATACATTTATTATATTAGTCCATATATTAGTTCATATATAATAGTTTTGCAATGTATAATCCCATATATTTCCATACATGAATTCATACAGGCTCATATATAGTTATATACATTCATATATTAAAAATATATGGACCATATATAATTTTTTTAGCTGGGTAGTTATGTTTTAGTTTAAAATAAATAAGTAGACAATTTAGAAATCTATATAATTTATTTAGAATAACCACATATTTTTGCAGTATTTTCACGTCATCTTTTAAAACACAAAGAATATCTTTAACTTCTGCTTCCTATTTTTAATATTTTACGTAATGTGATTTGTAAGTCCCTATTTACACTATGCAAGTCTTATTGCTAAGCTGATTAGTTTATTAGGAGAGAGAGAGAGACGGGGGGAAAAGAAACGTTGCTGTTGCCCACGTCTCTCTCTCCCTGAAACTAATCAGCTTAGCAATAAGATTTGCACAGTGTTATTTGGGACTAAGCGAGTACTTCAATTTGGCAATCTAAAAAGTAAGTCATTATATGGCAAGTAGTTCACATGGTAATGTCTAATTTTTTGCTGGATAGTTTTCAAATGTAGCTGTTGGCTGAAGTGATTCGCTTTCATTGGCGTAGCTATAAATTTTTTCTAGGGGCGCATTATTACTGGTGATTTTCGTGAGTACTATCAATATTATTTATGACATAACATTTTTAATAATTCTATGGGAAAAGGGGGGGGAGGCAACAGCAATTCTTGGGGGGGGGGTGGCAATGCACTATCTAGAATGACCTTTCTACTCCTATATTTGGCAACATATGTAACAGTTTGGGAAATGTCTAATTGATTTCTAAAAGAAAATAATACTCCTCGTTTTCTCACATTACTTGCTATTTAATTTGTTTTATCATGATTTTTGTTTTATATCACGCAGTGCTGCAATTAATTAATTAATTGATTAATTACCAATTTTCTTATTATATAATAAATAAGCCGAACTGGATAATGAACAACATGACCTGAAAACGAAAGAGAGAAAGGCATAAAGGAGAGGCGCTAAAATTGTGTACTCAATTTTAATTGAATTGCGTGCTTTTCGTGCGTGTCGCCAGAGTTTTGTGTTATCAAAATCGCCCTTAACTTTAAACTATTTTTAGGATTTGCCACTGCTGCATGTGTTATGATGTTAATGGCTAAGAGAATTGGGTTGTGTGAAGTTGTAAAACTGGTTAAAAAAAATTGGCGTTACAAATTGATACTAATTCGTTTACGAAGTTTGTCGGCTCTTTATACTCAAATTCTCAAATTTTTTATATAGTGCATTCTCTCTCGCTTACCTGGATACAAATTTGGATGCGAATGAAATTTTTAATTGGAGTTTTTTTTTTTTTTTTTTTTTTAATTTGTGCAGTGAGTAGTGTTCTAGCCTAACATGCGGAGATCTTGGGATCAACTCCTGATTCAAAGTGCGAACAAAAAGTATTTGATTGTAATTTTATTTAATATATGAAAAATTAGAAGTTAATCCTAGAGTAGATATAAAATTCTGATCTAAGGAGTTTTTTTTTTATTTAAATGTGAAAAAGGCATGAAGTATGGCCTTATTTCTGCACATCCTATATGCATTCAGAAGTTTATACCTGGAGAGCTACCAAGTGGAAATTTGTGATTTTAAAGCAGGTTGGTAAGTGAGAGAGTTGTGCTCTCTCTCTCTCTCTCTCTGTCTCTCTCTTGCCAACCTTCCTCCAGGTCAGCGTTGCCATATTTTTTTTCCCAAGAACCTTCAAGTCGAACAAAAAAAAAATTTTTCTTTTTTCTCATTAAAAATCTTTTTTTAGTGATTTTAATAATTTTTAATTTATTAATATGCATTGATTTTACTAAATTCAAACTCAGGAATAAATTATTTTGTTTCAAATGGACTAACAAACGTAAAGGTATACAACACAAAATATTTACTGAATAAAACATGTACAGGGTGTTTTTTATTGGGGTATAGAACTTTAAGTTGGCATCACTTTTTTAACTGGCGGCCATTTTGTCAGCTGTCAAGTGATTAATATTTAGTTTGGTTTGCCATTTCATCATGAACAGGTTGACAAAAGAACAACGCTTGCAAATCGTGCAAATTTATTTCGAAAATAATGGTTCAGTTCGCGAAGTTTACCGCAAGCTCCGTCCATTTTATGGTCGACATAATCGTCCATCAGAGCAATTAATTCGGTTAACCATGGATCGTTTTCGGACTACGTTTACTCTATGTGATGATGCGCATCCGCAGAGACGTCGAACAGTGCGCACCGAAGAAACAATTACCGCTGTAGAGCAAAGTGTTGAAGAGGACCCGAATGAATCGATTCGCCAACGTGCACAGCCATAGAGCCATGATAACCGACTATTTTGTTCCCGAATTGGATGGCATGAATGTGGATGAGTTGTGGTTCCAACAAGACGGCGCTACATGCCACACAGCGCGCGTCACAATCGATTTATTGAAGGAAACATTCGATGAGCGCATAATTTCGCGGAATGGACCTGTCAATTGGCCACCAAGATCGTGTGATTTGACACCATTGGATTATTTTCTTTGGGGATATGTGAAGTCGCTCGTCTACGCCAACAAACCAGAAACGTTAGGGGACTTGGAAGCCAACATTCGTGGCGTTATTGCCAACATACGGCCCCATATGCTCGAAAAAGTGGTTGAAAATTGGACCTGTAGAATTGGCTTTATTCGAGCCAGCCGCGGCGGCCACATGCCCGAAATCATATTTAAACATTAATGGCATAAAATTATCCTTCCAATAAAGCCAAATTGATGGACATTAAAACGATTTTCTTGTGTTTTATTTCAATTCAAAGTTCTAAACCTCTTAAAAAAACACTCTATAAGATAAATATATGTATGCACAAAGTTCATACTTTTGATGAAGGAAAGAAGTGAATATGTCAGTACTTTAGTCAAAAGGACTTTAAATAATATACTAAAAGTACAAAATATCATATTCTCAAAAATCTTATTTTTATACCCTTTACCAAAAAATGGTAAAAGGGTATACATAAGTTTGTCATTCCGTTTTTAATTTCTAGAATATTAATAAGCGAGCCATAAAGTATATATATTCTGGATCCTTATGCATAGGGAAGACGAATAAGCGATGTCCGTCTGTCTGTATGTGAAATCGGTTTTCCGAAGCTCCCAGAAAAGCTAGAAACTGGTGTGTCATAAATGGTCGAAATTAGATTGGTATTGAAAATCAGCAAAATCGATCAGACGGTTTCAGAGCTGGGAAGCTTAAACTTAATTTTGCCATACAAAATAACTACCGAAAACTAGTTTTTTTTTATTAAATAAATTTATTTTATACTTCAGTATGAATAAAATTAATATTTCTTAATAAAAAGAAAAAAGAAATTCCAGGGTTGGAAAACTTTAAATTTTTTATACAAAATTATACAAAATTAATTTTCCAAAAGAAATTTTTCCTTTTTTCTATAAATTAAACATATCTTAGACTCTTAAAACAAAGAAATTGGTGTAACAAATCAGAAAAATCAAAAAGGATGATTCCAGGGCTGGGAAGCTTACACTTTTTTTAATATATAAAAGTAACTAGGTCTTACTATTTTTTTATTTTTTTATTAAATTAACTTATTTTATACTGCAGTACACATTGAATTGATATTAAAAATAAAAAAAAGCTTAATACATGAAGAAGACATTTCCAGGGTTGGAAAACTTTAACTTTTTTCTTATACAAAAGTAAATTACTAAAACAATTTTTTTCTTTTTCTCTATATATTAAACATTGCTTACATTCTCAAAGGGAATATATTGGTGTATGCAATCTGAAAAATCAAAAAGAGCGGTTCCAGGGCTGGAAAACTTAAACTTTTTGTGATATATAAAATTAACTACCGAAAATTAATTTTTATTATTTTTTACATAAAATAAACTTATTTTATACTTCAGTACGAATGAATTTGGTATTTCAAATTAAAAAAAATTAAAACGAAGTTTCCAGGGTTGGAAAACCTTATTTTTTATACAAAAGTAACTTAGTAAAACATATTATTCCAATTTTTAATATAAATTAAACATATCTTACATTCTTAAAAAAAAATTGTTTTTAAGAATACAGAAAAATCAAAAAGGGGGATTCCAGGGTTGGGAAACTTACACTCTTTGTGATATAAAAAATTAACTACCGAAAATTAATTTTTATATTTTTTTTATTAAATAAACTTATTTTATGCTTGAGTACGAAAAAAATTGGCATGTAATATAAAAAAATAACAATTAAAAAAATTAAAAGACGATTCCAGGGTTGGAAAACTTTAACTTTTTTTGTACAAAAGTAACTTACTAAAACAAATTTCTATAAATTAAACATATCTTAACTTCTTAAAAGAAAGAGATTGGTGCAAGAAATCAGAAAAATTAAAAAGAATGATCTTAGGGTTGGGAAACTTACACTTTTTGTGATATATAAAAGTAACTAAGTCTAATTAATTTTTATCTTTTCCTTTATAGATTATATATATTTTAAGTTTTGGAAAGAAAAGTTTGGTGTAGAAAATTATAAAAATAAAAACCACAGCTCCAGAGCTGGAAACTTTGTCCTTTTTTTCTGGATATTAAAGTAAATAAATAAAATATTTTTTTAATTTTCTTTTCTTTTTTTTACTTAACACACTTTCTATATTTTTTTAAGAACTACTAGATTGATATAAGGAATCAGAAAAATCTAATATAATGATTCTAGGGTTTGTAAATTTATTTTTTTGTACACAAAAGTAACTAGGTCAAATTATTTTTTTCTTTTTGTTTATACTTTATGTATGTGCTTATGAATGTATATCTATACTACATAAAAGCACTTTGGTAAAGGGTATTTAAGATTCGGCACAGCCGAATATAGCACTCTTACTTGTTAACAATGAAATCTTTCAGTCTTTTTAACATCCCGAAAAACTTCGAAAATAAGATAAATCTGCACATATGGTAACGCTGCTCCAGGTACACGGATATTTTTGATGGGTAAAGAACAGAATCGATGGAACATTTATATACGGTACAAAAACAAATGACAGTTTGTTTGTTTTTGTTTCTTATATAAATGTAGGATCGAATTTAGAGTAACAGGTCTTAAATGTTGAACCAATTTTTAATGTTCATCAACATTGAAAAGGTATTTTATTATTATGTAGCTTTTCACAGTTTTTGTATGATGTTTGACAGTTGTAAAGGCATCAGCTGATACACTCACAGGACTGGTTTTAGCTGCTTTGTGTCTTATTACAATTGAAAATTCTTCTCTTCTGACGAACATGATACTTAGATTGTTTTATTAACCATTTTTTAAACAGGAAAAAAATAAGTTGAATAACAAAAATTAAAAATTTTAAAAACCCCCGATAGATCTAGAAAAGATGTGTGTAGCTGTACCGATTTTGTTAAAACATAGCTTATAACCCTCTCGATCAATTCAGCTTTCAAACATTTCATATATAATCAAATAGGCACATAACATACTACATAAATAATCGTATATGTATATTATATATTTTGTATTAAATAGTCGATCATTTTATAGCTCATAAATTATTTAATACACACACACACACACACACACACATCTCTTTAATTGTCAGTATAAAAATCTCATTCCTTGAACCACAATTTGATAAAGGTAATGAGTTCTATTAATAAAACAGTACATAATATTGTTTGCTTAGTTAACAAGAATAATATTATTTGCTTAAGGTGTTTATTGTTTTTTACTAAAAAATATTACTTTGTACTTATTATAAACCATGTGTTATTTAATTAACAAAAGTTTATTGAACTGTCTTTAAAAATTGCATATAATTTTTCTAACTTTCACAAGAAAGAGATAATGTGATATACCAGACAACCATTATACACAAAAATAAGTCTAACCAATTTGTATGGCTAAACTTAAGCCCAACAACCAATTTGGTTAAACTAACTAATGTGAAGCAGTTACAAAAATATTAAAATCCAAAATAATTGATATAATACGATCTCTAGTTATAATACATAGGAAATTCTAAAACAATTTATGTAGGGCAGGCAGCATATATTTATTCATATAATCACCTCCCGCTTCATGCCAAACCAAACAAACTCAACGTTGATTGAGCATTAATCAAATTAACAAGATAACGCGTAATCTAGATAAATAAAACCTTTATGTTTTATTTTTAACCAAAATACAAATACTTTACATCAAGGGTTAAAACAAATAGTTAGTCCAAAATATGAATAAAAAATAAATTAAAAATTAAAATGGGGTGCTCCGTCAAAAATTGCCATTATAAGCAGGATTTCGTGAAATCCCATTTTATTTTAAATAATTTTTTCAGATCATTTTTTCTTGTTTTACATATTTTTTTTTTATTTTTTTTGCACTTTTTTGCTTGTTGGGTAAGTTTTCATTACTTCAATGCCCTAATTCAGTAAAAAGATTTAGCAGGTTCTTGTTTGGAAATACTTCTGAGTTCTTGTGTTTGAATTCTCTAAATTATTGTTGTTGTCTTTGAGAATAAAAAATAATATTATTGCCATGTTTTTAAAACATAAAAATTAAATTAAAGTACAGCGTGGGCCAAAAGAAACCAAGGGGTGTAAAAGTTTAATAACTTTTTTTTATTAGCTTTTTTTTATTTTTTCTTTCAGATTATATAATATACAAAATGGAAATTTTTTTACTTTAAGTATGAAAAATGATGTCTCTTAAATGACCACCGTTTTCAGCTTCGCACTGATGGGCTCTTTTTAGAGCATTTTCCATAACATCTTTCAAAACTTGTGGCTGTAGCGTTCGAATTTCTGCAACAATGTTTGCCTTGAGTTCAAGGATTGTCTCTGGCTTGTTCACATACACTCGCTCCTTCAAAAAACCCCAAAGAAAATAGTCGGGTGCTGTCAAATGTGGCGATCGCGCTGGCCAAATAATTTCCGAGTTTCGAGAAATTATTCGCTCTCCAAAAATTTGACTTAAAAGTGACATTGTGTCTCAGGCAGTATGGGCAGTGGCTCCGTCCTGCTGAAACCACATACCAGGTCTGTTTTCAAGAGCAGGACGTAAAAAATTTTCTATCATAAACCGATACCGCTCTCCATTTACGGTTACAGCACTTCCATCTTCATTCTCGAAGAAGTAGGGCCCAATGACATTTTCAGATGTGATCCCACACCATACTGTACCCCTGATGGGGTGCAATTGGCGTTGATGAATGGCTCTTGGATTTTGAGAACCCCAGAACCATCGCTTCAGAGGGCGAAATTCTGACGTTAAAATGTCGACGATAAGCTCCTTGCGTTAAAATAATTGATCTCTGGTTTAAATAATAAAATTCTATTGTTCTGGTTCTCTGTTCAGTGGTGAACCTCTCCATTATAAATTCTCCAAGTGTTGTCTATATAATCTGAAAGAAAAAATAAAAAAAATTAATAAACAAAAAAGTTATTAAACTTTTACACCCCTTGGTTTCTTTTGGCCCACCCTGTATTATACAATTAAGAAATTTATTATTTGACAAATTGTCTGAAGTTTATTTTAGTTTGAAATTTATTTGCTGGTGGTTCAGCGTTGTCTGTATATTTCATTGTTGCTGTAACAAATCATCAGTAGACTTCAACTACACATTTTGAATAGTCACAAACCTCTTATCTTATGCACAGACTTTCAAGAACTATTTGTGATTTTCAAAAATATTATTATTTAATATTAATATTATGATATATTATTTAATTTCTAGATAATCTGCTAACTTGACAACATTTTTACCGATGTAAAGAAATGAACAAATATACATTATTCTCTCCTTTTCTAGAAAGTTAAAAATATTGCCAAGTTAGCAGATTATCTAGAAATTATATGACAATCTTACGATTACAAATTTATGTAATGCATAACATATTTCAGTGATAGGTTTTGTAATTATTAAACAAGAACTTGGTCAAATGGCCGAACTTTTTTTATAAGAACTTGGCCTTTTTTCACATTTATGTTTTTGTGAGGATTAAGGTTTCAGGGACCACCGCATGTTGCACATAATTCTTGTCTGTTTTCGGATTTTATTTTTCTTTGTCTTGCATTTCAGATACTTCCAAACACGCTGCCATGTTTTGTTTGTATTTCTTACAGGTGGACCTAAACTCTGTCGTATATTCAATCATACGAGTCCTAACAATTCGTAGTAGTTAATTTTAGTTTGAGCAATAAGACAACATGTTTTTCTTTAAATGTTATAATATTTTTATTGTTGTCGTCTTCAGCCAAAATCACTTTCAACCTTGTATCTGATGTTTAATTACATAAAAATATATATGCAAGACTGCTCAAGCGTGCGTGCGTGCATTCATTATTTAAATTAAGTTTATAATATTTTTTTTTCTTTAAGAAAATATTAATAATAATGAACATTCATAAAGAGTGTCCCAACAAGAACGCAAAATTTAAATTTTAAATAAAACACAGATATTTAAAAAAAATCCTGAAACTTTTTTATATCGTAAAATAGACAGAATGAGGTTATGTGTGGAACAACATATCGGGCAGATGGCCGCCGCGGTTTTGCTGGCACACTCGCGATCTTTTAATGAAATTTTCAATGACCGTTTTGCATAAATGCTGCGGTATTTCATTAATGCAGCGTCCAATTTCCTCTTTTAAGGCTTGAGTCGTCGTCGGCTTATTCGCGTAAACCATCGACTTCAAAAAACCCCAAAGAAAAAAGTCTAATTGTGTTAAATCGCACGATCTAGGCGGCCCATTCTGGTCTCCAAAACACGAAATAACACGACGGGGAAATGACTGATGCAGCAATTGAATTGTTTCTCTGGCTGTATGGCATGTGGCGCCGTGTTGTTGAAACCACATGTCCTCCACATTCATTTCTTCAATTCTAGGCACGAAAAAACTGGTTACCATTTCACGATACTGAACACCATTTACTGTTTGCGCTTGACCTGCCTCATTTTCATAAAAAAAAGGTCCAATGATTCCTCCAGCCCAAAATCCACACCACACAGTGACACGTTGAGGATGCATTTGCTTCTCGTGAATCACACGAGGATTTTCCTCACCCCAAATGCGACAATTCTGCCTATTGACGAAGCCATCAAATTGATCTCAATTTGCGAAATGTAGCCGCAAAACTTTCACCATTTTGGTAAAACAATTTCACAATGAGAATGCGTTGTTCATTCGTGTAGCGCTCCATTTTTACTAACCTCGTACCTTCTACTAGCAGACAATACCAATTGTTCAAATGTCAAACAATGACACTTCGAATGGCGCCAAATTTAAATATTGCGTTCTTGTTGGGACAACCTTTATGTGTACATTGGGGATATAACTTTTTAAGAATTTTTTAAAATATCAAAATTGGCATAGCCGATAGAGCATAAAAAATTATAAGGGAACACATATTTATTTTTTCGCTAAGGTCAAAGAAGTTCACGCACCAAACGCAATAGAATTTTCTTTTCTTTTTGGTTAAAGAAAATTAATAATATGTATATTTAAAACAAAAAATAAATAAAAAATACCGTAAAAAGTTGTGAATATTCAGTATTGCATTAAGAAGGTTTCGAAATAATTTTAGGTTATGTAAAATATATTTTTGTTAGTTCAGGTCCGTGCTTAAAATGTTTAGAAAAACCAATTGGTGTGTTAACTGTTTTGAGAAAAATTACAAAAGATTATGATTTTCGTGGTTACTAGAATATGGTTCACCTCATGGTACGCCAAAAATTGGTTATACCCCTAATGTACATATGTATGTACATAAATATATTATTTTGCCTAAATTATTTCTAACAGTAATCGACTAATTGCTAAAAAAAAAAGATTTCCAAAAATTTCTGGCCTTATTTGAGTACAACAATTTTATTCCAACCAGAAAAAAATTTGCACATTAAATTTCAAAGTTTGTTTGCAACGTGTAGCACATGTTTTTACTTAAATAATATTTCAATTTAATTCTGCACTTTTTTTTTTTTTTTTTTTTTTTGCTTGATTTTTATAAAATGTTAAACGTTTGTAATACAAAAAGAATTTCCATAGTAAAGACCGTGTTCTCAAAAGCAAACAAATAGTGTATTTTTTTATTTTTATTTTCAACGGATCACACACAAACGCATGCTTGTATATTAGGCTGATGCTTATTTGTAAAGAGATTTTTTTCAAATTATATTTTTGCAATCAAATGCCTAAATTGCTGTTTTATTTATTTTATTTTAACAGAAAACAATGCCTTTTAAGATTTTGTTATTTTATTCGCCCTCTTAACTTTAAGTGCCCACCTAATGCTTGCTTGATCTCTAGCAATAATTTAGTTAATAACATTGAAAGTATTTAGCTTGTTTTAAAATACAGATGATGGAAATTTAATAATTAAAGTATAACAAACAAAACAAAACAAATATGCATTTACATATAAATGTGTAACTAATCGCACCAGCAACATAATAACAAGCAATAAAATTGGAATTTGGAAAATAAATCATTGATGTAAATAAATAGTATTGGAACAAAAATAGAATATGAATACAACTGAAAATACATTGTGGACATGCAGGAAAAAGTTTAAAATTTTTTGGGGAACCTGAAGGAATCTGCTGAAACTTTTTCCCTCGTACCAGCATCTTTATGACAAATTTTTTTTTCTGTAATACTTTCAATATTAGTCAAGTGTAAATAAGATTCTTTGGAACTGATTTTAGTGTTCTGAAATGTAATAACATAACTATGCTAATATCTTATTGTTCATTAATTAGAAAAATTAATTAAGCCTTAGCAATTACTTAAAAAAATAACAATTAACTGACAGTTGTGTCAATTGGGAAACAAAAATATGGCATTTTTTTGAGTATTTCTTAACACATACATAAATCCAAGGTGTGTTTAACTAGGTGGCAGCGCTAGTTCAGCTAATAATTTTTTGCTCTATGTGCTTTGCAGCTGACGAATGTCAAAAACTTCGATTTTGTTTTTGTTTTAGTACAATTATTTTTGTGCTTTTGACATTCTTTGGTTCTTTACACAGCTATGGTTGCCGTATTTTTGTATAACAAGTTCTTACGCAGTCACCTATATAATTACACCATGCATAAATCATTTTATAATATTTTTTAATATATGAAAATTTTTGTCAATTTTTTTTTTTTTTTTTGGGAGCAGTCCGTATTAATCCACAGATTTGAAAACTGAACATACATGTACCTTTGCATTGTGCAGATGGAAAAAAATTTCTTGTTCAAAAGCGGCCGCTTTTTAGCCTTCTTTGATGCCTATTTACAGCGGAAAACCCTCTATATATTGACTGCCGTTTGGTCTTTGGCATGTTAAAATGAAGGTTTATTTCTTCTGCTGTTATGGAACGAAGCAACAAATTTCGTATGAATAATGCCATACACTCCTGCAAACGCAATTGTGGTCGATTGGGAGCAAACACCAATTACTCAAAATTCAAACCAATGAGCCATGTGAGATGCCTAGGGCTTCCACAATCTCTCTTACTTTCCACCTCTGATCGGACAACACCAAATCGTCTATTTTTTACTTTAGGTGGGCGCTGTACTATAGAAAATTTTATACATTTTGCGGCAATAATTACACAAAAAAAATTAAAAAACAAGATTCACTTAAAATTCAAAAATTTGGAAACATTTGTCTTTTATACCAAAAAAAAAAAAAAACTATCTGATGCATCGAATAGTATACAAAAGTATTGGGTGGTTAAATTTTAAAGGCCGATGTTGAATGTGAACCACACCTAAACGTAACGGCATCATCGGGCCGTATTTTTTCCAAAATGAGGCTGGTCAGGCTGTTATTGTGAAAGGTGTTCGCTATCCTGAGATGATAACTAACTTTTTATGACCCCAGTTGGAAGATATATATGTGGACGATATGTGGTTTCAACAGGACGGTGCCACTTGCCACATAGCTAACGAAACAATGGCTCTTTTGCGCGACAAATTCAATGGTCGTGTTATCTCACGTGATCTTGTCCGCCAAGATCATTTGATTTGACACCGTTGGACTTCTTTTTTTTGGGTTATTTGAAAGTAAAGGTGTACGTCAATAAGCCAGCAATAATTCAAGAGGTAAAGGATGAGATACTTCGTTACATTAACGGCATAGAACCTCGATTATGCCACAGCGTCATCAAAAATTTGGGCCATCGGATAGAAGTGTGCCGTCGATGTAGCTGCGGCCATTATTTTCTTCCATACATAATTCATACATAATCTACATATATAATTTCCGTAAATTTTTTTTTTTTTTTTGTCTTTCCAGAACTTTCTGAAGACACCAGTTGGCCTAGAAAGCTGAAAATTGGCATACTTATAGTACTTACCGCGACAAAGAACCTGACGAAGCTGATTTTCGGTCTAGCAGTTGCGGTGCGTGAAAAAAACCATGTTTGAGAATTGCCAATTTTTTCACCTGCCTAATGTGTTTGTCTTTTCATAACTTTTTAAGGCTACCAGTCACCGTAGAAAGCTAAAAATTGGCGTACTTATAGAACTAACTAAAAGAAAGAACGTAACGTAGTTGGGTTTCCGATATTCTGTCTGAGGGCTGGGGCACGTGACAAAAACCATTTTTGAAATTTTTAAATTTTTTACAGTGTTTTATTTTAGGTTTCCAGAGCTTTCTGAAACCACCAGTCGGGCTAGAAAGCTGAAAATTAGCATACTTATAGTACTTATCGCGAAAAGGAACCTAACGTAGCCGAATTTTTGATATTCGGTCTGGGGGCTGCGGGGCGTGGTAAGACCCATTTTTGAGATTATACAGTTTTTACATCTTCCTCATTCCTCATTTGCTTGCCATTCCAGAACTTTCTCTAGCCACCAGTCACCGTAGAAAGCTAAAATTGGCATATTATTACCGCAACAAACAACCCAACAAAGACGTCGCTGGATTTTTTGTAATTGGTCTGGGAATGGAGTGCATTTTTTAGGCCTGAGTATGCCTGCCATATATATATACAACGAAGTCCTATATATAAATTTGTTTAATAAAGCTGCACTAAACTTGCGAAATTTTTTTTTAATACAAGGATTTAACTTTAACTTGCTTTTATATTAAAAAAACATATATTGAGACCTGTCATGGACAGGCTTATATACTAGTTCATTAATAGTTATCATACACGCAAAGAAAAGATATCATTTTAGAATGGTTGAGAAGACAATATAATGTTCTCTGAAACAAATGTGTGGTCGTCGAAAACTAGTTATTGTTATTTTAAACATTTATTTCGTTACGATAAACAGAGTAATGCTTGCATTTAATAATTACATTATGACATCCATAAAAAATTGTGATATGATTAGAGTTTAACAATACAGTTTTGTTAAAAAATTTATGACTACAACATAATTTGTATTATTATTTAAAAATCATATGATGTAAATAACAATATAATGTTGTCCAAAACCATACTATATTAAGTTTAAAAAAAATTTTTCTGAAACATCTGTCAGTTCAGTATTTCGTTTTTAGGCTATGGGTAGTGCACGGGTGGCGTTAAATAAATGAAAAAATAAATAAGGTATAAACAAAAGGGTAGACCAATAAAAGTATATAAACATTTGTGTATCTCTTTATACAGACATGACTGTATGTCGTGTAAGTATACATTTCTATATATGTATACATTATATTTCAACAATATTAGTTTATTTTTATTTCGAATTTAACGCACAGCTGTTTCTACAATAAATATATGATTAAAAAATAATATAGTATTATTATGTTAAATAATACTGTGGTCGTATTTAACAATATTAAGGTAATATAAGAACATGGTATGGTGAGTCTCAATTATATTTTGATCACAATACTAAGATTAGGTGTAACAAAGTTCATTGTTTTTGTAGATAATATTATTATTAACTCTGATAATAATATTATTAAAGTTTCGTTTTCTATTAACAATAATATGATTTGACTGCAACCATATAATTCAATCATAGTATGTTGCTGTTTGATTATGGTTACCTCAACCATATTTTTTCTTTGCGTGTATGTAATTTGGCTTAGCCTCATCAAATCATAAATATAGAAATTCATTTTGTTCTCTTATTTTTTGATAAGCAAATAAAAATAAGAAATACCAGCTCATAGACGAAATATGGATCGTAAAGTTAGGTCATTGGCGGTATTCAGGGTAAGATGCAAATGGTCTTTCGTAAATATCCAGCAAAATTTTTATAAGGATTTGGAATGGGCAGTACACTTTTAATGGCTTAAAAAGTAATGAGTGGTATATATTTATCTTATTATTTTATGTGTATAATAACGACTGTCCTGTAATTATTAATAAATATGAAAACTTTTAAACAATCAGTAATCTATTAACTTTTGGATGTTTGTAGGCAAAAATTATAGGGTACCGCCTACTTTTAGAACTTCTCAAACAAAAATAATGCATTATTCATTTAAATTGTTAGCACTTACGACAGGAGAGTACACACACTTTTTTGCATTCTAGTAAGCAAACTTTTTCGCTGGTTATTTTATTTTTATTTTTATTTGTTCACAATAAATAAGTTCGATTAAAAAAATTTTTAAGTTAAGTATATTTTTTGCACGTATTTTAAATCTTTAAATCAATTAAAAGATTATTTGAAGTTTCTTTTTTTCAAAACAATATGGCATACTCTAAAAAACTGCTCGATTTTCACATATAAAAAGATATATTGTTTACAAACAATTATTAAGAAATTCGATTTACCATTTTATGGTTTTCTACATTAAGATTACACTTTTTTCATACAGCAATAATTTAATTATTTTAAACAAATTTTCAAATAATATATTTATCATAAATAAAGGGTGTTTTTTATTGAGGTATAGAACTTTAAGTTGGCATCACTTGTTTAACTGGCGGCCATTTTGTCAGCTGTCAAGTGATTAATATTTAGTTTGGTTTGCCATTTCATCATAAACAAGTTGACAAAAGAACAATGCTTGCAAATCGTGCAAATTTATTTCGAAAATAATGGTTCAGTTCGCGAAGTTTACCGCAAGCTCCGTCCATTTTATGGTCGACATAATCGTCCATCAGAGCAATTAATTTGGTTTTCGCACTACGTTTACTCTATGTGATAATACGCATCCGCAGAGACGTCGAACAGTGCGCACCGAAGAAACAATTGCCGCTGTAGAGCAAAGTGTTGAAGAGGACCCGAATGAATCGATTCGCCACCGTGCACAGCAATTGGAGCTTTGTCCATCAACTTTATGGAAGATTTTGCGCAAAGATCTTGGCTTGCGACCTTACAAGATCCAGCTTGTGCAAGAATTAAAGCCGCGAGACCATGCAATGCGTCGTGATTTTGGTGTATGGGCCGAAAATGAGATTGATCTCGATGCTGATTTTCATCGCAAAATTTTGTTCAGTGATGAGGCTCATTTTTGGTTGAATGGCTACGTCAACAAGCAAAATTGCCGCATTTGGAGTGAAGAGAATCCACATGAGACCCTTGAGACGCCATTACATCCACAAAAACTGACTGTTTGGTGTGCTCTATGGGCTGGTGGAATCATTGGGCCATACTTCTTCCGAAATAATGCTGGAGAGTCAGTTACCGTTAATGGAGACCGGTATAGAGCCATGATAACAGACTATTTTGTTCCCGAATTGGATGGCATGAATGTGGATGAGTTGTGGTTCCAACAAGACGGCGCTACATGCCACACAGCGCACGTCACAATCGATTTATTGAAGGAAACATTCGATGAGCGCATAATTTCGCGGAATGGACCTGTCAATTGGCCACCAAGATCGTGTGATTTGACACCATTGGATTATTTTCTTTGGGGATATGTGAAGTCACTCGTCTACGCCAACAAACCAGAAACGTTAGGGGACTTGGAATCCAACATTCGTGGCGTTATTGCCAACATACGGCCCCATATGCTCGAAAAAGTGGTTGAAAATTGGACCTGTAGAATTGGCTTTATTCGAGCCAGCCGGGGCGGCCACATGCCCGAAATCATATTTAAACATTAATGGCATAAAATTATCCTTCCAATAAAGCCAAATTGATGGACATTAAAACGATTTTCTTGTGTTTTATTTCAATTCAAAGTTCTATACCTCTAAAAAAACACCCGTTACTATTATTCTCTAATTTTATTAAACTTAAGTTATTTTGATTTTATTATAATAGTTGAATATTATAATTAAAAAGAGGTCAAAAAATTAAAAGAATTCATTAAAAATACTATTTTTTCCAAAAAAGCAATTAATTGAAAAAAAAAATTCAGCAATAATTTTTTTCTGTGTATTAAGCTTTAAAGTTTCTCCAGTTAAAAAATAAAATAAAATATGAATGAAAACTATTTAACTAAAAATAATTTTTTGTGAACAAAGTATAACGTGTGACGGATTCTATCTGACTTGGCCTTAATAAATCCATATTTTTCACAAATGTATCATCATGAAAAACCATACTGTAAATAAGAATCTATAACTACAAGAAAATAATCCCCACACACAGAGAGAGTATTCACTACCCTGCAGGAAATGGGAATAGTGAAATTGTAATGATTTACTAGTGACATTGCTAGTAGTACTACTGACCAGTTGTACATTTAACATTAGCTTTTTTCATTGAAAATCCACCAGTAGACTGTAGTACTACTGACTAAGTAGTTCTTTTGGGACCACATGGAGACATTGCCAGCAAAGATTCACTAGTAATTTTTGGGGGCTCTAGTCTGCAATACTGATATTTCCTCTTTCGATGTCAATAGTAAAATTGTAGTGATTTAGTAGTGACATTGCAATGTATTGTCAACAGTACTACTGACCAAGTGCTACCCAGCCAATGTAATCGCCTATTTACATATAACATAGGGTTGACATTGAAAATCTACTAGTAGACTCTAGCACTATTAACGAGTTAGTTCTTTTACGATCATATAGAGACATTTAAACCAAAAGTTCATTAGTACATTTTAGTGACCCTCGTCTACATAAAATTTTATAAGGGCTGGGACAACATATAATAAATAAACAAATAAATGTACATTTTTTAAATATTATTATTAATATTAATTTTTATTAAAAATTTAATAAATTATTTTTTAAATTATTATGACCGAAATATTTTGGATATACATACATATGTACCTTTTTGGATTGTAGCTTAAAACATATTTAAATTAAAAGTTTTCATTTGAAACTAAAAAACATTTGTTTAGAATTGAAACAGACAATCAGAAGCAGCAACGGCTAGCCGACGATTGACGTGCATCCCTGCTATTGAGTGTACATTATAATAAAAAAAAGAAAACAAACTTTTGACGCATTCGTTGACATTGTCACCAGAAATACACTAGAACTGTTGTCTCTAATTTATCTCTACTTGGGTATAAAAGGAAAGTTGTCGACATTTTAACTAGTGCAATTGTCACTAGATAAAAGAGTTTTGACATAGGGACATATGCTTCTAGGCTGACTAGAGGGTCGCTTTAAAAAATAAAACATGAGTTGTTATTGTTGTGATTGCTAGTGGCAGTTGTGTTGTCTTTTCTTATTAGCTTCAAAGATTATTCCGAACGATTATTGATACGTAATTATTACGACGTTTTGTAATGATGAGTATGAGCAATAACAAAAATATATTAGCAATTGATGTTCGGTTGATAAGCAACTACATTTTACAACAAAAACAAATATCAACAACAAATAGGTCGTTATTTTATTTGATATATGTGAAAAACACTTGTTGCTGACATTTGTTTGATTTTTGATCTCTGTTATTGGAACTTAAATTTAATACACGCAGAGAAAATATATGGCTTGGAAATGGTTGAGAAAAGAATATCATGTTTTTGAGACAAATGTATGGTCGTTAAAAACCAATTATTGAAATTTATTTTAGTTAACTGCGTAACAATACAAATGAATTAATTTGTATTTAATTATGTATAACATGATTATTTTCATAAAAACTGAAATACGTTAAGAGTTTAACAATATAGTTTTGGTAAAAAATTCTGACTGAAACTATAAAAAATAATATAATGTAGATAACAATATAATATTATCCAAATCCATGCTATATTAAATTAAAAAAATCCTTTTCATAAAAAATATCTTTAATTAGCATTTATTGGTCACGCTTTTTTTGGCAAATTTTTGCCAAGTGTGACCGTACCTCAAGTCTACTCAAATAAAATGATTTTTTGTGCAGTTTTATCATTTTTAAAATAACTTAAAGTTTGGAGGACAGTTCGTATAATAATAAGGAAATATTAATATATAAAAAAAACGTAAACTATGCTTGTACTAAGTTGCAGTTTCAACATGACGAAAAGTACTATATATTTTTTAATGATTTCATTACAAGTCTTCTAGACAAGTTGAGTGTTTGTTATATGAAAACTGCACCTAAAATTCATCCTTAAAGAGAAAAAATGAGTTATGTTATCGTAATCAGCATTCAGCTATATTCGGCTGTGCCGAATCTTATATACCATTCACCAAAGTGCGTATATAAAGTATCGAGATACATTCGTAAATACATCCATACATATGCATATGTTATGTGAAAACATTTATAATTTTTTGCTCTAGTACAATTTTTAGTAAGTGAATATCTAGGTATTTTTCGATTAAGTATTTTTTATTTTCGATATTAGAAATTATTTGAATATTTTATTTTACACTCTGAATTTAATAAATATTTTACATTCACCCTTATTCCAGTTGTCAAAAACGACGTCACGCTATACAATATCAAAAAATCAAATTACAAAAATAGTTTTATTTAGTAACTTTAATAACGAGAAAAAAAAGTTCAAACTTTCCAGCTCTGGAGCTGAGGTTTTAATTTTTACAATTTTCTACACAAACTTTTTCTTCAAAAACGTAAAATATATATAATTTATAAAGAAAAAAAAATTATATGGTATATAAAATACCGCAAAAAGTGTAAATTTTCCAACTCTGAAATCATCCTTTTTGATTTTTCTGATTTCTTACACCAATCTCTTTCTTTTGAGAATATAAGATATATTTAATTTATAGACAAAAATAAATAATTTGTTTCAGTAAGTAAATTTTGTATAAGAAATAAAGTTTTCCAAACCTGGAAACGTCTTTTTAACTTTTTTAAGTTTTTTTTTTAATTTGAACAAAAATTATGTAACAAAAATTTTAAGTTTTCCAAACCTGGAATCATACTTTTTAATTTTTCTGATTTCTTGCATCAATCTCTTTCTTTTAAGAATATAAGATATGTTTAATTTATAGAGAAAAAGAAATACTTTGTTTTAGTAAGTTACTTTTGTATATAAAAAGAGTTAAAGTTATCCAACCCTGAAAATGTCTTTTTAATTTTTTTAATTTTTTTTTGTTAAAAATACCATTTTTATTCATACTGTAGCACAAATTAAGTTTATTTAATAAAAAATAAATAATAAAAATTAATTTTCGGTAGTAACTTTGTAGGGCAAAATAAAGTTTGAGTTTTGCTGATTTTCAATACCAATCTCTTTCAGACTATTTCTGATACACCAGTCCAAGACCGAAGTCTTTAGCTTTTCTGGGAGCTTCGGGCAACCGATTTCACGTACAGACAGATGAACAGACGGACATCGCTTATTCGTCTTCCTTATGCATAAGGATCCAGAATATATATACTTTATGGCTCGCTTATTAATATTGTGGAAATTACAACCGGAATGACAAACCTATATATACCGTTTTACAATTTTTTGTTAAAGGGTATAATAAAGTTAGAATATGTTTTAGTGTTGTCCAGTATAATATAGAGTGTTTGTATTTATTTGCTTAAATTTTATGTTTTTACACATTCTTTTGTTTAAAACACAAATAATCTATATATTTTAAACCTTTAAATTTTTTATAAATATATGGGTCATGTATTGAAAATGTTTCAATTTTGTAAATCACTTTATGTTTTTTTTTTGTAAACAACAACTCATCAGCACCTCCTAAACTCGTACAGGTGTTTCATTTGTTTATTTAGCATTGTTATTTATTTTTTCTTCAGCAATTTTTATTTAAATATGCATATATCCATAAAATATTTTATCACACTATTTTTTTTTTTTAATATTTCCTATATATTTAATTTATATATTTGTATATAAATACTATACACATAAACATATGTCTGTTACTTGTAAGCATATATTTATATGCATAACTAACTTTTTTCTATTTTAACTGGTGATTTTTTAAATAAAACTCAACAAGTTTTTTTTAATATAAATAAACATATGCACAGAATTTTTAGCAATTACATAAACTCTTTACATTGATATATTAGCTTTTCACTTTTCATTGACTTTAAAGTTTCTTAGAAATAACGAAGTTTGCACTTTTGATTGAGCCTGTTGCTTATAATTTGGCGCGCTTAAAAATCTCTAACCATTTAACCGTTTTGTACACTTTGCAAGTTCATGTTCAACTGAAAATGTTTAATAAAATGAAATAAGAATTTAACTGTAAACAAAATATATTTACTCTCTATCTCTCTCTCTCTCTCTCTTCTTTTCTTATTTTCCAAACAAAAATTTTTTTCGGAAAATTTAGTCCTCTCTCTATTACTTTCTCCATAACACTTTTACACAATTGTGGAGGGGGGAGGAAAATAACCAACGAAAAATATTGTAAATAAATGGAATTACAAAATAAAATGTGTCCCAAACTACTTATTAATACATTATTTTGGCTAACAGCCAGTGATGTTAACTTTTTATTTTTCGTACTAGTGTACGGCTCCTAAAAAATTACTGTATTTAAGACAAAATTTTACGTTAAACTAATATATACTTACAGTATGTCAAGAATAAGTTTACACATGAAAATTAAATACACGAATCTTACGTCAGCGTTAGTTAGAGGAAGGGCAGAGCAAAAATAATTCTTACTTCTCTGTTTAAGGTACAATTAGGCGTGCCATAGCCATAACCAAACCAAAATTCAATTGGTTTCCGTGGTAATTGCTATGGCGTTATGGCGAGTCACCTATAGTCAAATACAGTGTTGCCCATTAGTTTGGTTCGAACGGCTGTTTTCTATGGTTATGGTTATGGCACGTCTGATTGCACATTTAGTGTCAAACAACTGTTTATAATTTATTTGTTTTTATACTTTTCTACATTCATATAGTGGCTACACTTTCTATTACGCCCCCTAATAAATAAATAAAAACTATCAAATGGAAAAATGTTTCAAAATTTCTTACATGTCTTTCCGTACGCCCTTTCTCAACATTTCCTGCCGGAAACTATTTACAGCGGTTTTTAAGAATTTCACTAAAGTGCCCTTGTATAAATAGCCTGGTTATTATAATAAAAGTGAGATTATTTACAGAATGACTGTATGGGAGTGTAAATTACAGTAGAATTACTTTGCGGTTAACATCACTGCCAACAATAACAATAACTTCATAATATTCATTCAACAATGTCATTATTATCAGTGAGAAATATGTACATAAATCATTATCAACATATTCACCGTCGTCTAATATAATAAACAAATAAATAAACCAACAAATATATAAACCAATAGGTAAGTAAAAAAATAATAACAACATAGATACCAACGATGTAAAAGATCCTAAAAAATATTCAACATTAGCCATAAAATTCTATGAATTTCATATGTACAAATACAGGGTGGGCCAAAAGAAACCAAGGGGTGTAAAAGTTTAATAACTTTGTTGTTTATTAACTTTTTTTTATTTTTTCTTTCAGATTATATAATATACAAAATGGAAATTTTTTTACACTAAGTATGAAAAATGATGTCTCTTAAATGACCACCGTTTTCAGCTT
This sequence comes from Tachina grossa, assembly GCA_949987645.1. Lineage (NCBI taxonomy): Eukaryota > Metazoa > Arthropoda > Insecta > Diptera > Tachinidae > Tachina > Tachina grossa. Next base: position 36,673,852 of record OX465274.1, on the reverse strand, counting down.
CGCACTGATGGGCTCTTTTTAGAGCATTTTCCATAACATCTTTCAAAACTTGTGGCTGTAGCGTTCGAATTTCTGCAACAATGTTTGCCTTGAGTTCAAGGATTGTCTCTGGCTTGTTCACATACACTCGCTCCTTCAAAAAACCCCAAAGAAAATAGTCGGGTGCTGTCAAATCTGGCGATCGCGCTGGCCAAATAATTTCCGCATTTCGAGAAATTATTCGCTCTCCAAAAATTTGACTTAAAAGTGCCATTGTGTCTCGGGCAGTATGGGCAGTGGCTCCGTCCTGCTGAAACCACATACCAGGTCTGTTTTCAAGAGCAGGACGTAAAAAATTTTCTATCGTAAACCGATACCGCTCTCCATTTACGGTTACAGCACTTCCATCTTCATTCTTGCCCAATGACATTTTCAGATGTGATCCCACACCATACTGTACACCTGATGGGGTGCAATTGGCGTTGATGAATGGCTCTTGGATTTTGAGAACCCCAGAACCTACAGTTCTGCTTATTAACAAAGCCATTCAAATGAAAATGAGCTTGATCACTCATAATCAAATTTTCAATAAAGTTGATTTCATAAAATTCTATTGTTCTGGTTCTCTGTTCAGTTGTGAACCTCTCCATTATAAATTCTCCAAGTGTTGTCTATATAATCTGAAAGAAAAAATAAAAAAAAATTAATAAACAAAAAAGTTATTAAACTTTTACACCCCTTGGTTTCTTTTGGCCCACCCTGTACATACATATGTACATATAATTAAGAATCAATCAAGGGAGACAATGTTTAATACGAGGGTAACTTTAAGAGTTCTTTTGCATGATAAGCGTGTATAAGTTAGACGAATGTCCCGCTACAGTGTTTCAATTTCCAAAATTCTTTACGTGATTGCATGCAAACAATATCAAAAAAACAAGAACAGACATTTTGGACTTCATTATGAAGTGGAAAAATATAAAAAAAATTTACACTGACGAAATCTCACAAAAACTCTATTTGTGAAAATTACCTTGAAATCAATAACTCCCTATATTTCATAGGGTTGAAGTTGAAAAAATAATATTTTGTAAACAAAGAAAATGGGGAAACCTTATAAAAAACTTTTGAAAAAGGAACATCAGAAATAGATTAACAATGACATAAATCAAACAAATTATACTTAAAAAATATTAGAATATATTTTAATATCAGTAGTACATGTTACAAAAATGCGCAAAAATATAATTTTTATGATATAACGCATTGCAGATGGTACGAATGGTAAAGTTTAATGTGGCAATGCAGCTTAAAATATCTTTTAGGTGATGTGTTTTTATATCCTTCACCAAAAATAGGTTTGTCATTCCGTGTAAAATTTCCACAATATTAATATGAGACCCATAAGGTATAGATATCCTGGATCCTTCTGCATAGGGAAGACGAATCAGCGATGTCCGTCTGTTTATCTGTCCGTCTTTCCATATGTCTGTAAGTGAAATCGAGCTGATGATTTCAGGGCTGGAAAACTTAAACTTTATTTTGCCAAATAAAAGTATCTACCTAAAGCTAATTTTTGTTTTATTTTTGATAAATAAATTTATTTTATATTTCACTACGAGTGAGATTGGTATTGAAAATAAATAACAAATAATAAAAAAAAAATCAAAAAGACGTTTTCAGGGTTGGAACACTTTAACTCTTTTCGTTAAATAGAAGTAAGCTTTTAAAACTAATTTTTCCTTTTTCTCTATAAATTAAAAAAAAATTGGTATAAGAAGTCAAAAAATCTTATGATTCCAGGATAGGGAAACTTACACTTTTGTGTTGAAAAGTAACTAGGTCTAATTAAATTGTTTCTTTTTCTTTATAAATTCAATATATTTTATGCTTTTAAAAGAAAAGTTTGGCATAAAAAATTAGAATAATGAAAAGCATAGCTCCAGGGTTGGAAACTTTGAAAATTTTAAGAAATCAAATTTTTTCCTTACTTCCTTTTTTCTTCCTTTATTTAACATACTTATAACTAGGTTAGTATAAGGAATCAGGAAAATCTAAGAAGATGATTCCAGGGTTGAAAAACTCAATTTTAATGTATATAGAAGTTATAATGTATTTAAAAGTAACTCGATCAAATTATATATTTTTGCTTAAAAATTGTATAGGTATTCTTTATGTTTTAAAAAGAAATAGTTTGACATAAAAATTAGAAAAAATAAAAGACCTAGCTCCAGACCAGGAAATCTTAAACTTTTTCTGGTATATAAAGCTAATTTTGCTTTTGTAAAAAAAAAATATATTCTATAATTTAGAAAGAAATAAATAAGTATTAAAAACTAGAAAGATCAAAATTATGGTTCAGGATAAAAAATTAAAAAAAAATTAATTGGTAGAAATAGTAATCAAAAATCTTTTTTTCAGTTAAACATATTTCATGTTTCAAAGATTATTAAATATAGGAAAATATTAAATTAAATAGTAGTATTGTTTCTGACGTGAAAAAATATAATATTTCTTAAATGCAGAGTGTAGAATAAAATATTCAACTATTGTTCATATCGAAAATAAAATATTTGAATCAAATTCTTTAGTCGAAAAATACCGAAAAATTATAATTTTTTTTAAACAAAACAAATATGTATGCGAGGGCTTATATATGTACTTATATACTTATTATATATATTCATATACGTATATCGGTGAAGCATATAAAAGATTCAGCAGAGCCAAATATAGCACTCTTACTTGTTTTGAACATGTTGTCTTGGGAGTTACTTGAATATACAGCAATGTATGTGCTCAATGATGACTAAATATCCCCAGTATCATGCGTATATTTCCAACTAATTATCCATACTTTATGTATAAGCATACTATGGCTATAAGTATGATAGAGAGTGAATACGATTGATAAGCATGTGCCTTTTTATTTATAGTTATAGCGTAGATATGCTCTAGCATGTTGTAATCGGCTATAACGATAGTTGATAGCGACAAATTATGTGAGCGCACGAATTATGATTTTACGTAGTTACCAAAATTAAACTATTTACTGTAGTATTTTTTTTCTGGAATACTCATTATCATGCTCTGATACGAGTATATATGTATCTCAAATGTGGACTCAGTTTTCATATTTTAACATAAATGATGTGAAAATATAATCGAATATCATTTATAAATAAAATTCCAGTACGTATCGACTAGACTCTTGCACAAGACCACTTACAAGAATTTTTAATACATGAATGATTTTCTAAATGTTTTACTACAGTAAAATCTTGTAAAACAAACGCTAAACAATAGTTTTTGCAGGAAATTTGTTTCAGTTATTGCAGGTATAGGAGTAAAAAAGAAAATACTTCGTGGCGGAAGGATTTGTGATGCTTGCTTCTTCATACGCATGGACGCGTATACAAATGTCATGCATGTACATACACACACACGTTGTGTGTATGAACTTTTATTTTTCTGCGCACATAAAAACGCTGTGTAAAAGCTTCCCTGCAGGAAATGTCAATAGTAAAATTATACTGATTATCTATTGACGATGTCACCAGTACTACTGACAAATTGTACCCCAACTAATGCTATCTACTATTGACACTTAACACAGGCTTATCCTAATCTAGCAGTAGACTGCGTCAACACGGAATAGGTAGTTCTTGTGGGACTATATGGCGAAAATGTCAATAGTAAGATTGTACTGACTTACTATTGACGATATCACCACACTGTTGCAAATAACAGAAGCAAAACTAGTTATTAATTTAAATTGTATGTTTCGCGCTGAACTTACATATGGATCTGAAATTGAGACAAATCTTTAACTGATGGCACAAAATCTTCCACAGAGTCAAAAAAAAAAATTTTTTCATAATTTTATCATTTCACCAAAATTTTTTTATTTTTTTTCAATATGAATATGAATTGTTCAATACATTTATAGATACATATTAACCTTTTAATTTGATTTCTTAAACCAATTTTTACAAATACTTAAATTTTGCATGACGCCACTTTTATTTTCAACAAACCAATAAAACATTAAGAAGAAGCATAGTTGTGTGTATCTGAAAAAATGTTTTCTATGCATCAAAAACAATATTAATATGTAGACGCTCCGTTGACAATGTCACCAAAATAGTCGACAAAAGTGGTGACTTGGGGACACTTAACGCCACATTATATTCAGGGTTACCATCTACATCTAACACATAAACAAACAAACGTACAATATAAAAAATAATAGGTGTATACACGCATCAACACTACTTCTTTTGATTGTCTGTTGCGAACAAGAAGTCTTCGCGGCATCGCTTAAAAACATTAATATACATATACGTACATCAATACATTCATCGTGCTTCGCTTATTAAATGACATCATTTATTATTGGTTTAGTATAATACATGCTACGACAATACATTCAAAAACCAAGATTTTTTAATTATTATTATTTATTTATATTTATTTCATTTACATTTCAAGACTGTTTACGCAGCCTTCTAATATTGACTTCTATAGATGAAACAAATAAAATTAAAATAATTTTGCATCATAATTACAATTCATCATCAATGTCACTGTCTGTCGTCATTATAGTTCCTTCTTTTTTTTTTTTTTTTTTTTTGTCAACTTATATTTATTAGTTTTTGGCTCTTTATACAGGGTGGGCCAAAAGAAACCAAGTGGTGTAAAAGTTTAATAACTTTTTTGTTTATTAATTTTTTTTTATTTTTTCTTTCAGATTATATAGACAACACTTGGAGAATTTATAATGGAGAGGTTCACAACTGAACACAGAACCAGAACAATAGAATTTTATTATTTAAACCAGAGATCAATTATTTTAACGCAAAGAGCTTATCGTCGACATTTTAACGTCAGAATTTCGCCCTCTGAAGCGATGGTTCTGGGGTTCTCAAAATCCAAGAGCCATTCATCAACGCCAATTGCACCCCATCAGGTGTACAGTATGGTGTGGGATCACATCTGAAAATGTCATTGGGCCCTACTTCTTCGAGAATGAAGATGGAAGTGCTGTAACCGTAAATTGAGAGCGGTATCGGTTTATGATAGAAAATTTTTTACGTCCTGCTCTTGAAAGCAGACCTGGTATGTGGTTTCAGCAGGACGGAGCCACTGCCCATACTGCCCGAGACACAATGGCACTTTTAAGTCAAATTTTTGGAGAGCGAATAATTTCTCGAAATTCGGAAATTATTTGGCCAGCGCGATCGCCAGATTTGACAGCACCCGACTATTTTCTTTGGGGTTTTTTGAAGGAGCGAGTGTATGTGAACAAGCCAGAGACAATCCTTGAACTCAAGGCAAACATTGTTGCAGAAATTCGAACGCTACAGCCACAAGTTTTGAAAGATGTTATGGAAAATGCTCTAAAAAGAGCCCATCAGTGCGAAGCTGAAAACGGTGGTCATTTAAGAGACATCATTTTTCATACTTAGTGTAAAAAAATTTCCATTTTGTATATTATATAATCTGAAAGAAAAAATAAAAAAAAGTTAATAAACAAAAAAGTTATTAAACTTTTACACCCCTTGGTTTCTTTTGGCCCACCCTGTATCTACATAAACAAAATAAGTTAAGACAATATTTCACAAGTGATTTATCAAATTCAGTTTTTCCTATTTATTACTTCTTTAACAGTTCAATGATTCTTTAGCGGTCAAGGGTAAAGTAAGTATATTAAGGCAGGAAAACCAACAAAGTAAACAAAACTGTCAACCAAATATTAATTTATGGAAATATGAAAAAAAACTTGTTTACTTTTGAAGAAATTAATAAATTGTTTTTAAATAATTTTTATTAAACCATTAGTTTTCTCACTATTATTATTATTATTATTATTATTATTATTATTATTATTATTATTATTAAATCCAATCCTTGTTTTTGCAACCAACCAAGAAGACTCACAACCTCCGACCCTTCGGGGCAGGTGGGCCTGGGACAATGGTATTGTAACTTTTGTTTGCAATACTAGCAAATGTGAGCAACATGATCAAATAGACACGGAACGACATGGATTCACGATTAGACTAAACTGAAGGAATATGATCGAAATCTAGCATTTTTGATCTTTTTGGTTGAGATAGGTTGATGCGCTCTTAGACAGAATCGTGCAGAAAAAAAATTGAAGAGGCGTACAATCCAGTGACAAAAGTATAAGATGATGATCTGGCAATGACATGGAATCTCGATTTTAATAATGATTTTGAACAGTTTGAATTTGGGCTGGCATGTTTGGCATTCTGTTACCTTAGTATACCGGAGTGAAATCCTGTAGAAACGGCTTTCAGGCTAATGTCACGCTTGTCTTCCGTCCTGTTAAAACCCTGGCAAGGACTTGGAAAACGCTCTATGCTACGTAGCTATTCAGTTGGCCATGCAGGTTCAGTTGATATGATATCCTGATTAATGCTCGACCTGGCTCTGAACACAAGTACCCATAAGGACTTGTGTCAACCCTCGCGAGGACCTCACTGCTTGCAAAGGGACCCTCGGGGTCATTAAAGAGCGGCTGCATAACGAACATAGATAACGGTTTCAAGATAGGACCCACCCGCACAAAAATGAATACACCAAAAACAACAACACAAAAAACACAAACCCCATTAGGTACAGGAAAAAGGAACGCGGAGATACCTTTTATGAGTAGCTCCAAAACTAAGCGATCTCCAGTTGCTACCCCCGTTTCATTGGTGATCAAGGGAGAAATCGTAACGGAGATTAACACTGAGACACCTCAAGAAAAAACGAGGGATGCAGATGATGGGCAACAGGGAATTATACCAACACACAGCTCTCCGAGACAGGAATTCATTTTAAAAATGAGATTCTCCGAAGAAGAGGCTCTTGGGCAGTGTCAGAAAGTACTGCGAAAGATACGACAAGCTATGAGCAAGCAGAGAAACATAAATATGGATGTCCAGAACGGAATATCTGAGCTAGAGGAGCTCATTGACGTCATAGGCGACTACCGCAAAAACTGGAAGACTGCCGAAAAAGACAGAGAGCAAAGCATAATCGCTTCAGAGAAAAGTAAGAGAACACATAGGATCGAAGACGATGAAACGCCCTCTACATCGCAAAACAAGCGCAGTGCATCAAGCCCTGTGGATATAAATCCCGCAAAGAAGCCAAAAGAACTTCGAGCAAAGAATAATGCACAGGCTACTCTGCAGGCACAAGAAGGTTCAAGCGCAAAAACACCAAGAAGGCGAAATAATGAAGTGAAGAAAAAGAACCGGCAGACGAAGCCAAAAGAACGCCCTGAAGCAGTTATAATCAAACCGTTAGAGGGTCACAGCTATGCAGACGTCCTTAAAAACTTAAGGACAAAAGTTAAACCAGAAGAGACTCAAGTGGCAGTCCGGTCAATCCGCAAAATGAAAACGGGAGCGATTCTGCTCGTAATGGGGAAAGGCGGGAATAAGGAAGAATTTTGCAATGCAGTGCAAAACACCCTGAAAGAAGCTGCATTTGTTGCGGACCTCAGCCCAAAAGCCACAATAGAAATACAGGATCTGGATGCACTCTCTACTGTGGAAGAAGTAACAACAGCTATAAGCCAGGTCACAAAGTTGGAAAAATGCACAATGAAGGTTCACTTGACCGCAACGAATAACAGAGAGCAAAAAAGAGCGTTTGTAACACTGCCTGTAACTGGGGTAAACGAACTACTTAAAACACAGCGTATAAAAATAGCGATGACTAACTGCAGAATAAGATACCGGGAGGATACTAAGCGCTGCTACAAGTGCTTTGGAACAGGCCATCTTCAATGGGAGTGTAAAGGACCTGATAGGAAGGGGATGGGACTTTGCATCCAGTGCGGCGAACCGGGCCATAAGCTCAAGGATTGCACAAACCCCCCAAAATGTTGCATATGTTCTCAAGACGGAAAGACCCCGACAGATCACCTACCCGGGTCAAGAAGCTGTAAAACTAGTAAAAAGAGCACAAAATGAAAATCTTGCAGTTAAACATGCATAGAAGAAAAGTGGCAGATGCTCTCCTGCCCCAAATAATTATTGAGCAGAAAGTAGACCTCGCAATCATCAGCGAACAATACGTAGCGAAGCAGAGTGGCCTATGGTTTGACGACGACTCAGGAACGGCCGCTATATGGATACCCCATGGTAAGAGATTAAAAGCGCAAGATACCGGTAAAGGAAATGGTTTTGTGTGGGTACAGATAGAAGGAATAACATTAGTAAGTTGCTACTTAACTCCGAGTGACAACATTGATAGCTTTCAAGAAAAGCTGGATGCAATAGAGGACGCTATACGAGACCGAAATGGAGACTTTCTAGTGGCTGGTGATTTAAACTCCAGAGCAGTGGAATGGGGAATGCAAACCACGAATGCAAGAGGTAGAAGAGTACTCCAGCTGGCAGCAAGAACTGGACTCACAATTGCCAATATTGGCAGTGTCCCAACCTTCAGACGACCACAGTGCGAAGGTACAATCCCAGATGTAACAATGGTATCGGACCGAATAGCTAGACGAGTCTTGAACTGGAAGGTTCTCGAAATATATACGGCCAGTGATCACCAATATATATCTTATACACTGGAAGCAAACACCTCTAGGCACCCAAGAAGCACAAACGTTAGCACCCGCAGATGAACGTAAACAAACTAGACAAATCTATACTCCTTTCAGAGGTCAACACACAAGCAGATAGACTCGAAGCACAGGAAGACACCACAGATACTGTTAACAAAGTAATGCACATCATCCAGACGAGCTGCAATAAAGCGATGCCGAAAATGAAGAAACGAAACGAGCATAAAGCTGCAGTTTATTGGTGGAACAACACCATAGAAGAGCTAAGACGCGACTGCATACGACAGCGACGCAAATATACTAGAGCTAGACGGAGAGGTATAGCAGAGGTGGAACACGCTGACTACAAGGAAGCGAAAAAACAATTGGGCAGAGCAATACAGATCAGCAAACGGAAACAATTTGAAGAACTGAGAGAAGACGTGAACAGAAATCCATGGGGACTTGGCTATAAACTAGTTATGAAAAAGCTGGGGATGAAAAATCCTGTCCAGGAAATGGATGAAAAACTTATGGATAATATAGTAAAAACACTTTTTCCTACGCACGAGTTAATTGAAGAGAGCAATGAAACCCAAAGAGCCGTAACATACACTCCGTTTACAACAGAGGAACTTAAAGCTGCTGCGCAAAGCTTAAAAACTAAAAAATCGCCTGGCCCAGATGGTATACCGGCTGAAGTTTTAAAGGAGATAGCAATTACGCGACCAGAACTACTCTTGCGAATGTACAATAGTTGCTTGAGAGAAGGCGTATTTCCGGAGACCTGGAAACAACAGAAGCTAGTGCTCATAAGCAAAGGCAAAGGCGACCCCCAAATGCCATCTTCTTACAGGCCACTCTGTATGCTGGACACAGCAGGTAAACTATTGGAGAGGCTCATTAAACCTCGGCTGGAGGAAGCTATCCGCAGCAGTGGGGGCCTATCAGAAAGGCAACATGGCTTTCGACCAGGAAGGTCCACCATAGACGCTATAAAGGAAATATCAGACGTTGTCAAAGTTGCTCAACGGAGGAACCACTTTACCAGACCCATAGTTCTCCTTGCAACACTCGACGTAAAGAACGCTTTTAACAGCCTGAGATGGGTAGACGTACTGAAAGCTCTAAAGGAAAATTTCTTAGTACCAGAATATCTAATGAGGATGATCAGAGACTATTTAAAACACAGAGTTCTTATATATGATACGAGTCAAGGTACGAAGAGGATGTCTGTCACTTCGGGAGCGGCACAGGGATCCATTTTAGGACCTGACCTGTGGAATGCAAGCTATGATGAGATTCTAAGAATAGAAATGCCAGAAGACACCTTCCTAATCGGTTACGCAGATGACATTGCCGCAGTCATCACAGCGAGGAACACGGAAGATGCTCAGAGAAGACTGCGACAAGTGATGATTCGAACGAAGGCTTGGCTAAGCACACACGGACTAGAGCTAGCTACGCAAAAAACAGAGCTTCTACTTCTCACAAGGCGACAGATCCCCACGGAGATAACAATGCGCTTTGACGACGTTGAAATGATGACAAAAAGATGCGTAAACTACCTGGGAATAAGGCTGGATTCAAAGTTGACGTACTCGCAACAGATACAATACGCTACCATAAAAGCTGCCAAGATAACAGCCCAACTGAGCAGGCTAATGGCGAACGTTGGAGGGCCCCTTCCATGCAAGAGGAAGCTGCTGATGGAGGCTTGCAACAGCATCCTACTATATGGATGTGAAATTTGGGCAGAAACGCTAAAAACAAAAAAGAGGGCAAAAGCATTGCTCGCGGTGCAGAGGACAGCAGCGCTACGAGTAACATCGGCATATCGAACGGTGTCGGCAGCTGCTGTCTTTATAATAGCCGGAATGATACCAATCGACCTTCACGCAGCAGAACGCTTCAAGATTTTCACTGCAAGGAGAACACTTGCAGACACATTATCCCTACCAGACGTCAGACGCGAAACCATAGAGGACTGGCAGTCTCGATGGAATGAAGACAGAAATGGTAGGTGGACGGCCAAACTCATCCCCGATTTACAAAAGTGGATATCTAGAAAACATGGAGAGGTGAATTATTACCTGACACAATTGCTATCTGGACACGGATATTTCAGGAATTATCTGTACAAAATGAGAAAATGTAGTACGCCATTCTGTATGTATGAAGAAACAGAAGTAGTTGACGACGCAGAGCATACGTTCTTTTTATGTCAACGCTGGTCCATAAGCCGCGAACGACTAGAAGCGCAGATTGGTATAGTCACGGTAGATAATCTTGTCGACAAAATGACAGACCACGTAGAAGCCTGGGAAGCGATAGCCAAATACAGTGAACAAGTGCTTCGTTCAAAGAAAAAAGATCTCGATAGAACGCAAAGCTCGCCCGAGTATAATGGCAGTCAACACAATGACAGCTATAACAACAGTGGGGGCCTGGACGCGGGTGAATAGAAGAGGCTGATCTTAAGATCCTAGAGGGATCCACCTGGAAGTAATGCCACAGCAGTTCCCAGGTGGGCAACACATCCCAGAAGCCACAAGGTGGGTTTTTAGCCGGTATACGTCACTTTATACGGAGCCCGGTATAAGGTGTGGATGACGATCCGCGCATCATGCATAAACCATTTTCCCATCTTGGACCCAAAAAACAAAAAAAAAAAAAAAAAAAATTATTATTATTATTATTACTATAAACGAGCTAAAACACCACTTACAACACTTATTATTTATTTATTTTGTCTTAAGCATCACCCTCTTAACTTGCATATAAGGTATGGTAAGAGTCACTCCCTGAATTAAGATGGGGATTTAGCCCAAGTTTTTCCATTCTATGCTTTTAGATGTCATGTCAAATGTTTTTAATCGACTTCAAAAAAAGGAGGAGATTAAAAATTCGTCTCTATTTTTTTTTTGTACATTTTAAACCGATTGTTAAAATTGTTTTTTTGTCTGAAAAAAAAGTGGGCGGGGACACGTCCACAATTTTTTAAACTCAACTTCATGATATTATACCCATTTTATTGCTGCAAGACCTATAAAACACCTTTGGTTCGTGTAATTACACAGTTTGAAAAAAAACGGGCAGGTTTACGCCCATTAAAATGTATTATAATAATTCACGCGGCTCTACTTAACTCATTATATGAAGCTTACCATACACCTTGAGCTCTAAAAAAGATACAATTCTTCATTTAGAAAAATGGGCGGAGTCACGCCATTAAAATTTAATGTTTTATTTTAAGTGGTTGTACTTTACCGATTTTTACAAGACTTAAAATGCACCCTGAGCTCTGATAAACACACAATCTTGCAGTTAAAAAATGGTCGGAGGCAAGCCCATTAAAATTTTATTTTATATTTAACGTACTTCTCCTCAAATTATTTTTTGGCAGAAAGAATTATTGCAATAACAGTTAAAGAGTACAAACTATAAGTAAAATGTACGTACACTTGTGTTTGGAAACTTGTTTTTAATTACATCTTGAATTCAAAGGAAATAAATAAGTAAGCATATTACTTAAAAAATGTACGTGTTACATATTATTTAGCACGTCTGCATCTAGACAGAACGAAATGCCTCCAGACAAACTAAACCAATATGAAATATTTTTTTTTCATATTCATTTTGACACGCGTTAAATGAAAATAAAATATTAAAGTATGTATATTATTTTACACACGTTTTTATCCATTATATTTTGTATGCTCTTGCGTCAAAACAAGGTGTGTTTTTCCATGTCACCACCGTGTCAGTAGTCAATTTCTTTAAATTAAATATAACTCAAAAGAAAATTCGGTTTTTATTTAATGTATTTTTGTGCTGTTGTTGTACTAAATAAACAATCAAATTTTATGTAAAATCATTTTACTTCAGTTGCAGAGTGTTTATTTTCATTTATGTTTTAATAGGTTTTTGTTTAGTTTTGCTCAATAATTTCCGATAAAATGTTATTTTGCTCCCACCACAGTTGTTTTATTATTTTCCTAGTTCAAACAAATATTTCAATATTTTCATATAATAAATAATACTATGTGTTTCAAGCAAAGAAAAAAATATTTCATATGACTTAGCCAATTTGTTGTTTATACGAGGGTTGCTCCGTAGGTTGTGTGCGTCGCAGGTCAGCCTATGGCTTTGGCAACTTTTCATAACCTTCCCAAAAAATTGTAAAGGATATACATAGATTAGTTATTCCACAATATTAATATGGGACCCATAAATATATAAAATAAATAAATATTCTGGATCCTTATGAAGAGCAAAGACGAATAAGCCATGTCCGTTTGTCCGTTCGTCAGTCTGTAGGTGAAATCGGTTTTCCAAGGCTCCCAGAAAAGCTAGAAACTTCGGCCTTTGACCGTTGACTAATGATCCGAAGTAGATTGATATTGAAAATCAGCAAAATCGAGGATATAATTTCAGAGCTGGAAAACTTAAACTTTATTTTTCCATATAAAAGTAACTAGCTAAAACTAATATTTGATTTTTTTTTTGTTAAATAAACTTATGTTATATTTCAGTAAGGATAAAACTGGTATTAAAACCAAAAAAAAAATCAAAAAGACGTGTACCGGGTTGGACAACTTCAACTTTTGTTGTTATATAAATATAAGCTACTAAAACTAATTTTTCCTTTTTCTCTATAAATTAAACATATCTTATAGTTATTCTTAAAAAAATAGATTGCTGTTGGAAATCAGAAAAATTTAAAAGGGTAATTCCAGGGCTGAGAAACTTACACTTTTTACAATATATAAAAGTAACTAGGTCTAAATAATTTCTTTCTTTTCCTTTATAAATTAAATATTTCTTATATTTGGACAAGAAATTTTTGGTATAGAAAATTAGAAAAATAAAAACCACAGCTTCAGAGCTGGAAAGTTTAAAATTTTTTTTAATATTAAAATAACTAAATAAACCAAATTTTTTTCCTTATCTCCTTTTTTCTTTGTTCACTTAAAAGGAATCAGAAAAATGTAAATTGATGATTCCAGGGTTGGAAAACTTACACTTTTTGTGATATATGTATATATAATACTCTGACTTGTTTGAAATATGTATGTCCCTATTGTAATAAGGAAGCGATGTATGCATAATAAGAAAAAATTTATACATTTTTAATTGTTCTGGCCACAAAAATGTTAAATTTATTTCTTACTGCAAGCGAACTTTGGCTTCTTTTGGACGCTAGTTTTTAAACTCGACACCAAAAATGTTAAAGGCATATATCTTAGGGTTGCATCCTTCAAAAATTAAATTACTGCAATAATTATGGTCCAATGATGTATATCAAAGGCATGAATTTGCTAAAAAAAAAAAAAAAAAAAAAAAAAAAAACTATTCTCCGCAAGGTGTGATGTCTTCCCGCAACTCCCTGTGAACTCTTTCCTATCAAGTTTTATGCCAATAAAACAATTTTTTTGAAGCAAAATGACCGAGCCGTCGTAAGAAATCGTACCGCTTGAATAAATGAGTACCGCCAATGCAATAGCTTACAGTTGTAAAAGGTTTTTTTTTTTTGCAATAATTAAATTCCAAATTGTGTGTCTTTTGTTTGTATAAGTTGCTTACTTGTTTTTTAATCAATCCACCATATACAAACAAACATATAAACTTTATTTTGCGACTCCATTTATAAGTGGCATTTCCTCCATCATGGTCGAATCATAAATACATGTACGAGTATTAGAAAATATTAATATTAAAATATAGTCATAAACTGCAATTACGCATAAAGGAAAATACTAACGAAATATTAACTAATTTTAATTAAATAAGCTTTCACGCAAAAAGGTCATTAACCTTTTGAACACTGCGAGTATGCTTAACATATTAAAAACATTAAGCATTCGCCAAAGACGTTACCGTTGTGATGCTTAAGTATCAATTTTACCCTTTTTTCACGCCTTAATAACTTCTTGTGATATTCTTTTTTAACTACAGTTTTGTATAATCTTTAGTAGTTCGTGGTGTTTTTTGTTTCTTTTTGAGATATAGCACTTCGAATATTAGAGCAAGGCTCCAAGCCCAGTTGAAAGAAAAATGTGCGTCCAAGATGGAAAAACATGCAAGGGTTATCAGTAACTAACAAAATTTAATTAAAATTCCCAGTTCATATTCTTTAATTTATGAGTAAAATATATGTACATTTTTAAAGTAAATCATCACAAATAATATATTTAGTTTCGTCAACAAAAGGAATTTTATTAGAAATTTGTGAAAGCTTTTTAAAGAAAGAATATTGACTTTTAAATTATTTCAAGTGTTGATGTTGATATCCCAATATCGGCACAATGTAGCAATTTATGTTGACTCACGGCAGTAAAGTCATGATTGTGGGTTTTATCGTATAACTTGAACTAGTTCGATTTAGGACAAACATGTATGTATAACATTAGCATGTCATTGGAGATCATAATTTCAAGTGAGGATTTAAATACATTGATCACCACAAAAATCAATGAATCAAGCAAATGCACATTCTCTGATTAGAAAAAGTTTTTCATATGTTAAGAAATAAGTATTTTTTATAAGTTGTTGATGAACCCGTGCATGTCTCCTGCCTTTAAAGCATAAAGGATTTTAAAGATGAAATCATTCGGATATAGGTTATGAAGGCTTGAAAAAGACAAGCTCTTTGAACTAATTCAGTTTGAATTTTATCCAATGCAGGGCAGTTTTTAATTTTTTTTTTAAGATAAGTAACACTCACGCAATGAATGCCTACTACTATTACTATGTGCTAACTTCTTTAGAAAAGGGATAGTGAAAGAAAAGAAAGGTGTTGAAGAAAGAAAAACAACTCCAATTTTTTGCATGTTTTTTGAAATAATGTATTATTGCAGCGCCTCTGGTGTCAATGAGTTGCATTAGATTTTTCAAAGCTGTGCTCAATAGCCATTTTATTGGTTATTTTGCTTTGCCGATGATTCTGCTAGACAATACCGATGAAGAGAGGACTCTGATATTACATTAGACCAGAGTCTATGCTTTCATCACTTCAACTTCCCTACAACTTCAACGTGCCAACTAATTCAGCCAACGTCACTCTCAAACTCACTTAAGAGACTACTGAAAAATAAACTTTCGAATAGCACAAATGTAAACACTTGAGAATTCATTAGTCAAGTGAAGTCTTTTTTAAACAAAGGATTCATACACTATTTACAAAAGGACATATGTATATATTGCTCCTTTATTGCATTCAAGAGACACATAACTCAAACAGCTTGTTTTACAGAAAATACATTTACACCTTTCAATTCACAAACAACTCAATAAAAATATAAGAACATTTTATATTTGTGATTTGAACGGGCTAAAGTTCGTAGCGCTTTTTAAGCCAAATTACATGTGATAATTATTAATGAACAAATAACACCAAAGTGTGTTGTAAATATTCTGACTAACAACACATAGTTGAACGGAACATCCAGCCGTTTTCGAAGGCCACTAAACCTTCATCATCAGCGTTCTTTTGCGTTTGGTCCACTGTGTGTGTTTTGTCAGTTGATGTAGATTTCTGCTTTATATACTTAGCATTTTATTGCAAATGGAATATGTGAATTATTTTTGATTCATCGTATTTCAATTTGCTGAAAGCTTTTTTGTATTGTAAGCTCAATTTTACCATCACTATATTTATAACAGTCTTACCATTGTCGTTTTGTTCTTTTTACTAAGAACATTTTATTTTCTCAAGAGCTGTATGTACAAGCAGATATATTTGAAATTTTCATAAACTGCAACAGCACATTTTTTATGATACGTCTATATTTATTAAAACGAAATGTGAAAAAAAATTGCTTCTTAAGTAAACATAAGAAAAATTAATTAAATCCTTATGACCTATTTTTACATTTATTGCCACACTATTTTTAGTTTAAATGTAAATAGTTCATCTTCTAAGAGCACTATTTTTGTTGATACTTTTTTATTGTTACTTATTTAATATTGTTAAGAAGATAAAAAAAAAACTTGAACATTTTTACTTAACTTTTGCCTTTTTCCTCTTTTAAAAACCTTTTAAACAAACGTAAAATCTCCTCCTTGCGATCCTCTTTGTTATTTTCCAATGGTAACGCTATTCAGCACCACCAACTGGCAGGAATATAATATACGAATATAAGTTTTCCTTTGTTCCTGTTTACTAATTACATTTCGAATTAATGCAAAATTATATTTTATTGTTATTGCCTTTAAACAGGAAACATTCTTTATTTTATGGTTTTAATAAATTTTTCTTATAAGCCAATTTATTTTATTTTACGATGTACATAGAGCTAATATTATATCGTATAGAAATGTATCTCTAGGCAACCGATGTACTTTTTCATGTAGAATATTGTATAAAAAATTTTTTAGCTGTTAAACTGTAAAAGAAACAAGCAGATAAATTTATAAACAAGAAACCAGTAATTATAAATAATTTCTTATTCACTAAATACATACATAACACGCGCCTAAAAGTATGCTACAGTTTGAAAGAAACTTAGTGAGGTATCAATTATAATAAGCGTTGCCATCTTAGTTAAATATTTTTTAAATAAGTTTTACACAACCGTGTCACAGATTTTAGTTAAGTACATATTTGCCATTCCATTCGAATTTTATTTTTTTATCTCACAAGTGTGACAATATTATTTTGAGGTAAAGCATATTCTAATTCTGCTTCATGTGCTGCCAATCTTCAGTTGGTTCTAAAGTCCATACAAAAATTGATATTGCAATGCTAAAGTAACCAATTACGTGAATTTTTTATGTTTGATTTATTTTTGTAATCCCTGAAGATATTTACATTGATTGATCCGATGCTTTAATTCAAAATAGTGTTCAGCTATGAGGCCAATTTTTGGCTTAACAGGCAACCAACCAACCAAACCACTTTATACCCTATGAACTACATTACATCCCAGAAATATGCAGCATTTGGTGCATGAGTATTACAACACGGGCAATAAATTTGTTTAAATAAATGGACCTATAATTTGCCCTTCAGGGTTAAGCGGTTTGACAACTCTCGATTGTTTTCTGAGAGGCCACTGGTTGACGCATTTTAGGCCACTGGTTGACGCATTTTAAGCCAACATTGTTTGTGTGGTTTGTGACATATGGATAGCAATGCTCGAAAATATGGCACAAAAAATTGGACGTCCAGAATGCACGTTGCCGTATGCGTGAGTTGGTCTACTGTAATCCCTCGGATAAAAGAGATGATGCTTGGATCGCAAAGAAAATGAAGTTGAAAAAAAAAATTGAAGCTGCCATTTTCATATAGTGTCATTCTGATCCTAAACAGGAATGATTTATGGCTTGTTACTGCTTTTCATTCTGGTCACTTTGGACTTAATAATCCTTTGTGGAAAAGTAAGCAAATTCATGCACCATTGTATCGTTTATGCTTAAAAGATGACAAGACAATTGCATACATTCTTTGCGAGTGTAATAGTAGTAGGCGTGTTTTTCATTCTTAGTTTCTGTGTTACGATTATATTATGTGGGCTTCTCCAATCTCTGTGCTGACTTTCATAAGGAAAGTCATACGGAGCTGGATTTAATTTACAGATCTATGCCACAAAAGATCCATCAGGTGTCACAGTGCAGGTCTTTGGACCAGATATTTCCCCTATTCTATTCTGTAATATAAATCATTTTCAAATAATAATGTTCTTTCGAAAAAAAAGTTTTTTTTTATTAAACATAATCTAGTTTGCTATTTATATCGTCTGAAAATTCTACTTTTTTTGCTTTTAAGAAATATTTTACTTGCACAAAATCGAGCAGATTTTCGTTAAAATCTTAATGCAAATATATACCGTTTACACCAACTTTTTTTGATATTTTCCAAGATTTTCTTATCTCAAAACAAAACCCATTAACTGAAAAATTTCCAAAAATACAACCAAACAACTGAAATGTAGCCAATTCACACACTTTTTAAGCAGACCATAGACAATTCTAATTCTTAAGTAATATATTGTACAGGTTAGTAAAGAAAAACAATAAATATATTAGATTTTAATTATCTTTCCTACAAATTTAGTGACAAAAAAAATTTCATTTTGCATGTGAAATCTAAAAAATCGATTTATAGCCCATTCAGGCTGATACGAAATTAAGTAATTTCAAGCTCAAATTACGAACGAAATGAAAGGTGTTTATGCAGGTACTGAATGACATTTGAGTTGATTTCGTAACCATCTTATTTACTGCGGCAGACATTGAAGTACTTTTTTCAGTTGAATAAATTCTTTGTCAGACTTCTTTGTCACACAGCCTATTTTACCAACTTATTTAAATATAAATTCATATTTAAAAGTAATTTTTCCACACAAAAATTGATGAAAATCGATATTTAAATATAGTTGGTGAAATTTGGCCTTATACACATTTTTCTTTAAAAAATTTTCATAAATTTAATAATTTGCAATCTTTTTTTTTAATTTAATATTGAATGTCAAAATTTTTATTTCTTTTAATTGTTGTTTCTCATAATTGTCAATTTACTCATGTTTGAATAAAAAGCATTTTTAGTACAAAAACAGAGTTGTATATTGTAATTTCTTATTCATTTCATAGAAATTAAGTAAAATAAGTTAATTTGGACTATGTCAAAATGTATGGGAAATTACTTAATTTGAACTTGATTTCGACCGAAATCACGAAAATGCTTAATTTGGCGTCACCCTGAATGGGCTATTAGCTCGAAATTTTGTAAGTACTAGATATTGAGACAATAAGAAAGCAAAATAAGACTGAAACATTCAAGCAAAATTTGTTTTAAAAGAAATTTGAGCTGATTTTATTATACTGGGTTAAGTGAGAAGGGTGGGTGAGATTTTAGTGATAGACGGTGAAGGGGAATCTAGTGGTATTTAAGACAGGTAGTGAAGGAATAGATAGAGGAAAGCTTCATTCTTTCACAACTCTGCTTTTTCTAATAATGCAGTATTGCAGCGCCTCTGGTGTCAAATGATGCGTATTAAATTTGTAAACTGTGCTTAGTAGTTATTTTATTGGTTATCTTACCTCGCAAATGATTCTGCTGCACAATACCGATAAAGGAAGGCGCTTTGATGTTACATTAGGATTAGCCTCCGCTAAAGCCGATGTAGTTTTAGTGACCAGTGCCTTATGCCTGCATCACTAGAACTTTTCCCACAACTACTGTTAAAAAAACATCAGACAAATGCGTGGTGATATTATCTGATGATCGTCGAAGCCCAGGATAGAAACCAGGAACTTCGGTTTTGTAGTCAACGTGCTAACTACTTCAGCCAAAGCCATCTTCTTTTTATTGTACTCTTTCCTATCGTTTGCAAGTTTCTAAGACCATAGTAATAAATTTTTCAGTTTGTAATAAGGTTATGTTAGGAAAGGTGTTTCTGTGCCGCACCACCACTTAGAGACCCAATTGGGTGCAATGTGATTCCCTTCTATTGCCTATTAAAAAAAAGTAATATTTATCCCATATTTGTACCCAGAAGTGACGCTATTATACTTCATTAACCCACTGAATTCCCATGATGAAGTTCTTGATGTCCTCTAAGTTTACACTAGACCCCTGCAGAAGACCACTTATAAGATTTTTTAAGACATGAGGAAATTTTCAAATGCTTTAATAAAGCGAAGTCTTATAAAGCAAACGCTAACTAACCAACCAATAAAATACTTCGTGACGGATCAATTTGTAACGCTTATTTCTTCATACGCATGGGTGCGTATACAAACGTCATGCATGTGCATACACACACACACGTGATGTGTATGATCTTTTATTTTTCTGCGCACATATAAACGCTAACATGCATTGACATTAGTTGTGTGTGCTTGCTTTAAAAAAAACCTTAAGCACACAATAGCTTACCATCTATATCTTACACACACACTCAAACGTATAATATGAAAAGTAACAAACATACACGCATCAACACTAATTCTTTCAAGTGTTTGTTACAAACAAGAAGTCTTCGCGACATCGCTTAAATACACTCACGTATGCACACGTACATCACACACATCATACACACGTACATCCATCGTGCTTCGCTGATTAAACGACATCATTTATTATTGGTTTAGTATCATACATGCTACAACAATACATTTAAAAAACAAGACGTATTTAGATTTCAAGAATGTTTACGCAGCCCTCTAGTGTACACTTCCCGATATCAGTAATAATTAATTAATAAATTAACCTTCATTCATAAGCGTATTTTATTTAAAAATTTTTGTAAAATTTTTCTTAAAAATGTACACTTTAGAAAATCTTTTTTAAAAGATCATTTATTTTGAATGAACTGATACGAGAACAAAATTATACGTATGGTATTGAAACTTTGCCTGTTCACGATGCTGACAGAAATGGTTTGATTATTTAATTGTTGTTTTCAATACAATTCACCTACCAGGCTGTTGAATTCGTAAATAAATAAAACTTAAATATATTTCACGTTTAAAAACAAACTAAAAAATAGGCATAACATAAGGAATAAGTCACAACCTAAAATGCCTTTTGGTCTAGAATTTTCCACAAAAAAAAATATATATATATTGCCTTATAATTCTACACAAGTGTTTGAATACCCAAATGGCAAACGTAAAGGCCTGCGTGCCTGCCCACACATACACAAAATTAATTTATAATGGGTGCACTTGAAAATTAACTGCTGAATTAGCACTTCTAATATCTCTCCTGAGCCAACATTATTTCATTGGAATAAAAATTCGCTAGATAAGAAAATATTACAATCACCAAATAAATAATTAATATTAGAAAAGAGTAAATGTTTTTTTTTATTGCTCTCGATTTTGGTGGTCATATGAATATTTATTTTCTAATCTTGCATTAACAAATTATTATCATACTATAGATATAAAGAGATACAGTGGAAAAGATGACGTAATTTGTCGGTGACTATCAGATATATCACAATACGTCGGAAAATTAATTGGGTGCTTATGTTTTACATAGCAACAACAAAAGCTAAGAATTAATTTATACTCGTACAATAATGAATATAAAAAACTATGGTATAGGAAATCTAGTAAAAAGTAACTAGATTTAAATCAAAATCTTGTAAATACTAGATTTTGAGAAAATATGTAAATACTTCATAAGAATAAAATTAGTATTTATACATAATTAAAAAAATATATATAAAAAACTAATAATATGATTCCAGGGCTGGAAAATTTTAACCTTTTTTGGTATACAAGAGTAACATAACAAAATTTATTTATTTTTTTATCTATATATATATATATATATATATATATATATATATATATATATATATATATGTATATATATGTATATATATGTATTTTTTTTTATGAATTTAATCTAAAAGCTAGATTCCAGGACTGAAAAATTTATTTTTTTATATAAAAGTAACTAGGTAAATTCATTTTTTTTTTCTTTTATAAATTAAATATATTTTATGTTTTAGAAATAAATAGTTTGGAATAAAAATTACCAAAATCGAAAATAAAACTCCAGAGCTGGAAAAAATATGCTTTTTTTGATATCTAAAAGTAACTAAATAAAACAAATTTTTTTCTTTGTTAGTTAATGTATTAGAAAGAAATAAATTAGTATGTACTGAGAATCAGAAATACAAAATATTGGTACTGGCGGATGACTATAAACTTTTCCAAAAAAATAAACACAAGGATTGGAGGGGACTATTTCAGCATATTTGAAACTATCTAACCGATTTTGATGAAATGCAAAGCATGAACGGATCTAAGTCTGGAAGGACACGAACGCTTTATATTTTTATCAAATGCCATATTACGACTAGAGTATTATCCAAACCACAGGAAGCTTCCAAAGATCAAAATGATTCCAAAGCTGGGCAAAGATCTTACCAAGGCTGAATAATGATTCATGGTAATGAAATCAATGATGAATCAACAATGTCAAAACTTTTCGAAAAACTGCTCATGTCAAAATTATCCCCAATTGTAATATGGTAGCGGCTGCATCCCAGACCATCAATTTGGTTTTAGAAGTCCGCAGAGCACTATTGAACAAACTCATAGATTGGTTCAATTTATAGGAAGAACATTTAAAGAAAAGAAGAATTGTTCTGCCCTGTTTATTGACGTTTCTTAGGCATTTGACAAAGTGTGGCATGAAGGCCTAATTTTAAAATTGAAGACATATCTACCGATAAATTTTCTGGATCTATTAGAAACTTACATTACTACTCGGTTAAACTTATGGATAATAAAAGCAAACGAACAAAAGTGTGTTCATATAACGTTTAGCGTAAGAAAAGATATTTGTTCCCCCTTCGAATCAACAATCAAAATATCCCTCAACATTCACATGTGAAATACCTTGGTATACACCTTGATCGTCGACTTACATGGAAACACCATATTGAATCTAAGTTAACACAAATGAAACTTAAATTAACTCAAATATATTGGCTGATTGATAAAAATTCAACACTCAGTCTAGATTATTTTAATATACAAGTTGATTTTGAAACCAATATTGTGCTATGGAATTCAATTATGGGGCACTGCTTCAGCTTCCAATGTCAAGAGAATCCAAAGAAGGCAAAACTAAATTTTACGGTTAATAACATCGGCTCCATGGTACATTAAAAACTCAAACATACATCGTTATTTAGATATTCCACTAGTGACTGAAGAAATTGCAAGGTACGCAGGCAAATACTTAACTAAACTCGAGTCACATCCTAATCCCCTTCCTCTTAATATCTTGAATTTTACTGGACACATCCGCCTAAAAAAGAGGGACAGAAGGGCCCTTATGCTCAACACTCCAGATGGGACTGCTTGAAAATACTTTTTTCCCTTTTGAATGTCACTACTTATGTATTATTTATAACTATCACTAACTTTATGTCATATACTTTATATTGTTACGAAAATAGCCGTCGACAGGTTTAAGGCAACATTACACAAAAATATTCCAACAGGGTTAATGTAAGTGTTACGCGAAAATATTCCTACAGGATCAATGTAACGAATAGTCTAGAATAGTAGCCAACAACTAAATAAGCATTCGCAGCATTAAACGTAAACAAGCAAGAGCAACAACAAAAAGCGTCTGCTTATTAAGAAGATTCACATATTTACACACATACATACATGCTAATTCAAACGAAAAGCAAAAGATGAACAACCACCGTTTATTGCTTAGTTAATGATGTACACACGTATGCATATACACATGTATGTACATAGTTACCACATGAACTTAATTAGACAGCATATAAGATGATAATGATCATCTAGACATTGCTTGAAACTTCTAGTGGTATTTGTGTGATATATAAAAAGAGGTGACGCATCCAGTCAGTGAGTTAGTGCTAATCAGAAAGTAGTCAAGTTAAGACCTCGTTTGCTTTTTACATAGGAAAGTAAAGGAATGGAGAACACCAAAATTGGACGGTATATCGCTCTCGCCCAAAACACATACAAAGTACCTGGGGGTTATTTTGGATAGTAAGCTGACATGGAGGTACAATATAGAAGATAGAGTTAAAAAGGCCACCATTGCTCTATATGCATGTAAAAAAATGCTGGGCAAGACATGGGGCCTTTCACCTACTCTTACGTATTGGACATACACAGCGGTGGCTAGACCAATTTTACTCTACGGAATACTTGTATGGTGGAGGGCGACTGAGACAAAATCATACCTGAAAAAGCTGGAAAGTATCCAGAGGCTAGCAGAGCTCTGCATCACTGGAGCTTTAAAGAGTACACCTACTGCAGCCTTAGACGTTATATTGGACCTTATACCAATAAAGCTAATTGCAGTGAACGTGGCATGCAAATCAGCTATCCGACTAAGGACAACAGGTCAAATGTCGTACAGATCATTTGGTCACAGCAAATTACTAGAAAACATGGAGTGTAACTCGGACTACATCATTCCAGTGACGAACTTTTTTACCAAACCACAGATCACTATAAGTGAAGAAGGCTATTTGGAAAGTCTTAATCATAGTGGTTCTGGTTTTAACTTTTTCACTGATGGTTCAAAGATGGATAGAGGGGTAGGAGCTGCGGTTTACTGTCAGGAGCTCGGTATAGAGGAATCTTATAAACTTCCTGATCATTGTAGCATCTTCCAGGCGGAAATCTATGCTGTCAAAATGGCAGCAGAGTTAGCTTTCACCTCTCTAACTATGGATGCGCGTGTAAATCTGTATATAGACAGTCAAGCAGCTATTAAAGCAATTTCTCCTCGGTTGTGCTCCTGTGTAGAAAGGCCCTGGATATGTTATGTACTGGTAGACAATTACATATATTCTGGATCCGGGGACACATGGGGATTGAGGGAAATGAAATGGCCGATACACTGGCCAAAAGGGGAATTCTATTACCGGCTGAGGTAACGGTAAATATCCGAAAACCAATTCAATACCTTAAAGAGATCATACATTCTAATATGAGGAAAGAAGCGGAGAAATGTTGGCGCGCGACGAAAACTTGCAAAACTTCTAAAATCATGTGGAGCTCCTATGATCCCAAATTGACTAAGTTCCTTTTATCATTAACTAGAAGCAACTGTAAGCTTCTAGTGGGAGTATTAACTGGGCACTGCTGGACGGCTTCGTACGCTGTCAAAATAGGACGAATAGCCGACGGTACCTGCAGGAAATGTAAGGAACCCGGAGAAATGGAAACAATGGAACATCTACTGTGTCACTGCCCGGCTTTAAGCCGTACTAGATATAACTATCTTGGTGCTTACACTTTTCGTAGTCTTGAGATTGTATCGAGAGTAGAAATGTGAAGGTTGCTAAAATTTGTTAAATCTGTGTGGGAGTCATTCGATACAGGCACCACGAACTAGGCTGCCAAACTAACAGGTTCTCATTTCATTTGCTGGTATCGCTAAGGATCAATGCCGGTCTATGCGAGGTCTTGGACCAACCAGATAAACCTAACCTAACCTAAGACCTCGTTAGTCAGTTGATAATTAAGTTGTGAATTAATAATAGTCTGCGATACAGGGGTGAGTTGATAGTTAAGAGCAGTCTGTGCTTTACACGTGAGTTGGAAAAAGGAGAAACTATAGGACAGTCTATAGTGACAGCAAAGTCTGTCGAGGAATTGAGATTATTGTGGAGTCTATCGTGTCGACTGGAGTAAAGGCAACAGCGCAGCGAATAGACGTGTGTAAGGGTGTAAGTAAAGCCAGTGAGTCTTTATTGGTGTATCAACTGTGAGTGTCGGCAGAGTGAGTGCCATGTGTGACAAGCAGCAGACAAAGAGGTATTTTTGTATCAACTGTGAGTGACGGCAGAGTGAGTCTCGTAAGTGACGAGTAGCAGACAAAGAGGTGTCACGTGAATACTTGCGCAGCCAGCTAAGAAACGTGCGTAAGCTACAGCGAGGAAGGCATAGTGGTAACCAGTTGTGAATATTTATGTGTAATTCAGTAGTTTAAGTTGTATTAGTTTATATAAGCTCTTGATTAATTTAGTTTAAGTGTATTTGTAAATAAAACTTGCATTCTTAACCCTAATTACTACACTCGGCTCTTGTATTCATATGCAAATCTTCGGATCTACGGAAAAGCGTTTTAATAGAGAGAAAAACGAAACAATATGTACTTTTTCCCAATCGTTCGTTTCATGACATTGATGCACCATCTACGTCATATGGTCTCTCCCAAACCTTAGTCTGTGTTGCTTATGTAGGTCTTACAAAGGTGGCTTTTTTTTGATGATTTAGATCCTTCAAGTACTTCGAAGTTTTTATAATATTATGAATAGTTATTTTACTGACGCTAACTCCGACTGCAGCTCTAATTCTACCTAAACTCACAGATGAATTCGAAGCCATTTAGAGGATTTTGCGTCTATATCGAGGTGAAAACTTCTTGTAAGTCTTTTCTTTATACCATTTGGAATACTCTGATGGATTCTTCATATAATTGCTTATAACTTTTGTGCTGCGACGAAGTTTTCTGCCAATAGCGCGGTTAGTTTTGCGATTTTAGAGGAACTAAGCGAAGGCTTTTTCCTAATACTTTTTTTTTGTGCAAATAAAACATTTTTCTATTGCACTTAAAGGTATTTTGGCATAAACATCAAAGATTAATTGAAATTTTATCACTGAGGCTAATCTTAGTTAATATTGAAATATTAAAATTTCTCCTGCTGTTTACAAAAACTATTATGAAAGTCCAGTTAATTTTTACTGACCCATTTGGAATTTTTGTCAATATAGCAACAGAGTATCCTCTTAAGAATGACTTAAAAATATTTGTTATTTTTTTAAGGAAACACGAAAATGTCATCTATTCTATAAAACTTCAAGTGAAGCTATCCTATGTTAACGGAGTGTATGTATGCATACAAATTTTTTTTAAGAAATGCATATTTTCCAATATTTCTAAAAAAAAAAACGAAAACACAACAGCTGCTTAGATCACTTAGATCACAACAGCTGTTTAGATTGGATTTAAGTATTCTTTGAGTATTGACCGTCAAACACCAATGAATGCGTACACCTAAAAAATAATAAAAAAACACGCTCTTATATCAAACGCATTAATTTTAAACCAAATAGGTATAACTATAATTAACCAACAATTATGTATAGACCGTGTTGTGCAGAATCATATACCTGAGTATAAAAATACTCTGACTATTAATCGGCTACACTTGCGTATATACAGGGTTATTTTTTATTTCTATTCAAATATCCATTTTTATTTGGATTTTAATATATTGTTACATAAAATATTGACAAAAAATTTGGTACTACTATTTTCATGCTTTAATAATTTTTTTTAACTAGATTTTGAAATTTTTATAACAAAATTTGCAAAATTACTGTTTGTAAAATTCTACAATGTGCAATATTTTTCCAATCTCAAAAAAAAATTCAAAAATTCAAATTTCATTAGCTTCATATATTTATGCCAAATATTTAAGCAGTTAATGTTTATAAAGTAAATTTTTTTAAGATAATTCATTAAACAAAAAAACTTAATGCTGCATATGCATGCTGAAAAAAAAATTATTCACTTTTCGTGTTATTTATTAAGTTTTTCATAACTTTTTTTATTTTTTTTAAATCGTGTTCAATTTAGTTTTCTTTTTTTTTCTCCTTCTCTTATGAGTCACACTGTTTAGTTAATTTTTCTGTGGTAATTCCATAAAGTTATATATATAAATTATGCCATCACTTAATATGTTGCTTGCCCTCCATTTATTAACACGCAGAGGATATTCCTGGCATATATATTCTTATTTTTTTAACTCATTTAATTTTTATCTATTTGAAACACTAATGGCTTTGTTTTTGTTAAATTTTTGTGGTTTTTTGTATGACAATTTATTACACTATTCTTAAATATAAAAAAAAACTGATAAATATGTAAAAAAAATTTGCTCACTCACCAAAAAAAAAAAAAAAAAATTGAATTGTATTTACGTTTTCACACTACAAAGTTTACAATTTGACTGATTTTATTTAGCTTTTCCTTGGCTTGTCGCCCAGAAGATGGTTAATTGCTAGAACGTTTCCGTGTGATTGCCCAGCTAGCATTTTATGAAATTTTGGGTCATATATGAGTGCACGCGATTTTGTGCTGTTTTTTTAATATTAAAAAATACTTCTGTTGATATAGAGTCTTTTCCTTGCCGCTTTTTATAAAACATTTTCGCTCATTTTCAAGTCAATTCCTATTGTATTTTTGCAATGATAGCATGTATCATTATTGAGTCTTATTTTAAAAACGGAAGAGTATAAACGGTTTTGGTTTCGGGTCATCAAGAGTACTCAAAGAAGACTCAGTTAGGTGTGCTTTACAAAAACAAGCTTCCAAATGTGTGAGGGGTATATACACAAAGCATGTGTGCGTGCCTGTGTGTGTGTGCACTTTTGCTAGACTCGAGCCTGTAAATATGCAAGGAAAATATACACGTGTTGTGTGTGAATATGTGTGTGTGTGTGTGTGTGCGTATGTACTAAAAACAATCAAGGGCATGTGGAAGAAAGTTGCTGAAAAAGGCAAGGGTTACCTGTCTAAAAATAAATGTTTACAGTAATTTAGCATGCGAATTTCTTCCACATAGTTATACATACATACATACATAGCCTTATTCAGAAAAAAAAAACTAATTTAGGCTTACAATACGTTTAACAAGCAAGTTTTTATACCAAATTCGTTAACCAAAACTATTTTTTTAAATACGGTAGACAGACAGTCTTCTATTTATAGGTGCTATTTTTTCCAAAAAAATAGGTTTGTAAAAGAAATTTTCTTTCCGAACTTACTTGTTCGAAGACGTAAGAAATTTTTTAGATGTCCTAAAAAGATTTCCACACACACACACACAGAAAAAATTATTGTTGAATATTTTTCAATCGAGTGAATGCTTAGTAAAAATAACATTTATGCTTAATATTTTATTAAATTTACTGCTCTATTAAAGAAAGTGTTATCAACAGAGCATAACTCAAAATAATAATAATTGAATTAAACATATGAAATTTTCATTCAAAATAGTTGTTGATTCTATGATGATGATTCATCTATGAAAATGTTATAATGATAATGTCGCTTAAATACGCCACCGGTGATATTTGTAAGTAGTGTTTTAATTTTTTAATTGAATATTTAAAAATATTTCATTTATATTTTAATTGAATCTTTGACAAAGACATCGATTATATTTTAAGTTAATATAATTGAAAAAATTACAAAAAAATTTCGAATTACAATTTCCGTGATTGGTTGAAAAATACTAATTTTTTTAATTCAATCTCTGTTTTTTTTATACCCTTTACCAAAAAATGGTAAAAGGGTATATATAGGTTTGTCATTCCGTTTGTAATTTCTAGAATATTAATAAGCGAGCTATAAAGTATATATATTCTGGATCCTTATGCATAGGGAAGACGAATAAGCGATGTCCGTCTGTCCGTCTGTCTGTACGTGAAATCGGTTTTCCGAAGCTCCCAGAGAAGCTAGAGACTTCGTTCTTGGACTGGTGGGTCAGAAATGGTCGAAATAGGGTTTGAAAATTATTATTTTTTTCTTTGTACATTAAGTAACTATGTGCTTATGTATGTATCTCTATACTACATAAAAGCACTTTGGTAAAGGTTATATAAGATTCGGCACAGGCGAATATAGCACTCTTACTTGTTTTAATTGAATCTTATTAGGGTTCCGTACACCAAAGTTGAAAAGGAAGCCAATTGTTTTCGCTACGCTGTCCGTCACATGCTATTTTCTCGATAACCGTCAGTGCTATGGATATGAAATTTGGTATTCACAGAAAAAAATAGACAAGAATTATGTTCAACAAAACCATGTAATTGAAAAAATAATATTAATATCAATAATATTTGTCATTAACTTAATACAATATATATAAATACAGCGCATTTTGAAATATCATTTAATTCTGAGCTGCCCAAAGTAGCACCAGAGTGCCGAACATCAATTGGCTTCTTATACAGATGTGCAATTGCTTTACGTGAGTACCTGCCGTTACGGCCTTATCTCACGTGTGCCAAAGCACCGGGTGTGGGTTAGACGCCAGACCAACGCCCCCATGCACCCTTTTAGAATGAACCTATGGCCCACTCCATAAGGCACATAGGTTGCAATCTTTGAATATAGTTATCCCTGTTCTATATTCAAGTACCTTGCTGAGGTACTTTGAGCTATCTAAACTCTGCTGCTATGTCCGTGCCCATAGCAGCTCTGTTGAATGGCAACAGCACCTAGAATAGTGTCTGGCTGACCACGTTAGACCAACCACTAGCATTGATTTAACACTGGGAAGCCAAGACTATTCTCCCAGCGATTTTGGTAGCAACCACAACCACCACGATAATTCTCCGGCTTCCACACTAAGGTGTTGTGTATTCACCTTAGCGAGGTCCCCAAGAAAATTCCCCAACCATTGCCGGCACAGCTAACCACTCATCCACACCTACCAAAATCGTCCCTTTTACCCCGTGGGGTATACCCCGTTGGGGTAGGACGAACTCGGCATTTTAGCAAAGGAAACTGACGACCGCTACATACACTCAAAACTTCAGAGCAGCGAGGACCACCTACGCGAGAAAAATGCAAGCACGCCACCTAAGTTTCTGTGCCTACTACGACAAGACACTAAAAAGTGAAAGAGTCCTGGGGTCGCATCCAGGACAAAAGTCATTTTGGACCAGAAATTTCCGACAACCGCAATGCATTTATCTCTAAGCAGCCCCAGCTGTCGGGCAACCGGCACCCGTGGTCCCAGAAGTAGCCTCTGGTTAGACCTCGAAGTTCCACCACAAGGGCTTCACCTCTATCGTCTTTTGAACACGGGGGCAGTTCTAGGTGACGCTGCACCTAGCTGACAACAACGGGCGTACAATATTTGTTTTCCTTTTATAAATATGTGCACATCCTGTGCTCTGTTTATATTCAGAGATTGGGTATTAACACATAAGTTTTACGGGTAATGAGCCAAAGGTCCGTCAGCGGAAAAAGCTATATTACCCTAGCTGGGGCCCCGGGATTGCCACACCCGTAGTCAATAGATAGAGTCCCCTGGGGGGCCTCTTATACAAATGAATACACATACCCGATTACATTTTTTTGTATTTCTAACGAGAGAATTGTATTCGAGTATGTATATTCATTTGTATAAGAAGTCGATTGATGTTCGGCACTCTGGTGCTACTTTGGGCAGCTCAGATTTAATTTAATTTATTTGTGTTGGTGTTTATCTTGCTTGTTGATTGATACAACACGCTCATGTGCTCTTGTTATTGTTTATTTTGATTGGTCGTGTTGTATACGTGTGATTTCTGACAAGAAGTCGAAAAACGTCGTGGATTGTTTTTTTTTTAGCCAACAAAGGTAGATTATATCAACACAAAGCGCACATGTAGAAGAAACATAAGAAATCATTTTTTGCTTGTGTTCATTATTTGCGTATCCAATAATGATGTGCTCTTTAGTTGAGTGGTAAGTACGTTAAGCTTAAATTAGACCATAGCCATAGCTATAACCAAACCGAAATTCAATTGGTTTCTATGGTAATAGCTTTGGCATTATGGCGAGCCACCTATAATCAAATACAGTGTTTCCCATAAGTTTGGTTCGAACAACTGACTTCTATGGCTATGGTTATGGCACGTCTGATTGAACCTTTAGGGTCGTATTCAAAAAAA
Source organism: Tachina grossa (assembly GCA_949987645.1). Lineage (NCBI taxonomy): Eukaryota > Metazoa > Arthropoda > Insecta > Diptera > Tachinidae > Tachina > Tachina grossa. The sequence continues at coordinate 36,642,093 of OX465274.1, read as the reverse complement.
CTTAGCAAAGCTTTGAAAAGCAATGTTAAGTAAAGTTGTATTAAAAAAAAAATTATTATATCAAAATTCTAAAGTAGACATCAACGTTTGTTAAGGCTACTTTAAGTTGATATTTCCAAAATGTGTATTTTGTACCTCAAATATTTTTCTTAATATAGCACATATTGATTCATGTAACATCTGAAAATGAAGCAAGAAGGGCTAGTGGGTATTATATAATACGTACGTTTTTAACATTATGAATGACAAATGTGAAATTATTGTAATTGGCAATTGCCTATAAATTAGCAATATTATCAATAAGACTTGTATTGTGTGAACACAGACTTATTAGAAGACTAGAAAAATGTTGCAATACAAATATCCATGGCCATAAAAAATATAATATGAATACTAAATGTCACATAAATTAAATACAGTTTCTATGAATGTATGTAAGTATAAAATGCTTGATGTATTGCAAGATAAACAGCGGCGAGCTATTATTTCGTTTATAAGTTTTTTTTAAGAATGCTCCCTCGTAATTAAACATGCAACAAAATGAGTTATGAGTGAGTAATAAATTTTTTAATGAAGTCAAATGGGAAAACCTGTTGCAATTGATTTTATGATTAATTAAAATAAAATCCAAAGAATAAATTTAAAGAAATTGTCCACTAATAAAAAATATAGGAAACTATAAACTATAAACTATAAACTATCGATATAAAGAAATCAACAAATATACATTATTCTCTCTTTTTAGAAAGGTAAAAATATTGCCAAGTTAGCAGATTATCTAGAAATTATATGACACACTTACGATTACAAATGTATATTATGCATAGCATATATTTGTGAAAGATTTTGTGCCAAACAAGAACTTGGTCAAAATTTATATCTCACTGCTTTTGATGGCCGAAATGTTTGATAGGAACTTGGCTTTTTTCACATTTATGTTTTTGTGAGGACCTGACTACTTTTTGAAAAATTTTCTATGATAAAATTTTTTAAACTTAAAATTTCCAGGGAGTTTTATTTCTATTTATAATCAATGTGCCAGTTAAAAATTTCATAGTTGCATAAAATAATGGATTAGAGCGTGATGAGTTTTGGATTGTACACCTTAAAAATGAATTATTGTGTTATTACAACGGGTCGCCAGTAAAATACAGCATCAATTTTAGTGGGAGTGATCCCGCCTATTTTCTCAATATATTTACATATTAAAGTCTGCTTAGTCGAAGTACATAAATCAAAAGGATATTCCCAATTTGCATGCAAAGTTTCAATAGAGTAGGTGGTGCTTTAATTTTTGGATTTTCCGATTGAGTAAATCAATTAGGACTATTTGTTTACAAAATGTCAGCTTTATACAGTATAATATTATGTAAAATTTTTATGGGCCTGGCCCCACCGATTTTTATATCTGTTAGTGCTTTATGGTTCATGTAAAGTTTTGTAGGAAAAATCTCATGAGAAATACATGACTAAAAACTGCTAAGCCGAAGTACATGAAAGAAAAAGCTAAGATTTATGGGTGTAGTCACGGCCACTTTTCAAAACAGGATATTTTTACTTTAGATAAGTGCAATGTGTATGAAAAGTTTCAATAAAATTTAACTTAATTTTGTGTTTACAATGCTTGTTCCCAACCCCTGATTGAAACTTCTAGTTTCTTAGAATTTTACTAGGGATCTCTGATCTAGATTAATTTGTGTACCAAATTTCAGCACTCTACTGCGAATTAGAGTTTTAGCGGATAAAACTTCTTGGTTTTAAGATTTTCCCACTGGCTTACTCATCTACAATTGCTTGTATATAAAATTTCAGCTCTTTAGCGTGAACTATACCTTATAATTTTATGAGCATTACCCCTCCTACTATTTTGAACTCACAATATTGTTGTGAGCAGCGCTTATAATTCATGATAATTTTCTTCTAAAATATGCTAGACCGAAGTAGATTAAACACAAGGCTAAAATTTTATGGGAGTGACCACGCCCACTTTTTTAGGTGATAGTTTAAAGTATTGTATACGTGCAACGTATATGCAAAGTTTCACTAAAATGGCTTAAATCAAAAGCTGTATATTAACAGCCTTATTAATATAACATTTTAAGGCTTTATAAAAGGGTTTTAACACAAATTTTCATAAGAAATTTTTCTTAGAAAGCTTTAATAAGTTTTATTAATATTGCTGTAAGTTTACAGATTCAAACAATAGTAGCGTGGCCCCGCCCATTGTGAGAATATTTTTTGGTTTTTCAGATTTTTCTAGTTGGTTTCTCACCTAGATCTACTTGTGTATCAAATTTCAGCTCATAAGCGCAACTTTTAATTTTAAATTTTTATAGGCGCAGCCCCGCCCCTCTGAATAAAATTTCTGGATTTTCAGGTTTATCTTGTTGTTTTCTCACCTATACCTACTCGTTTATCAAATTTCAGCTCCTTAGCGCAACTTTTAATTTTATATATTTATTGGCGTAATCATGCCCACTTTTCCAAACTTAAGATTTCTTTCGGCCAGTGTTTATTATTTGTGTCAAGTTTCGTTGTAAATGGATAATAAAACATACAGAAATAGTATATCTAAATATGCTGTGTCGTAGAACACGAAAATGAGGTTGAAATTGTATGGGCGTGTCAACTGCCACTTTTTTAACGGAACATTTTTTGGCTTGTCCTATCGCAATATGTATGCCGAATTTCAATAAAAAAGCTTCCATTAAGCGCCTTAGATTTGTTTTTTTAATTCTAACCTTTATGGGCGTAGCCCCGCCCTCCTGGCCAAAATTTTTGGATTTTAAATTTTTTTTGTTTATTGTTCACCTAGACTTAGCTCTGTGCCAAATTTCAGCTCACTAGCACAAATTTTAATTTTTATGGGAGTAGTCCCGCCCCCTTGGTTAAAGTTTTCGGGTTTTCAGATTTTTCTAGTTCATTGCTCACCTAGATCTACACGTTGACCAAATTTTAGCTCTCTAAGTACCTTCATATCTCCGGAACCTTTCATTGTAAAACTTTCAAACTTTGCATGTGAGGTTACATGAATTTATTCTAATTATGATTTAAATTTCATAATTTTGCGGTCGCGGGGAACAAAGTTATGAGGGGGGTAAAAACAGCTCGAATGGCCGGAACTTGGCCTGGCGCACTACCGTGCGCCTAGATATATATATATTTTTAGGTTTTTACTTGATTTTTACCAATATTTTAATATACATATATATTTTTTATAACTAATGGTTTTCTGCTATTTTAATGACAAAAAGGCTTAGGGACTTTTGTAGAGGGAATTTTTACAACGTGTAGGGAAAAATCGGATTTTTTTTAGCATGTGTAGGTATTTCTTCGAGAAATCTACTGGCAACACTGGTTAGAGTACACATTTCTTGTGTTATCATTTTGTGATGCCATTTTCAAAATGTGTGCAACTTCCGTTCACACTATCTTTTTTATATGGAAAGCAATGCCAAACAACGAAAAATATAGGGAAATGACAAACATTGCCACTAGTTCACACTATTGCGATGTCACAAAATAATTTTATTGCAATTTAATTTTTTCATATTACCGGGTAATTCCCACATGCATTTTGTGCAAACTTAAAACTATAAAGTATTTATTAGCCCAATTATGAATATTCTCGGGTAGTTTTTTTTTCTTTTCCCTATCATACGTTACCGAGGATAACCCAGCGGGAAAAGTGATCATTAATTCCATAAATAATGGGAAAATAATTATTATTTTCCAAAGCAAGACAATGCATTCCCTTAGAAACGAGAGGGTAATTTGATCAAACACAAAAATTACCCATTAGAGGCCTGCCTAAACAGTCTTGAAATGTAAATGCGTCTTGTTTTTTAAACCAATAATGAATGCTGTCGTTTAATAAGTGAAACACTATGGGTGCATTGATGTGCCTGTATATAAGTGTTAACAAGTCATATCGTGAAGACTTCTAGTTCTTAACAATCAAAAGAAATAGTGTTGATGCGTGTATGCGTGTTATTTTGCATATAGTACGTTTGAGTGTAAGATGTAGATTGTAAGCTATTAAGCCAGTTCCCAACACATCAATATTTAGCTTCAATTTATGTGGTTGTATGCGTTTGTTTACCAAAAATAGTATCACATATACTATTGGTGTGAATATTTTTTTTAACGCGCACAACCACACATATTGAAGCTTAATATTGATGTGTCTAGCACCAGCTTTATGTGTGGTTAAAGGGGCCCATACACTACAACAGCATGCATGCGCAATCAAGTGCTTGTGCCAGCGGTTTGGTCGTTTATGGGCATTTTGTGCGATTGTACGGTTTGCTGTAGCGATGTCAAGTAGAGTTTGATATTTTGCTGATGGTACCAGCTCGTTGGTGTGGCATATAGTGAAATTAGCTCAGTTGAGCAAAGTTGTCATGGAGAAAACATGCATTTAAGTAATATAATTTGTTGAAATATAATTTGTTTCAATGGTAAACAGAATTTTAGAACTGTAGTTATACATAGCTGCTAATTTTAACAACATACCAATAATAATTGCAACAAAATATATGTGTCACTATTCATAACCACCCTTCCCGAAATTTTGTAAGAAATGAACATTGTACCAGATTGCTGGTATGTTGTGTGGTTCGAGCATGAATGCTCAATCGCTTGATTGTGCGTGCATGCTGTTGTAGTGTACGGGCCGCTTAAGGGTGGTTTTTTAAAGCAAGCACACACAACTAATGTCAATGAATGTATGCGTTTCTATGTGCGCAGAAAAATAAAAGATCGTTCACACAACTTGTGTGCGTATGTACATGCATGACGTTTGTATACGCGCCCATGCATATGAAGAAACAAGCATCACAAATTTTTCCGTCACGAAGTATTATCTTCTTTGCTCCTATACCTGCAATAACTGAAACAAATGTCTTGCCAACAGTGTTGTGTAGCGTTTGTTTTAGAAGATTTCGCTGTAGTAAAGCATTTGAAAAATCCCTCATGTCTTAAAAGTTCTTGTAAGTGGTCTTTTGCTGGAGTATATTACACTTTAATTAAAACGTGCATTACCACATCTGTAGAAGAAGGAATGTATTTTTTTTTTTTTTTTTTGCCTCTGACGAGTGTCGATTTTTCAGAAAAAACGAGAAAGCTGTTAATTCATGCTGCCTTTAAGTCTCCTTCAAACTTTTTTTATTATTATTGGAAGACGCACTTTGTGTCTGAACGAGTGCCAGTGAAGTTTAATGGAAGTAAAAATTGTATACATAACTTTTGCAAAAATTATATTTAAAAATTATGCATTGGAAAAGATTGATAGCGAAATAAACACAAATAAAACAAATAAAACACGAAATAAAACGAAATAAATACAAAAAAAAACAAATTTTGTTCCCATGATATACAATATGAATTTTAACTCTCGCTATATCAATGCAAGACCTTATTTTAAAATATCGTTTGTAATACAGTGTGGCGCAGATTGAGCTATAGGTAGAAATTGGGAAACAGGCATTCCCGGGCGGGAAATATCTACCTAATATTCCCGGGAAATTTTTGAGATTTTCCCGGGAAAACGGGAAATTAAAAACACACGTTATTTTACAAATATATAAACTTTTGTGGCACACAAATGGCGTAAGTAACAGTGAAATTTATTTTCATTAATTTTCATAATCCTGTTTTATTTTAATATCAAAACTTTCAGTTTTTTTTTATAAAGGATGTTTTTTATTGAGGTATAGAACTTTAAGTTGGCATCACTTTTTTAACTGGCGGCCATTTTGTCAGCTGTCATGTGATTAATATTTAGTTTGGTTTGCCATTTCATCATGAACAGGTTGACAAAAGAACAACGCTTGCAAATCGTGCAAATTTATTTCGAAAATAATGGTTCAGTTCGCGAAGTTTACCGCAAGCTCCATCCATTTTATGGTCGACATAATCGTCCATCAGAGCAATTAATTCGGTTAACCATGGATCGTTTTCGCACTACGTTTACTCTATGTGATAATACGCATCCGCAGAGACGTCGAACAGTGCGCACCGAAGAAAAAATTGCCGCTGTAGAGCAAAGTTTTGAAGAGGACCCGAATGAATCGATTCGCCACCGTGCACAGCAATTGGAGCTTTGTCCATCAACTTTATGGAAGATTTTGCGCAAATATCTTGGCTTGCGACCTTACAAGATCCAGCTTGTGCAAGAATTAAAGCCGCGAGACCATGCAATGCGTCGTGATTTTGGTGTATGGGCCGAAAATGAGATTGATCTCGATGCTGATTTTCATCGCAAAATTTTGTTCAGTGATGAGGCTCATTTTTGGTTGAATGGCTACGTCAGCAAGCAAAATTGCCGCATTTTGAGTGAAGAGAATCCACATGAAACCCTTGAGACGCCATTACATCCACAAAAACTGACTGTTTGGTGTGCTCTATGGGCTGGTGGAGTCATTGGGCCATACTTCTTCCGAAATGATGCTGGAGAGTCAGTTACCGTTAATGGAGACCGGTATAGAGCCATGATAACCGACTATTTTGTTCCCGAATTGGATGGCATGAATGTGGATGAGTTGTGGTTCCAACAAGATGGCGCTACATGCCACACAGCGCATGTCACAATCGATTTATTGAAGGAAACATTCGATGAGCGCATAATTTCGCGGAATGGACCTGTCAATTGGCCACCAAGATCGTGTGATTTGACACCATTGGATTATTTTCTTTGGGGATATGTGAAGTCGCTCGTCTACGCCAACAAACCAGAAACGTTAGGGGACTTGGAAGCCAACATTCGTGGCGTTATTGCCAACATACGGCCCCATATGCTCGAAAAAGTGGTTGAAAATTGGACCTGTAGAATTGGCTTTATTCGAGCCAGCCGCGGCGGCCACATGCCCGAAATCATATTTAAACATTAATGGCATAAAATTATCCTTCCAATAAAGCCAAATTGATGGACATTAAAACGATTTTCTTGTGTTTTATTTCAATTCGAAGTTCTATACCTCTAAAAAAACACCCTATATATTACAAATGTTCATTTGAATGATTGTATGACTGATTGAATGATTGTATGAATGAATGTATGATTACACACTGAAATTGTTTGAAAGTTTTTTCATTAAATTTTTCATTCTAACAATTTTATTTAAAATAAAAACCAATTCTGAAATTTTGTTTTTGTTTCAAATGTAACTGTAAGAAAGAATTCCTTCGGCGTCGATAACCACAGTAAAATGTCCATAAATTTTTTTTAATAAAATGTGAGCTGTTCAAACTTATTCAGAAATTTCATAAACATTTCATAAAACTGAAGTCATACAATTTCTTCTAATTCGTCTATTAGAAAAATTATTGCTTGACTCGAAAACTACATGCAAGATGCTTTTCGTAATGGTTGTTTCAGAATATAATACAAGTATGTATTATTACTTTTGTGGTAATTAAATTTTGAGATGCTGAGTTGCTATTGGTTTTTGAAATTATTGAATCTAAAATTAGATCAAATAGGCATTTTAGTCAAAGGTATTAATATTTTTATTACAGTCTGAAACAGTATTAATGACAATCTTTTAATCACTATAACATAAGAAAGTGGAATACTTTGTATAAGTATCAATGATTACAACAATCAAATCGTTTCCTAAAGTAAATAATTCGATGTTAAACAAACTTAAAGTGATTTTTCGCCGAAATAGTGATCAAATTTTGGAAATTCTAGTGAAAATTTTAAGCTCATAGAAGCTGTAAATATTCTGAGTTGACAAACTTAAATATATTGTAAGTCGACGCTATAATTGACACCCTGAAGGAAATATTTTCGGTGAAATAAAGTGAAAAATGTAAGACATTTAGACAGACTGTGGCTTACTTAGGCTATGTAAAATTTGGCGCACCTACAGTCAGTTGCTTATACTTAACGATAATAATCCTCCGGGAAAATTCTCAAGAAGAATGAGAAACAAGTAAGGCAAATTCTTAATAAAATGATTTGGAAGCCTTATTACAAAATTGTTTTCTAATTGCAGTAACAGTCGCCAATTAATCTTTACATGATCTCGTACTAGCTATATTCTATTGGCTTAAATTCACTTATAAATTCTTAAAAATTTGTCTTATAACTGCTTTTGAATTACATTTTATTTAACAAGTAAGAGTGCTATATTCGGCTGTGCCGAATCTTATATACCCTTTACGAAAGTGCTTTTATGTAGTATAGAGATATATACATAAGCACATACATAAAGTATAAACAAAAAGAAAAAAATAATTTGACCTAGTTACTTTTATGTAAAAAAAAAATAATTTTCAAACCCTAAAATCATCATTTTAGATTATTCTGATTCCTTATACCTATCTAGTAGTTCTTAAAAAAATATAGAAAGTGTGTTAAGTGAAAAAAGAAAATTCGAAAAAATTGTTTTATTTATTTACTTTAATACCCAGAAAACAAGTTCAAAATTTTCAGCTCTGGAGCTGTGGTTTTTATTTTTATAGTTTTCTACAAAAAACTTTTATTTCCAAAACGTAAGATATATATAATTTATAAAGGCAAAGATAAAAATTAATTAGACTTAGTTACTATTATATATCAAAAAAGTGTAAGTGTCGCAACCCTGAACTCATCCTTTGTGATTTTTCTGATTTCTTACACCAATTTTTTTCTTTTAAGAAAAAAAGGAAAAATTTGTTTTAGTAAGTTACTTTTGTATAAAAATGTTAAAGTTTTCCAACCCTGGAAATATCTTATTAATTTTTTGAAGTTCAATTTTTAATATGAAATACTAATTTTATTCGTACTGAAACATAAAATAAGTTTATTGATTAAAAAGAATAAAAATTAATTCTCGGTAGTTAATTTTTTATATCACAAAAAGTTTCAGTTTCCCAACCCAGGAATCATCCTTTTTTATTTTTCTGATTTCTTACACCACTCTTTCTTTTAAGAATATGAGATATGTTTAATTCATAGAAACAACATACAACAGTTTGTATGAAAGATCTATAATTCCAAAACTTGTTACTTAATAAATTCAGTCACAGCTGTGATTAGTGATTTTTCAATCGCTGTGAAAAAATAACAGGTTTCTAAATATGGCTTTTATCTAAAGGGAGGTTAAATTTTAAGAGCCGATGTTGATTTTTAATAAAACACAAATTATTTTAGAAATTATTGTCATTTCTTTCTATTATGATAATATGGTATAGTTCAAATATGTATGGAATAAAATATCGGCCAAATGGCGGCACACCTCTATCCGATGATCCAAATTTTCGATGACGCAGAGGCATAATTGAGCTTTTATGCCGTTAATGTGCCGAATTATATCATCCTTTAACTCTTGAATTGTAGCTGGCTTATCGACGTACACATTTTGTTTAAAATAATCCTAAAGAAAGAAGTCCAACGGTATCAAATCATATGATCTTGTTATCATATGAGATAACACGGCCATTGAATTTCTCGCACCATATTGTTTTGATAATAAAATCCTTTTTTCAGTTCAATTTGGCATAAAAAAAAACTTCACGCACCAAAAGCGATTTCTAAAATGCATTCAGTATTTTTTAGTATATATGTTTATTATTTTTTAAATAACTGTTTTTTAAATGGGGCAAGTACACGTATGTCTGTATAACTACAAATTCTGCTCAAAACTTACAAAAAAGTATTTGGACATAAATATTATGCAATTTCAGTATAAAAAACACTATTTTTATTAACAACTTCATTACTTCTTAATATTTCTCCATGCCCTATACGATTTTACCTTCGGTGGTATGATATTAAAAAAAAACAAGTAAGAGTACTATATTCGGCTGTGCCGAATCTTATATACCCTTTACCAAAGTGCGTTTATGTAGTAAAGAGATAACATACCTAAGCACATAGTTAATTTTATGTACAAAGAAAAAAATAATAATTTTCAAACCCTAGCATCATAATTTTAGATTTTTCTGATTACTTATACCAATCTAGTAGTTCTTAAAAAAATATAGAAAGTGTGTTAAGTGAAAAAAAAGGAAATTCAAAAAAAAATGTTTCATTTAGTTTCTTTAATGTTCAGAAAAAAATCATAGTTTCCAGCTCTGGAGTGTGGTTTTTATTTTTATAATTTTCTATACAAAACTTTTCTTTCCAAAACGTAAAATACATATAATTTATAAAGGAAAAGATAAAAATTAATTAGACTTACTTTTGTACAAAAAAGTTAAAGTTTTCCAACCCTGGAATCGTCTTTTTAATTTTTTTAATTGTTTTTTTTTTATTTGAAATGCCAATTTTATTCGTTAGCAAGCATAAAATAAGTTTATTTAATAAAAATAGATAAAAATTAGTTTTGGGTAGTAAATTTTTTATATCACAAAGATTGTAAGTTTCCCAACCCTGGAATCCTCCTTTTTGATATTTTTTGCTTTCTTACACCATCTTTTTTTTAAGAATATAAGATATGTTTAATTTATAGTAAAAAGAAAAAATTTGTTTTAGTAAGTTACGTTTGTATAAAAAAAGTTAAAGTTTTCCAACCCTGGAAACATCTTTTTAATTTTAGAAGGTTAATTTTTAATTTGAAATACCAATTTTATTCGTAATGAAGTATAAAACAAGTTCATTGAATAAAAAACATAAAAATTAATTTTCGGTAGTTAATTTTTTATATCACAAAAGTTTCAGTTTCCCAACCCTGGAATCATCCTTTTTGATTTTTCTGATTTCTTACACCAATCTTTTTCCTTTAAGAATATAAGATATGTTTAATTTATAAAGAAAAGGAAAAATTTATTTTAGTAAGTTAATTTTGTATAAGAAAAAAGTTAAAGTTTTCTAACCCTGGAAACATCTTTTTTAATTTTTAAATTTTTTTTTTTATTTCAAATACCAATTTTATTCGTGGTGAAGTATAAAATAAGTTTATTTAATAAAAATAAATAAAAAATAGTTTACGGTAGTTAATTTTATGAATCACAAAAATCGTAGGTTTTCCAACCCTGGAATCATCATTTTTGTTTCTTTGATTTCTTACATCAATTTCTTTCTTTTAAGAACATTAGATATGCTTAATTTATAGAAAAAAAGGAAAAATTTGTTTTAGTAATTTACTTTTGTATAAGAAAAAAAAATTAAACTTTTCCAACCCTGGAAACGTTTTTTTAATTTTTTTTTATTTTTTTTAATTTTTTTTTAGTTAGAAATACCAATTTTTTTGATACTGAAGTATAAAATAAGTTTATTTAATAAAAAATTATTAAAAACTAGTTTTCGGTAGTTATTTTGTATAGCAAAATGACGTTTAAGTCTCCCAGCTCTGAAACAGTTTGCTCGATTTTGCTGATTTTCAATACCAATCTTAGTTCGATCATTTCTGATCCACCAGTCCAAGAACAAAGTCTCTAGCTTTTCTGGGAGCTTCGGAAAACCGATTTCACGTACAGACAGACGGAGAGACGGACATCGCTTATTCGTCTTCCCTATGCATAAGGATCCAAAATATATATACTTTATGGCTCGCTTATTAGTATTCTAGAAATTACAAACAGAATGACAAACTTATATATACCCTTTTACCATTTTTTGTTAAAGGGTATAAAAATATGCAAAAAGTTATAACCCTAATCTACATCTTCCAAATCTGCAAAAGTTCCTTAAAAATAGTTTTCATTGATAGACGTTCTGTCTGCTAAATTATCCAGTTGGCAAAACCCAATATTGAGGATTTAAAAAAGTTCCTGTCCCCATACAGAGGTAAGTAAACCTAAACTATTGCTTTCCAGTGCAGCACAAAAACGTCAGTATCACAGGGAGGAAATGTCCCCAAAAATTTTCCAGAATATTGTAGCACCAGTGCAAGATTTTGCCAAGTACTAAGGCCGCATCAACTTAATATTTTAAGCATATCAGCCTTCTCAGCGTATGTTCAAATGTATGTAAGATCACACTTAAGTCACTCGTAGAAGTTTGGCTTGTTGCATGACTCCAAGTAATACCTCTTGCCAATGTTGCACAAATGCTAAAGAGAGATTTCGGTTATTCTTCAAATGATAAACGATAAAATACTCAACCAGAACTGGAAAGTAGATACATACATACGGAATTTGTGAAGATAAACAAGTAGGAAGGCATGAGAGAAGATTTTCTTATGGTTTTTCTCTACGAAAAGTAACGCAAAGAGAGTCCTACAGCTACGCAGAGCAAGGACTCCATATGCTGTAACGTCTGCCAATGGCAACGCTCAGTAAATCTCCAGACTAACGGGTACAATCTTGCAAATGATGCACATGGCAATTGTATAATTTTATAGCTATGCTATTTATTGCGCGATAAAAGAATTAGGATGTGATTTTCGTAACAAAACTAATCGAGATTGTTATTTGATTTATTTGCTCTTAAAAGCCGAGTACAAAAATAAACGATTGATTTTGTCTCGTTTCGTTCTTTGAAGTGAGTGAAAGACAACCAAAACAATGAAAACTATTGCTCAATTTGTTTATGTATTGTTTTTGCACATGAGCACAAACCAGAGAACACAGTCGATTGACTGCAAGCCGGCTATCGTACATTAATTTAATCGTATTCCGCTGGAAAAGAAAATAATGTGAAATAAATGAAAACGTTTTGAAATATTTGCGAAGAATTTGACTACTAACTAACCAGCATAGCTATAACCGGATGTCCCAAGACACCTCTCTATTTGTTTTTAAATTAATTTGTAATTAATTAATTTAGATTATATTATTACTCGTAGCTTAGTTGAATATTTTTCATTTGTAGGTTTGCAAGAACGTGTATAACTCTACAACTTCTATGCAATAGAGAAAAGTCTCAATGCAAAATATTTGCTATTGAGGTACTGCAAACGAAAAAGGTGTCTCTGGAGTACCATCAGCTTCTTGATAAAATGATTTATCCGCGGAAAACACCCAGGGTCTATGGTGGGAATCGAACTCATGACCTCTGGACTGAGAGGCTAGCATCGCTACCACTCAGCCACAGGTGCACCCGTAAAGTTGTAAAGCTGTCACACCACACAAGAGTCTAAGTTGGTAAAAACCAATTTAATTTTTGAAAAATGTATGTTTTGCTAGTTGACATACTTTCGTTTTATTTGGAGATGTAAGGTTGAATTTTTATTTACTTTTCCAAAGATAACGAAACTACTAGTAACAAGGAACATTTTTATATTTATGATTAGATCAGGCCAAAGTTCGTATCGTTTTGTAAGCCAAATTACATGTGATAATTATTAATGAACACATAACACCAAAATTAATTGTAAATATTCTGACAAACATGTAATAGAACGTAACAACCAGCTGTTTTTGAAGACCACTACACCTCTATAGAAACAAATGTTTAGCAAGTTCAAAACTTTGATTTTATTTTGAATGTGGCAATATGAAATAAACAATAAGGTATAAAACAGTTTGACCACTATTTTTTTGGTTTAGAAACTTTAAATTTTTATTCAATTTCTCGTTCCGCAAATATTTGTAGTTGTGGTATACCAGTTAATATCCTTTGTCACCATACGCATCTCCTCTCCTATCCTTTTCATCTCCTGTCCCTTATTCCTCATCTCTTCCCTAACTTGCTGCATCAGCACGCGCTTTTCGGGCCATCCCATATTTGTATAATCCGCTATTATTCCGAATTTCTCCCCTAACTTTTCCATCTCTTGGGACGCTTTATCCATCTCCATTCTCAACTCTGCCATCTTGATTCTTATCTCTTCCTTTTTCGTCTCCACTTCATTTTTTATTTCCGTTATTTCTTTGAGTGGTCTGTTTTCTCCAAGATGGAGCTTAAAGTAGTCAAAAGTACCATTACGTTCCAAAATTATTTCATTTATCGCATTATACTCGTCGTAGCCATCCTCCGATGGAACAATCTTTTGATCTAAGACTTTATCATCTTTGGAATAGCAAATATTTTCACGTTCTACAATTGAATTATGTTCGTCATAAATTTTTAAAACATAACAACGATCTGTCTCTAGTGGACAAATTATCTGATCACATGTTATTGTTCCTATAAAAACGAAAAGATAATTTATAAACTAAATTCAAATGGCTTGAATACTCTACCCGGATTGAAAAAGACTCCTTCTTCAATATAAGGGGAAAAACCGAATCCTGCTTGTATGTGTGCAATCAGGCTTAATACGGTTAATGAAAAGAAATGAATTTTTTTGTTAAATGCCATTTAGCACGAAAAATTCTAAGACCTACGATCCGTTTTAAAGCAAACACTTTATTACTGTGCCGTATCTTGTTTTTCCTTAATTTATACTAAAATTTTACGGGCACAAATCTTTATACATATAAAAAAAAATAATCAAAATATTCTATAAGATATAATTAAGTGTACAACAAAAACTTTTTAATTTAAAAAAGAACTAGATAGTCATATTGGTTTAAATAATATAAAGATAAGATATGTACAGTGACCAAATGAAGTCTACACACTTGCTAGAAAAGTAAAAGTTTGCAATTTTTCTTTTCGGCAACAGTGGAACTTTAGTATTCCTAGTTTAATTTATTTTTTTTTTTTTTGCAAAGCGTATCTTATGCCAAGCACATACTATGGCCTTTTGTGACATCGCACTAGTGTGCACCAGTGGCAACATTTCCAATTCCCATATTTTTCGATGTGTGGCATTGCTTTCCATACAAAAAAAACCTAATGTGAACGGCGTTGTATATATTTTGAAAATGACACCATAAAATGACAACACAAGGTATGCCAGATGAGTACTCAGCCTCACAGTATATGCAATAATAAATAATTAATGGGTTTATTATAAATAATTAATATGGTCTATTTAAAATGTTGGAAAATCAAAGCTTATTTTTTCATCTGATTATTTTATAGCAAGAACCCAGAATATGTACCAAGTTTCTTTGTTATTATAAAATGCATCAGACCACAATAAGTCGCAACAATAAATGTTCACGATGTATGAAATTAAATGACTTTTAAAATGCAAATAGCACGTTTTGTTAAAATAAAACAATGCGCATATGGTCTAGTTACTCCGCCCATTCTTGTGCGATACCATATTATACAAATTTACTTTGTTTAATATGTATAAATAAATAAATAAAATAAAACAAAAACAAGTAATAGTGCTATATTCGGCTGTGCCGAATTTTATATATCCTTCACCAAAGTGCGTATATAAATTATAGAGATACATTCATAAGCACATCCATATATATATATATACATATGTTTTGTGAAAAAATTTATAATTTTTGCAAGTGACCTCTTGGTATTTTTTGATTAAATATTATTTTTTCGATATTAGCAATTAGTTGAATATTTTATTCTACACTCTGTATTTAAGAAATATTTTATATTCACCCTTATTCCAGTTGTAAAAAATGACGTCAAGTCATACAATATCAAAAACTTAAATTAAAAAAATTGTTTTATTTATTAACTTTAATAACCAGAAAAAAAGTTCAAAGTATACAGCTCTAGAGCTGTAGTTTTAATTTTTATAATTTTGTACACCAAACTTTTCTTTCCAAAAAGTAAAATATATATAATTTATAAAGAAAAAGAATAAAATTAATTAGACCTAGTTATATGGTATAAAAATACCACAAAAAGTGTGAGTTTCCCAACCCTGGAATCATACTTTTTGATTTTTTCTGATTTCTGACAGCAATTTATTTCTTTTAAGAACATAAGTAAGATATGTTTAATTTATAGAAAAAAAAAGAAAATTTGTTTTAGTAAGTTACTTTTGTATAAAAAAGTTAAAGTTTTCCAACCCTGGAAACGTCTTTTTAATTTTTCTCATTGTTTTTTTAATTTGATATACCAATTTTATTCGTACTGAAGCATAAAATTAGTTTACTTAATAAAAAAAATAAAAATTAGTTTTCGTTAGTTAATTTTTTATATCACAATAAGTGTAAGATTTCCAACTTTGAAATCATCCTCTTTGATTTTTGTGATTTCGTATAGCAGAAAAAATTTGTTTTAGTAAGTTACTTTTGTATAAGAAAAAAATTAAAAGTTTTCCGACCCTGGAAACGTCTTTTTAATTGTTTTAACTTTTATTTTAATTTAATAAAAAAAAAGCAAAAATTAGTTTACGGTAGTTAATTTTTTAAATCACAAAAATTTTAAGTTTCCCAACCCTGGAATCATACTTTTTGATTTTTCTGATTTCCTACACCAATCTCTTTCTTTTAAGAATATAAGATATATTTAATTTATAAAGAAAAAGGACAAATTTGTTTTAGTAACTTACTTTTGTATAATTTTGTATAAAAAAAATTTAAAGTTTTCCAATCCTGGAAACGTCTTTTTAATTTTTTTTAAGTTTTTTTATTAGAAATGCCAATTTTATTCATACTGAAGTATAAAATAAGTTTATTTAATAAAAAAAATTAATAAAAATTAATTTTCGGTAGTTACTTTACATATAAAAATAAATAAATATATTTATTTATTTATTTATTTATAACATATTCTACAAAGTAAACTTAGTATAATATGGTTGCACAAGTATGGACGGAGTAACTAGGCCATATGCCGAAGATGTTATTAACAGAATTTTAAAAAGTTTTTATGACTGACTATACACGACATATGATGTAAATAAATATATATATATCAAAATAAAGTTTGGGTTTTTCTGCTCTGAAATCGTCTACTCGATTTTGCTGATTTTCAATACAAATCTTTTTCAGACTATTTCTGACACACCTGCCCAAGACCCAAGTCTCTAGCTTTTCTGAGAGCTTCGGAAAACCGATTTCACGTACAGAGAGACGAACATACGGACCGACGAACATCGCTCACTCGTCTTCCCTATGCATAAGGATCCAGAATATATATACTTTATGGCTCGCTTATTAATATTATGGATATTACAAATAGAATGACAAACTTATATATACCCTTTTACCATTTTTTGGTAAAGGGTATAAAAATACGTTTTGTTTAATATAAAATGCAAAAATGTCGTTTTATCATAAATACTTTCGATATGGAAATAGTGCATATTCGAATTTTTTTTTGCATATTTAAAGTAAAATCTTTAATAATACCTCAATTTATTTACCGCTGTTGAGTTTTTTTTTTTAATTTATGCTTCTTTTATTTTCCAGTATTTAAATTTAAAACCATCTTCTGTATTTCTGCCATCCTTAAACTATATTCTTAATAGTAGGTTTCCACCGACTTTAAATCAAGCAGGTTTAAGTAAATCACTTCAAAGTGTTTCCACCGAGCTTGTGAGTGATTTTTTTGTTCGACTTTTCGTGTTCAATTTATGCGCGTGCTTTATGAGCAGCTGTAATGTGAATTTTATTCACATGTAGTTGACATTTAAAATTTATTAAATATTCCTGAATGTAATTTTTTCGCAATTGTCATTCACTATTGATGGATGACCCAGGGATGGAGCTTGTAATTTGAAAAGCAACGCAGGGTTGCATATATAATTTGAGTTCGAAAAATAGTATTTTCGACATTATTTATAATAAATCAACTACTTTGAGGTGATTTATCCATATGCAAAATGTATGGTAAATCATGTATAAATTAACATGATTTGCACAAATCATCATGATTTGTCTAAATCATGCCGGTGGAAACATGCTATAAGGCTCTATGTGTTTTTTTTTTTTTTTTTTGGCTCATGATCACGCACTCTCACTCAAACGACAATGATGCATGATTTGAGAAACTCTCGACATTTTCCCATCTCTATGTAGTTGTAATGAAACAAACAAAAATATGTATATTGGTATAAAAAACTACGTTTTGTTAAGCTGAAAGGAAAAAGCACGTTTTGCTCTGCATCCATTTTTTAAAGACCAATTTTTTCTATGAGAAGAGAAGAAATATTATGCAAATAAGATTTTTTCCCATAGAATCTAGCGATATTAATGCAAATACATTAAAATTTTTTTTTGAAAACAAATGAAAAAAGCTCGTTTTGTCTTGCAACTCCTCAAATAGCAAATAAGCTTCAGTTCGCTAAACACTGTATATGAATCAGCTTGTTTACAAAAAAAAAAAAAAAAAAAATATACAAAAATAAATCGTTATTTTAAAGTACTTTGCTATCATTTAATTTTTTTTACTATGTTTTTTTTTCAATATAGATAAATTCATCGTAATCAGCAGTAATAAATAAAAAATAATATTTCTTTTGTTGTGATCAATATTAGTTGTCTTATAGACAGACATGTTTAAAGGCAAATAGATTAAGCATACTTGTTATATGGATATTCACTTACGTTGTTCTTAAAAAATATCATGCAGCTGTGAAAAGCGACTAAATGAAATAACGCAAAATTCCTATTACTTTGATTAAATATTATTCAATAAGTATCAACAAAATCAAATAAAATAAATTCAAAATAAATGATGTCCATGAGAAAAACACAACGTAAGCCAAAGTGAAAATATATCCAAAAATATGAAATAGTTGAAAAAGCAAAGTCGACCTCGCTCATGCCAGAGAGGAGAAAACTCCAAAGTTTTTTTATCAAGCTCAGTTTTTTTATATAATATAGCCAAAAAAAGATATGTCCTTGTTTTATTTTATTTAAACATTTAAAGTACTTACTTACTTATAGAATCAAAATTAAATTATTTCCAAAAATATGAAGTATATTCAACACACATTAAAGTTTCGAATTAAAATCTATGAAAACAAGGTTGATTTAACATTTTTTTGGTAGTGATTTTGCTTCATATATTAATTTCTGTTAATTTAAAATTTTTACGCGTAACCCTCGAAGAAAATTTTTCCTTTTGCAATAACTTTATTTCATGTTGATTTCATATTACTGTTAAATCAAAATGAAGAATCGTATTGAATCAGAGTTGTTTCGAGTTGAAATAATGTAAGTTTCATTTAATATAATCATTTCATTTCATTTTTTATTATTGTTTATATTGTGTGTATTAAATTAAAAATGCATTAACCTGACGATAAACCAATAATTGCGTATGCAATACTAGAATCATAATTCTCGTATTCCATTACACGAAAAGTTCATGTTCCTCATACATAGAGATAGACATGGGTGCTGATAAAGTAAGTGGTGTCTTCTTAAAGAAAATCACATTAATTGATTAAAAAAAATTAATTTCTAATGAAATAAAACCAAAAAGCTTAAATAAGATATATTATGCATCGCATAAAAAATTAGTTTTAAAATTTAAATTCAAAGGCTGGCAAATTTAACAAAAACGCTTAAAGTATGAATAAGTATTGAGAGCACAAATGAAAATTATTGAGTGATGAAAGTTAAAATATAAAAATATAATATGCCAAAGTATTTCAAGCCAACTACTATGGCAATATATGCCTCAAGGAAAATAAAATATGTTTTGAAAAATACCATACATAAGCCTATTGGCTCCATTTAAGCACGGCTGTTTTTCCAAAAAATAAAACACAAAAATTTCCAATTATATGCTTAAAAATATTTATGTATTTCAATTTCAAAATTTTGTTAACAGTTTATATGTGGGTCCCAAAGGGTTAATAAAAGATACACTCACTTCATATACCGACATCCAATATACATTCCCTGTACTTAACACCACGTAGTGTGGACAAGAACCTACTAAAGCTTTTTTAAATTCCTGAAATCATAAGTGGAAAGGTTATTTCAAATACTCGTAATACATGGTATTGCAGTGTCCAGGCAGGTGTACAAATCAATGTTGCCGTTAGCACTTGTTTTTTCGTAATAAGGAATTAAAGTTAAAAAAAACTACTTATATACGTATGTAAACTTACAGACTTTATTTGTGAAAGTTACTAAGGCTTTATAAAGGGATTATAAAACAAATTTTCATAAAAAAATTTTCTTAATAAGCCTTATAAAGTCTTACCAAAAAATGATAAAAGGGTATATATAGGTTTGTCATTCCGTTTGCAATTTCCACAATATTAATAAGCGAGCCATAATATATATATATATATATATATATATATATATATATATATATATATATATATATATATATATATATATATATATATATATATATATATATATATATATATATATATATATATATATATATATATATATATATATTCTGGATCCTTACACAGAAAAAACTAAATTTCGTTTTCAGTAACCAAATTCATTGAATCAGTAAATTTTTTGTGTGAATGCGGACCTACAAAGAAATTTGTAGATTCTGATAACAATTTTGTAAAAATTTAACTGGAAAAAATATTTTATTTTTAGTTAAATTATTATGGCATTAGAGAAAAAAGTTAACTGAAACTCAAAATATTTTCAGTCAAATTTATTAATAGGAACAGAAAAACGTTTTTGCAGATTTTTTTTGTATTATTCAGCAAATAGTTTTTCGTATTATCAGAAAATAAATTAACTGAATCAATAACAATTCTTAAATTTTTTTTTTTTTTTAATTAGTAAAAGTTTTATCTGAAAAAAAAACTGAATCAAATGAAAGGTTCAACTATTTTTTTTTTTACTTTCAAAAATTGGCTTGTTTTTATGGTTAAGCATTGCGTTACCGCTTTTGGTACTCGTCAGTAGACTTCAACCCGAAAAATTTTTTTAATTTAGCTAACAAACTCCGTATGTTTATAGTAAGACTCTTAATACTATATTGAGAATCACAATATACAAACATAATAAGTTTGAAAACCGCAAACAAAAATCTTTAAAAAAAATACAATTTTTTTTAAATTAAAAAAAAATCAGACAAATTTTTTTACAGTATATAAAAATAAATTTAACTGAAAATAACAAATTTAAAAAAAAATAAATCTAAATTTTTTTTACAAATTTTACTTTATATAGATAATTTTCATTCTATACAGTTTTTTTTACATAAAATAAAATTGGAACAAATAATTTACTGGAACAGTAAAAAATATTTACTGAAACTAAATTATATTTCAAAACACACGTTTGTTTGAAAATTTTTTGGGAATAATTTTTTGTGTGTATGCATAGGGAGACGAATAAGCGATGTCCGTCTGTCCGTGTGTGCATCTGACTGTACGTGAAATCGGCTTTCCGAAGCTCCCAGAAAATCTAGAGACTTCGGTCTTGGACTGGTGTGTCAGAAATAGTCTGAAAAAGATTCGCATTGAAAATCAGCAAAATAGAGCAGACGATTTCAGAGCTGGAAGACTCAAACTTTATTTTGCCATCCTAAAGTAACTACCGAAAACTAATTTTTATTATTTTTTTTTTTATTAAATAAACTTATTTTATACTTCAGTATAGATAAAATTGGTATTTCTAATTCAAAAAAAAATTAAAAAGACGTTTCCAGGGTTGGAAAACTTTGAATTTTTTCATACAAAATTAACTTACTACAACAAATTGTTCCTTTTTCCTATAAATTAAATATATCTTATATTCTTGAAAGAAAGAGATTGGTTTAAGAAATCAGAAAAATCAAAAAGGATGATTCCAGAGTTAGGAAACTTAAACTTTTTGTGGTAACTAAGTCTAATTAATTGTTTTCTTTTTCTTTATATATTAAATATATTTTACGTTTTGGAAAGAAAAGTTTGGTGTAGAAAATTATAAAAATTAAAGCCACAGCTCCAGAGCTGGAAATTTTTTTCTGGTTATTAAAGTTAGTAAATAAAACTATATTTTTATTATTATTTTTCGATATTGTATGACGTGACGTCGTTTTGGACAACTGGAATAAGGGTGAATGTAAAATATTTCTTAAATACAGAGTGTACAATAAAATATTCAACTAATTGCTAATATCGAAAAAGAAAATATTGAATCGAAAAATACCGAGAGGTCACTTACTAAAAATTGCATTAGCGCAAAAAATTATAAATTTGTTCACAAAACATATGCATATGTATGGATGTGCTTATTAATGTATCTCTATACTCTATATACGCATTTTCGTAAAGGGTATTTAAGATTCGGCACGGCCGAATATAGCACTCCTACTTGTTATGTTATGGCTTTTAGAATCTAATAGTTTCTTCTTCTTCTTCTTCAATTATGATTTACGGGCACCACTGATGCAAATTGTCGCATTCGCAATTGGAAAAGTTTTATTTTTAACCCTTTTAATATAAACATTGAAATTTTAATCAGTATCTAATGGCCTAATTCGGCTTTAGCAAGCTCTTCTAAGTTTTAAGTTTTTCCATATTTTATTTATTTGAATGTTATTAAGCATATTTTCTTGAGAAATTATGTACTAAGTCTCTTGGCTGATTATACAAAAAAAAATTTGGAATAATTTGCAGCAATGAATAATGATCCAAATAGATTAGTAACTTACCTAGTACGAGTAATAAGAGCTAAAATCAATGAAACAATGTACACTTACTTGAGAATTATTAAATTTTTTTGTTGTTCTTTGAATTCAACATATGTATAATACATTGAATCAAAAACTGAGTATATTGAACGAATAAAATCAAAGAATGGTTTCAACGTACAGTTTAAATCAACATAAAATAGTTGTTTTGATATATCGTATGATACATTGAATAAAGTTTTTTATGAAAATAATTAAATCAATGTAATGACATCGTTGAATTTATGTTAAACTGGCATTTTAGTGTAAAATATAAGATGTGTTTAATTAATAAAGAAAACTATATATCGCTACCCTAATATCGAAAGGCCCTAACTCATTATTTTTTGAAATTGGAATTCTTGCACTTTTCGATACATTAGATGTTCTTCTATCGAAATATAGAAAAAAATTGATTTCAAAAAAATCATGAGAGCCCTTTTATATTAAGGTAACGATGTAGAGCAATCACTCTCATGGTTTTTGTTTTCTTTCACTCACTTCAAAGAACGACACAAAAGAAAATCGAAAAATTTGTTTCGTCTATTTTCGTACTCTGCTTTTAAGTACAAAGAAATAAAAAAATAAATAAATGTATAACTGAACTACTGTCAATTATTTTTGTTTCGAAACGCAATAAATAGCATAGCTATAAAAAGTGAGTGTATGGACAAAACTATGAAGTTTTATCAAGGGGAAGGCTAGGTGCACTTCCAACATTCAAAACGGCATCGTTCTCTCTTTTCTTTCGGTACATAATATGGGACAAAACAAAGAATCAGGTTACCGACAGTTATTTATTTTCAAAATATATATTTTTTAACATACATATATCAATTGCATATTCCCTCGTTTGTTTCTAATTCTGAAGTATTTCTTATAACGTTTTTTTGATTCTCCTATAAAAATTAAAACAAGTAATGTTTCGTAATTTTCGATTTTCGTTGAAGGGTATAAGAAAAAATGAAAACTAATGTTGTCAAAAAAAATTCTAGCTGCACAATATAATTTCATTTTTTTACTCGTAGCTATTTATCATCTGTGGTATTCTTGTCTCTAATCTATCTACGTACAGTATGCAAAGTTCGTATTCCTACACCCTCAATCAAACAAAAAACACTGCCTTGTAATTAATTAAATTACTTATTTCTTGCAAGATTTTCTTGAGAGAAGTTGTATTTAATAAAACATTTTATACAAATATATTTTATTAAAATTTTTTTACAGAAAATCAAAGTTTACAAATTAAAAAACAATAACAAAATTCTTGTTCGCATGCGCAAAATTTTTAGGAAAATCATGTTAGCCTTTTTTATATTAAAATTAGTTTTTAAAATAATTTCTTAAGATTACTTTAGAGCAGATACGTTCAAGCCATATGCACAATGTGCAAACTTTTATAAAGAGCTTTTTGCGCTTTCACACTGACGAGAGTACAACATCCTCAACAAGAACACAACAGACAGCTCTTACTTTGCAAAGAAACAAGAACAAATTTAAGAGCTTTCAAAGCTGTTTACCTCAAATGCAAATATCAGCTCTAAAGCGGGTGCTAGACACATCATAACTGAACTTCAATATGTGTGGTTGTGTGAGTTTATTTATAAACAAGTAAGTGTACTATATTCGGCTGTGCCGAATTTTATATACCCTTCATCAAAGTGCGTATATAAATTATAGAGATACATTCATAAGCACATCCATATATATATACATATGTTTTGTGAAAAAATTTATAATTTTTGCAAGTGACCTCTTGGTATTTTTTGATTAAATATTATTTTTTCGATATTAGCAATTAGATGAATATTTTATTCTACACTCTGTATTTAAAAAATATTTTACATTCACCCTTATTTCAGTTGTCAAAAACGACGTCACGTCATACAATATCAAAAAGTCAAATTAAAAAAAAAGTAGTTTTATTTACTAACTTTAATAACCAAAAAAAAAGTTCAAAGTTTCCAGCTCTGAAGCTGTGGTTTTAAATTTTATAATTTTCTACACCAAACTTTTCTTTCCAAAACGTAAAATATATATAATTTATAAAGAAAAGGAAAATAATTAATTAGACCTAGTTATATGGTATATGAGATACCACAAAAAGTATAGTAAGTTTCCCAACCCAGGAATCATCTTTTTTGATTTTTTTGATTTCTTACACCTTCTTTCTTTTAAGAATATAAGATATAATTAATTTATAGAGAAAAAGAAAAAATTAGTTTTAGTAAGTTACTTTTGTATAAGAAAAACAGTTAAAGTTTACCAACCCTGGAAACGTCTTTTGAATTTTTTAACTTTTTGAAATATCAAATTAATTTGTACTGAAGTTAATTTAATAAAAAAATAAAAATTAGCTTACGGTAGTTAATTTTTTATATCACAAAAATTTTAAGTTTCCCAACCCTGGAATTATCCTTTTTGATTTTTCTGATTTCCTACACCAATCTAGTTATTTTAATAATATAAGATATATTTAAATTTATAGAAAAAAGGAAAAATTTGTTTTAGTAAGTTAATTTTGTATAATTTTTTATAAAAAAAACTGGAAAATACCAATTTTATTTATACTGAAATATAAAATAAGTTGATATAATAAAGAAAAATAAAAATTAGTTTTCGGTAGTTACTTAAGTATGGCACAATGAAGTTTGAGTTTTCCAGCTCTGAAATCGTCTGCTCAATTTTGCTGAGTTTCAATGCCAGTCTTTTTCAGACTATTTCTGTTACACTAGTCCAAAATCGAAGTCAGACGGACAGGCTGACATCGCTTATTCGTCTTCCCTATGCATAAGGATCCAGAATATATATACTTTATGGATCGCTTATTAATATCATGGAAATTACAAACGGAATGACAAACTTATATACTTATACACCAATAGTATATGTGCGACTATTTTTGGTAAAACAAACGCACACACAACCACATATATTGAAGCTGAATATTGATATGTCTGGCATCCGCTTAAACTTAAAAAACAAACCTATATATACCCTTTTACCATTTTTTGGTAAAGGGTATAAATAAACTCTAAAATTTAGAGTATGAATGCAAACTTTTTTTTCTTAAGGTTATGTAGGGAATTCCGCTATTTTTTATAAAATTATTGATCGAAATGTCATAATGATTAATTGATTTTTTAAATACAGCCTCGTTTTACAAAATCATAGAAAGAAAATATACGTAAATATTATAGTTCTTTATTTAATTAAAAACGTATACCTTTTTGAAAGTTGAGAGTGTATGAATATGAACACAGTGTCAGTAAAAATACACTGTACAGTATAAACTTTTAATTCTAACTATTAGAAAAGTTTTGGATTAAGTCGCTCTCCTCCTCTTTTCTTTTAAATAATTCTAGGTAGATTTTTATATACAAGATATAAAAGATATAATTTCACATACAAACATATACATACATACATACATACATGATTTAGTATATTATACACTTAAAAATTATAAATTTTTTTAATGTGATTTGTTTTTAATTTTTATTTTTATTTTTTTTTTTTTTTTTTTGCTTATACTAAACAAATAATAATTTGAATTTGAAGTATTGAAATCAATTATAAAACAGTTGTTATTCAAGTCACACATTCAATTGCCAAGGGTTCAATTATGTTTGATTTATTTCAATTTGAAATTTATTTGCTGGTGGTTCAGCGTTGTCTATATGCATTTCATTGTTGCTGTAACAAATCATCATCTTTTAGTTTTTAAATGTTTGATTTATACTTTAATTCAAATTAAATTCTTCAGTGAAAATGGAACCTGAATTCAATTCAAACAATTCGATTGTATTGCAGCTCAATTCAAGCCTTAAATTAAACTACAAGTCAGCCTTGTGCACTCAACTCTTTTTTTACACGTTTTTTTTACACGATTTTGAAATATCACGATTCAAAAATAAGATCAAATGATTTTGTTTTGCACGATTTTTTTTTAATTTTAACATTTTGAATCCTGTTTGTAATGCTCGTAAATGCGCAAGTCTCTTATTCGAAATCGATGAGTAATTGTGAAATTAATTTTTTAATTTTAATCTTACTTTATTATATTTTTCTTGTGCAAATGAATGTTTTTTGTTATTTAATATAACATTTTTTTAATGAAACTTTCGGATATTCACTTTTTTTCTACACGTTTAGTTCTAGCTTACACTATGCAAATCTTATTGCTAAGCTAATTAATTTGAAAGACATGACATGAGGGGAGCAGAAACGTTTCTTTTTCCCTCGTCTCTCTCTCTCTCTCTCCTAATACGGGATTTACACGATGATTTTTACTCCTGCATTTTTCTTGAATTCTCTTTTATGTTACTACCCCTTTGATCACCTTTGTACCCCTTTTGTCAATAAACTCTAGGAAAGTCACGGTAAAAAGTCATAGTGCAAGTCCCGTGTAACAAACTAATCAGCTTATCAATAAAACTTGCATAGTGTAAACTAGAACTTAGATTTTTTTTAACTTGCACAATTTTTTAAAGATATGAAACATATCACTAAATTTTCCATATGTTACATGTATTTTTTACACGATTTTTTTGCACGTTTTCCTTTGGAACATATGCACCGCGTAAAACAAGAGTTGTGTGTATTATAATTGAACTGAAGTATATTTCAAGCTTAAAAAAAGTTTTTTTAAAATAGAAAGAAAAATGCTTTCATTTCATTTGCTTTCTAATAACAATTTTATGCATGTCTACCTTCAGTATTGTTTTCGCGATTGTAATTAACTTTTTTTAATATTCGCTTTTATATTTATCTTTAATATTTTTCATCACCATTTCGTTTTTAATAATAATTAAATTACGCACTTAAACATATACGTATGTTGTTTGATTTTTTTATTTCAAAGTATTTTTAAACTTGAAAATTACTTGAAAAAAATGCTTTGATTCAACTTTGTGTCCAGTTGAACTTCACGTGCTTGAATTTTAATTTTTTGAGTGTTTATTGGAATATATTATATTTGAAATATAAATTATTTTTTTTTGTAGGGGGAGATACGCCCGATTTTGTGTATTTTAAAACTAATAATATAAATTTTTTTATTTATTTCATCACATGATTTCGTTTCTCTTCATTTTATATGTCTTTTAATATAATTATTTTGATCATCATGATTATTATTATCATTATCATTTACTTTGAGTTCTTAGTGCACTCCATTTCAATTATCGTCTCAGTAGCACTCGCTAGCACCATTTCCTGCTCCAGTGTTGACAACTTTCATACAAAGTCTTCTTTGTTCTTTAGCATTGTTTGGATTTCTGGTGGTGTAAGACTTTGTTGTTGTGTTTTGGGTATCAGAGAGCCACGTTGTATAGAGCAGGTAAAATTGGTTGTGCCCGGAAATGAAATGCTATTTTTGTATTTTAAAGCTTTTTGTTTACACAAGCCGAATCTGTAACAGCGAAACCAAAGCAAAATAATTACAAACGAACAAACGGCTTATAATTATATTAAAGCTTTTACTTGGCCATCAGAGTATACAAGTCCTGGCGATATTGAGCTGTTAGAATGGCATATAAATAGGGATCTGCACATGAATTTAAGGGATAGAAAAATACTAATAATATCTTAGATTTGGTAACATTTATTAGAGGATAACCGGCCAAGGCAGTCAAAGCAAAAAATGCTATGGGCGCCCAGCAGGCAAAATTTGTAAAAACCTAAAATAGAAAAGAATAATATTAAAACACAAACGCAAATCACTAAATACCAATCCTTGTAATTTCAAGCATTTACCAGCAAGGCCATTTTCTTGGCCACACTCATTTCACCCCTTGAGTTGCTGTGAGCATGCCGTGTTTCCTCACCCAACGACAAATATATTTGGCCATAACATATTGCTATAATAAAAAATGCTGTACCATTGAGGCCCATTATTGCCACCAAATAAATGGTATCAAAAGGATCTCTATTTTCCATAGGCAAGCAAATGCTGCAAGAAAACATAACATTTACAATCTTGTTATAGTAGTAAGTAATTCATTTTGCTTCTCTTCCTTACCTGGTCGATGAATAATTGCTAATGCCAAATAATGGCAATAAGGACATAACAACTGAATAAATCCAACCGCCAACCATGATGAAAGCAGCTGGTCTAATTTTAATGCGATGATTCAAGTACATGGCATGAGTAATTGCCAGCCAACGTTCTATCGTTATAACGGTCAAGGTAAAAACGGATAAATGGCTGGCAAATACCGTAAGAAAGCCAGCCACTTTGCAGCCGGTACCTGTAAATTACCACAAGAACAAATATTTTATTAAGCAGATAAAGTTATAAAACAAAAAAATTTAATAAATATAAAATTCATAAGAGGGATAGATATTAAAATATATTGTTATTGTTTGTTGTGACTGCTATAAATCGCAAACTTCCTCTATTATGACTTAAAGACGTTGGAAATTGATCAGTTTCATTTGACATTGTTACGAAATTTAAATGCACATGTCACAGGTATGTGATAAAAAACGATTTTTACACAAAACCAATTTGAAAAAGATAACGAGCAAAAAAATCTTCTTCTTTTCTTCTTTTATTACAAATCCACTACTGGATATAAGTGATCACATGCATATAATACATAATTTGGCTATTAAATATCATTAATAGTTTCAGTTATTAACAATATCTCGAAATTCGTCTCGTTGTCTTACTGTATGAATTAATTCACCTATAGTCCTCAAGCCCGTCCACGAAAATTGTTTTCGGCCCCTTCTTCGTCTGCCCAAAATTCTACCCCCTAATATCTGTTGCTGGTATTTGCTCCCCCGTATAATATGATCAAAGTAGGCCAATGTTAATTTCTCGGTTTGAAAGAATATTTCTATATTTAATGTAAATTTTTCTTTTTGAAAAAACTCTTCAAAATTACAACTATTAATTTCAGCAAAGTTAGTTAAATTTGAGTGCAGCTTAGTCGGTATTCAGATAATGAAAATCGCGCAGAAGGTGGTTCAAAGAAGAATTAACCAACAGTCATCTCGTGTAAAAAGAGTTCAGTTAATAGAAACGTTTCTTTTCCCCTCGTCTCTCTCGACTAACAAACTAATCAGCTTAGCAATAAGACTTGCATAGTGTAAATTAGGACTAACTAATGAACAGGGCTTAAAATGTCTTTGAAATCAACCTAACTAAGAACCATTATTACAACTTAAAGTTAGTTAAAATCGGATGTATAAAAACTTTATCATTTGCCAAATTTTACTGTAACCTGGTAAGTTAAGTCCAATTTTCAATAATGGAAACCTTTTTATGCATCCGATAAAATCCTACTTTTAACTAACTTTAAGTTGTAATAATGGCCGTAAGTAGTTATTCGTGTAAATACACGGTAAAGCTATACATTATTTTTATATGTAGAAAGTCAGTAACCGCATTTTGTTACTGCAACATATCGTTGGTTACAAGTAGAAAGGCCCTAATTCAAATATGTGTAACTTTGCAGGAGAAGGTATAAACATTAAAATAAATATTACAAATGGTTGTACAACTGCGTTATTTCTTACACTATTGCAATGAATTTTTGTGACCAGGTGTACTTGTGTGAAATGTATTGGAATCACTGAAAAAGTAAATTTCATGAAAATACTAGTTAGAGCCTTTCTACTTGTGATCATCGATATGTATTTTTAGAAAGCAATTTATAGCTTATAGGAATTCAAAATATTTTTTCCCATTTCATTCATTACTTCAAAATTTTTTTAAGATTTCATAAAGGAAAAATTTCCAGAATATTCAAGATGCAAATTTGAGGCTTAACATTATGTCACAATGTCCTTAATCCGTTTTAAAACACTTATGCACTCAATTTTTCTGCAATCAAACGTTAGAATGCTTTATGATACTTACCATATTGCCAATCATAAGCATAATTGAAATATTCGCCCATCGAATGTGCATCAATTGAAGCTATTAATAACAAATATAAGCCCAGGCACAGGTCAGCAAATGCCAAATGGCACATCAGAAATCGTGGCACTGATGGTGTTTCAGCTCTACAAATAAAAAAAAAACACAAAACGAAACATATATAAACATATTTTTATTTTAAAGAGAGACAGTGTTTGAAAATTTTCTGTTTCTTTACTTTATCGATAAAATTACAACGAGCACAGCAACATTTCCAATCACAGCCAGACCAACCACAATCCACACGGAGGTGCGTAACCATTGATAGCCCATGACATCCTCACAGGGATTTAATGCATTTGGGATGGGATAACATTCGACATCATGTTTTCTGTGCAGGTGTAATAAAAGACAAAAAAGAAAAAAATAAAAGATTAAAATTAAATAAAATACCAATCAATAATTGACAGAAGGGAATAAAGTACAGTACAGCATCGATATAAGAAAATCATAAAATTTCAAAATAAAAAATATTTTCTTATTTCTTATAAGAAATTTTTTTTTTTATAAAGTTACTTTTTACAATGTTATAAAAAATGTATTTTCTTATAGCAATACTGTGCTTAAGTCGAGATAAGCTGTTTTTGAATTAATCGCACTTCCAGCAATTTCCATATTCAAAAGTACTATTGGGCAAAATTTCATTAATTTCGTGCGATTTTTCAGGAAGCTGTAGCGCAATTCATGTCGGTCTTATAAGGAGCAAAGGTTCTCACATAAATCAAAAAAAATAAATAAATTCAGTAAAGCGCGACTCTGACTCGCGCACGAAGGGTTCCGTACGAACACTAGATATGTAATTTAATACAAACTTCATCCTATATAATATGTATATAGTTTAGGCATTTTTTTTCGTTTTTGGGGTGTTTTCGGTTTTTTTGTTTTGGCAGTTTTTGCGTTTTTTTCGGTTTTGGCGATTTTTTTTTAGTTTTGACACTTTCTCGTTTTGGCGATTTTTTTCGGGTTTTGGCGTTTTTTCATTTTGGCGATTTTTTTTGCGGTTTTTTCATTTTTGCGATTTTTTTTATATAATTTTTTTTTAGTTTTGGCGACATTTTCGCGTTTTGGTGATTTTTTCGATTTTTGGCGTTTTTTTTATTTTGCCGATTTTTTTTCATTTTGGCGATTTTTTCGAATTTGGCGATTTATGTTAGTGTTAAAATTTTTTTTTAAATTTTAACGATATTTTCCGTTTTGGCAATTTTTTTTTTTTTTTTTTTTTTTTTTTTTTTGATTTGGCGATTTTATAATTTTCGGTTTTTTTAGTTTTACCGTTTTTGAAAATTTCAAGTGTTTGCCCCTTACGGTTTCCAAGATATAGCAAACTGTCAAAATTGCATTAACTGATGGACCACCCTTTAATTTAAATTTTTTTAAATTTTGGTATTAATTGTTGTAGTCTGTATAAAAATACACTAATTTTACAAATTTCAAGTTTCAATATACATATGTTCATACAATTGTATGTATATTACATGGGATATTAACATTTTTCGTTGCTCGTTTTGGAACACCCTTTAATTTTTAGTTCTCATGTATTTGTTGTTGTAGCGGCCAAGGTTCTACATACTCTGTCTAAATTTCAGGTCCGTAGCTCTTACGGTTCCTGAGAAAATACCGTGTGACGGACAGACGGACAGCGTAGCGAAAACAATAGGGTTGCTTTTCACCTTTGGTGTACGGAACCCTAAAAATATATAATTCTGCTTAACTGATAAGGAATGATAGCTTAGTTTAGCTTATACTATATATATATATATATATATATATACATATATATAAAATGTATGGGCTGTTCCACGAAGTCGATAACGTTCGACCGTGTGATAAGCCCTTTAGCATTATTTCTGTGGCAAAAAGGAAAAAGTGCTTAAGTCGAGATGAGCTGATTTTGTTTTAACGGTACCTTTATATTCTGTCAGCCTTATTCAAAAAAATATTTTACTTGAGCTTTAAAGTTCATAGAAGCTACCAAGCACTTTAAGGCTAACATTGCTTTGTTAAGAAATTGTATTCAAAAGACAACTTTAATTATTTTGTGATTTAATAAATTCTGGTAACACCATGTTCAACAACCATTTCACAGCTAATGATGCACAACATCGAATACAATTTCATTGGAGTATTCAACTAATTTTTTATTTTATTAAATACATTTTTATTATCTTGAACTAAAGCAACCTAATTTATAAAATATAAGCTTCTGACATGGAAGCAAAACAGATAAACATTTTTATGAAGTAAAAGTAAAAAAATATGATGAACGTAGAAAAATTATCTCAATTTATTTTATTCGAACGAAATGAGTATTTGAATATCACGGCTTTTTTCAATTCGTTTTGTTTGAATGTACATCACTAAAACATTTTTGTATAATTATATTTATTTTAATATTTTTTATGGATTTTGCTATGTATTTCGAATCAGTTGGATAATTTTGTGATATTTTCCATCACATGACAGAAATAATAAATTTAAGATAAGAGCTGGTACCTCTAGTTTCATTTTCAGATGTAACATTAATCAATATGTGCTATATTAAGAAAAATATTTGAGTTACAAAATACACATTTTGGAAATATCAACTTAAAGTAGCCTTAACAAACGTAGGTGCCTACTTTAGAATTTTCATATCATAATTTTTTTTGAATACAACTTTACTTAACATTGCTTTTGAAAGCTTTGTTAAGTTTTTTTGAATACGACCCTGTATATTTGAAAGTACCCCTGGTAAAAAGCTCAATTACCTTGTGTGATTTTTCAGGAAGTTATAGCACTATGACATTCGACTTATCTTTCTTAGACTTCTAATCTCATTTGGAATAATAGACTAATTGAGGTTATACTATATATATTAACAGTGCATAGAACGATGTTTGCTTAAAAAAAATTAAACGTTAACAGAGAATTTCCCAATTTAAAAGTAAAAGAAACAAATTTCTGAAAATCGATTTGAACGCTTAAAAGTGCTCTCCTGCAAAACAGTAAAATATGACTTAAGCACTTTTTCCTTATTGCCACAGATTTACAATATGTTGAACGATAACATTAAAAATCAATTAAATTAAATTACCATTTTCTACATTTGGATGCTGGACCACATGTTATTAATTTGTGTTTTCTAAATTTCAACTTAAACATGTGTAGCATGTGTTTTAACATCCGAACTCACAAGAAAATGGGTGAAAACGATTCGGACGGAAGCCACAACATAAACGAATATAAACAACGATATGGGGAGTAATTCTATCTTTTTTAAACCAACAATCACATTTTCGAGCTATGACGTTGTAAATCAGCAACATGTTTTATAAGGCGACCCCTTTTAACAAAAAAAAAAATTTATTCTATTTGCCTGTTTAGGTCCTTCAGCAATAACTATTTACATATAATAGTGTAAACTTAACATTTCGGTTTAATTAATTTTTATAAATTTTCTATTTTTATTCTGACATTAAACAAAAGTTTGTGCCTTAAATTCGTAGTTAATTATTATTTTTTTATTATTACCTGAATGTAAAATTTCCACAATATTCATCCAACTGACTTTCATCTGGATCGATGGGTTCATGGAATTTACCAAGTATATCTTTCATTGAATCTGACAGATAATCCTCTTCAACGAAATATTCCACATCGCCATTAGATGCTGGTGGCACAAAGTTGTTTTCATTATGCAACTCATCTTGGCTAATGGAGAAGTCGGAACGCATTAAACGGCTGTAAATAAACAAGAGTCATTAACAGACAAACAAAAACCAAAAAGAAAAAAAAACTAATAAAGAACAATTACTTGCTATAAATACTTGTACCTAAATGCAAAAAGAAAACATAAAAATAAATATCTATGTATATAATTTTTCCTGTGTATGTATGCGAGTGAATATTTTTTATCTCTTTTTTAAGTTAATTAAATTTTTCATTTCAATCAAGCTTAACTTCAGCCTAGAGTACAGTATCTGCTTATAGAATTTGACAAACCCTCGTCAAAAAAAATGTCTATTTAAAACGAAAACCCACTTGTCCTCACCAATGAGAAATTTTGTGCAAAAAAAAATTAGTAAAATTTAAAAAAAAATTTTAATGAATACAGGGTGCCTCAAAAGTAAATTATAGCAGCAAAAATCTTGAAACTAATTTCTAAATTCATATGTAAACTCTCACTTCGGCGTCACAGCACTTAGTTACTTTTATATACCACAACAAGGTAAAATTTTCCAGCTCTGGAAAATTTTTTCTGATTTTTTTAATCAATATATTTAATTTATAGAGAAAAATAAAAAATAAATTTTTGGTATTTTAATTTTATATATCAAAAAAAAAGATAAAATTTTCCTACCCTGAAATCATCTTTTTAATTTCTTTTAATTTTGAATCCAATTTAATTCTTACTGATTTTTAAAATAAAAGGTTTATTTAACAGAAAAACTAAATTTCATTTTTAACTAATTACTTTCATATACCAAAAAAAAATTAACTTTCCAGCTGTGAAACCCTCTTTTCGACTAATCTATGAAGGACAATGTCTTACTACATAAGACGGAAGTGTGAAGCATTTCTATGAGCGTCGCAAAACCGATTTCACGTTCAGACAGACGGACAGACGGGCATTTGCTTATTCGTATTTCCTATTCATAAGGACCCAGAATATATATACTTAATTTGTCGCATATACATATATATAAGTATTTTGAAAATTAAACATGTAATGCTAAAAGGTATAAAAACTTATAAAATAACTTATAACTAGGGAAAGGATTTTCATGTAAATACATGTTTTCTGTCGTTGGTCGTAGATCAACGTAAATAATATATCTTTGCGAATCAACCAATTTGTAATAAAATGGCATCGATTTGTTAGTGCATATTTTTGCATATTTTATAATAAATACATATTTATGCATATTATGTTATAAATGTATATTTTTAATACATATTTTAGTTTTTTCATGCTATAAATCTAATTTTGTTTTTTTATTAGTTGTAAAGTATTTAAAAGCTGTAGTTTTTATGACTGTGTAAGAACAAAAAAAGAGGAAAACAAGAAAAATTTACCATCGCATTTTTTGTGATATTATTCGATATTGAAAAACACCGTATGACTCCTTCAACTCATTTAAAAAGTTCAGTACTGTGTCTTAAGTCAAGAATACTAATATCATTGAAAATTAAAAAAGTGGCATGAGATAATAGCCCTTTAAAACCCAAAAATGTTTGTGTCATTTTTTTCAGCGCTCTCTACTAGTTCCGGATAAAAAGTGCTTTTGACAACACTTTTGCGTGTTTCAGACTTTAATGAAAAATATCAAGTGATATAGTACGGATACATCCTATAGTAACTACGGGTAGATGGGGAACGTGGCAGAATGCTGTCGAATACTAAATTTCTATTAATAAAATTAAAGAAATATTAAAGTCAAAAAACGTCCACCCATATGCAAAAAATAATGTGGGCTTTAAGTGTATGTTAAAACAAAATTTCCATACAAGTTGATCTAATCAAAGATACGGTAAAACAATTGTGCTCTGAAAGGCAGAATAAGTGAAGAGATTAAAAATAAATTCGAAATAGTTGAAAAAATGGACGTAAAATATGTGTATGTATGCAACAAATTGGATCAATAGTTAGTTAGTTTATAGTTCTAAGAACGAAATAGCAGCATTTAACGTTCAGTTTTATTACATAAAATTATTTCAGAAAAAATCTTCAAAAATGTATCTTTGACAATTAAAAAAAAAACATTTATTCATTCATGTACGTAAATAAAAGTTCGACTAAACTTTATTTTGTATTCCATATGATTTGACAAAATCTTTATTAAGAAGGCATTGAAGCTGAGCTTTTTATGGTTTTTAAGTTTTTAATGACAAAATGTTTGTTAAGAAAGCAATGAAGGTGATTTTTTAAAGTTTTTAATGTTATTAAATGTTGAAAAAAAAGTTGATAAATACATATTTTATTAGTTTTAACTACATATTTTTATATTTTTACTGCATATTTTATTTTTTTTTTTTTTTTTTTTTATAATGCATGTATTTATTTATTCTATCTTCATATGTGAACTAACAATAAGTATTCAAATCTTAAATCTATAAAAAAAAAAATTATTAGGCCCGACCAGTGTCGGACATAAACTTAGTGGTAGTTATAAATAATACATTAGTGGTGATAATCAAAAAAAAAAGGGGGGGGGGGGAAGTATTTTCAAGTAGTCCCATCTGGAGTGTTAGGTATAAGAGCCCGTGTGTCCCTCTTTTTTAAGCGGATGTGTCCAGTAAAGTTCAAAATATTACGAGCAAGCGGATTAGGATGTGATTCGAGTTTTGTTAAATATTTGCATGCGTATTTTGCAATTTCTTCAGTCACTAGTGGCATATTTAAATCACGATGTATAATAGAATTTTGGATGTACCATGGAGCCGATGTTATTAACCGTAAAATTTTGTTTTGCCTTCGTTGGATTCTCTCGACATTGGAAGCAGAAGCAGTGCCCCATAACTGAATTCCGTAGCGCCATATTGGCTTCAAAAGCGACTTGTATAATAAAAGTTTTCAGTCTAGGCTGAGTGTTGAGTTTCTGCCAATCAACCAATATATTTGAGTTAACTTAAGTTTCATCTGAGTTAACTTAGAGTCAATATGATGTTTCCATGTAAGTCTTCGATCAAGGTGTATACCAAGGTATTTTACTTGGGAATGTTGAGGAATATTATGATTGTTGATTCGAATGGGGGAGCAAGTATCTCTTCTTAGGGTGAACGTTATATGGACACACTTTTGTTCATTGACTTTAATTCTCCATAAATTCAAACATATTTCCAGCTGAGTGATATGTTCCTGGAGATTGCGGGATGCCTCATAAGGGTTTTCGTGCACACTCATACAGGCTGTATCATCGGCAAAAGTAGAAATATGGATATTATTGCTCACAGGCATATCACAAGTATATATTAAATACAAGACAGGACCCAGAATACTACCCTGGGGCACACCAGAAGATATAGATTCGGACACACTCGTGAACTCTCCTTTCACAACAGTGAACTTCCTATCAATAATATAACTTTCCAAAAGCTTTTGAATGTTTATTGGCAGATATGTCTTCAATTTTAAAACTAGGCCTTCGTGCCATACTTTATCAAACGCCTGAGAAACATCAATAAAGAGAGCAGAACAATACTTCTTTTCTTCAAATGTTCTTCTTACAACTTGGACCAGTCTATGCGTTTGTTCAATCGTGCTGTGCTGACTTCTAAGGCCAAATTGATGGTCCGGGATGCACCCATTATCAGTTAAAATTTTGGACAATTTAGTCATGAGCAGCTTTTCGAAAAGCTT
Organism: Tachina grossa; assembly: GCA_949987645.1. Classification (NCBI taxonomy): domain Eukaryota; kingdom Metazoa; phylum Arthropoda; class Insecta; order Diptera; family Tachinidae; genus Tachina; species Tachina grossa. Next base: position 36,604,542 of record OX465274.1, on the reverse strand, counting down.
TGAGATTGTAGATAGTAAGCTTATAGGCCTATATGACTCAGTCTTGGTAAGATCTTTGCCCGCCTTTGGAATCATTTTGATCTTGGCCAGTTTCCAGTTATGTGGAAAATACTGCATTCTTAAAATAGCATTAAAAGTAAATAGCAGGATTCTTATTGCAATATGAGGCAAGTTCATGAGCATTTTGTTACTAATGCCATCAATACCTGGAGCTTTCTTCGGGTTGAGTTCAGCAATTACTTTTTGTACTTCACGCATATTTTATGTACACAAAACGTGATTTTAAATGCATGAAAATCCTTTCCCTGTTTATAACTAACTAAGAAAAAACTTATAATTACAAATATAATTTCCGTTAAATTTAAAGAAAGGTTTTATTTGAAAAGTATTCTATTTATCCCTATTTTTTTTCTATTCCTTCCAATTAGTGTAAAACGAATTTTCAATTTTTCCCTGGCTACTCTTTTAAATATTTGTGTACATATGTCCGAGTTTGTATATGACCTTATGAATTTAATACATGCCGTATTAGCTTTTCCTTGTGTTTTTTGTACAGCCTATAAAGCCTTTGAATTGAAATTAACATTTTACTGAAAATTTTACTAGCGAAATTAATATATTGCGTACTTCAACATAAAATATTTAACAAACGATTTGATGAAATCGATACTTTTTTATAATCGCTGGAATATGATAAGCTAAAACGAACTTAAAAGTTTTCAACATAAAACATTATTTGTAACGAGTAGCTGTTGAGTTATATAATATTTTCATTGATATTTATTTCATCAACACATTTCATATAAAGGGTCCGCCAGATAACTTTTTTTATACCCTTTACCAAAATATGGTAAAAGGATATATATAGGTTTGTCATTCTGTTTGTAATTTCTAGAATATTAATAAGCGAGCCATAAAGTATATATATTCTGGATCCTTATACATAGTGAAGACGAATAAGCGATGTCCGTCTGTCCGTCTGTCCATCTGTCTGTACGTGAAATCGGTTTTCCGAAGCTCCCAGAGAAGCTAGATACGTCGTTCTTAGACTGCTGGGTCAGAAATGGTCGAAATAAGATCGGTATTGAAAATCAGCAAAATCGAGCAGACGGTTTCAGAGCTGGGAGACTTAAACTTCATTTTGCCATACAAAATAACAACCGAAAACTAGTTTTTAACAATTTTTTATTAAATAAACTTATTTTATACTTCAGTATGAATAAAATTGGTATTTCTAACTAAAAAAAAATTAAGAAAAAATTAAAAAAAATTAAAAAGACGTTTCCAAGGTTGGAAAACCTTAACTTTTTTTGTTATGCAAAAGTAACTTACTAAAACAAATTTTTCCTTTTTTTTCTATAAACTAAACATATAAAATGTTCTTAAAAGGAGATTGATTTTAGAAATCAGAAAAACAAAACGGATGATTCCAGGGTTGGAAAACCTACGATTTTTGTGATATATACAATTAACTACCGTAAACTAATTTTTTAATTATTTTTATTAAATAAACTTATTTTATACTTCACCACGAATAAAATTGGTATCTCAAATAAAAAAAAATTAAAAAATTTAAAAAGACGTTTCCAGGGTTAGAAAACTTTAACTTTTTTTCTTATACAAAAGTAACTTACTAAAACAAATTTTTCCTTTTTTTCTATAAATTAAACATATCTAATGTTCTTAAAAGAAAAGGATTGGTGTAAGAAATCAGAAAAATCAAAAAGGATGATTCCAGGGTTAGGAAACTGAAACTTTTTGTGATATAAAAAATTAACTACCGAAAATTAATTTTTATTTTTTATATTAAATGAACTTATTTTATACTTTAGTACGAGTAAAATTGGTATTTAAAATCAAAGATTAACATTCTAAAATTAAAAAGATGTTTCCAGGGTTGGAAAACTTTAACTTTTTTTATACAAAAGTAAATTACTAAAGCAAATTTTTCATTTTTCTCTATAAATTAAAGATATCTTATATCCTTAAAAGAAATAGATTGGTGCTAGAAATCAGAAAAATTAAAAAGGATAATTCCAGGGTTGGGAAACTTACTCTTTTTGTGATATAAAAAATTAACTACCGAAAACTAAGTTTAATTTTTTTTAAATAAATAAATTTATTTTATACTTCAGTACGAATAAAATTGGTATTTCAATTAAAAAAAGTTTAAATAACGTTTCCAGGGTTGGAAAACCTTAACCTTTTTTATAGAAAAGTAACTTACTAAAGTAAATTTTTCCTTTTTTTCTATAAATTAAACATATCTAATGTTCTTAAAAGAAAGAGATTGGTGTAAGAAATCAGAAAAATTAAAAAGTTTAATTTCAGGGTTGGAAAATCCACACTTTTTGTGATATAAAAAATTAGCTACCGAAAACTAATTTTTATTTTTTTTATAAAATAAACTTATTTTATACTTCAGTACGAATGAATTTGGTATTTCAAAATAAAAAAATTAAAACGACGTTTCCAGGGTTGGAAATCCTTATTTCTTATACAAAAGTAACTTACTAAAACAATATTTTTTTACTATAAATTAAACATATCTTATATTCTTAAAAAAAAGATGGTGTAAGAAATCAAAAAAAATCAAAAAGGAGGATTCCAGGGTTGGGAAGCTTACACTCTTTGTGATATAAAAAATTAACTACCGAAAACTAATTTTTATCTATTTTTATTAAATAAACTTATTTTATGCTTGATAACGAATAAAATTGTTATTTCAAATAAAAAAAAAAACAATTAAAAAATTAAAAAGACTATTCCAGGGTTGGAAAACCTTAACTTTTTCTATAAAAGTAAGTTACTAAAACAAATGTTTCCTTTTTTTCTAGAAATTAAAGATTTCTTAAATTCTTAAAAGAACAAAATTGGTGTCAGAAATCAGAAAAATCAAAAAAGATGAGTTCAGGGTTGGGAGACTTACACTTTTTCGATATATAAAAGTAACTAAGCCTAATTAATTTTTATCTTTTCCTTTATAAATTATATATACTTTACGTTTTTGAAAGAAAAGTTTGGTATAGAAAATTATAGAAATAAGAACCACAGGTCCAGGGCTGGAAACTATGATTTTTTTTTCTAGACATTAAAGTAACTAATTAAAACATTTTTTTTTTAATTTCCTTTTTTTTCACTTAACACACTATCTATATTTTTTTAAGAAATACTAGATTTGTATAAGTAATCAGAAAAATCTAACATTATGATTCTAGGGTTTTAAAATTATTATTTTTTTCTTTGTACATAAAAGTAAATATGTGCTTATGTATGTATCTCTATACTACATAAACGCACAGCCTCGGCTGTGTGGCACGTAGTGCCGTTCTGTTAAAACCAAATGTTGCCAATATCCTCCTCTTCAATTTTCTGAATAAAAATTCGTTCAACATGGCCCGATAACGATCGCCATTGACTGTAACGGCCACTATCTGCACAGGAAAATATCGATCGGTATTTCCTCCAGCTTAAAGTCGAATTTAATTTATCTTCTCTTCTTTAGAAACTCACATTAATTAATAAAATATTTCATTCAATAAAAAGAATTGAAATTACTGAACTTAAGCCTGACTAAAAATTATTTCTGATTAAAAATTCACGATAGTTCAATTAAAAATCTATAAATGACTAAAAAAAAAGAATAATATAATTCTCTCTGCCAAAAAAAAAACGGTTTCAGTGCAAAGTACGTGATATATAAAATCACATTTAATTGGACGTGCCTTCGCTCATGTTTTAAATGCAAGACTGTGTGTTTTTCAGAGCTCAGGATGAGTGTTAAGGGTGCTCCTGTGGGTCAGTGGTAGCGATGCTAGCCGCTCAGTCCAGAGTTCGAGGGTTCAATTTCCGCCATAAACCCTGGGTGTTTTTTGCAGACTTGCTGCGAGTTTTGTTTGTTAAAAAAAAAAGAAAAAAACTTAAAATAAACAATTAAATTAAAATGGACGTGACTTCGCCCATTTTTTAAACGGAGGATTCTGTATATTTTATAGCTCAAGGTGTGAGGTAAGTTTTACAATCAGTCTAAAATGTACCGAGCTATGATGTAACACCCCAAAAAGAATAGAGACGAATTGTTAAGCTACTATTTTTTTGAAATCGCTTAAAAATGAAAGTATGTAAAATTATATATTACTACAATGGATATATCCGTCACTTTTGACTAATATATCAATTATGTATGACTGCAAAACTTTGGGGAATATAATAGTCAAGTGTGATAAGTATATCCGTAAAGTAGAATCAGTCAAATATGACTAATATTTATACTATCATTGATTAGTGGAAAGCAGTTGAGTGACCAGTTGGAATATAAGTTCTACAGCCGACGGAATTCACTATTTAGAGATAGATGCAAATGCATCTCTGATAGAAACCTTTTTCTACGCAATGACTGATATATCCTTCAGCACTACCTATCAAGTGACCGGCCAATTGACTGTCTATATTCTTGTCGAGGTGCTTAGGATGTTGCTATCGCTGTCAAATAATTAAGCAGCTGACCGCTGCACGGCTATGATTGAACTCAAGAGCTTTTGCAATCGTGTTATTATGTAGTCTACTGTGGCCATGTGCTTAATGCAATACTCACAATAAATAAAAAAACAAAGAGTACTTGTTATGTGTGTATGTATGTTTTTGATATTGTGCGTACCTAAACGAAATGCTATTGGCATTTGTCAACAAATTCAATTGTTTGGTATTTCCACTTGTTTCTGCGGTGCCAGAGGAACTGCGTTGTTGTATTGTTGTTGGTTCAAAAAACATACCAAAGCCGGAAGCAACAAAAGAACTGTCATAAGCAGCAGCAGCAGTTTTTCTGTCAACACTTTTTCTATCAACAACAGCTGGTTGCGTTGACCAAACGCTAACGTCTACGTTGTCGCTACTACTACTGACATTTTCAGTGACCACCTGCTCTGCATCATTTCGTTTATTTAATATTTGACTGTTAAGCCTCTTTGATTGCTCCGAGTTATTATCAAAATTTTCATTTAATATATTATTGTTATTATTTGCATTTTTATTTTTACACTGCTGCTGCCACTTTTCAATTTCTTTCATACGTTCAGCATGGCGGCGCGGATCATGGCGTGAGGGAAATTTGAAAGCACAACAGTGGAAGGAGTGTGTCAAATAGGCTTTTTGTAAATTCTATGTTATAATAAAAAGGAAATTGATTAATTTTTTTTTCATAAACAAATATTTAGCATAAAATGCCTTCCTTACCTTAAAATTATAAATGGACGGTATTGTTTTTAATGTATGTGTATTTTCAATACGTAATACTTCAATATCCTGCAAACCTGCCGAGGGCAAACGTACCAAAGAGGTACTAGAGAGATCTCTTTGAGGCAGCAGATTGTAAATAATAAAATAATATAAATATTAATTATTTGATTAGCAAGTGAAATTTAATAATGAAATTAACTTACAATTCTTGCATACTCATGCCGTAAAATGCCTTTGCATGCACTTCTTGTAAATTATGATTTTCCTTTAAAATTCTTAAATGAAAGTGAACGATTTTTTTATAAATTTCATAGCAAATTTATAAATATGTATGTGTACGACTTACAGTTTAGCTATTTGAGAACCTTGAAAAGCAGAATCATCTATATAACTTATATCATTATTTGCTAAAATTCTTTGATTATGACAAGCAAAAGGCTAATTAGAATATTGATTAAAGTTTAAAGGACTTTTAAGCCGGTGTCGATTTAACGATATCGAAAACGTTCGACCGGTCGCACACTTACATTCAAAACAACCACAAAACTTTCTTTAATTTTTATATAATGGCGTTTTCTTTTCTAGAAAACAATTTAACATTTATTGCAGTTTTTAAGGAAAATTCGCAATAAAATTGTTTCCTGAAATAGCGAATTTATTGGAAATTATTCTAGCATCCTTTGCTTTAAACGAACGCTTAGTTACATTTTTTTTTTAAATAAAAAGTTAAAAAATTATGCTTTTTTTCTAGAACAGAAAATGCCATAAGTTTGCATTAAGTCAAACGTTGTCGTCATCGATAGGGCCGGCTTATTAAGTTTTCAGCAAATACTTACAATTGATCAGTCTTTATGTTAATCGATTTCGATTCAATTTGAGTTATATGATTGTTATCGAGATCTCTGAAAGCAAATGGAAATATAATATAATTTTTATATATCGAGCCATAACCGCCAAAAAGAAAGCTTAGCGACATATCTTTCGAACTTCAGTTTTAGGCGAAAATTGATTATTTATGACAGCACATAATCAATTTTTATCACAAAATTAGATTAGGAAATTATGTCTCTTAAGCTTTTTGGGCGGTTATAACACGATATGTTTGAAAATAAGCAAAACTTTTTCTTTTATTGTAAAAAGACGAACGAAAATTATTGTTCATTTTCTGTATATAGCAAACTTATATTTAGTACTACGGAGAGAAATATGTGTTCAAAGTTTCAAGGGAATCCATTTTGTTTTTTTTTTTTGTACTAGATCTAAAATGTATATTCCTTGATTGTATAATTAACAACTATACACAAAAGTATAAAAATACTTCTAAGTATTTATTCGGCTATGCATGAGTATATACAGGAGTATTTTAGTTACACACTCTCTTTAAAGTATCTGTGCTGGCAGAAAAATGAATTGGTAAAAAGCTTGAATGGCAACATCTTGAATTCAAGAGTAATGGGCCTAATTACAAGTGTTCTATTTCGACTACGACTATGACGATTTTGTACTATATTAAAAAAAAATAAATATGTCACAATGTTCTTTAATTGAATACAAAATTGACGTAGTTGAAGTCGTAATACACTCGTAATAAGGCCCAATGGGTAGTGCGAATAAAAAAAGTATTTGCTTTTTTCTTAAACATTTGTCGTTTTTTTTTTAATAAATTTTTAAGTAAAATGCAAATACTTTATTTTATTCACACTACCCACTATCAATAGTTCAAATGGTATATTTATTCTAAATATTGCCTCGTAATTATTTGATTAACATTTTCAAAGAGCCAAATCACATTTTCCATTCCATTTTATACACACAAATATTTACGGGAGCATATATTGAATAAATACTCTGAGTATCATGCATACTCACAATATTCATGTGGCTTTCTATTTTTAGTTGTAGAGTATTAAAGTTTTTCGCTTAAATGAAGTAGATATACCCTTGTCTGTTGGACTTGGCTACAGCTGTAGTTGGCTGAAAGCACGTATGTGAGCAAACGAATTGTTTGTGCTATAATTATTAATATTTTTTGGAAGGAATTTAAAATAAAGCTAAAGTTGCTTTTACGTTTGTAAGGTTCAAATAAAATGTTTCATTCAAAAAGTCACTGACTTAATAAGCCACTACTTCTGCTCTGATTATTTAATTTTAATTTTAATTTTTACATTTAAGCTTTAATGTGCTTGGCTGTGCTCCCTTTTTTATATATTCAATTGCTTACTCTACTATAAGTGCAGGTTTACCGAGTTTCATCTCTCTAATTTCAGCAGGCAAACGCGATAATATTAATAACCCAGAAGTTGGCCTAGATAACAATATTAAATTTATACTTACATCATTTGCAATATATTTGCGGCCGGTATATGTATTAAGTCTGGTATTTTTGTTAAACCACTATTAATAATGCGTCTGTAATGCAAGTAGAAAATAGAAGAGGAATAATTTTAAACATAAATTTTAAAATATTTTTATATTTACGTTAGTATATAAAAATTAATGTATAAAAGAAGAAAATATTTAATTGAAAATAAAACCAAAAATCAATTCAAAATGTATTTTAGCCAATTTCATTTTTTGTTTAAAAATTAAATTAATACGAAAGTTTAATTTACTCCATTACATTTTTAATTGATTCTTGGTTTTATTTTCAATTAAAGTTGTTTATTGTAGGAATTTTTTTTGTGTGTATTTTTCAGTTTTTTGTATGTTTGATAGCTATGGACTCCTAAGCGAGTAAATTAATCCTGCTGATGATATATTGCTCGTACTTATAGACTGAAAAAAGCGATAGAATATTTGAAGTGGGCGTGCCAGCTTAAATACAAACTATTTTTGCTATCGACTATAAAGTTTACTAATTAAACGATTTTTCTGAAATATTTACGATGTGCTAGATTCATAGGAATAGAAAGGCCATAGTTGCTTTTGTCCACCCCCCTCAAACCTAGAATTATTAAAAATGACTTTCTATTGCTTACCTATTTGAATATTACTCATTCAGTTGTACTGCCTCCACCCAAAATATCTATTTCCGCCAATGCCTAGACTATTAATGTTTTAACAACTAAATTTAAAAGCTGGTTATAACGTTAAATTCAGGTTTTAACTCACAGAGTGTCTAATAAATTTAGTCAAACGTAAAATAACTCGGCTGTAGAAATACGTATATTTGTTGCTGTATTTTTTCTGCTTTTTATAACACTTATTTGACAAATAAAACAAAGTACAACTATTTGGATGTTTCGGAAAAACTTAGAAATTCACAATGCGCTCTAAAATGAAAATTATGTTATATTTTGTAAATCAACATTTTAAAATTATTGAACTCTGTACTTATATAATGTGAAGAAGTGCTTGGAAATCAAGTTATTGCATATAAGAAATGCACAAATATATTAGAAAATAAAACTTTTTTATAGGCCGATAGGTGTCAGTCATATCGTCTATTTTCACTTTCGGCATTTTTTTTATTATTATTGCGGCTATGTCCATTTTTAAGTTGGAAATGCATCAATTTTTATCTATTCTTATTCACTGGCATAAACATTAGCAGCTGCTTCCGAACATTTTAACTTGGCAGCACTGAATTGAGCACAGCGAAAGCAAGGTTGTATTTCATAAAACCAACTTAAGACCAATTCAAAAATGGTTTTAAGTTAGTTTTAACAAAATCCTTTTATGTAGTTAAACCAGGTTTTAACAGTTGGTTTTAACTTTTATTAATATCAAGTCAGTGTGAAAACACTATGGGCCGTATAGAAAAAACAAAATTAATTTGAACTTCAAGGTTTCTTTTGTCAAAATTTGTATGGAAATTTTGTTTTAACTTACACTTCAAGCTCAAATATATATATATATTTTTTTTTTTTTCTGATATGGCCATATATGTCTAACTTCTTGCCAATTAAGTGGACGGGACACCTTCAATACATAGCAAATAATTAAGATCAACTATAAGTATACAATTAATTAAATAATTGTTATAGCTCAGCGAGGGACAGAGGGTTGCAATAAGTTTTATAATATAGTTTTATAATCAATTTCTTTAACTAAATGTTTGTTACATTTTCTACGTTTTACTGCAATGATTGGAAGTATCTGACAAAACTATATTTTTCCATATTCAATGTTACCTTAAATAATAGTGTGCGCATGTGGTTATAAAAATGCTTCTAGAGAAGAGTGGTGAGTGTATTGCCACAGCTCCCAAAATGCTTTGATTTTTGTTTTTTTAATAAAGGTACATATTCACATAGCCAAGGCAAAGTTTATTAAACCCGGACTACCACATAAAAAACCGGCTTTAAACTCTTAGAGCCAATTTCACCAACTTATTTAAATATCAATTCATATTTAAAGGTCATTTTTCCATACAAAAATTCATAAAATCGACATTTAAATATGAATTGATATTTAAATAGAGTTGGTGAAATTGGCCCTTAAAGTATACTTTGTTTTAACTGTGAATATGCGCCATTATATGTGATTTTTTCACTTTAAATAAAAATATCTTTTGCCTTTTTTAGAAAAAGTGCAAAGAGACAAAAGCCAATATCTCTTAAGGTATGAGAGACCCATTAGACTATAAGTGTGAGGGGTATAGATATAGATTCGATTTCCAACAAAAGTTGAAATGTTCTTCGCAAGAAGTGAAGATCTTTGTTACTGTGAGCACATGTTGAAAATCTGCCCACATATATAAAAGATATAAAAGATAAAGATAAAAAGATAAAGATATAAAGAAGTAAAGAGATGTTTTTACAGACGTAAACTAGCGTGGCTAGTTTTGCTACCCTGTAGCTAAGTTTATACTATTAAGTCTTCTAACAGGTACCTCCAAACTTTGATAGTTGATAGTGGCCATATTGATGAACCTTCATTCTGAAATTGGCTGTCATTTATTTAATCTATTATGACAAATCACCATGAATGGATAAATCATTTAAGAACATATGCAAATGGCGAAAATTATTTTCTTATTCTATTCGGTCAACGTTTCTCGTTTTGCCTGCCTCACGGTCACCACAATCGTTCTACCAATAAGATTAGTCGCAGTATGGTGAATGAATTTGAGCCCACTGGTTTAACCATTAGTCAAACCCTGACAGATGTGCGATAGCTTTCCGTGAGCACCTGCCATTACGGCCTTATCTCACGGGTGCCAAAGCACCGGGTGTGGGTTAGACGCCAGACCAACGCCCCCATGCACCCTATTAGAATGAACCTATGGCCCACTCCATAAGGCACATAGGTTGCAATCTTTGAATATAGTTATCCCTGTACTATATTCAATTACCTTGCTGAGGTAATTTGAGCTATCTAAACTCTGCTGCTATGTCCGTGCCCATAGCAGCTTCTGTTGAATGGCAACAGCACCTAGAATAGTGTCTGGCTGACCGCGTCAGACCAATCACTAGCATTGATTTCACACTGGGAAGCCAAGACTATTCTCCCAGCGATTTTGGTAGCAACCACAGCCACCACGATAATTCTCCGGCTTCCACGCTAAGGTGTTGTGTATACACCCACAGCGAGGTGCCCAAGAGAATTCCTCAACCATTGCCGGCACAGCTCAACCACTCATCCATAATGAACGCATGTCTGTGTCGCCAAATAACCAGTGCCTACTCCACACATACCAAAATCATCCCTTTAACCCCTTGGGGTATACCCCATTGGGGTAGGACGAACTCGGCATTTTAGCAAAGGAAACTGACGACCGCTACATGCACTCAAATCTTCAAAGCAGCTCGGCTGTCGGGCAACCGGCACCCGTGGCACCAGAAGTAGCCTCTGGTTAGACCTCGAAGTTCCACCACAAGGGCTTCACCTCTATCGTCTTTTGAACTCAGGGGCAGTTCTAGGTGACGCTGCACCTAACTGACATCAACAGGACCTGTCTTCCTTTTGTTATAAATATGTGCACATCCGTTACTCTGTTTATATTCAGAGATTGGGTAGTAACACGTAAGTTCTATGGGTAATGTACCAAAGGTACGTCAATGGAAAAAGCCACATCACCCCAGCTGGGGCCCCAGGGTTGCCGCACCCGTAGTCCATAACAGACTCCCCTGGGGGGAGTCAAGCCCTGACAAAAGGCAAGATCCAAATACCAAAAATAGCATCGCTATCCGTGATATTAAGCAGAATAATTTTATGTCATTCTCAGGTAATATTTAGCAGAATACAAACTGACTTAGAAGCTGAAGGGAAGAGACGTTGTTGGACTCTGGCATCTTCAGAGATGATGCCCATTTCCAGATGAACTGATATGTCAACAAACAAAACTATCGAATTTGGGACGATACCAATTCACTTGAGATCGTCATATAAGAGCGTCTAATGTCTCCCGAAAAAATTCACTAATTAATGTAGGTTTTGTGCTGGTGGCGTCACTGGATCATAGTTCTTTGAGAACGATGCTTACCAGGTCTTCATCATCAGCGATGAGCGCTATAGATGAGTGGTTATATGATATGACTTTTAGGACGCAATATTCCATAAAGTAACCACTACTTTATGGAACATCCCTCATCCCATTCCCATTCGTACAAAATCGAACTTTCCGAATGAGAATGGGATGAGACTAATTGTAAATGAAAGTTTATATTATCAAATACAAATGAGGCTCACGAAAACAAGTTTTTTATTTCAAATTATTATATCTTATTATACCTTATTATATCTTATTTGGATCTCATTTTGGATCCACTTAATCGTCATCACTATCACTGTCAATTTGCATGTTTGAAGTACATGTTTCTGGTTCTTTCTCTTCGCTGGTGTCAATTTCCTTTGACACCACCAGCAACTTTCATTTGCAATTGGTAATGTAAATGTAATTAATGGCATTGCTTGATTTAAAAAAAATTCGATGATATTTCACTCATACTTTATTTTGTTTAAAATTAAAGATCAGAATCGCTTAATGGAATCGCATTTACAAAATGGTCTTCAAAGAAAACAATTCCTAGAAGCCTATCTCATCTTATTTTTACATCTTATTTTATAATCGAAGCAGTAGTCAAGAAGACACAAGTTTATTATTATTATTCTTATTCTTGCCAGCGGCTCTACAATCCAACGTTTGTAAACAAATCACTTGTAAAATTATACCTTAAGTTGTTACATATAGTAAGACAAACTTGTATATAAATCATTATAATCATAGCTCATCTAATATAAAAATGCAATCCTTTGCTAAATCTTGTTTCATGCCGCAACATGAAGCAAATAATAAACAAAAGTTGAACAGAGATAATGTGGGCGTATGTGTGTAATACTAAACAACAATATTAATACTTGCATTTAAGCTCAAATATATAAATAGACATACACAGAGATGGCAAACACATAATTAAATTGGCCGTCAACTTAAAATTCAATCAGACAAGCCATATTCTGTAAACACACATACACAGAAACGGCACCCATATAATTTAATTGACCATCAATTTAAGGTTCAATCAGACGAGCCATACCATAACTTGTTCCATATCCATAAATAATTTTCTTCAAATATTAGTGCTGCCATAATCATAAAGAGCTCTTTATGTTCTCAATAATTAACAAATACTTATGTCTAATCGTCAATCAGCTGTTTATGGTTACGACGAAAAATCAAAATTCAATTGGCTTCAATGATTATGGTTATACCAGGTCTTTTTAACTCAGCATATTCGCCTTGTATGTTTGTTAGTATAAAATTTACTGCTGTCAGAATATTTCGCAATATTTTACTTTGGTTTGGCAGCAGTAAAATTAACAGCTGATAATCAGCTGCTGAATTGAGATCACCTGGTATGAATTTGCCTTGCTTATGGAACTATGGCGTGTCACTTAGTATATTTAAATAGAGTGCTGCCCATAAGTTTTTTATATACTCTCGTTTACAGGCAATATATACGAAAGTACAAAGATCACTGCAATGATTTAAACTGAAATTAGACACACAACTACATAGCCAGCAATTTTGTGGGAGTTACCCAAAAAACAAATTGGAAGTCGTTGTTAAGGAGCTACATTTCCATTGCTTGCAAATAATCTTTATGAAAAATATGCAAATAAATAATTAACAGAAAAACGAATAAAAATGTCCGTTATAGTTTTAGAAAAACTTTATGATGCTTTTTAAGAAATTTGTGAAACAATTTTCATCTTGAATTTTTAAATATTTGCTAAAATTTCAATGTAGAAAATCAGTCAAACGTGAATAATATTTCTAACATTATTGATTAGTAAGAAATAGAAGAGTGAACAGTTCAAATATATGTTTTATAGTCAACGGAATTTACTAATTAAAAAAAGATGCAACATCACACGTACACAAAAAAATTCAAGTACATTTTCCAAATAACTTATAATAATGTGATAGAAACTTTGTTCTACGCAATGACTGACATATCCTTTAGCACTACCAATCAAATGACCGGACAATTAAATTAATTTTTTTAACCAAATCAATGTCATTTACCACGCTAAATGTCATTGCATTAAGTGCCAACGCTGGCACACTTCGGACATTGAAATATTCATACCTTGAATGTTTTTTTAACAAACTACATGCACATAAAACACACATACATGCACATCAAGTATTTGTTTTGACAATGCCTGTCAATAACATGAATACTTAAAGAGTAGAGTCATCACACAGGTAATAATCAGCAAATCAACAGATATTTATAAAGGGTGTTTTTTTAAGGCACTAAACTTTGATTTTAAATAATTATTTATTTCAAAAACCAGTCAATCGAAAATTTTTTGATTTTCAGTTAATCGAAGTTAACTTGTTAGCAATCCTAAATATTAGTTTAACAAAACTGATACGAGTATTTTTCCCTATGACAAATACCAATTTCTGTATCCGTACTTGACTAATTTTTGAAAAAAACAACCATCACTTTGGTAAATTTCGAACGAAATGTCCTAATTTTATTAGGGACTAAGAATTTTTGCATAAGCATTTAGTTGCTAGTTATGGAACTCAGCAGTACTTATCAATTTAACAGACTTTAACTCAAAAATGTTTTTAATTAAAATAAAAAGCTTCCACTTTCTGCTAGAGAGCGTGGGCATTCTTTCAAAACGTTTAACAAATTTATTCTAAAATATGATTCTTCTTAATAGCTACGGCACAATCATTATGTGAACATCAGCGCCGCCGCTAAAATATATCATAGAAGCATTAAATTGTTCATTTAATTAATTAAAATTTTTATAAATCAATACTACAACTGCAGTCTAAATTTTAGCAGTTTCCATGGAACAATCATTCTCAGATGTACATAATTTTAGTGTCATATATATTAACTAATGTAAGCAATTTCAACTTCAAATTATTTATTTTTGTCTATAACATGTACACTCAAAAAAAAAACTAACTAAAACTTTGGAAAATTTTCTAAATTTGAGTAAAAAAAGTTGTCGTATGGCTCCAAAGCTGTTTTTTCCTTGAAACCAGTAAAATATTTACTAAATTTTTAGTTCATTAATAAACTAGTTTACAGTAATTATATTTTTATATTTAAGTAAAATTTTTGTAAAATTAAGTAAAATTTTCCCATAAAATTCGGAGCTTTGCAAAAAAATTTTTCATCTTTGATCTTAAATTTAGTAAATTTTTCAAACATTTTTATGTCTTTAATTCTGGTACACTCAAAACATTCCATGCTTAAATATACGAAATATTTTTTCGTAAAATAATTTTTGTGCAACAAACGAAAATTTTATCTAGGCGCACAGCAGTGCGGCCAGGCCAAGTTCCGGCCAATGCACGCAGTGTGTATATTTACACGAAGCCATTCGAGCTGTTTTTACCCCCCTCATAACTTTGTTCCCCGCGACCGTAAAATTATGAAATTTAAACCATAATTAGAATAAATTCATATGACCTTATATGCGAAGTTTGAAATGAAATGAAAGGTTCCGGAGATATGGAGATGCAAAAAGTGCATATTTTAAGACATACTCACTGACTCACTGTCACTCATCAAATTGATGAAGCACTTCCGCTATAACTAGAGAGCTAAAATTTGGTACACGAGTAGATATAGGTGAGCAATGAACCAGAAAAATCTGAAAACCCTAAAATTATAACCAGGATGGAGGGGCTACGCCCATAAAAATGCAAATTTATGCTATTAAGCTGAAATTCGACACTGACCTAGATCTAGGTGAGCACTAAAATAAAAAATTTTAGAAACCGGAAATTTTAGCCAGAAGGGCGGGGCTACGCCCATATATGTCAGAATTAAAAATGCTAATCTAAGGCGCTTCATGGAAGCTATTTTATTGAAATTCGGCATATTATACTGCGGTAATGCAAGGCTATAAATTTTTTATTAAAAAAGTGGGCCTTGACACGCCCATACAATTTAAACCTCATTTTATATGCCCTGCGGCTCAGCATATTTAGATATACTATTTATCTAGCTATTATTATCCGTTTGTAACGAAACTAGACACGAATAATAAGCACTGACCCAAAAACATTTTTAATTTGGAAAAGTGGGAGTCGTTACGCCCACAAAAATTTATAATTAAAAGTTGCGCTAAGGAGCTGAAATTTGATATACAAGTAGGTCTAGGTGAGAAACCAACTAGAGAGATCTAAGAACCCGAAAATTTTAGTTAGAGGGGCGGGGCTGCGCCCAAAAAACTTAAAAATTAAAAGTTGCGCTAAGGAGCTGAAATTTGATATACAAGTAGGTCTAAGTGGGAAACAAACTAGAAAAATTTGAAACCCAAAAAATTTTACCAGAATGGGCGGGGCCACGCGAATATTGTTTTGAACTAAATACCTAATATGCAGCTTTTAATTCAAGCCTATTTAGTGAAATCTTGCATCACCTTAAAAATTGGGCGTGATCACTCCCATAAAGTGTTAGCCTTGTGTTTAATCTACATCGGTCTAGCATATTTTAGAAGAAAATTAGCATGAATTATAAGCGCTGCTCGCAACAAAATTTTGAGTTAGGAATAGTGAGGAGAGGTAATGCTGATAAAATCTAAAGATATAATTTGCGCTAGAGAGCTTACATTTTATACACTAGTAAGTGTAGCTGCGTAAGCCAACTGGAAAATCTTAAAACCAAAAAGTTTTATCTGGTATGCGGGGCCACGACGTTAAAACTCTAATTAGCACTAGCGATCTTGAACTTGATACACAAATAAATCTAGATAAGAGATCACTAAGAAAAATCTGAAAACCCAGAAGTTGCTATCAGAGGGCGGAAACAAACACTTCAAATTCAAAATTAACATACATTTTATTAAAACTTTTCATACACATTGCACTTATCCAAAAAAAATTCCCTATTTTGAAAAGTAGGCGTGACTTCACCCATAAATCTTAGCTTTTTCGTTCAGATACTTCTGCTCAGCAGTTTTTAATTTAATACTCAGTTATTTCTTATTAACTTTTTAATACCAAACTTTGCATGAACCATAAGCACTAGCGGATATAAAAATCAGCGGGGCCAGGCTCATTAAAATTTTACGTAATATTATACTATAGGGAGCTGACATTTTGTACACAAATAGTAATTGATTTACTCAATCGGAAAATCCAAAAATTAAAAGCACCATCTACCCTATTGAAACTTTGCATACACATTGGGCATATCCTTTTTATTTATGTACTTCGGCAAAGCAGACTTTAATATGTAAATATATTTAGACGGGATCACGTCCACTAAAATGTACGCTGTATTTTACATGTTTCTTCCAGTCGCCTCTTACCAAATTGCATACACACTGGCGACGCGTTGTAATGACACAATAGTGCATTTTTAAGGTCAACAATTCAACACCCATCACACCCTTACCCATTATTTTATGTAACTCTGCCATTTTCAACTGGTGCAGTAATCATGACTAAAAAAAAAATACACTAGAAATTTTAAGTTTAAAAAGTGTTAAAAACAAAAACATAAATGTGAAAAACGGCCAAGTTCCTATCCAAGTTCTTCTTTGTCACAATACCTAACACAGATATATATTATGTATGATATAAATTTGTAATCGTAAGGGTGTCATATAATTTCTAGATAATCTGATAACTTGGCATTATTTTTACCTTTCCAAAAAAGGAGAAAATAATGTATAAATGTTCATTTCTTTATATTGATAAAAATGTTGTCAAAATGGCAGATTATCTAGAAATTATATGACACCCTTACGATTACAAATTTACATATATCATACATAATATATTTCTGTGTTAGTTATTGTAGCAAAGAAGAACTTGGTCAAAATTTATATCTCACAACTTTTAATGGCCGCAATTTTGGATAGGAACTTGGCCGTTTTTCACATTTATGTTTTTGTGAGGATATATTTTACGAAAATATTTCTGGCTCATGCAGGAAAAGAGATTTTGTAATTTTACGAATTTCGTTAAATTACAAAAATTATATCGTACAATTATTTTCGTATATATACTGTATACAGTACTATATTTTTTGTTTATTTTATTGAATTTAGTATAAAATAAAACATTTTTATAAAAATGGAAATTTCGTAAAATAAACAAATTTTGGTTTGTTAACATTTTGTTTACAGTACAAAATTATTTATAAATTTAAACAAGTTTCGTGAATTTTACGAAAAAAAAATTTAAATATAAAATAAAAACTGTTTTTCCCATTTATTTTCCTGTCATTGTATATATATGTATATTCCATAAAAAATTATTCAACAAGTTTCTATTAAAATAAAAAATTATAATAAAAAACTAGTTGCGGCTTATGCTAAGAAGACAACTGGAACGAACGACAAATCTCGTCCAATGCACACCAACGACGAATAAGTAGTGGATCTTATAATTGGATAATTGGTATGTTGTCAGGGTTGCCGTTGAAAATTTTTAAAAAGTATCATAAAAAGGGTATTTAAGAAAAAATAGGTCAATAAAAGGGTATTTTATAGTTAAATAGGGTCAAGTTTTTTTGGGAAGAAAAAAATAACATTTATTTCAATTTAAAAAAAAGAAACACGAATTTTAACAATTAATTAAATACATTAGACTAAAATAAAATTAATTAACATACATACTTTAATTATAACTCAATGTTAGCCCTCTAACTGGCCAGATTGTAAAAATTATCGGATGTTAGCTAGTAGCGGATATAGCCAAAAGAACCGTAAGTTTTAACTTACAGATGAAAAAAATATTACGAACGAACAACAGGTAAAGAATAGTGAAAACCGTCTGTATACGGTCTTGCCGATTTGCAAGTAATGAAAAATCACATTTAAATTTTATTTATAAAAAGATGAAAGATGATACTCCCAGAAATAATTTACATTTGGAATCAGGGACTTGGGTTTCATATATTTTGCAATATTTTCACCATTTATTGGGGTTTGTATCGACCAAAACAGTAAAATGATAGACGAACAGCACTTTTTTCAATAACTGATATGCTAGACTGTGCTTCGTCCAATTTTTAAGCATATGACTGCCCTACGGCATACATTTTGTTAAAATGATACAAAGGGATAAATTAAAAAAAGGGTCATAAAAAGTGTCATTAGCACGAAAAAGGGTCAAAAGTGATACTTTAGTGTTACAGCGGCAACGCTGGTTGTTGTTTGTGCAAAGAGAGAGATAAAATAATAATAAAAAATAATAAAATAGAAATAAATACATACATATATCGCAGATTTCGTCTTGTACAACGGATTTCGTTCGACGGTGGTGTTGTGTTAGTTTTCATATAAACAAATGCGTTTTATTTTCTATGACGAAACGTCGCACAAAAAAATCGTTGTTCGTCCCAGTTGTATTCCCAGTTTGATTCGTGAGTTTCAGTGCACAATACATATGTATGTATGTGTGCATATGTACGAGTATGTGTATGTGATGTATGAGGAATACAGATCTGTAACAATTCCCCTTAAATTACCTTTTTCTTTTCTTAATTATCACAACCTCCACTTACAAGAATTACAGATTATACTACTAAACTATTTCCCAAATGTTAGAAAATATAATTTTTTTGCAGATTTTATTTTTTGTACAGATTTTAATTTTACAAAGAATTTCGTATATTACACAAAATGTATTTTCATGATTCACGAATTTCTTTTGTAATATAAACATTGTTTTTCGTAAATTTACGAAAAAAAATTTTTTTTAAATACAAAATTTTGTTATTTGCAGACAAAAATATTTGTTAAAATAAACTAATATCATTTCTACTATTTAAGAAGCATTTTGTGCCGTAAAAACAACGAATATTTTCGTAAAATTAACCACATTTTTCGTTTATTTTACCTATGAAATATTTTGAGTGTACTTATTTTTATTTTTAAATAAATTCTATACCACATGGTATGTTTTTTATTATTCTTCATATTATATTATATTCCTAATTAATTCACCATACACACATATTAATTTCTTGAGAGGAGACAAGTATTGAACCAACAACCTTCTGACTGATAGGCAAGCACTACTCTAACCAATTGCCTAACAGGGCAGCCTGAATAAGCATTGAAATGTTTAAGTTTGAAAATTTTATTTTATTTTCAAAAAAATATATATCAAGTTCAAGTATTCCTCGGAAATATGAAACATTTACTTAGATTTTTTGCTTAATGCAAATAAAATATATCGAAAACCTATATTTAAAACGCGTCAACTCAAATTTGGTCAAAATGAGTTTCCGATGGCAATATTCATCTCCCCTATGCAATATTCATCTGTAGTATAAGTTTTGAACCAAAAAATAATAATTTTTTCCACGTTTTATACCAATTTTTCTTATTCTGCTATCTCAAAGTATAATTTTTTTGATGAAAATAAATGCTAACTCCCATGTAAATATCCAATATTTTTAAAAAATTTGTAATTTATAATAATTCTACCTCATATCTAATGCTGAACACGAATCTGGTAAGGATTTTGATATCATATGGCTAGTTTTTGAGATATGGTCACTTTTAATATATTATTAGGGAGGGCTTCCGATAAAAAAAAATTGGTAATGCATGTATAACTTTTAAACTGTTAATCGAATAGAAACATTATCTCTGTACCGATTATAGTCAATGACATAAGCTTTCGAAATTGATAATTTGTAGTGACCTTGTTACACTAGATAGTGAGTTAGAGAGTGCTAAAGCTGACCACCTCTAGATTGAAGAGGCTTTAGTCAGGCTTATGTTATCTTTTTAAGGCATTTTAAGTTTTTTATTGTAGCTTTTCAATTCTTATATCTAGTATTGAGTAAAAGATTTCACAAATTGATTAAAATATAAATACATTAAAAAAAATCATATTTTTTTCCGATAAAATATGCTAACTCTAAGAAAATATTTGTTTTTTGATTGACTAAAACATGTTATCTCATAAAAATATGCAAACCAGTGCAAAATAAAATATTTTTGCAGACCTATAAATTAGTAAGCATATTTAAACCATATTATGAAGGACACATCATTCATTTTTACTATAATGAACGAATTATCTAGTTTTTTCGCTCTACTGAAAAGTTAGCTTTTTGACAATTACAATTTAAAGAAGAAATATTTAAAACTGGTAAATATTTTTCTAAAATTTATAATTACTTTTTATATCTTTCAAGTAAATCAAATTTTATCAACCAATCAGGAGTTAGTCATTTTCTAAAAGTTATTTTTTGATTTAAAACGAGATTGACTAGTTCTAAGGGTACAATTTCTCTTAACGTTTAAACCATTTTCCAATTTTTTTATAAATATTTACTTTAAGCTAGTAAACTTGTCCTTGAATGTGGGAATTTTGTGTGTATTTTCAAAAACTATTTTTAAGGATATGAACTTTTTATTTTTTATTCATATTAGGTAATTTTTAATAGATTTTTTTAAAAATTTAATTAAACTTAGAAAAAACTACTTAACCTTAGAAAAATTTTTTACTGAAGTTTAGAAATCTCTTTTTCCTCAATAATAGTATATGTCTTTTTTTTAGTGTAATATCAGCTTCTATTATACACATGCATATGTATATGACTTTGTTTTTAATAAAAAATTTAAATCAGAATAAATTGCTGGGCAGCATTTATGCTATATTTTTTTAGTGCAAATAAAACCTTTTCTCATCGAAATTGGCTTTCTTGCTAAAACCATGTATTATTATATACATGCACTTTCATGATTCATAGAATAATAATAAACACATCCAGAGTTTATAAGTCAAACAGAAAGCAATATGTATGCGTATGAGTATACATACACACATACATACATACATACATATTTAAAGAAAATATTTTGATAGCAAAATTGCTCAACAACTCAAATCAAATATGTACATAAATCACTTTCCAATTGCACTGAACGATGTTAAACCGTATTTGAAACATGTTCTTATTACCGGAGCCAGTCAAGGAAGGAATGTGTGTTTTGAGCATATCTTGTTTGTAAATACATATATATGTACATATGTATGCATTTGTAAATTTATTTATTATTTAAAAACATCAATATTGACTTAACTGCCATGTTGGCGTATGCGTGTTGTTAAAATATTTCACATTAATCATACGCCACAAATACTCTACATTAACGTTCGGTTGCGCGGTTGAGTTAAAAAGAAATTCATGAAGAGTGATTTTCCTATATCCACATTAAAGGCATTTCATTTAAAAATTGGTATTGTTACTTTTTGTAATAAATAGCATGTAAGCAGTGTTGCCGTTTTGGTTACTTTTAACCAAAACTGATTTCTTTTTAGGGTTCCGTACATCAAAGGTATGTCACAGGCTATTTTCTCAAGAAAATTACGGGTCTGAAATTTTCACAGAATATGTAAAACCTTAGCCACTACAGCAACAAATATATGACAGTTAGAAATTAAAGGGTATCCTAAAGCGAGCAACAAGACATGTTGAAATCCTAATGTAATATACAGACAATAATATGGAGCCATAACCGCCAAAAAAAAAGCTTAACCGACACATATTTTGGACAAAACTTTTTTTGACAAAATTCGATTATTTACGATCGGAAATAATTGATTTAGATCAAAAATTTAAGTTGGAAAATAGTGTCGCTTAAGCTTTTTTGGCGGTTATGGCACGATATATAGACACTTGAAATTTTCAAAGATAGTGCGTTTTTATGCAGACTACACCAATTAACACTAAAACTTAAAAATTTAAGTGTACTCTATCAGTTAATATAATTTTGCTTACTGTATCTTGAAACCCAAAATTAAAAAAAAAAAAATGCCGAAACGAAATTTTGCCAAAATGTCATCAAAAATAAAATAATCGCTAAAATGCAAGAAATCACTAAATATAAACTAAAAAAATCGCTAAAACTCAAAAAAGAAATCGTCAAAACGGTAAAAGCCCATGAACGATTAGACTTTAAAACAACCAAAAAAAATAGCCAAAATTTAATAAAATCACCAAAATTAAAAAAAAAATTGCAAAAACGGTAAAAGTCCATAAGTGAAAAAAATCGCTAAACCTAAAATCAAAAAAAAACACTTCGACATAAAAAAACAAACAAATCGGCAAAGTAAAATAAAACTTCAAAACGGAATAAATTCAGTAAAGTGTCACTTTGACTCGCGCACGAAGAGTTCCGTACGGACACTAGATTTGTAATAATATACGAACTTTAGTCTATATAATGTGTAGTATTGATATTTTTTTCCGTTTTTGGGATGTTTTTCAGTTTTGAGCGTATTTTTAGTTGTGCCATTTTACGGATTTGGCAATTTTTTTAGCTTTTGCACTTTTTCAGTTTTGTCACTTTTTTATCGTTTTGGCTATTTTTTCGGTTTTCGGCTTTTTTTCATTTTGGCATTTATGTTTCATTTTGGCGATTTTTTTTATTTTGGCGATTTTTTTTATTTTCGTGATCTTTTCGACTGTTGGCGATTTATTGTAGTTTAAGAAATTTTTTTAATTTTTCGATTTCTTTCGTTTTGACGATTTTTTTCGGTTTGGCGATCTTATAATTTTGGGATTTTTTAGTTTTACCATTTTCCAAAATTTGAAGAGCTGGCCTCTTACGGTTTCCACACTACAGCAAGTTTTCAAAATTACATTAACTGATAAAACACCCTTTAATTTAATTTTTTTTTTTAAATTTTTGTTTTAACTGTTGTAGTCTGTATAAAAATGCACTAACTTTACTAATTTCAAGTGTTTATATACACACAATTGTATGTATATTGCATGGGATTTTAACATATTTCGTTGCTCGTTTTGGAATACCCTTTTATTTTTAAGTCTCATCTCTTGCGCGTAAACTAAAAAAATAGAATGAACTAAAAAAATTTTAAAACTAAAAAAAACAAAAAAAAATTACAAAACCCCAAAAAAAATCGCCAAAGCGAAAAACAGCGGCAACACTAAAAAATGCTTAAACTTAAAAATCGTCAAAAACCGAAAAAAATCTGCATAACGAATAAAGCCTGGTACTCTGTTCACAATTTCGTGCGAACAGTGTTGGTATCTCTACGAAGAGCAAAAACTGTTGCAAAAGGGGTAAAAAGCGCAATAAAATACGAAAAAGAGGGTAAAAAAGCACGAAAATATTTTTTTTTAATTTTAATACAACTGGTACATATGTGCTCTGAGACTTATAGTACGTTTCCATTATGAGCAAATCAAGTTGACTTGAGAAAATCATGTCGAAATGTTTCCATTATGTGTTGTAAGTGTTTCTATGTTCGAATTTTCGAAATCAATTTGACGTTTGAATTGCTTATTTATTTTTATAACCTAAAAGAAACACAAAAATTTGTTTAATAATAATTTGGATCAGCAAAATAAATAAAACATATACATAAGAATGGAAAACAACATTGACAATAACTTTCTTTTTTTAAATTACTTTTTTCTTTTTATAAGCAAAGAGAATCTGCCATTTTTATTCGTACTTAAATGTCACTTTTTCTGATTTGTAAGTCACCAATAATGGATGAACCAGAGTTGCATTTGTAATAATAGCAGCCGCGCAGTGTTTCATTGACAAATTCGACTTAATTTGTAGCAAATTAAGTCACTTGAGATAATTTGCTCATATGAAATATGTATGGGAAATCACTTCGCAAATTACTTAATTTGGGCAAATCAAATGTTTTGACCTAAATCACGTATATGGAAACGTACGCTACTTTCAAAATTTAATTCTACAACAATTCGTAAAAGTAAAAACAGAAATGCGCAAGGAAATAAAAGAAAACTTACAAAATAATTACAGATTCTCTTTAGTAAAAAAGAACGATTCCATTAATGCTTATTCTGTACTAAAGTCCTATTCCCCAAAAAATATTTTTGGGGAAAGTTTAGAGTGTAAAGGCTCAAAATATAATTTCAAATTTTTGCTCAAAAATAAACAAAGTATTTGAGATGTAATAACAGAATTTATTGACATTCATTAAAAAATAATCTTAATTAATTTAATAAAAATAAGTATGTAAAAACAAATAATAAAAAACCAGTGCCTCGTTTCTGTAAGGAATGTGAGAACCTTTCGAGTCGAGAAAATTGTTATCATCCTATGAAACACACGGTGAGTAAGAAAAAAACTGTATTTGTTGATATTTTTTGTAAGTTTGTATAAGTTTTTATGTGAGTAACCCTGCGTAAAATATGACAACCAATATAATTATTAAATTTATCTCGATGCGATAACTTCTCACAAGTTACAGAAACGGGGTACAGGAGTCAAATAATCGTTGTCTAAAACAACTGACTGCTATGGATAACCTCATTGTTTCAATCGAAATCGGCCCTTAAAATTTAACCACTCCTGTGCGCGTGAATACAAAATTACCAACCTTTTGTTGTAGACGTGAACATTTTGATTTACTTTGGACTTACAAATTAACGGCCTTATGAAAATTCCGAAATCAGCCCTTAAAATTAAACCACCCTATAGTATTATTTAATATTTGTGTAAGTTTTAACAAATGCTTATTGCATACTACTTTCAATCACTTATTATGCAGAGAATTATGTGGTACTTTCCAGTTACTTCCGTTTTTTATTTTGCAAAAAAAATTAAATTTTTCAATCCCAATTATGAAAAGTTTTCTACATTGTTTTTAACATAGTTTCCGTTATTGTCATTAAAAACAATTTAAGAAGCCTAAGTTAAAAGATGCTGCTAGTAGCGATTAAAATCATTTTAGTTTTGTAAATTAACCATATTTTTATTTATCAAAAAAGCACCAAAAGCACTGTAAGTAATTGTTAAAAGCAGTGTAAGTACCCGCTTTTTAAAAACGGGTATTAGCCAAAATTTCGCGTTTATGAAGAGGCAAAAAGAACCAAAAAATACCCGAAAGGCACCAAAATACCATCACTGCGTGCAAAATGCTGCCAAGCTACATACAAAAGTATTTGGTATGAAATATTTGCGAAATAAATTCGCAAAAGTAGTACTCTGTTCTTGTTGTGAAAAACACGTAAAATCATGTCTTTCCATGCAAAATTAGTCTGGCATCATTTTAGTTTCAGCTGCGAAACAACATGAGCAGTGCTTTTTTCGCACGGAATTTTAAAAATGTTGCATACTTTCAAGCAATAAAACAGAGAAATTTATAGAAAAACCGCGAGTTGGGCTACATTTAGTGTATGTCAAATTTTTCACGCGAAATAATCAATGGTGCTGAAAATTTTTCACAACTTTGAACAGGGTACAAGCTTTAAAGCGAAAATTGTTGAGTGGAGAGGGCTGAGGTGAGTCAGCACGTTGAGTAGAAAACGAAAGGTGCTGAGTTTGACCCCGGTCTCTGACAGTTATTAAATAAAAACGCCATACATTTTTCTGACAAACATTAGAGAGCAAAAATTACATAAAATCGTCACATCCAACACCCCTGGTGCCAAGTTTCACAGAATAAGTTTAAGTAGAAGCAGTTTGAAAAGAATACTTATTTTGTGCTGTCGTGACACTGCACACTTTTCTAGTTTCTACAAACTGTAGAGAGCTTCGCCCTAAAATACTTTTGACGGCCAAGGATAGTGCACCAGGAAAATATTCTCTTCCTATGAAATCATTAGAACTTCTATAGTCAATCCATTAAAATAACTTTCCACACTTAAAAAAGCTTTAATATGATTTAAGAATGTGCATAATATGTAATTCATTGTTTAACTTCTTAAAAAAAATTATTTTCACACAAAAACTCCAAAATATTTGCTGTAATTATTTAAGAGTCATGCTTTTTATACCTTTTAATTATAACGAAAATAAATTATTTATAATGTTCATTAAATGGCCTTTTTAATGGCTTTCAATAGCTTTTAGAAAATATTTATTTGCCGCACTTACATTATTTTAATGGTTTCCGAGATGCCCTCAAACACATCCTTCGCCAAATAAGTCAATTTGGGCGCATGGGAAATGTAACTGTAAATAAAGATAATAATAACAGATAATATCTATGGAATAAATGTTATGGTACTTAAGTACGAATGAAGATGATGATTTAAATGGTTAAAATAAAATTCACAAAATTTAAAAATGAAATGAAGTTTTTGTAAGGATAAAGCAGATTGTCTGGTAGCTGATTAATTGTTCTTTTTTACTTTTACTGACTTTAAAAAAAAAACAATTTGGCTTTAAGCCCAAATGTATGCGAAATAAAATTTCCATACAAGTTTTAAATAAATTCGCCTTGAAATACAAATTAATTTGTTTAATAATATGGCCCTTAATTTTTATGATATGAATGTAAAAAAGTTTCTTTTAGATTTTTTACTTGCGTACTCATACTGACGTGTGTTTAAATAAAAATAAAATATTAATATATCTTTGTCTGCCATTGGAAATTGAGTCACTTTTACTTGTAAGAAAGCGTCAAAGGCATATCAAAAAAAAAAAGTTTCAAAAATGCTTCAAGGATTCATATTAAGCCATTTTTTCTATGTCACTCTTTCCCTTAGCGTGTCTATAAACCAATGTAATGTAAATTGGATACTTAAAAAATAAATTCTGGCAGCGTTAGCCCTACTTTGTTGTAGTCGTACCTTACCATACCGTTTTTTTTTTAAACTTGCTGCACTCAATTTTTAAGTCAAAATTTTGAGGTGCAATCAGACGTGTCATAACGAAAACCATAGAAAAAAGACATTCGAAACAAACTAGTGGGTAACAATGAATTTTATTATAGGTGACTCCCCATAATGCCATAGCCATTACCATAGAAACTAGGGATTGCCGTTCGGTTTTAGCCGCAAAAAACCGAAACCGAAACCGACAAAAAAGCGTCGGTTTTTAAGTTTTACTTTAACATTATCTTGTTAAAAATACAGCAAATGTACTTTACATTGAAGAGTTTTGTACATTATTAAGCATTCTGTAACAATGAAAGGTAAGAAAATTGTAAAATTTTAAGAAAATTATAACAATTATTTGCAGGAAGAATTGTAATTTGTCATCAAAAAAGCTCTAGCAGATGCAAAGCAAAAAGACGATCATTTTAACGTTCTTCGACAAGAATTTGTACTTTATAAAAAAACGAACAACAAAACAACCAACATATTATTGCTTAACAAGTTAATAACACAATAAAGCCCTCTTCATCTGAAAGCGAAAGAGTGTTTTCTGTTGCTGGTAACTTCTGCACAAAAATAAGACTTCGTTTAAACGACTCTACATTGAACGGTTTAACGTTTCTGAAATTTTATCACTTGGATAATTAAATACAAATCTTTTATTCTTAAGCTTTTTATACACATTACTCATTACTGAATGTTCCTTTTCTAATATAAGTACCAGAATTGTATACAAACCAGAGAAACTCTATCACCCCTATAGTAACTACCCAGCATTTTTAGTGGAAGCTGTTCCTTACTGGCTTACCAACTTAATGATTTTAACAAGGCGTGAGACTAAAATAATCGATTCTTGAGAAGTAGTTATGTTGTTTATTGTAGGAATTAATTATATTTTCCGATGCGGGAAATAGTTATTTTTTTCTTGATTGAACTACTTTTTTTAAATATGCCGATGTTTGAGTTAATGGAAGGTCTTGGTTAAAAACTCAGTTTGATTAAATATATAATAACTTTTAAAATAAATTTCAATAAATTTAAAAAACCTATTGTTTTACTACGAAGTACACCATTTTGTAAAATTTCTTTTATAAACTCAATTGAAGTGGGTTATATTTTATTCGTATCAGTGCCTCTATTGTTACTTATAAATAAAGGGTGTTTTTTTAGAGGTATAGAACTTCCAAGAACAAGAAAATCGTTTTAATGTCCATCAATTTGGCTTTATTGGAAGGATAATTTTATGCCATTAATGTTTAAATATGATTTCGGGCATGTGGCCGCCGCGGCTGGCTCGAATAAAGCCAATTCTACAGGTCCAATTTTCAATCACTTTTTCGAGCATATGGGGCCGTATGTTGGCAATAACGCCACGAATGTTGGCTTCCAAGTCCCCTAACGTTTCTGGTTTGTTGGCGTAGACGAGCGACTTCACATATCCCCAAAGAAAATAGTCCAATGGTGTCAAATCACACGATCTTGGTGGCCATTTGACAGGTCCATTCCGCGAAATTATGCGCTCATCGAATGTTTCCTTCAATAAATCGATTGTGACGTGCGCTGTGTGGCATGTAGCGCCGTCTTGTTGGAACCACAACTCATCCACATTCATGCCATCCAATTCGGGAACAAAATAGTCGGTTATCATGGCTCTATACCGGTCTCCATTAACGGTAACTGACTCTCCAGCATTATTTCGGAAGAAGTATGGCCCAATGACTCCACCAGCCCATAGAGCACACCAAACAGTCAGTTTTTGTGGATGTAATGGCGTCTCAAGGGTCTCATGTGGATTCTCTTCACTCCAAATGCGGCTATTTTGCTTGTTGACGTAGCCATTTAACCAAAAATGAGCCTCATCACTGAACAAAATTTTGCGATGAAAATCAGCATCGAGATCAATCTCATTTTCGGCCCATACACCAAAATCACGACGCATTGCATGGTCTCGCGGCTTTAATTCTTGCACAAGCTGGATCTTGTAAGGTCGCAAGCCAAGATCTTTGCGCAAAATCTTCCATAAAGTTGATGGACAAAGCTCCAATTGCTGTGCACGGTGGCGAATCGATTCATTCGGGTCCTCTTCAACACTTTGCTCTACAGCGGCAATTGTTTCTTCGGTGCGCACTGTTCGACGTCTCTGCGGATGCGTATTATCACATAGAGTAAACGTAGTGCGAAAAGGATCCATGGTTAACCGAATTAATTGCTCTAATGGACGATTATGTCGACCATAAAATGGACGGAGCTTGCGGTAAACTTCGCGAACTGAACCATTATTTTCGAAATAAATTTGCACGATTTGCAAGCGTTGTTCTTTTGTCAACCTGTTCATGATAAAATGGCAAACCAAACTAAATATTAATCATTTGACAGCTGACAAAATGGCCGCCAGTTAAAAAAGTAATGCCAACTTAAAGTTCTATACCTCAATAAAAAAACACCCATTACTATATTTAGAAAAATTTCAATTGCTTTAATTGATGAACTTTTATTAAAACCGTAAATGAAAAAAAAATTATTTAGAACTACTTATATTTCAATAATTATTTTCCAAAATGTAAGTACTTATTTTTTAGTTTAA
Organism: Tachina grossa; assembly: GCA_949987645.1. Classification (NCBI taxonomy): domain Eukaryota; kingdom Metazoa; phylum Arthropoda; class Insecta; order Diptera; family Tachinidae; genus Tachina; species Tachina grossa. Next base: position 36,574,710 of record OX465274.1, on the reverse strand, counting down.
AATAAATAAGTAGGCAATTTAGAAATATTTATAGTTTATTTAAAATAACTACTTATTTTGGCAATATTTTCACGTCTTCTTTTAAAACCCAAAGAATATGTTCAACTTCTGCTTCCTATTTTTAAAATTTTGCGTAATGTGTTTTGTAAGTGAGTACTTCAATTTGGCAATCTAAAAAGTAAGTCATTACATGGCAAGTAGTTCAGATGGTAATGTCTAATTTTTTGCTGGGTATTTTTTTCCTCGAAAAATTTTTCCCAGAAATATTTTCCCTTATCATGAATAATCTGCCTTTTCGTGCTTAGCGTATTTCAAATACGACTACGACTGCTTGGTAATAAATCAAAGAAAAACTGTTGAAGTCTACTTTAATCTATTACCAAACAGTCGTAGTAGTATTTAAAATACGCCAACTACGATAAGGCAGAATATTTTTCACATGAATTTTATCACTTTTCCCTTGTTCACTTTATTTTTGCAGGCGAACTGAATTATTACATCAAATAATTTCGATATTTTTCTTCGAATTATATATTGAAAGTTACAATTATTTATTTTTAGGAGAATAATTCCCTACAACACATTTTATCATAGAGTATGAATCTCTTTGGTTCAGAGACAGTAAAGGTGGAAGTACATACCACGCGTTACGCGGCAACGCTTTTCTGGCTTGTTTAACGTTCAACGCTACACAAATGGAAGGTTACACACCACGCTTTTGAAGCTTTTTTAGTTGTAAAATTTAAATCCTTTGCCGCCTATTTTTTTTGCATTTACGTTGCATTTTTCTTTAAACATTTAATTAATTTTTGTATCCATTGTTTAATAAAAAAATTAATTTCTAATCATGTTTGTGTATGTTAGTTTATGAATCTTGCAACACTAGCTGTCATTTTGCATACAACGCGTGAAAGTTGAAGAATGTTCAACTTTTGGCGAGGTACGCGCGTCGCGAACTTCGCTATGTAATTTGCCTTATGAAAACACACTATTTCAACTTTTTTGACAGACGCGTGTATCGCATTAGCGCATTGAACGCGTGTTATGTACTTCCACCTTAAATTTCATGGTGGTACACCACAGTGGTACACTTAATGAAAAAATAGCAAATCAACAGAAGGACTTCCATGATTACAACTTTAAAGTTAAATAAGTTTCATTTATAACCTAATATGTGTGTGATTTTTTTATTCAACTTAAATTTGAGTTTCGAGTTTTATCACAATGAACCCAATTGGGTCTCCGAGTGGAGGTGCGGTAAAGCACCACCCTTCCTAACCTAAATTTGTCAGATTTTCAGTTAATTTTTAAGCTTAACAAAAATTCTTCCTTTTTTACATTCACGTGGACTGATAGCGGGGAAAAAATATCACGGGATATTCAAGATAGCATTTTTCTCTTCCAGGGGAATGAAAATTTCACATGAAGAAAAATTCCTTTTGTTTTCACGATAGGGGTGATTATTTTTAAATCATCATTTATCTTTCCAGCATATATACCTATTTATATACATGTTTATTTTTAAAACCGAAACCGAACCGAAACCGACCGGTTTTAGCAGCTTAAAACCGGAAACCGCGGTTTTCTAATTTCCACGGTTTTTGGCAAACCCTATATTAAACACATTCACCACAGCAGTCTACACGAACACACGACTTCAAATGCCGCTAGCAGCATTTATCGCCTCGCAGCCGGCTACTCAATTATTTTGGAGACGGCAGCAGCACCATCTGCACCTGATATTCAAGTACAAATACATAGTTCAGTATTGCCACTTTTATATATTTTGCATATATAAAAATTAATTACTTAAAAGAGTGAATGAACTTATTTCACGTAAAAGTACAAATATGAATCAATTTATTCGTATCATAAATTTTTGGATATTGTTTCTGTTAAATAATATGAAATAATTGTACAAAATCATTTATTCAAAATTTTGTATTATACTGGCAACACTGAATTTTTTCACTGTAGCCCAAGAAATAGAAATTAGTTTAATTGAACTAAAACGACAAAATCAGCATAGACAACAACCTGTCGCCCTTTTGCTTTGCTGTCTTTAAAAGAATCATTCTCATATAAACATGTGTATTCTATCCTTGACATTTTGGTAGTCGGTAGCATGCTGTAGTGAATGTGTTTAATGCATTAAACAACACAAAATAGTTTGTAAACAAGTTTGCATTTTATTTAATTAAATTTAAAATTGTTTTTCATTGAAATTTACTAAATCAAATAGTCATGAACTTAAAAGACTTGTTTATTGGTTTTATAGCTGGGCACAACGCAATGATGAGATATCTAGTAAATTTGTCATTTGTTTTATACGACTAAATCTCATTTTTGTTTATTAAAAATGGACAGCTGTTGAATTACACTATAGTTACGTTTGGCTAACGAGACTTTTATGCAAACAAAATTTCCATATAACAAAAAACACAATGATGTAGAAAAATAAAATGAGTTCACCTGGATATAAATTATTTGCTGGGTTTTGTATCAGTTTCAAAGCCTACTAAGCTTATCTTTATACCCTTTACCAAAAAATGGTAAAAGGGTATATATAGGTTTGTCATTCCAATTGTAATTTCTAGAATATTAATAGGCGAGCTATAAAGTATATATATTCTGGATCCTTATGTATAGGGAATACGAATAAGCGATGTCCGTCTGTCCGTCTGTCCGTCTGTCTGTACGTGAAATCGGTTTTCCGAAGCTCCCAGAAAAGCTAGAGACTTCGTTCTTGGACTGGTGAATCAGAAATGGTCGAAATAAGATTGGTAGTGAAAATCAGCAAAATCGAGCAGACGGTTTCAGAGCTGGAAGACTTAAACTTCATTTTGCCATACAAAATAACTACCGAAAACTAGTTTTTAATAATTTTTTATTAAATAAACTTATTTTATACTTCAGTATGAATAAAATTGGTATTTCTAACTGAAAAAAAAAATTTTAAAAAAATTAAAAAAATTAAAAATACGTTTTCAGGGTTGGAAATCCTTAAGTTTTTTTGTTATGCAAAAGTAACTTACTAAAACAAATTTTTCCTTTTTTTCCATAACTTAAACATACCTAATGTTCTTAAAAGGAAGAGATTGATGCAAATAATCAGAAAAACAAAAAGGATGATTCCAAGGTTGGAAAACCTACGATTTTTCTGATATATACAATTAACTACCGTAAACTAATTTTTTAATTATTTTTATTAAATAAACTTATTTTATACTTCACCACGAACAAAATTGGTATTTCAAATAAAAAAAATTAAAAAATTTAAAAAGATGTTTCCAGGGTTCGAAAACTTTAACTTTTTTTTATACAAAAGTAACTTACTAAAGCAAAATTTTCCTTTTTCTCTATAAATTAAAGATATCTTATATTCTTAAAAGAATTAGATTAGTATAAGAAATCAGAAAAATTAAAAAGTTTGATTTCAGGGTTGGAAAATCCACACTTTTTGTGATATAAAAAATTAGCTACCGAAAACTAATTTTTTTTATAAAATAAACTTATTTTATACTTCTGTATTTCAAAATAAAAAAAAGTTAAAAGAATTAAAACGACGTTTCCAGGGTTGGAAAATCTTATTTTTTATACAAAAGTAACTTACTAAAACAAATTTTTTCTTTTTTACTATAAATTAAACATATCTTATATTCTTAAAAAAAAGATGGTGTAAGAAATCAAAAAAAAAACCAAAAAGGAGGATCCTTTGTGATATAAAAAATTAACTACCGAAAACTAATTTTTATCTATTTTTATTAAATAAAATTATTTTATGCTTGATAACGAATAAAATTGGTATTTCAAATAAAAAAAAACAATTAAAAAAATTAAAAAGATGATTCCAGGGTTGGAAAACTTTAACTTTTTCTACAAAAGTAAGTTACTAAAACAAATTTTTCCTTTTTTTTCTATAAATTAAACATTTCTTAAATTCTTAAAAAAAAGAGATTGGTGTAAGAAATCAGAAAAATCAAAAAAGATGAGTTCAGGGTTGGGACACTTTTTGATATATAAAAGTAACTAAGTCTAATTAATTTTTATCTTTTCCTTTATAAATTATATATATTTTACGTTTTGGAAAGAAAAGTTTGGTATAGAAAATTATAAAAATAAAAGCCACAGCTCCAGAGCTGGAAACTATGATTTTTTTTCTAGACATTAAAGTAACTAATTAAAACATTTTTTTTAATTTCCTTTTTTTTCACTTAACACACTTTCTATATTTTTTTAAGAACTACTGGATTGGTATAAGTAATCAGAAAAATCTAAAATTATGATTCTAGGGTTTGAAAATTATTATTTTTTTCTTTGTACATAAAAGTAAGTATGTGCTTATGTATGTATTTCTATACTACATAAACGCACTTTGGTAAAGGGTATATAAGATTCGGCACAGCCGAATATAGCACTCTTACTTGTTTCTTTTGTGATTTTCAAAAGTATTATTATTTTATGAATTCTCATATAGTTTTTGAAAGTCTATGCATAAAGTGGGAGGTTTGTGACTGTTTAAAATTTGTGGTCAAAGTCTACTGATGATTTGGTTCAAGCGCCAATGAAATACGTATATAGACATGCTAGACTACCAGTAAATAAATTTCAATTATTTTAAAAAATACAAAGCGTAAGCACTTAAATACTTTTCAAATTAAACACTTACGTAATAAAATTTAATTTAAGATTGAATACTCATATATTCAACATAAATTTTTTTTAATTAAATGTTGCACTAACTTTGCTTTTTTCTTTTAGCGCAAAACATAACAACTGCTATTATTATTATTATTATTATTAATAATATTATGATGACTCGATGTAAAAATAATTGTGGGCAGTAACACAATGATGATGTTGCTGATGATGAGGATGATGAAGTTTTTCAACATAAAACTTACATGGTACGCAAAAGTTTTAAACTGGCAAATGCATGGTCTTCTATGGTCTCGAGATATTTAAGGTCAGTCAACACTCTACAAAAAAAAATTAAAAATATTTTTTAGATATATTTTTACACAAGACAATTGCTAGTAGAATGTACAACAAAATCAAACTTTTTTCAAAATATGTAATTATGGTACAAGAAATTAAAAATATATGTGCTTTCATCGAAGTTCTTAAAAGCTTAAGCCGGAATCTCATATATCTGCGGAAGCTAAAATAAAGTTACAAAAAATCAATAAAGGTATTCACGTCAACTCTTGCAACTGTGCAAAAATGCATAATTGCACTTTCTGACGTGAGCAACCCATTTTGTTTAATATGTATGTATGTTTATTTAAAAGCTGAAACGAAGTGTTGGAACTTCGCTGATTAATTTTGTAATCAATTCACTAATAAAATATCAATATTAATAATATTGGTATTATTTAACAAAATTCTAATAACTATTTTGAGCCATAGGTCTTTTGAAAATAGCAAAATTATGTATGTATTTGTTATCTGAAAATCGAATTTGAAGATTTCTTTATAATTTCTAGCTAAGAATTTTTAAATATTTTTTAATTTTATAATTTTAAAATTAGTTTATTTGTATCGAAAATATTTTCAACGACTTGTTTTTTCATTTAAAAGTAAAAAATTTATGTAGGTATTTCTGCGTTGTAATTTGGTGTGTGGTTGATTTTAAAAATACTTTTTGTCCATTTTTTTTGGATTGGCAATGCCATAAAAAGTTGCACAACTTTGCAAAATTTACCCTGATAATCTTGCACTTACTCAGACCCTGACAATTTTGCATCATTTGTGCAAAATAATTTTCTATGTGGTTGTTCTTATGTTTTTTGAAAATTTTGCAATTTTGCTTTTTGACGTGAATACCTTTAATATATATAATTTTTTCTGACACACATTCGTTACAGCATGAAGCCACAGTTGTCAGCACATTGTATCTTTTCGTACAATAATAATTAACAAGCATACGACAAATTTTTCCTTATTTATATATTGTCAACTTACATGTCCAATAGTGAAGCATTGTAGACTTTTAAGCCAGTAGTGCGTAGACGCGGCAGACCCGCAGAAGCAATTGTTAAACGTTGCAATGGTATGGTCAGAGTTTGGGGAACCCTAGTCAAGGCCTCACCCTCACAGCGACATTCAATTTCATCCTGAAATCAAAATAAAAAAAATTCTTTAATGCTTTTTACCATTAGTAGTAGAAATTAAAAGACCTTGTGTGACAATTGATGCTTCCCAGCTAAAAAAATTATATATGGTCCGTATATTTTTAATATATGAATGTATATAACTATATATGAATATGTATGAATTCATGTATGGAAATGTATGGGATTATACATGGCAAAACTATTATATATGAACTAATATATGGACTAATATATGAAATGTATTATAACATATGAGCTCATATATGTAAATGTAATTATGAAGCTCTTCATGATCCATATATAGATGTAAGATTTAATATATCGAGACATATAAGAATGTATGCATACATGAAATCTCACATAAGATCTTTTTTGCAATCAAAAAAAGCTTGGAATTTTATCACTGGAAATCCATTAGAAAATACATACGATATGCAAAGTTTATGTGCGTACCCTCAACGTTTAAAAAAGAAAAACTTTTTTTTTTTTCAAAAAACCCATTCTTGTATGATTTTATAATTACATTGTAGCCCCATTTAATATATCAAATAATCTCTAATAATTCTCTAGCTAAGAAACAAAGTTCATATTACTGCATTGAAAACTATTGTTAGACGGATTATTTTTTCTTTTATAATTAATTGCATTAGTTTTTAATCTGATTTCTTAAGCTAAATGTTATGTACGAATATGATTTTTGTGTTTTTCAAATAATTGATTCACCTTTTGATGAATGAAATGACTTTTTGTTCGTTTTGAATTATTTGTCCAAGCAAAAGTTTCATTAAATACAACCTCTCTATCAAGTCTAAAAAAATTTAATTTTAGTAATTTAATTTATTGCACAGCAGTGCGCTTTTGTGAATCAAGAGTGAATGAATATGAACTTTGCATACTGTGGAGGGAATTTACACATACATGTATGAAAATGTATGAATATATATAATCATATATGCCCATATACCCTCATTTTTCGGATCCGAACCATATATGGGATATCATATATGCTCCATACATATTTTTTTAGCTGGGCGTGTAATAAAAAAAATCATTCTTATAGGATTTTATATATTGTATGCCTATTTAATAAATCAAATAATCAAAAAGACAATTCAGTCATTAAAGTATTATTAATTTTATAAAAAGTAACGGAATCTTCAGATATATTAAGAAACAAAGTTCATATAAATGGATTATTTTTTTCTTTTATAATTGCATTAGTTTTTAATTTGATTTTTTAAATTATATGTTGTTTACGAATGTGTGTTTTGTGTTTTTTAATAATCGACTCATATTTTCTCTTAAAATGTCGAATGAAATGTCTTTTAGTTTGCTTTGAATTATTTTTTTTTTTTCGAACAAATGTCTCATTAAACACAACCTTTCTCCACGAAATCTTACAAAAAATAACTTTAATAATTTAATTTATTGCACAGCAGAGCGCTTTTTTAATTAATATGAACTTTGCATACTATATAGGGAATACACATTCATGTATGAAAATGTATGAATATATATATATGAGTCCATATACCCTCATTTTTCGGATCCGAACCATATATGGGATATCATATATGCTCCATACATATTTTTTTAGCTGGGTTGTCAAATTATTTAAATTTTTCCATATATTTTTTTTATCACATTATGCAAATTACTGCAATTACTGAGTGCATTCCTCTTATTTAATTACAATAGAAGTATACTTTTAACCTGCTAAATATCCCAAACCTATTCAATCTGATATATCGAGCCATAACCGCTAAAAAAAGCTTAAGCGACACATTTTTTGGAGTTGGTTTTTTACGAAAATCGACTGTTAACGATCGCAAATAATCAAGTTTGGTCAAAAATTGAAGTTTGAAAATTATGCCGCTTAAGCTATTTTGGCGGTTATGGCACGATAAACATATGTATTTAAGTATACCATACATTTAGAAGAATAAGCAAACACACGCATATGTTAACATATCTGCAAAACCATGACAATCAGCTTAGTTAATCCAAACATTAACCGCTGCTATCAATTTCGTGTTTAAATCAAAAAAAGGGTTAAACTGTACCCTCTCATGCACAATGTTGCCAATAGGCAACATTTTACTTATATGCTTCTCAGTCCGGTTGGTTTAAGAATTTTATTACATAATATTTTGCGTTATATAGCTTTATGTTTTACGCAAGTTTACAGTTATTTGCTTTTTTTGTGAGCTGTTTTTTAACTTTTGGGATTTTCGCATTCGGTTTCGAATAACACATATCGAAATTTCTAATGACAGCATTCGATAACGTGCATACATTCGAATGCAACCGTTCGTGTTTTTACTCGCAAGCAAGAAGGCATTCGAAATCATGTTTAACATAGAAAAAGCGAATTACAGGAAAATATATGTTTAATATTTGACTTATTTATTTATAAATGAATGAATGCACAAATGTACGTATAAAAACACAAATTAAAAAATTTCTAATTTTTTTTTTCAATTTTGTTATTTGTTATTGATATTGTTATTGTTATTTCATTTGTTTAAATGAAAGTTTATAATATAATAACTCCAGTTGTTCTAAGAAGCCTTGGGTAAAGGTTCCCTGATGATCTGCATTAGCAAAAGTGAAATGCTCATAGGATCCAGCTAAACCCCTCAATAATCAATTTCAATGTATTTTTAATAAAAAAAAATATTTTACTTAATAAGTAAAATATTAATTTGGGATTATTAGTGCGTTTAAAAAAATTTTAAACTTAAATTGTAACAATTCCCATAAAAAATACTAATTATTAACTTGACTGCAGCCGGTCAAAAAAATACTTGTGTGGCAACACTCTATTCTTAAATAGCTGTTGTTGTTATTTACATTTATTTTGTTTTACATACTCTTACGACTACAATTTGAAGCTGAAAAAAGTCAGCCAATGTAGCAATGGTAAAGTAAGAAAATAAAAAACATGTTGATTATTGAGTTCTTGTTTCAAATTTGTTATTTGTTATTGAGCTTCTCATTTGTTTAAATGAAAGTTTATAATATAAACCTCTAGTTATTCTAAGAAGCTTTGGGTAAAGGTTCCCTGATGATCTGCATTAGCAATAGTAAAATGCGCATAGGATCCAGCTAAGCCCCTCAATAATCAATTTCAATGTATTTTTAATAAAAAAAATATTATACTTAATAAGTAAAATATTAATTTGGGATTATTAGTGCTTTTAAAAAAATTTTAAACTTAAATTGTAACAATTCCCATAAAAAACACCAAAAAATTTCTAGTTGACTTCAAATATAACAAAACACACTACTGACTTGGCAAATAATAAAATAAAATATAAAAAAATCAACCAACTCTGGGAGCATGTAATGACAAATTAACTGCTTCTGCTGGTCAACCAATAAAAGAATCGAAAATGTAGCTAGTGCTCTATTCTCTAACTTTACACTAATTTATTATTATTAAGTCATTAATTAAATCAAAATGAAAATAACATTTATGTATATTCGTTTCTTTTTTCTGCATATACGTGTGTATGTACGTACATACATATGTTTTTGCACACATACATATATACAAACATATGCTTTTTCTTACAACTTATTCAGTGTTGTGAAATGAATTTATATATAAATATATTTGCCTTTTTCCAACACTGAAACAAAAACTCGATTCGCTTGGTAACGAGTGACATCATCCGAAAATTACTAGCCATCGAAATTAATATCTATTCGAATGCAATTCCAATCACGAGTGCAGGAATTAGACCCCAGATTTTCATTTAGTAGGGCTTCTTTGTAGAGTGATAAGCTAAATATTTTTTTGTGAAAATAGTGTGTTTGCCAAAAGGGTTTTAAACATTAAATTGATTTTTTTTTTTGTGAAACACTGTTGTACCAAATTGTACTTTCATCATCCTGGAAGCTTAAATGCACAGAAAACGCATAAATAAAACGCGAAAAATATCATGCAGGTAGTCTTTTAACAAAAACTATCATAATAAAATATTTAATAACTAAGTCATTTTCTAAGGAATTTATTAACACAAACCTGTGACTTACTCTTAATGAATTATGTTTTATTATGTAAAAAAAAATAATGTACTTCAACGAATCCAAAGTAGAATAATATATATTTGAAATTTGCTTAAACAAAATATATATGGTTCGAAAGGTCTTAGTTTCTTCTTTCTAGATTCATTTATAAATCTGAAATTGCTTGATAAGTACCTACGGGTACTAGAACTAGGTTTTTTAACCGTAACTCAAGATTTTTGAGGTGTTTGAAAAATTTCAAATACATATTGTTGTTATACTCGACAATACCTACCAGAAAAATAGTAACAAATTTCAGGTATATTTTTTTTTGCACACTGTGTTTTCTGTCTCTCGGCAGGTAGACCGGAAAAAATTCTTCGAAGTTGCTGAAAACAGAGCAATCATCTGTGAAATTTCGTGACGTACTAGTTTGAGAGGAACCAGTTGTACTCGAAGCATTTTCCAAGGGCTGATAGTTTACCCATGTCTACAGGACTACGCCACACTGACTATCCGCATTCTAAGTGCAATAATGTTTACTGCAACACAAAAAATATTGCTTTGTGTCGTTTTATACACAAATTGTAATTAAAAAAATGCAATAAAACTAACTTAAGTGTTTTTTTTTAACTAACCACAACAGTTTAATGTTGCCTATTGGATAACAAGGACTTTAAAATTTTTATCACTTTAATTTGAGTAAAGCTTTTCTAAAAAAAATGTATAGAAATCACTAAAAAAAAACACTGTTTGTAATATTTTAAGTCATGGAAATACATATGTATCCCCATATGTGACCTTCTCCGAGAAAAGGCACCCAGTGTGTGAAAATGAAGTTTTAAGAAAAACGCACTTAAAAAATAAAATTTTAATGTTCTTCTCATATATATCGACTTTCCTAAGTTCCCGATTTTCGGCACACTAGGTCCCTTTTCTCGGAGAAGGTCACATATACGTATACCTTATACGTCATCTACTTTTTTTTATGGGCTCGCAAATATTTGAGGCATGGGTGTCATTTTTGCATTTTCTCAGGTTCATATCTTGCAAACCGATCGGAATTCTGATTTACTCTCGGAGGCAAAGCTGTAGCTTTTGTCATAAAAATAAAAATTCTGAACATATAAAATCAAAAAACTTCATCTTCAAGATCAAAATCGCAAAAAAAAATAAAAAAAAAATAGATTTTTACCTTTTTCCCCTATTTAGGAACATAGGTAGCAAACCGTTCAAAACCCAAGAAAACACAATCAACTATAAAGAGATCTACTAAGATCTCAATATACATATTTTTAGAACATATAAGCATCCTGGGAATGGTTCTTAACACCGTTTAGGTAGCGCTGGAGTAGCCGCAAAAGTGAAAAGTTTCCGGAAAACTTGTTAATTTCATTTGTTTGGAAATTTTTAACTTTTGCGGCTACCTAGTTGAGTAAATCAAGCCTCCGAACGCTTTGCAAGATATGAGCCTGAGAAAATTCAAAAGACACATCGAGGCCCCATATCTTTGAGGGCCCATAAAAAAGTAGATGACTTGGGGTAAAACTGGGAGACAAGGGTCTCTTCTTTGGTATTTTATCACGTGGTGGCGTCCTGTATGTACACTTGATGTGTATTATCGCAGCTAGCATTTTGTATCATAACCGAATCTTTTCCGAATCAGCTTGACGGGAAAAATAACCGCATATGAGCTACAGATGAATCATCCCAGAGAATCATTTATGATACGATTTTCTGATGCATTGTTAAGCGATTTTCTAGTAGTATTTAAATCATTGGGTTTGTTTTTGCGGTTTTTTTGCATTTTGTTCCTCTATTTTCAAAAAAATTTCATTTTATTATACAGATGAATTATAAGTGAATCCTTTTTCAATCACCCAAGTGATAAATCAATTTTTAGGCCTGGTACTCTGTTCGATGTTGTGAAAAATTTTCTGTAACATTTTTTCGCGTGAAAAATTTTACAAGTTTTAAATGTAGCCCAACTCGCGGTTTTTCTATAAATTTCTCTGTTTTATTGCTTGAAAGTATGCAACATTGTTAAAATTTCGTGCGAAAAAAGTACAGCACATGTTGATTCGCAGCTGAAACTAAAATGATGCCAGAGTCATTTTGCATGGAAAACATTCTGGCAGATAGATTTTAAGTGTTTTTCTTGCGAATTTATTTATTTCAATATTTCAAACCAAATACTTTTACATGTAGTTTGACAGCATTTCGCACGAAATTCTGAACGGAGTACCAGGCTTTAGTCATCAAAGGGATCTGAGGAAAATTATATAACATAGTGTCCACACCTGATGAATTTATATCATGATGAATGTCAAATTGATATCATGATGAAAATTCATCACGTATAGACTCAATTTATTAATATTATGGTAGCGTTATGATATAATCATCAGAGCTTACGGCCTGATGAATTCATCTTGATATCAAATGTCATTTTATGTGTTATTGTGCATTTAACGTTTATTTATTAAACAATTTTTGTTTAAAAAATGCGGCACAACAATTATTTATGACCAACAAATTAAACAACACACAAGTTATTTATTTTTGGCAAGTATTTTTCAAATATTTGTTGGATTCATCATAATATAAAATCATCAACGTCTACCCCTTTGTAATGATATTAATGAAAAAATGACAGTTGCTCTGCCGGCGTCATATTACGAGGTCTGATCATAAGGTGTGGACACTACGTAAGAGATTTCTGCAGAAAATGATCACACAAATGCTAGCTGGGATCACGGCATATGGCATGTACTTGTATGTGTGTAAGTATCAAACGCGAAGAAGAAGTAAACAAACAACAAAATTTTTATCTATCTATTAATTTCCAATATATAAAAGCTTCGGGCAAGAACAAAAGAGAATTGAAAAAATGTCCCGCAAGAAATGTCTCATAGCAGAAATCACCCTTTGTTGCACATCTGCAATTTTAGCAAACATAGCATGATTTTTTGCTACAAAGCGTGAGTGTCTTTTTCCAGTTCTCAGAAAATTAATTATAACAGCTGATTGTAGAATAATGATTTTCTTGCAAATACTCCAATATTTTTTGTATTTCTGCGTCAGTTCATCGTTTGTTATTAACTCTTTGTTTAATTACTTGTTTTTTGTTTTTAATTTCTTCCACGTTCATTTTCTTCTTGATTACTATTAGTTTGTTTACAGAGTTGTGTAAAGTATCTTTACCGCTGCTAAAGCCGCGTTCAGACTATTATACTTTGTATTTATACTTGTCAAAAATTCAAATAAAACGTGCAAGTGTGATAGTCTGAACACAAAATGTCATCAAAGTGCAAATAATACGATAAAAATTTTGACATTCCATAAGACTTTTTCGCTTTTAGAAAATTTTCTAAAGCCCTGTTCAGACTATTATACAAGTATTAATACTTTCATCACATTTTATGATACAGAAATCTAAATACTATGGGATGTCAAAATTTTTATTGTATTATTTGCTACTTTGATGACATTTTGCGTTCAAACTATCACACTTGAACGTATTATTTGAATTTTTGACAAGTATAAACACAAAGTATAATAGTCTGAACGCGGCTTAAACGATAATACTTTTCATTAGATCAGGGTTGCATTTTCACACAAACTTACACTCTTTGTGATATAAAAAATTAACTACCGAAAATTAATTTTTATCTATTTTTATTAAATAAACTTATTTTACGCTTCATAACGAATAAAATTGGTGTTTCAATTAAAAAAAAACAATTAAAAAATTAAAAATACGATTCCAGGGTTAGAAAATTTTAATTTTTTTTGTACAAAGATAAGTTACTAAAACAAATTTTTCCTTTTTTTATAAATTAAACATTTCTTCAATTTTTAAAAGAAAGAGATTGGTGTAAGAAATCAGAAAATGAAAAAGGATGAGTTCACGGTTGGGACACTTACACTTTATTGATATATAAAAGTAACTAAGTCTAATTAATTTTTATCTTTCCCTTTATAAATTATATATATTTTACGTTTTGGAAAGATAAGTTTGGTATAGAAAATTATAAAAATAAAAACTACACCTCCAGAGCTGGAAACTTTGATTTTTTTCTGGACATTAATGTAACTAAATAAAACATTTTTTTTTAATTTCCTTTTTTTCACCTAACACACGTTCTATATTTTTTTAAGAACTACTAGATTGGTATAAGTAATCAGAAAGATCTAAAATTATGATTCTAGGGTTTGAAAATTATTTTTTTTTTCTTTGTACATAAAAGTAACTATGTGCTTATGTATGAATCTCTATACTAAATAAACGCACTTTGGTAAAGGGTATATAAGATTCGGCACAGGCGAATATAGCACTCTTACTTGTTATTTAACAATTTGTGATATCAGCATAAGTATGTTTTTGTATAGCAAGATTTATGTTAATTCGAAAATAAAATGAAAACCAATTAAAAATGCGGTTGTTTATATTGTTGCACATTTTTTAATTTTTTTTTTTTTTTCAGATTTGTCAGATTTTTTAGCTAGTTTTTGCAGATTTTTTGTAAAATTTTCTGGCAACAGTGTCTGCAAGTAAATAATCCAATTCCTTAAATCAATTAATAAGACCTTCCAATAGTCCAATACATCGAATCAATACCTTGAATTATGCAAATTAATTTAATTCTGCTGTAAGTTATGGATTTGTAAAACTCAACATTGTTGAATACAACACTGATGCCGTGCTTCTTCTGCCGTAAGAAATTTAAATCCTTGTTAATGTTTAATAATTACTTGAGCCTTATTGAAAGTCTTATTTTGTTTTCAATAAAACTTTATAGTGCTTTTAGTGTTATATTACACTCAATTAAGTTGTGCTTTTAATTACACTGATTTGCAGCATGCAGCAGATTTAAGTATGTGTGTATGTATCTTTGTACTAACGCGTGTGTTTTGCCCTTGCATCAATTCATGTCACGTAATAATTGGTTGCTCTCAATAACTGACTTCCTTGTTGGCAATATAATTTCATTATAATTGAAAGCTTTTTTTTAAAGACATTTTGAAAAAAATAGAACAAATGTTTGCTTTTTACAGCAAAGTCAAGGAAAGTGTAGGCGAAATAATTACGTATATAAAATTAATATCATAAAAATTAAATAAATGGTGCTGTTAATGCAAGTTGTATTGTCTTCCGAGTGTGTCAATTAGTTTAGAAAAGTTTTACTTTAAAAGGTTTGGTAGTATTTTCAAAAAACAATTAGAAGAAAGAAAAAGTTCTCTGTCCAAAAAATTCGGTTCCTAAAAGTACTGGGATCAAAATAAGGTCTAAAGCTATGTACAGACGATTGTCAGATCTTACAATATTGTCAGATCTGGCAATGTGCTGACTATGTACTGGCAATCGAAAATTGCCAGCACAATATTTCTTGTCAGTTCACACGGTTGTCAGAAAATCTTACAATTTATTGCCCGACGGTTGTATGACAATAAATTCATCTGAAAAAATCGTCAGTAGAAAAATTGTCAGTTCACACGGTTGTTATATGCAAAAATTGTTAGATCTGTTGTTATGCGTTGTCAGACTTAAAGCATTTGTTAGAAATTCTAAAATATTTATCGTTTTTGTTTGTTTTATATGTAAAAAGTGAAAGTATAAATTATTATGGACCATAAAGAAGCAATTGCAATGATTTTTTCTGAATATATTTTATCATCAATTTTTTCTTTAAAATCAATCATGTGCAGTGTTGCCCATAGAAAGAATTCTCTTACAATGACGCCATTGTCAGATGCATAAACTTCGCACATCTGACAATATTAAAATGTCTGACAAACATCTGGCAATAATTTTACAATGTGTTCACACGATTGTAAGATGTCTGAGAATTTGTTGTCAGGTGCTAGTCTTGCAATGGTCAGTTCACACGGTTGTAAGAAATTTTAAGCACATTTTACTGGCAATATTGTAAGATCTGACAACCGTCTGTACATAGCTTAAGTTTTTTGATTGTTACAATTTCTATCACTATAATCAGGGTGACCGATGACATTTTTCAAAAAGTGACCCCAAATAGGAGATTTGTCAAAAAATAAGGGCAAAATTAAAAAAACGAGAAAACTTTGGCAATTTGCCACTTTAGTCGGTCAAACGGTCACGCTGACTATAATTTCCTATACATTATAATTAATGGCCATCAACTGATTTGTAAACAATCTGCTCGGAAAATCAGCTCCCATTTGCTATGTTTTTCTCTTAAACTCTCAGACGTACATAATGCAGCGTTACCGTTGTGATACTAAATAATCAATTTGATCTATTTTGACGCATTTGCTATTTTCTATGACAGCTTTGCAGTTAACTGTGAAACTGACAACTTCAGTCGTTTAAAATTTATAGAAAAATAAAAATTTGTTTTAGTAAGTTAATTTTGTATAATTTTGTATCAAAAAATTTTAAGTTTTCCAAAGCTGGAAATGTTTTTTTAATTTTTTAATTTTTTTTTTTTTTTAGAAATATGAATTTTATTGATACTGAAATATAAAATAAGTTTATTTAACAAAAAAAAAAATAATAATAAAACTTAGTTTTCGGTAGTTGAGTTGATTTTCAATAGCAATCTTTTTCATACTATTTCTGACACACCAGTGTAAGACCAAGGTCTTTAGATTTTCTGGCATCTTCGAAAATCCGATTTCACGTACAGACAGACGGACATCGCTTATTCGTCATCCCTGTGGATAAGGATCCAGAATATATATACTTTATGGCTCGCTTATTAATATTGTGGAAATTACAAACAAAATGACAAACCTATATATCTAGGCGCACGGCAGTGCGCCAGGACAAGTTGTGGCCAATGCACGCAGTGTGTATATTTACACGAAGCCATTCGAGCTGTTTTTACCCCCTCATAACTTTGTTCCCCTCAATCGTAAAATTATGAAATTTAAACCATAATTAGAACCTCACATGCGAAGTTTGAAAGTTTTGCAATGAAAGGTTCCAGAGATATGGAGGTGCAAGAAGTGCATATTTTAAGACATACTCACTGACCACTGACCCCTGACACACTCATCAAATTGATGAAGCACTTCCGCTATAGCTAGAGAGCTAAAATTTGGTACACGAGAAGATCTAGGTGAGCAATGAACCAGAAAAATCTAAATCTAGGCCCATAAAAATTAAAATCTGTGCTATTGTGCTGAAATTCGATACAGAGCTAGGTCTAGGTGAGAAATAAAATAAAAAAAACTGAAAACCCGGAAATTTTAGCCAGGAGGGCGGGGCTACGCCCATAAAAGTCAGAATTAAATAAGCTAATCTAAGGCGCTTAATGGAAGCGTTTTTCATTGAAATTCGGCATATATACTGCGATAATACAAGGCTATAAATTTTTTATCAAACAAGTGGGCGTTGACACGCCCATACAATTTAAACCTCATTTTAATGCCCTTCGGCTTAGCATATTTAGATATACTATTTATCTAGCTATTATTATCCGTTTGTAACG
Source organism: Tachina grossa (assembly GCA_949987645.1). Taxonomy (NCBI): domain Eukaryota; kingdom Metazoa; phylum Arthropoda; class Insecta; order Diptera; family Tachinidae; genus Tachina; species Tachina grossa. The sequence goes on along the minus strand of OX465274.1, from coordinate 36,557,105 downwards.
AAACTAGACACGTATAATTAGCACTGACCTAAAAAAACTTTGACTTTGGAAAAGTGGGCGGGGTTACGCCCATAAAAATTAAAAGTTAAAAGTTGCGCTAAGGAGCTGAAATTTTATATACAAGTAGGTCTAAGTGAGAAACCAACTAGAAAAATCTAAAAACCCGGAAATTTTAGTTAGAGTGGCGGGGCTAGCCCATAAAAACTAAAAATTTAAAGTTGCGCTAAGGAGCTGAAATTTTATATACAAGTAGGTCTGAGTGAGAAACCAACGAGAAAAATCTTAAAAACCAAAAAAATTTACCAGAATGGGCGGGGCCACGCTAATATTATTTTGAACTAAAAACTTAATATACAGCTTTTAATTCAAGCCAATTTAGTGAGATTTTACATGCGCGTTGCACGTACGCAATACTTTAAACTATCACCTTAAAAATTGGGCGTGATCACTCCCATAAAATGTTAGCCTTGTGTTTAATCTACATCGGTCTAGCATATTTTAGAAGAACATTAGCATGAATTATAAGCGCTGCTCTCAACAATATTGTGAGTTTAAAATAGTGGGAGGGGTAATGATCATAAAATTATAAGGTATAGTTCACGCTAGACAGCAGAAATTTTATACACTAGCAAGTGTAGATGAGTAAGCCAATGGGAAAATCTTATAACCAAAAAGTTTTACGCGGTATGCGGGGCCACGACGTTAAAACTCCAATTCGCACTAGCGAGCTTAAATTTGATAAGAGATCACTAAGAAAAATCTGAAAATCCAAAAGTTGCTATCAGATGTATGTATGTTATTTTATTAAAACTTTTCATACACATTGCACTTATCCAAAATAAAAATTCCCTATTTTGAAAAGTAGCCGTGAATTCACCCATAAATCTCCCATAAATACTCAGGTATTTCTTCTTAACTTTTTAAAATCAAACTTTGCATGAACCATAAGCACTAGCAGATATAAAAGTCAGCGGGGCCAGGCCCATAAAAATTTTACGTAATATTATACTAGAGAGAGCTGTACCTGGATTCAGTAACTTTTATTACGATAATCGTATCGTTATAAAATAGGAGAAAACGGAAAAGTGAAAAAACTCGCGCGGAATTTTTGTTCATGATTGGGCTGAATAAATATAACGAAAATGTATCGACTTTGCTATTCAGTAACATATTTTAACGATATTCGCTGTGGGTTGGATAAAAAAATTAATTTAATTTTTCTTTATTATTCTTTGTGCTTTTCGCTTATTTTCACATTTTCTACACAGAGCTACCACATAATATTGAATTAAATGGTGAATAAGATAAAGCGGGAGACTATCGTTAAAAAGAAACTACAGAATCACATTATCGTTATCGCAAACGAGTAAATATGTCGATAAATATTACGATTTTCGGTTCGCAAAAAGTTACTGAATCCAGGTACTGACATTTTGTACACAAATTGTAATTGATTTATTCAATCGGAAAATCCAAAAATTAAAAGCACCAGCTACCCTATTGAAACTTTGCATACACATTGTCTGTTAACTTGGCAATATTTTTACCTTTCCAAAAAAGGAGAGAATAATGTATAAATGTTCATTTCTTTATATGGATAAAAATGTTGTCAAGTTGGCAGATTATCTAGAAATTATATGACATCCTTACGATTACAAATTTATATCATACATAACATATTTCTGTGTTAGGTATTGTGGTAAAGAAGAACTTGGTCAAAATTTATGTCTCACAACTTTTAATGGTCGAAATTTGGGATAGGAACTTGGCCGTTTTTCACATTTATGTTTTTGTGAGGATACCCTTTTACCATATTTTGGTAAAGGGTATGTATACAAAATTTATAACTCTAAGGGCCATTATTACAACTTAAAGATAGTTAAAAGTAAGATTTTATTGGACGTATAAAAAGCTTTCCATTATTGCAAATTGGATTTAACTTAACAGGTAGGATAAACTTGCCTGTAATACTTTAGGTTAAAGTAAAATTTTGCAAATGGTAAAGTTTTTATACGTCCAATAAAATCCTACTTTTAACTATCTTTAAGTTGTAATAATGGCCCTAATAGTGTTTATTATTTTTGTTACGAAAATCACGTTCTAACTTCTGGATTGCCCAATAAATAGCAAAGCTATACAAATATTTTACTAAACAAGTGCGTTAATAAATGTTAAATTTAAATATAATTTTAGTTATGCTTACCAGAGTTGTGGCATTCCAACAGCAGCACTTCCAGCCACTCATCAATGAGGAATGTGGTTGCAGATGGTGGTTTAAAGTAAAAATATCTTGTTTGGTATTAGCATTATTAGTGCTATTTGCACCCAGTCGTATAAATTGGTTACTATTCATTGCTGTAGCTGCTGGTTTTGTCAAATTGTTGCTAGAATTATAATCTTTTGTTGGTGCAGCAGCAGCAACAGTTGCCTTCTCCAACTGCTGATTGTTGGCTATGGCTATGGTTACTGCTGGATCATGAAGAATGGGCTGACTGTTGAAACCGTAATGATTATCATTGCAATTAGTCAATTTGGCACTGTATTCCATAGAGGCTTGCGAGTGACAACAATAGCAGACTAAGAGCAAAAGATAACGTAGCATTTGATAGGTGGGCAGTTGTAATTGTTGTTGCATTTTAGGAACTTTTGCCCAATAAGAATGATGATGATGCTGGCGATAAAATTTATGCTGTCGCTGGTCTTGCTGTTGCTTTTTATTCTGTTTCTGTTGATATTGACGTCTTTTGTTGTAATTATAAAATTGATGGTATTGAGCCATTTTCGTTAAATTCTTGGCTAACATTACAAAATCACGTTTTTATAGAAAATTGATTTTTTTTTTATTTATTTATTTAAATTTACTCTTTTTCTATTTCTGATTCTTTTTTTAAATTTTTATTATTCTACAAAAGTTTAGTGGCCATCATTTGTCTTCACACTTGTGGTGTAGTGTAGCTTGAGGTTATTTGCTGCACTTTTTAAGTCTCCCTCTGTCTCTGCCTCTCCTCCTTCTGCTTCCCTTACCTTTTATATTGTTTGTTATACTTGGTAAATAACATTTTAACTTTTATTGAATTAGTTGCACTTGAAAGTACTTCTTGTAGCCAAAGTAAATGACACATTATTGTGTCACTTTAGGGTTTGTTTTTCTCAATGTTTTATTATGTTTTTTTTTTTTTGTTAGTCGCACCAAGAAAACTGTAAAGAAAAAATAAAAGAGAAAAATGGTAATAAATCTTGTAATGATTAAAGAAAGACTAGGATCTTATTTTAATGTAACAGCAAAAGAAAAATAGATGTAACTTTTAAAGTCTTGTTTCTTAACTGAGTTTTAATAGAAAATAAAGAAGTTAAAATAAAAATTTTATTTTCATAACATATTTTTGAATCACCTTAGTTTAGGTTAGAGAACTAGTTGAGCAGCCCATTCTACACCAGAGATCTGCATGATTACGAATCAAATGGCATAATTTTCTATTTTCTAAAATAAATATTGAGCTAGCACTTAACATTCAAAAAAAGGAAAGATGCTATTGCATAATTCAGATCAATGAAACTGTTGTTAATAAACGCATACTACTGCTTAAAATTTCTATTCATTCATATGATTCACTGAAGCAATGAATCAGTATGATTGTTTTAAAAACTTCTTAAAATCCCTTCTGACAAATATAATTTTATTATTTCAAATAAAATAGCTAGGATAATTGTATGTTTTTAAATTATTTTAATATGAGAAAAACTATTAATTAATACGCAATATTTTATTAACTAAAAACTTCATCTAGTCAACGTGCTTTTGTTAGTTATTTGATTACTATGCAAAACAATCAAATGACAGTAAGGATTTTTTATTTATTTTTACTAACAGCACTTAAAAAAATAGAGTGATTTAATGACAGTCCAGTCAGTTGCTCGAGAGATCACTCTGCAAACAATATAATTAGTACATATTGATGTTACAGAACAAAACAAAAGCATTGTTAAAGTTAGTGGAGAGTGAAAGTGAATCAACTCATACAGTTCTCTGTTACAAACTCAAAATGATTTTTACCCAATTTCCTTTTTGCACCTATTTGAAACTTTCAAACAGTTTTGAATAAAACCGAACAAATAATTTATCAAAGTTTTGATGCTGTAACTTTTTAATAGTATTTTTCTTCCAAAATCCAAATGTGGCATATATAGCCGAAGCAGACACATTTCCAGAGGCAGCACTCGTGTAAACATGTCAATGTCCACAGGGACATATGTTAGTAGTCTACGGCATGTAGAAAATTTGGTTTTACGATGATGTCAATATTACACCAGAGCTATATGTGCATATAGCAAAATCTAGTAGTTACGAGATTTCTAGTAGATTTCTCAAACAAAATTAAATCTAGATTTTGTAAATTTTAATTAAAATCTTTATGAAAATCGATACCGTTTACACCAAGCTTTTTTGACATTTATTAAGATTTTCTTATCCAAAACAAAACCCATTGACTGAAAGGTTTCGAAAACTATAATCAAACAACTACAATGTAGCCAATTCACACACCTTTATAAGCACTCAGTATCTAATTCACTCACCTTTTGTATAAATATGTTGTACAAAAATATTAAATTTTGAGTAGATTTTCTACAAATTTAGTGACAATAATGGAAAATAAAAATAATTGTAAATTAATGTTTACCAAAAAGAAAAATAAATAACAAAAATTAAAAATTTTAAAAACCCCCGACTTTTTTCAGAAAAGATGTTATATCTTCTAAACGGCTGGACCTTCTTTTCTTCAATTATAGCTAAGAACCTTCTCGATCAAGTCATCTTTCAAACAGAAAAAACTAAATGAAAATCGGTCCAGCCGTTTGGCCTGTACGTGGACACGGACAGACACACAGATACACAGATACACAGACACACAGACACACACTACAAACTTATAACACCCCTTTTTTAGTCGGGGGTTAAAAAAGATTCCGTTTTGTATGGGAAATCTAATAAAAAGTAGCTAGACTTAGTTGGAAATATCATAATTACTAGATTTCGAGACAATGTGAATTCCCTGTTAAGGCTGAGTTAGCCGAACGTTGCTGTTGCTGTACCGTACCGTACTGTACTGTTAGCACGTTGGTGCACTTATAGAACATTTAAAAACGTGCGTGTGCTTTACTTCGTTTTGTTGTTTTAATACTAAAAAGGAACAGCTGTTCACAAAATAGTGATGGGAAATAAAAAAGTTCAAATGGTGAATGTAGCGAAGAAAAAGTACCTAAAATATGTAAACGCTACTAAAACTGTATACTGTCTATTATATATTTATAACAAATAAATATGTTCATACATACATACATATCGATGGACACAAGTACACCTCGTCACAAAAATTTATTGCAATATCGTAAAAATAACACTTTTAAAAGCAGTTTAACAAAGCAGTTGTGCTGTTTAATATTATGTTTTTATCTTCCCCTGTAAAATTACAATTATTTGAGTTAGGGCCTTTCTACTTGTGACCAACGATATGTATGCAACATGAAATAATTTTTACATGTGTGCATACACAATAAGAAGTTTTGATACCATTTAAATCCTTTAATACATATCACATTTATATTTTGCTCATACATATTTATGCATTTCTTTATTATATGTAAGTACATATACATACACATGCATGAATATATTTGTGTACATAAGTATGTATATATGTACATTCCCAAATATTTATTTATATACTTATGTTTTTCCACACAGATATTATTAACAAAAGTACCAAAACACAGAGCCAAAATACCCCTATTCCATTTAACTTACAATGACACCATCACTGGCTTACAAACGTCACTTAACAACGTTAGGAAATTCTATTTTATACAGGTTGAGACGTGCCGTCAACGTTACAGCAAACTTCGGTAAGCGTTTGCATTGTTTTCAATCAACAAAAACGACCAGCTGTCTCGTTAGCTTACGTGGACGTTCGGCTAATTCTACCTTTAGTATAAACGCTATAGATTTTGACAAAGATTTCAAGGAAAATATACTGTGTTTCGTGTAGGTGTATTTGTGCTATTAATTATTATTATTTTCAGTATTTAGTATAGTTGCCAGTATTTAGTACAGTTGTTTTAGTGATGAAGTTGGCAAAGTGAAAGAAACCAAATATTCTTAATATACTTAATTTTATATATATATATATATATACCTATATATATATATATATACTTGACAGCACACAGATACAAAAACAAAACAAAAAAGTTTTAATTTGAATTTAAAATCAACAATAAAACCAAAATCAGCGGCACAGAAACAGATATACATACTCTCACATACATATATGTACGCTTGACTGGTGGAGAGATAAAATTAAACATTTGACTTAACGGCCAAATCATGAATGTCTTATTAGCACATTTATTTGTTGGTTACAATTAAGTGCTAATTAATTATGAAAAAATTATGAATAAAATCAAATATTTATATATATTTATATATATACGAGGGTGGCTCAAAATTACTACTAAAGCTGAGGCTCTAGAAAGAATTTGCCTGCAAATTTTTTTGTATTGTAAGGAAGCCATTCTCTTACTATTGAGGAAGAATGCTTCGGGTGTTTTTTTTTTAACTAAGCCATCAGCTCCAGTTATATTTAGTTTGGTTTATAACTTTGCTAAATCATCTTTGAGTATTTTTAAATAATCCAGTTTATTCAGTGTACGTTCTAGAAAAAATTTACCCCATTGAGCCCCACTACCGTCACAATGCACCTTAACTAGCGATCTCCACTAGCTATGAACTTGGTATGGGCATCATGTCGGACATCGCAAATGGCTAATGGAGACCGCTCATGTCCATATTTCGTCCATGCTCGGACATGGATGCCTGAACATATGTTTGGGTAACAATGTTCGCCATGAGATTCGCCGTCAGCAACCAATTGGAATAGAAAGAAAAGATACAGAACAAAATTGGTAAATATTACATCTCTATTCCATTAAAGCAAAATACTTTGATATGTCTGAACATGGACATCGCAGGTATTCACCACAACAAAGAAGTTGATGAATTTTTCACAATTGCTCTGCCGGCGTCATGTCCATGTCATGCCCTATTTGATGACTAGTGGAGGCGTAGGGTAATGCATCACCGTTTTATTCAGGCTTTTATCGTTAAGGCTGGATCTTCTTTAAGCCACACAAAAACTTTCAAATAAATTAAATTTTTGTATTCGTCAGTGCCCCAAATGTCATTAGAGTGATTAATATAATATTTCCTTGTAAGGCGAGGAGAATCCACAGCCTTATAAGGCATTTACACCTGCACAAAATCTAGCAGATTTAAGTTAAAATCTTCATGAAAATCTATACCGTTTATACCAAGTTTTTTGACATTTATCAGGACTTTTTTATCCAAAACAAAATCCAAAACGGTTTCAGAGCTGGGAAGCTTAAACTTCATTTTGCCATACAAAATAAATACCGAAAAGTAGTTATTATTATTTTCTTATTAAATAAACTCATTTTATACTTCAGTATGAATAAAATTAGTATTTCTAATTAAAAATAAATTTAAAAAAATTAAAAAGACGTTTCCATGGTTGGAAAACTCTAACTTTTTTTCTTATACAAAAGTAACATACTAAAACAAATTTTTCCTTTTTTTCTATAAATTAAACATATCTTATGTTCTTAAAAGAAAGAGATTGATGTAAAAAATCAGAAAAAGAATGATTACAGGGTTGGAAAACCTAAAATTTTTGTGAAGTATAAAATTAACTACCGTAAACTAATTTTTTATTTATTTTTATTAAATAAACTTATTTTATACTCCACCACGAACAAAATTGGTATTTCAAATATAAAAAAATTTAAAAATTTAAAAAGCCGGTTCCTGGGTTGGAAAACTTTAACTTTTTTTCTTATACAAAAGCAACTTACTAAAACAAATTTTTCCCTTTCTTTATAAATTAAACATGTCTTATATTCCTAAAAGAAAAAGATTGGTGTAAGAAATCAGGAAAATCAGAAAGGATGATTCCAGGGCTGGGAAACTGAAACGTTTTGTGATATAAAAAATTAACTACCGACAATTCATTTTTATTTTTTTTTTAATAAACTTATTTTATGCTTCAGTACGAATAAAATTGGTATTTTAAACTAAAAATTAAACTTCAAAAAATTAAAAAGAAGTTTCCAGGGTTGGAAAACTTTAACTTTTTTTATACAAAAGTAACTTACTAAAACAAATATTTCCTTTTTTTCTATAACTTAAACATATCTTATATTCTTAAAAGAAAGAGATTGGTGTAAGAAATCAGAAAAATCAAAAAGAATGATCTTAGGGTTGGGAAACTTACACTTTTTGTGACATATAAAAGTAACTAAGTCTAACTAATTTTTATATTTTCCTTTATAAATCATATATTTTTACGTTTTCGAATGAAAAGTTTGGTGTAGAAAATTATAAAAATAAAAACCACAGCTCCAGAGCTGGCAACTTTGAACTTTTTTTCGGGATATTAAAGTAAAAAAAGAAAACATTTTTTTTTTAATTTTCTTTTTTCACTTAACACACTTTCTATATTTTTTTAGGAACTACTAGATTGGTATAAGGAATCAGAAAAATCTAAAATGATGATTTTAGGGTTTGAAAATTATTTTTTTTTACATAAAAGTAACTAGGTCAAATTATTTTTTTCTTTTTGTTTATATTTACTTTATGTATGTGCTTATGTATTTATCTCTATACTACATAAAAGCACTTTCGTAAAGGGTATATAAGATTCGGCACAGCCGAATATAGCACTCTTACTTGTATTTAATAAATATGTTGTACAGGTAGTAAAGATGAAATAAAAATATAAGATTTTGTGTCGATTTTCTACAAATCTAGTCATATACTAGATTTTGTTTTATATGGGAAATTTAGTACAAAGCAGCTAGATTTATTCTTGAAATCTCGTAAGAAGTAGATTTTGAGACAATGTAAATGCCTTATTAACGATAAAAACCTGAATATGACGGGTATGACAAAAAAATTTAATACTTCAATTAACCCACAAACTTTAATATAAAACATACAAAGGCAAAACTTCAACAAAAAACAAACAACAATATATTATTTTCAGTGGTAAGGGAATAAAAGAAAACGTAAATTAATTATAAGGAAGCTGAAGAGGGAGAGCACAGTGTTACGTATATGCTCTCATCAAAGCTTTTGTCAATTGATAAAAATAGAAAAAAAAATTCATTTGTAATAGTTTTGCCATAATTTTCATTCTCTAGTGGAAATCAATTTTTTTTAATTTTTATTAAAAATAAATAAATAACTTTTTTCTTTACGGTTCAAAAAAATTTTTATGTTTATTTATACTGAAAATAAAAACAAACAGGCCTGTCGAGCGAAATGATTTCAATTCCGTAAATAGGTTCTACAGAAAACGAAAAACGAATAATTTCCTCAAAATGAAACCACTTTAAATTTGAAAATTAGAAAATTGTTATTTTCTGTATGTAGAAATTACAAAAATCTGTGTACTGAAACAACTTATTTAAATAAAGAAAAATATTTTTCAATAATTTATTTAAAATTTGTTTGTATTGTTTAATATTTTTTAAAAACTATAAGAAAATTTCATCAAGTCTTAACGAAAAAATGCAGCATCATCATAAAAACTGAAATATTCTATATAGTGAAATAAAAATAAATAAAACCTTAACACATATGTACACTGCGTTTAAATATGAAAGTATATCTGAATTATCCCTCAATTCTCTTCCCCGCAATTTTCCGACAAAGTCTTGACGTCCCTGAGCATCCAAAACTGCAGTTTTTGCAAGACATTTCGTGTATTAATTTTTAAATTTTGTGCACTTCAATATAACATAATTTTTGGAGTTTGGTATTTTGTTTTTATTTTTTAATAACCATTTTTTTTTTGCCAAATATTCCAACATTTACATTGAAAGCAAGCGAATTGCCGCTTTTTCGGATCGAACAAAATCGACAGAAATCTGGAGAAGGTAAAACAAAATCGATAGCAATGAAAATTTGTAATGAAAATAATTTCGATAGATTTCTGTGACAGGCCTGAAAATTCCGCAATCTCCCTCATACATTTAAAATTAATTGTGTATAGGTGAGCGCGTGTTTGCGAGTGAGTGTGTGAATTTAAAATACAAATACATAAACATGAACTGTTGATTAAAAATAAACAAATGCAAAATATGTACAAAAAATTAATGATATTGATACAATTTTATTTATATGTACATATGTATGTACATATATATATTTATACCCAATAAAAGAAAAATATTTAAATCAAATTAAATTTAATTTAAAAAGCTATTCAAGAAGTACAAAGCAAATAATTTGTTTCCCTTAAAAAAAAAACCAGCAGTAAAATCTTATTTTTCTTCTGCCCGTAAATTCCTTTGTTATTTCAATTGGTAACATAATGTAAAAAAAATCATAAAAAAAATCTTCCTACTACGAGTACATAAATCATATTCTTATTTTATTACAATCAATCCGGTCTATGAGTAAGATTAAATATTTTTAAACTTTTTATTATTTATTCGATTTGAACATGTGGCAGAACTGCCGCAAGTATTTGTTAAACAAAAATTTGTGTTTTTTTTTTTTTTTTGGAAATTTATGATCCAATGTAAACAAATATTGAAGGCTTTCAAATAACTTATTTTCAATGGTATTTCCACTAGTAAAAATAATTTTGTGGAAAAATTTTTATAAAATGTAGGTCAATTATTGTCGATTTTCAGGCGAGTGATGCTAAATAAGAATTTTAATTTGAGTTGCTTAAAGGCCATGACTCGCTATCCTACACAATCGCACGATCTGCGAGAAAAAAATGCAACACTGATCTGTTGAATTTTTATTGTCTTTTGAAAAGCCCCATTATACCAGGGGCCTAATTCCTGTACTCGTGATCGGAATTGCATTCGAATAGAAATTAATTCCGATGGCAAGAAATTTTCTGATGATGTCACTCGCTACCAAGCGAATCGAGTTTTGGTTTTAGTGTTGGAAAAAGGCAAATATATTTATACATAAATTCATTTCACAACACTGAATAAATTGTAAGCAAAAGCATATGTTTGTATATATGTATGTATGCAAAAACATATGTATGTACGTACATACACACGTATATGCAGAAAAAAAAACGAATACATAAATGTTATTTTCATTTTAATTTTATTAATAACTTAATAATAATAAATTAGTGTAAAGTTAGAGAATAGAGCACTAGCCACATGTTCGATTCTTTTATTGCTTGACCAGAAGCATTTAATTTGTTATTTAGGTGCTCCCAGAGTTGGTTTTTTTTTTTATTTTCCCCGAGACAACTCTTAGGCAAAAAATTATTTCCAAAGTCAGTGTGTTTTGTTATATTTAAAGTCAACTAGAAATTTTTTAATTTGTATTTTTTTATACATACATTTGTACATTCATTCATTTTTAAATAAATAAGTAAAATATTGAACATACATTTTCTATTTCTTCGTTTTTTCTATGTTCAAAATGATTTCGAATGCCTTTTTGCTTGCGAGTAAAAACACGAACGGTTGCATTCGAATGTATGCACGTTATCGAATGCTGTCATTAGAAATTTCAATATGTGTTACTCGAAACCGAATGCGAAAATCCCAAAAGTTAAAAAACTCGCACATTCGAGTAATAACTCGCTCGCAATCGAATGCGGGAATGAGGCCCCAGGGTTGTATATTCTCAAAAATCGCTCGACTGTGTATTAGAGGCCTGCGTAAAATGTCTCGATATGTAAATAACATCTCTTCTATTTCAGAATTAATTGCACACATTTAATTGAATCAATTTTTTTTTTAATAATAAAAACAAATTGTGACATTATTTAGTTTAGATGTTTAAAGGTTTAATATAACTAATTTATTTCAAACTCAAGAAAATTATTTATTATGACCATTAAAATTTCCATAAACTTTAATTAATTTTTCTGTTGTATAAAAATAAAGTGTCATCACAAGCAACTCATAAAACAAATTGTTATTGAATTTTATTTTCAGCGGTTGTAATACTCACAACATCGCCCACATTCGCATTCGGATTTGATGTCTAACATAAGCGGAAATGATGATAATGATGTGTGGTGACAGGGGTTAGTTACATAGATACTTTTACTAATAAAAATAAAATATTGGCAAAAAATATAAACGACAAAGAGCAAAAAAAAAACAACAAAAGACCAGAGGAAATACACGTTTTAAAAAGATAGATCTCGTGGTGGCTCAGTCAGTGCAGGGAGAGCTGAAAGAATGAATGGTTGGATGTTATAAATCGATAAATATTTGTCAATATATCAGGCACATGTAAGGCCCTTACTTTGTTCACAAATTTTATATGAAAAAAACTTAAATTAGAGGAAGAAAACATATTTAAAATTTGTCTACGCCAAGGCACATTTATGTCCAGGTAATATCAGGATTAGAAAATCAATGAAAAAATACAACAATAAAAAAACAACATGGTTTTAGTTTATCCAAAATATCAAAAATAGAATTTGTTTAATACAATAATTATTCACATAAACTTGACAAAATGTTTCCAACAACAAAAAACAATTTCACAATTTTTTAATAGTTTTTTCATATTTTTAAATTTGTTTTGAAAGCATTTTTTAATAAAATATTTTTTATGTTGAAAATTTTTTAATATTTTTTTTTAATTTCTTTTTCGTAAACAATTTTTGAAGTTTCGGATGAGCTTTAATTTAAAAAAAAAATAGCTCAGCTGCGTTTCCGCTACTAGCTGGTGAATGTGCCTTGGTCTACGGTTTGCATTGAATTCGAATTTATTGTACTTGACTTCTGATTCATGCCAAACAAAAATAAGGCACATAAAAATTTTTCTTTTTATATCCTTCACCAAAAACGGTAAAGGGTATATGTGACGCGCAAAATAGAAAGGGACCTAAGGGTAAAACCCGGTTTTGTTCAGGAGAGCCATTTTAAAGATTTAAATACGTGTATCTTTGGTGTACCATCACTGAGCGTGTTGGTATTGGTCTCATTTGAAAGCGACACATCTCATGACGTCAGCAACGTGTTGGTCAATCTTGAAAACGCGCGTAGGTCGTCCCTACCCCTTGTTTTGTGTAATTGGTTTTTACTGTTTTCTACCTAGCGCGCTGTTTCCATGAGTTTGATATCAATTTCGCTGGCGTTTTTTCGAATCCAGGTTTATTTTCTGAAATTATTAATTGTGATTTATAATAAATACTCATTTATAATTTTTTTAAATCGTGAATATCACTCTGTTAGTACGAAAATTTTTTCACATAACCTTATTATATTATTCGCAAAAATAATTTAAAACTATTAACATTCTTACTGATTGTTTTTAGGATGAAATGGTGGACGAATTCGAAGAAGTAGATTTACTTTATCGCTTCCCTGATGACGAGGATGATGACGATCACTTCTCAGAATTATCGAATAGTGACTCTGATCAAAATGTTCAACACATCTTCTGTATTGACGAAAGCGATTCCATTGGAAAAGGCCCGAATTCAGTAATATCAATGCTTGATTATTACCTACGAGAAGTGCATGCAACTAAAAAATTAGTGATATTCGCTGGTAACTGTGTTTCACAAAATAACTTTTTGTTAAGCGGACATGCAAAGTTTTCACCTGATCGTTTATTCGGAGTTTTCAAATCAAAATATGCCCAAACTAATGTCGACTGCTTCATGGATGTAGTTGATTGATTTAATGTTTCTGTACCTATTCGACTTCCAAACTCAAGTGAGCCTGTTGTTGAGTGGAGAAAATGGGACGAATACTTCTCCACTAAATATAAAACTTTAATTGGAATATCGAAGTATCATCATTTTGTATTTATTGCTCAGTCACCAGTGCAATGTAAACTGTTTGCGAATTCAGCCAGCATAAATGAGTAACAATACCAGCTTCGATGACAAACCAATTATAATTCCATCACCAGGGTTATCGATGAAGCGTCAAAGAGATCCGGGATTTATGTTTTGACGATTCAAAAAAAGATTCGGTTGCTCCTCTTCCTTTGGTCTCTGGAAATGGAAACGAAGAGGAAGATTCGGTGGAAGTGGACAATCCTCAAGAAGTGGAGGCAGCAGACGTTAAGAAGAAATCGAAAAAAATAAAGGACCGGTACCGTCAAGTTCTAAGGAACCAATTCGCAAGTACCGTCGATTAAAATGATTTTTCTATTTTTTTAAATCGTTCATAAGGAAAAAAAATAAATAAATAAATGAAAATAAATAAATTTTTGTTAGGTCCCTCTCTATTTGCGCTTAGAATCGTCGACTTCAATTTCATAAAACGCGCATATCTCTGGGAGGGAACACTTTTGGGACATGGGATCGGTCTCATTCGATGCTCAGATGTTGTCCACATCAAAAAAAAAAAAAAAAAAGTGAAAATTTATGTTTTTTTTACCCTTAGGTCCCTTTCTCTATGCGCTGTCACATATAGAATTATGATTCTATGTATAATTTCTACAATACGAGACACATTAAATATATATATTCTGGATCCTTATGAATAAGGAAGACGAATAAGATATGTCCGTCTGTCCGTCCATCCGTAAAGCTGCAGACATGTTCTTAGACTGGTGTTTCAAAAATGGCCCGTAATAGATTGGTATTGAAAGTCAGTAAAATCAAAAGGATAATTTCAGAGTTGGAAAACGTGAACTTTTTTTTTTTGTTTTTTTTTTTTTTTGATAAATGAACCTGTTTTATACATAAGTAAGAATAAAATTGATATTCAATATCCAAGATTCCAGGGTTGGAAAATTTTATTTTTGGTATATGAAAGTAACCTAATAAAATTAATTTTTTTTTTTTTTTGTTTTTCTCTATAAACTAAGGTTATTTTATATTTTGAATAGAATTAGATTGATATAAGAGTTCGAAAAATCTAAACGGATGATTCCACGGCAGGTAAACTCAAATTTTTTTAATATAAAAGACAAATAAATAATAAAATAGATAAATTTGTATTAAAAATCAGAAAAATCAAATATATATCTACATGGCTGAAAAATTTGAACTTTTTTAGATAAAAAAAAGTAACTAAATAATAATACACTCAAAATAGTTTTACATTAACTGTTTGTAGTTTTTTCAGAAGTTTACATTAAAGTCAAACTTTGAACTTAATGTAAAATGCGCACGCTTGGCCATTTTTCAAAATTGTGGAGATAAAAATATTCAACTACTGCCAATGTCGAAATTAAAATCTTTGAATTACAGGTCACTTAATTTCCCCTAGAGCAAAAAATAAATTATCCACTTTTTTTCAAAAAACAAAAATTTATGCATGAGTATATAGTACTTAGGTATATGTATATAGATGTATGTATACTTATGTACGGATGTATATATTCGTATGTATGTATGTATATACATATGTATGTAAACAATCCGACGTACGTTGGTAGAGGGTATATGAGATGCGACACAGTCGAATATAGCACCCTTACTAGTTTAATTACATCAAAGCATAATTAAGAGCTTTCAATACGGAATTCAGAACTGCAGCAGTTGATAGCAGTCCTATTGTTGGAGCTATGGTGCGTCCGTCAATTTAGTCAAATCACCATGGACGGATGTAGCGTTCAGTAAAGCGTGAAAATAATAAAATTGCTTTATCAAAATCTGTGTTCTGTACAGGCAAAATTGCACACACTTCGCCCATTTCACTGTGATGAGGGTTATGAGCAAGATTACCAACTTTTCTTCGACAGCAACGACAATGGGTTTTAACCACTAGAAGCTGCTCATGACCCATTTAAACCTTCTGCATGAACAAGTGGCGTTGGCAGAAGTAGTTAGCACGTTGACTACAAAACCGAAAGTCCTGTGTTCAAGCCCGGTATCCAACAGTCATTAAAATAACAACACTATGCATTTTTCTGATTATATCAGTGTCCCTTTGTATCAGTTCTTGTAGAAAAAGTTCAAATAGTCACTGGTCACTAAACTACTCCTGCTTCAGCGGATACTAATCCTAATGTAACATTACAGCGCCCTCTTTCGCTGTGTAGCAGAATCATCGGCGAAGTAAAATAACCAAATAACTTGATAATCAGCGTTGTCAACTTGGTGCGTTTCGCACCATTTTGGGTGCTTTTTGAAATTTTTTGTGCGAAAAAATCCTTAGTTGGTGCGTGGTGCGCTTTTTTAAAGATTTCGGTGCGTTTTTTAATTTTTGGTGGCACCAACTCAAATTTAACACAAGAATTGGTTAAAACCGGAAAATTCTTGTTACTAACTTTCTGATAGTGTTAACTACCATATTAATAGTAATAATGTTTATAAAACATCACAATTTGAAATGAAATCTGTCTAATGTCCCGATGATAACAATAATGATGAAAATATTAGCTTTATGTGTGAGTGTATAATATTGTAGACCTTTATTGTAACAATTGGCGTGTATACATATGTATGTGTTCGGCTTGAGGTCCGTTTTAATAAATAAATAAAATTACTTTTTATTAATTTTTGTTTATTTATTTCCGATATTTCGACCAACTTTGTTGGCCATCTTCAGGGTATTATTAAACTAAAAAATAATGATTTAATATATAATTAAAAATATTTAAATTTATCACTACAAATTATAATTACTTTTATTTTGTAAAATTTGATCTTAGCAGTAGATCTATTCCCTTTTAAGTTCTGTCACCTACTGTTGATATGTTTTCTTTTAGTCCTCCCTGTAGTTCTTGTGTATTTCTGGTGATATTGTCATAGAACGCGTCAATAGTTTGTTTTTCTTTTTTCTTATTATGTTGTGCAATAATATTAAATAAATATATGT
This sequence comes from Tachina grossa, assembly GCA_949987645.1. Lineage (NCBI taxonomy): Eukaryota > Metazoa > Arthropoda > Insecta > Diptera > Tachinidae > Tachina > Tachina grossa. The sequence continues at coordinate 36,540,245 of OX465274.1, read as the reverse complement.
AGACGAGGGTCACTAAAATCTACGAGTGAATTTTCGGTTCAAATATCTCCATATGGTCGTAAAACAACTACCTTATCAATAGTGCTAAAGACTACTGGTAGATTTTCAATAACAACCCTATGTTATGTGTCAATAGGCGATTACATTGGCTGGGATACACCTAGTCTGTAGCACTATTGACAATGTCACTAGAAAATCACTATCAGTTTATTATTGACAACGAGCGAGGAAATGTCGATATTGTAGACTAGAGTCCCTAAAATTTACTAGTGAATCTTTGGTGCCAATGTCTCCATGTGGTCCCGAAAGAACTACTAAGTCAGCAGTGCTATAGTCTAGTGGTGGATTTTCAATGACAAGCTAATGTTAAATGTCAATAGAAGATACCATTGGCTGGGGTACACCTGGTCAGTACTACTATTGACAATGTCACTAGTAAATCGCCACAATTTCACTATTCGCACTTTCTGCAGGGCTGTGTTTGTTTATTATGTGTCTGTATATGTGCGCGCAATTATCAGTATCTGTCTTAAGACAAATTGTACAAAATAAAAGTAATTATAATTTGTAGTGATAAATTTAAATATTTTTAATTATATATTAAATCATTATTGTTTTAGTTTAATAATACCCTGAAGATGGCCAACAAAGTTGGTCGAAATATCGGAAATAAATAAACAAAAATTAATAAAAAGTAATTTTATTTATTTATTAAAACGGACCTCAAGCCGAACACATACATATGTATACACGCCAAATATTAGCTTTATTAATTTGAAATAATTGATTTTTGATCTCTTTTTAAAAAGTTTTAAACATAATTTATAAAATTAATGTACAAAAATGTATCATCTTTCAAACACATGTATGTGCCCTTAATAATGAAAGTTGTATAAGTTATATATTTCTTTGGTCGAGATATTTAGTAGATTACATTTGAACAAATCCAAAAATAATAGTTTAATTTAGAGTTGTATTAGTCTCGATTAATATAAATTTATTTTACTACATACCTATATCGAATCAAAAATTCGTATGATTTAGACCGTTTTCATAATTAAGGAGACATGTATACCATGTATGTACGAATTTGTTTACTTTTTTTTTTTTGTTTAAGTTTTTTTTTAGTTTTGTACATACCCAATAAGCAATTTTGCTTGAAATAAACTGTCCCAATAAGCAATTTTGCTTGAAATCAACTGTAAAACAAGTTTTATTCAAGCCAAACAATAAATTTTCAAGGGTTGAATTATGCTTGATTCACACCTTAATTCAATAGCATTCTCCAGTGAAAAGGGAACTTGAATTCAATTCGAACAATTCACTTGTAGTACAGTTTAATTCAAGCCTTGAATTATACTACAATTCAGCCTTGTATTAAAGTTGAATTTAAGTATATTTCAAGCTTCAAAAACAAATCTTTTAAAATACAAAGGAAAATGCAATTCACTGATTTTTAAATAATAATTTTCTGCATATCTACCTTCACTGTTCTTTTCACGATGTTAATCACTTTTTGTTATTTAAAATTCACTTTTTTATTTATGTTTGATATTTTTCACAATTTCAATTTTATTAATAAATAAATTATGTGTTTGACAAGGCTTGAACATATATGTATGTTGTTTGATATTTTATTTCAAAATGTTTTTAAACTTGAAAATTCTGGCCGTGCCCTCGTACAGGCCAAATGGCTGGACCGATTTTCATTTAGTTTTTTCTGTTTGAAAGGTGACTTGATCGAAAGGGTTCTTAGCTATATTTGAAGAAAATCGGCCCAGTTGTTTAGAAGATATAACATCTTTTCTGAAAAAAGTCGGCGGTTTTTAAAATTTTTAATTTTTGTTATTGTATTTTTAATATGAGTAAATGTATTAAATTTCTGATAAATTTTTTTTTTAATATCTGAACAAAAAAGTTTAGTACTTTCATTAGTTTTGAATCCTTACTATTAATCGTTGATCTCTTTAAAAAGTTTTTTACAGAATTTGTTTATAATAAAAATGAATATAAACTAATTTGTTAAGTTTTTATAGGTTTTATTTTTTTTAACCCTGAACTGTAAAAACCTGTTTAAGTGTTAAATTTTTAACGCAACAAAAAAAATATAATATTATACTTTTTATGTAAAATTAATTAAATAAATATTTTAAAAAACATATTCTAAGCTTGGTGCGTTTTTTTGTAAATGGCGCGTTTTTTTCTCCATTTTGGTTCGTTTTGAAATTTTAAAGTTGACAACGCTGTTGATAATTGCTTTATTAGGGTTCCGTACACCAAAGCTGAAAATGAACCCCATTGTTTTCGCTACGCTGTCCGTCTGTCCGTCCGTCTGTCTCAGGGTATTTTCTCAAGAACCGTAAGAGTTTACGGTTCTCGAGAACCGCAAGAGAATTTGGCGATTTATTTTAGTGTTAGAATTTTTTTTTTTGATTTTGGCGATTTTTTTCGTTTTGGCGATTTTATTTTAATTTTTGGCAATTTTTTTTTTTTTTTTTTTTTTTTGGTTTGCGATTTTATAATTTTCGGTTTTTTTAGGTTTACCGTTTTTGAAAATTTCAAGTGTTTGCCCCTTACGGTTTCCAAGATATAGCAAATTTTCAAAATTACATAGTCAAAATTGCATTAACTGATGGACCACCCTTTAATTTTAATTTTTTTAAATTTTAGTGTTAATTGTTGTAGTATGTATAAAAATACACTAATTTTACAAATTTCAAGTTTCAATATGCATATGTTCATACAATTGTATGTGTATTACATGGGATTTTAACATTTTTCGTTGCTCGTTTTGGAACACCCTTTAATTTTTAATTCTCATGTATTTGTTGTTGTAGCGGCCAAGGTTCTACATACTGTGTCCAAATTTCAGGTCCGTAGCTCTTACGGTTCCTGAGAAAATACCGTGTGACGGACAGACGGACAGCGTAGCGAAAACAATAGGGTTCCTTTACACCTTTGGTGTACGGAACCCTTAAAACTCCAAAATGAAAAAAAAAACGCCAAAAATCAAAAAAAAAATCGCCAAAACGCGAAAATGTCGCCAAAACTAAAAAAAAATTTTAAATAAAAAAATCGCAAAAATTAAAAAACCGCCAAAAATAAAAAAATCGCCAAAATGAAAAAACGCCAAAAATCGCCAAAACAAGAAAATAAAGTGTCAAAACTAAAAAAAGAGCCAAAACTTTAAATAATCGCCAAAATTGAAAAAACGCAAAAAACGCCAAAACAAAAAATCGAAAAGACCCCAAAAACGAAAAAAAAAATATGCAAAACTATATAGTTATTATATAGGATGAAGTTTGTATTAAATTACATATCTAGTGTTCGTACGGAGCCCTTCGTGCGCGAGTCAGAGTCGCACTTTACTGAATTTATTTAGTATTTCTGTGTTTTTTGTAATAATGCGAGGTCCCAAGATAAAACAAACTGCGCCTGTCTGCCAACCGAATGAAAAATATTTGTATCAATCGTAATGAAATTTTTAAGATATTAAGACGATTTTGAAATCAAATTGGGATAATTAAGTAAAATAAAATAATAAATTTAATAAAGATTTGGATTTTAATTATCGTTTTGTCTTATAATACTTTTATTGTATTAGGATGTAGGAAAATAAAATAGATGCACATCGATAATAAATCGTTTCTTGTATTTTGCAGAAGTTTCTGAGCCTACTTGCTTATTCTATTGGAATTTCCAAAAAGTTTATGTAAATTCTCAAATGATTTTTGAAAGTATGGTTGAATTCTAATGATGATTTGTTAAAGCGCAAATGAAATGCAAACATATAGACATGTTTATTCCAAATGTATACATTTTGTATAAAAAATTCTAATATTAATTTGTTATTAGTTGAATTTGCCCTCTATGCAAATTTGACATAAATTCTTTGCTTAAAAAAGGAAAAAAAGATTTAATCGTAATCGAACGATTAATGGGTTCGATTACGATTACAATTAAAAGGTGCGATTACGATTACGATTATAATCGCTGTGCAAACCCTATTCGTATGGCTTTGTAAGCCAAATTACATGTGATAATTGTTAACGAACAAATAACACTAAAGTTAATTGTAAATATTCAGACAAACACTTAGTAGAGCGGAGCAACTATCTGTTTTCGAAAGTCACTACACCTTTATTAGCAGTGTTCTTTAGTATTTGGTCGATTTCTGCTGTATATACTCAGTCATTATTGGAAATGAAATATGTGAATTATTTTGATTGATTGTATTACAATTTGCTGAATTTTTTTTTTATATGAAAATTCAATTTTACCATCTCTAAATTTACAACAGTCTTGCCATTGTCGTTTGTTCTTTACTAATTATGCACATTTTAGTTAATTTGCTTATTTTTGTTCTACTTAAGACAAACTTTTTTGGTTATTTACTATTAAGTATATTTATAATTGAAAAATCTTAAATAAATATAATATGACCATTTGATAAGTTTTATAAATCAAGACTAATACGATCCTGAATTAAAATGATGGATAGTAAGAAAAAATCATATATTAATTTATTTGAAGGTAACATGCATCAAATTAAACCTCACCAGCTCTACTTATTAACTTGTCTACAGCAGCTTAATGATATACCCTGTAAGCTTGGAGGAGTGCTACTCCAGGTAGAAAGAAGGGGTATTGAATTTTATACGTATGTCTCTCAAAATTCAAGCAAGTGTGAGGTTACAGAGCTTACGAAGAGACATTAGATCCTCGTTTTGCAAAAGACTTTAAAACAACATTCTATTTATACTCAAAAAATTAATTTTAAATAATTTATAATTGTATATGAAATGATAATTAGTCAAATTTGTATCTTGCAATTGCAAAAAATATATGCACTCTCTCAGAAAAAACTAAATAAAATTTTTTTAAATCAAATCAAATTTTTATAATATCAATTAAGGGCGACTTTTTGGGTTCGAGATTAAGATTAGTCTATTTCTCTAATTAGCTAATCCGAAAATTATCTTAATTCCAAATTAAGTTAGTTTGATATTTTTGAGTAGTAGTTTAAACTTCTTATTATGTGTAGTATTACCATACTGAGCAACAAAATAGTGGCAACATTTACTGTGTAAAAGTCATACATGTTATCAACACTCTTTGATTTTTGTGGGAAGAAGAAGAAACTGCCATGTTTTATTATTTACAAGTAAAATATTTCGCGTGTTAAACTAAATAGATAAATAATATAAAATATAGTATATATTTATTTATGTGTTTTATGTGATAAAATTTTATGTTATCATATAATTTTTACAAAATGTTATATGTTTCACAAGTGTATGTTGTCAATATTAATTAATGATTAAACCACCATGATTGCCCGATTAAACTAGCAAGTAAAACCATATAATTGACTACCCAAAAATTACAAATGAAGATTAAGGTTGATTTAATCTCTAATCATGAACTCAAAAAGTCGCCCTAAGAAGTTAAATGATTTTTCTACCTATGAACCACTGTTCAGTGGCACCATAAAACTTATAAAGTTATATTTTTATATAGAACAAAAAAGCAGGAGCATAAAAAAAGTTCCTTAGCAAAAGTTGAGCTGTTTTCAAAGAATTTCAGCACAAAAGATGACGAGTATCAAGAAAGAGGGAGGCAACAAACTTCAAAAGGAGTGTTGGCCTTAAGAAGCTATAACTATTTTTTTTTTCTTTAAGTCATAAATAATTATAGAAATTTAAACTCATTTTTATACCATTTACCAAAAAATGGTAAAAGGGTATATATAGGTTTGTCATTCCGTTTGTAATTTCTAGAATATTAATAAGCGAGCCATAAAGTATATATATTCTGGGTCCTTATGCATAGGGAAGATGAATAAGCGATGTCCGTCTGTCCGTCTCTCTGTACGTGAAATCGGTTTTCCGAAGCTCCTAGAAAAGCTAGAGACTTTGTTCTTGGACTGGTGTATCAGAAATAGTCGAAATAAGATTGGTATTGAAAATCAGCAAAATCGAGCAAACGGTTTCAGAGCTGGGAAACTTAAACTTCATTTTGCCATACAAAATAACTACCGAAAATTAGTTATTATTATTTTTTTATTTATTAAATAAACTTATTTTGTACTTCAGTATGAATTAAATTAATATTTCTTAATAAAACAAATTAAAAAAAAAAATTAAAAAAATTAAATAGACGTTTCCAGGGTTGGAAAACTTTAACTTTTTTCTTATACAAAAGTAAATTACTAAAACAAATTTTTTCTTTTTCTCTATATATTAAACATAGCTTATATTCTTAAAGGGAATATATTGGTGTATGAAATCTGAAAAATCAAAAAGAGCGGTTCCAGGGCTGGAAAACTTAAACTTTTTGTGATATATAAAATTAACTACCGAAAATTAATTTTTATTATTTTTTATATAAAATAAACTTATTTTATACTTCAGTACGAATGAATTTGGTATTTCAAATTGAAAAAATAATTAAAACGACGTTTCCAGGGTTGGAAAACCTTATTTTTATACAAAAGTAACTTACTAAAACAAATTTTTCCTTTTTTTACTATAAATTAAACATATATTACATTCTTAAAAAAAGATTATTTTTAAGAATACTGAAAAATCAAAAAGGGGAATTCCAGGGTTAGGAAACTTACACTCTTAGTGATATAAAAAATTAACTACCGAAAATTAATTTTTATTTTTTTTATTAAATAAACTTATTTTATGCTTGAGTACGAATAAAATTGGTATATAAAATAAAAAAAACATTAAAAAAATTAAAAAAATTAAAAAGACGATTCCAGGTTTGAAAACTTTAACTTTTTTGTACAAAAGTAACTTACTAACACAAATTTTTCCTTTTTTCTATAAATTAAACATATCTTAAATTCTTAAAAGAAAGAGATTGGTGTAAGAAATCAGAAAAATCAAAAAGAATGATCTCAGGGTTGGGAAACTTACACTTTTTGTGATATATAAAAGTAACAAAGTCTAATTAATTTTTATCTTTTCCTTTATAGATTATACATATTTTACGTTTTGGAAAGAAAAGTTTGGTGTAGAAAATTATTAAAATAAAAACCACAGCTCCAGAGCTGGCAACTTTGAACTTTTTATCTGGATATCAAAGTAACTAAATGAAACATTTTTTTTTAAATTTCCTTTTTTCTTTTTTTGCTTAACACACTTTCTATATTTTTTTAAGAACTACTAGATTGATATAAGGAATCAGAAAAATCTAATATAATGATTCTAGGATTTGTAAAATTATTTTTTTTGTAGATAAAAGTAACTAGGTCAAATTATTTTTTTCTTTTTGTTTATACTTTATGTATGTGCTTATGAATGTATCTCTATACTATATAAACACACTTTGGTAAAGGGTATATAAGATTCGGCGCAGCCGAATATAGCACTTTTACTTGTTGTATACTTAATTTGTTTATTTTATTATTTTATTGTTAGAAAAAAAAATTGTTATAATTCTTACGTGGTCTTTAAAAGTGCTACTCCCTCCAAAACTTTTGAAATTAAAGAGAATTAAATTATACTTTGCGGCACGGCTCCATAACAATTCAAGTCGTAAAAAAACATTCAGTTGGTGAGTCAATATATAGAAAAAGATGTACCACACAAACAGTTAATCGCATCCCTTAAAAGAAATGCAAGTAAAGAGAACAAATTCATAACAAATAAGCTAATCATAATAAAAAGGAAATGAACAAATAACAGGCTGCAATAAAATAGAATAGAGCTTTTTTTATTTGATGAGTAAGCAAAGACATATTGTGGACATCCGCGCAAATATGTCATTAAATAAACTTACTAATTTAATGAAATATTTGATTGAATGGTGTAAATAAAAGTACAGAGTTAAAATGAAACGATATGTGGGTTTCCCGCCCTTATTAATTAATAAATCGAGTAATGAAATTTACCATAAAATCAAGTATGGCAGGCAGACTTGTAATAAGCTTTGAAAAGCTGTCATGTCCCCTGCTTAATATCGCTTAATTATATGTACATAGCACATACTAGAAAAATACATACTTAAATAGCACGCCACTTACTCTTTCAACAAAGGTTTCGTATTTCGTACATTTTTATTCTGGTAATTAAACTGAGACAAAGTTCAAAGATGTTAGTAGGTTAGCAATACATAAAGGTTCAATCAGACGTGCCATAACCATAACGATAGAAAACAGCCGAACAGTTCGAACCAAACTACAACACTGTATTTGATTATAGGTGACTCGCCATAATGCCATAGAAACCCATTGAATTTTTGTTTGTTATGGCTATGGCATTATGGTTATGTCACGTTTAATTTAAGCTTAAGCCACAAGAAGTATGTTCATACATACATATGTATGTACCCCGAGGAAAATTTTGTAACAAATGATCCAAACTTGCTCGTCCTATGAGTTGAGAAAATGGTTGTATGTATTACCAAAAGTTGGGAGTTGTAAATAATTATACAGAATACCGGCATCAACACACTTTTCATACAAATTGACACAATAGACACATTGAGAGCGTTTTTTTTTTATCCTCTCACATATCAATAGTCATTCTTACAAAATTGCTACCATACTTTCAATAAATTTCAGGCATTTTTTGCAAAGAAAAATAAGCACAAAAGAAAATTAAACAAAAACAGGTAAGAGTGCTACATTCGGCTATGCCGAATCTTATTTACCCTTCACATTCATAAGTACATCCATACATATGCATATGTTTTGTGAAAAAAATAATAATAATTATTAGCTCTAGTGCAATTTTTAGTAAGTGACTTCTTCGACTAAATATTTTTTTTTCGAATATTTTATTCTACACTCTATATTTAAGAAATATTTTACATTCACCCTTATTCCAGTTGTCAAAAATGACGTCACGTCATACAATATCAAAAAATCAAATTGAAAAAATAGTTTTATTTAGTAACTTTAATAACCAGAAAAAAAAAGTTCAAAGCTCCCATTTCTGGAGCTGTGGTTTTCACTTTTATAATTTTCTACATCAAACTTTTATTTCCAAAACGTAAAATATATATAACTTATAAAGAAAAAGAAAAAAATTAATTAGACCTAGTAATATGGTATATAAAATACCACAAAAAGTGTAAGTTTCCCAACCCTGGAATCATTCTTTTTGATTTATATGATTTCTTACAGCAATCTCTTTCTTTTAAGAATATAAGGTATGTTTAACTTATAGAGAAAAAGAAAAAATTTGTTTTGGTAAGAGACTTTTGTATAAGAAAAAAAGTTAAAGTTTTCAAACCCTGGAAGCGTCTTTTTAATTTTTTTAGCTTTTTGTTTAATTTAAAATATCAATGTAATTTGTACTGCAGTATAAAACAAATTAATTTAAAAAAAAATTAAAATTAGTTAACGGTAGTTAATTGCTTATATCACAAAAATTTCAAGCTTCTCAACCCTTGAATCATCCTTTTTGATTTTTCTGATTTCGTACACCAATCTCTTTCTTTTAAGAATATAAAATATATTTAGTTTATAGAAAAAAGGAAAAATTTGTTTTAGTATGTTAATTTTGTATAATTTTTTATAAAAAAATTTAAAGTTTTCCAACCCTGGAAACGACTTTTTAATTTTTTATGTATGTTTTTTTTAGAAATATAAATTTTATTCATAATGAAGTATAAAATAAATTCATTTAATAAAAAACATAATAAAAATTAGTTTTCGGCAGTTACTTTAGTCTGGCAAAATAAAGTTTGAGTTTTCCAGCTCTGAAATCGTTCGCTCGATTTTGGTGATTTTCAATACCAATCTTTTGCAGACTATTTCTGACAGACCAGTTTAAGGCCAAAGTCTCTAGCTTTTCTGGGAGCTTCAGAAAACCGATTTCACGTACAGACAGACGGACAGACGGACATCCCTTATTAGTCTTCCCTATGCAGAAGGATCCAGAATATATATATACCTTATGACTCGCTTATTAATATTGTGGAAATTACAAACGGAATGACAAACATATATATATCCTTTTACCATTTTTTGGTAAAGCGTACAACTATAGCGCATTTGAAGTTACTGCCGTCAATGTTGTTATGGGCTTTATTAATTTGTCAGCGATTTTCTTGAAGTTGCAGACTTTATTTTGTTTCATTATTAAAGTGCAACTTTGACTCGCATACGAAGGGCTCCATACGGTCACATATGTAATACTATAAGATAGGGTTTGCTGTTCGATTTTATCAGAAATCGAAACAGCAGTTTTTTACGTGAAATATTCGAAACCAAAAACCTACAAGAAACCCGTAGATTTTCCTATTTTTTTACTTCCTGTTATTTTAACATTTTTTATTCTATCAACCAAAAATGATTTGAGAGTGGTACATAATATTAGCCCTTAAAAAAGGAAAAGCTCATGAGGAAGTTGTCCATAGCAAGTAGTGTTGTTAATTATTCGTCTTTTATATTTTTTCGAATTTAATTTCATGATTTTTTTCTTGTTCGAACAGACGAATAATTTTGTACTTTTGTTCGAATATTCGAACGAACAAAGAATAAAAAAATATATTCGAATAATTTAAAAAAAGTTTGCAAAAAACGACACGTATGTGTATTAGTTTAATTTTTTTTATTAACAAACGAAAAATTATTCATTACACACGAAAAACATATGATTTCAATAACAGATTTAGAAATATTAATATCAAAACTTAAAAATTTTAATAACCTTTGCCGCAGTTGGCACTGTGGTATAAGTTAAGAACTCTATGTTCCACAAATACCATTGAAGGAACAGAATCGCAAAAAAGAAGAGAGTAAATTAATATATAGAAAATTTAAGATAACTTCCAATCGACTAGACCGATTTTCTTCAAGTATAAATTAGAAGATATCCTCACAAAAACATAAATGTGAAAAAGGCCAATTTCCTACCAAAAATTTCGGCCATCAAAAGCAGTGAGATATAAATTTTGACCAAGTTCTTGTTTGGCACAAAACCTTTCACTAATATATGCTATGCATTTTAATTTTTATGGGCGTAGTTTCGCCCCCTTGGTTAAAATTTTCGGGTTTTCAGATTTTTCTAGTTCATTGCTCACCTAGATCTACACGTGTACCAAATCTTAGCCCTTTACCAAAAAATGGTAAAAGGGTATATATAGGTTTGTCATTCCGTTTGTAATTTCCAGAATATTAATAAGCGAGCCATAAAGTATATATAAAGTATATATATTCTGGATCCTTATGCATAGGGAAGACGAATAAGCGATGTCCGTCTGTCAGTCTATCCGTCTGTCCGTCTGTCAGTACGTGAAATCGGTTTTCCGAAGCTCCCAGAGAAGCTAGAGACTTCGTTCTTGAACTGGTGGGTCAGAAATGGTCGAAATAAGATTGGTATTGAAAATCAGCAAAATCAAGCACATGGTTTCAGAGCTGGGAAGCTTAAACTTCTATTTGCCATACAAAATAACTACTGAAAAGTAGTTTTTATTATTTTTTTATTAAATAAACTTATTTTATACTTCAAAATGAATAAAATTGGTATTTCACTTTAAAAAAAAATTAAAAAAAAAAATCAAAAAAATTAAAAGGACGTTTCCAGGGTTGGAAAACTTTGATTTTTTCTTATACAAAAGTAACCTACTAAAACAAATTTTTCCTTTTTTCTACAAATTATACATATATTATGTTCTTAAAGTGCATAGATTGATGTAAGAAATCAGAAAATCAAAAAAGATGATTCCAGGGTTGGAAAACCTACAATTTTAGTGATATATAAAATTAACTACCGTAAACTAATTTTTTATTTATTTTTATTAAATAAACTTATTTTATACTTCACCACGAATAAAATTGGTATTTCAAATAAAAAAAATTTAAAAATTTAAAAAGACGTTTCCAGGGCTGGAAAACTTTATTTTATTTTTCTTATATAAAAGTAACTTATTAAAACAAATTTTTCCTTTTCTTTATAAATTAAACATATCTTACATTCTTAAAAGAAAAAGATTGGTGTAAGAAATCAGAAAAATCAAAAAGAATGATTCTAGGGTTGGGAAACTGGAACTTTTTGTAATATAAAAAATTAACTACCGAAAGCTAATTTTTATTTATTTTTATTAAATAAGATTATTTTATACTTCAGTATGAATAAACTTGGTATTTGAAATTAAAAATTAAACTTAAAAAAATTAAAAAGATGTTTCCAGGGTTGTAAAACTTTAACTTTTTTATACAAAAGTAAATTATTAAATAAGATTATTTTATACTTCAGTATGAATTAAACTGGTATTTCAAATTAAAAATTAAACTTCAAAAAATTAAAAAGATGTTTCCAGGGTTGCAAAACTTAACTTTTTTTATACAAAAGTAACTTAATAAAGCAAATTTTTCCTTTTTCTCTATAAATTAGAGATATCTTATATACTTAAAAGAAAGAGATTGGTGTAAGAAATCAGAAAAATTAAAAAGGATAATTCCAGGATAGGGAAACTTACTCTTTTTGTGATATAAAAAATTAACTACCGAAAAGTAATTTTAATTTTTTTTTAAATAAATAAACGTATTTTATACTATAGTACAAATAAATATGGTATTTCAATTTAAAAAAGTTTAAAACACGATTCCAGGGTTGGAAACATTTACCTTTTTTTATACAAAAGTAAGTTACTAAAGCAAACTTTTCGTTTTCTCTATAAATTAAAGATATCTTATATTCTTAAAAGAAAGAGATTGGTATAAGAAATCAGAAAAATCAAAAACCATGATTTCAGGGTTGGTAAACCCACACTTTTAGTGATATAAGAAATTAGCTACCGAAAACTAATATTTATTTTTTTTATAAAATAAATTTATTTTACACTTCAGTACGAATGAATTTGGTATTTCAAAATAAAAAAAGTTGAAAAAATTAAAACGACGTTTCCAAGGTTGGAAAACCTTATTTTTTATACAAAAGTAACATACTTAAACAAATTTTTCCTTTTTTACTATAAATTAACATATATTATATTCTTAAAAAAAAGATTGGTATTAGAAATCAAAAAAATCAAAAAGGAGGATTCCAGGGTTGTGAAACCTACACTCTTTGTTATATAAAAAATTAACTACCACGCACTTTGGTAAAGGGTATATAAGATTCGGCACAGCCGAATATAGCACTCTTACTTGTTTTCTAATATCTTTATCAGAAATTATAAGACACCTTCTAATTCCATGAAAGAAGAATTACCTCCCAAAAAGAAAAAATATGAGTTTAGCGAACATACATATGTATGTATACATACATACATACATATGTACATACAAACAAAGCTTACACAAGTATTTATAATTTGGAGTAATTTGATTACTTAATATCATATTGTTAACAAATTAAAAAGTAATGCAATGTAAAATACTTTTTACATAAAGTAATTAAGGAAATTATTCGACAAAAATGATTCGAATAATTTTTTATTTTTGTTCGTTCGAACAAAAATGATAAAAAGTTGTTCGAATATTCGAACAATTTTTGTTCGAATGACAACACTAATAGCTAGCAACGGCTTGATTGGCTTTCCATTGGAAGTATAAAACAATCTCAATTTATAAAATAACAAAAATTAAAAATTTTAAAAACCCCCGACTTTTTTCAGAAAAGATGTTATATCTTCTAAACGGCTGGACAGATTTTTTTTCAAACATAGCTAAGAACCCTCTCGATCAAGTCATCTTTCAAACAGAAAAAACTAAATGAAAATCGGTCCAGCCGTTTGGCCTGTACGTGGACACAGACAGACACACAGATACACAGATACACAGACACACAGACACACACTACAAACTTATAACACCCCTTTTTTTAGTCGGGGGTTAATAATCAATTTTATAGAAGTTAAACGTCTTTGAAAACGGACAAAGTCTGAGTTAAAAATGGATGAGTGAACTAATACTAGAAGTAGGCGATATATAAATATCATTTTGCACATTTCAAATGGCAAATGTTATAGTTTGGAGTTTTTAGAACATGCAGTTCCAAAAAAAAAAACTCAAGACCTTGGACGGCCAATGGAACAGCAATGAATATTAAATTTGGATTAGAAAACTGAACAAAACTGTAGTTATGTTTGGCTCACAAAATCAATCTTGAAGTGATGGATGTGATTTATAAAAATAGTATTCATAAGCCAGAAAAAGAGCTTTCAAATTTCTGAATAACACAATAAACCCCACTCCAGGATTAAAAAACCGAAACCAAAACCGGTCGGTTTAAGTAAATTTTAAACCAAAATCATGGTTTTTCATTTTATCAGTTTTTAGCAAACTTTACTATAAGAACTATAAGAGGCCTATATAATATAATATTTTACCTTCTTATTCGGGCTTAAGTTGTAGACTTTTTAGCTGGGGAAAATACCGATATTTTTCTGTGCAGCCACGCACGCACACCACGCAGGTATTATTATTAACATCAGCCATTTAACGGAAATTCTAATGAAACGGAATATGAGAAATGATTGTTGTGTATAAAATTATTGATTTACCTTTGGTAAATACATTTGTAAGTATTACTATTAATTGTATGTTTTTCTGTGTGGCTGCACAGAAAAATACCGATATTTCCCTCAGCTAAAAAGTCTAGTTTAATTTTTCTTCTCTTCTTTAGAAACTCACATTAATTAATAAAAATATTTCGTTCAATAAGAATTGAAATTACAGAACTTAAGCCCGAATAAGGAGTTATTTCTGAATAAAATTCACTACAGTTCAACTAAATCTAAAAGTATAATATTTTACCTCATGTAGGCATTTAGAAAAAAATTTTGATAAGCGTTTTTTAGTTTTGGATTTTTAGTTTTGAAGCTTTTTTTTATGTCGTTTGTTTTATTTTTTTTTTTTTTTTTTTTTTTTTTGTTCTTGGCGAGTTTTTTCTAGTTTTACTCATTTATTTTAGTTTTGCTGCTTATTATAGCTTAGGCGATTTTTTTGGATTGTGGTGATTTTTTTCCGGTTGTTGTTTAGTCTGAGCGATATTTTTAGTTATGGCGATTTTTTTTGGTTCTTGGCGATTTTTTCCGATTGTTTTTTTAGTTTTGGTGATTTTTTTTTTCAGTTTTTGGCGATTTGTTTGGTTCTTGGCTATTTTTTTGGTTCTTGGCTATTTTTTTGGTTCTTGGCGATTTTTTCCGGTTGTTGTTTAGTCTAAGAGATTTTTTTAGGTATTGCAATTTTTTTGGTTCTTGCCGATTTTTTCCGGTCGTTTTTTAGTTTTGGCGATTTTTTTGGTTCTTGGTGATTTTTTTGGTTCTGGCGATTTTTTTTTGGGTTTTGCAGATTTTTTTACTATTAGTGATTTTTTGCGACTTACTTAATTTTTGGTGACATTTTCATTTAAACACTTTAATATTTCTGCATGACTTTAAGGGCAAAAGGGACGTTAGGTTAGGTTAGGTTAGGTTAGCAGGCTGCTGGTAAGGAAGGGCGAAATTTAGAATCCAGCTCACTTGGGTCCAATACAATGATCCCTTTGCGCTACCTGTGTATTGAAGAGAAGATATTGAGCGAGAGTAAAAGGGAAGGGATAGTGATAGTGGAGTAAGAAGATGAAAGAAGAGATGGAGGAAAGCTTCTTTATTTTACAACTCTGCTTTTTGCAAGGTTTTTGTAATGCAGTGTGCAGTGCAGCTCCTTCTGGTGTCAAATGAGGCGTATTTAATTTTGAGGATGTGTTTAGTAGCCATTTTATTGGTTATTTTACTTCGCCGATTATTCTGCTACACAAGGAAAGAGGGCGCTCTGATGTTACATTATGATTAGTATGCATTTCAAAGTTTCCTGCATTCAATGATTCAATATAGAATTTTGTGGCAATTATTTTCTAGAATCTTTTGAATTGAGATATCGTTATCTGAAATTGATTTTTGTTCTTTTTCAAAAAGGACAATAAGGATGCAGGGCTTACTTAAAAAGTTTCCTTATAAAATTTAAATACTGAAATACACGTGATATATGTACTTAAAGTGATGCGAATTAAAAATGTGTAAGAAAGGTAGAAGGGAACTTTATGCCTCCACCCCTTACACCTCTTCACACTATTTTAGTTTAAGGCATAGCTGGCCAAAGTGGCAGCAGAGTGCCGAACTTTAATCTGTTTCTTATACAAATGAATACACATACACGAATACACTTCCCTCGTTGGACAGCACTGATTTAAGGCGTAAATGTTCAAACCATCCCAATATAAATTGTCTTTGCTCTCCTCAATCACAATCAGTTGTTCGAATCTTGTTATTTTGTAAATTTTTAATTTTTTTTTTGTTTTTGTACAGTGTAATTAAGCATCCGCAAAGCAATATAAATTGTTTACATTTTTTATTGCAATTGTGTTTAATTGATGCTGTAGTGTTTTATAAATAATTTTATTTTCCACTGAATTTTTAATTTATAAAAAAACTTTCATTTATATTATTTTACTGCAAACTATTTTCCCTTTCAAAGTGTGTATTTACTTTCACTTATTCCTTCAGCTTTGCTTGTAAGGACATTTAAATATTGTTGAGTATCTTTTGCAAAAATTAATATATATATATATATATATATATATATATATATATATATATATATATATATATATATATATATATATATAAATTTATTTTGAGAAATATGCTGGTAATTTTCATAACATAGTTCTTAAAACAAAAAATATTTTCATAAATAAATGCAAGAGTTGCTTACTCTACAATGCATTGTACATTGCAATGTATTTGTCAGGTATTGTTAAATTTTTTAAAGAATTTCTTTGTTTTTACATCCCAATAATTTATTTATTAACTTGGACAAAATATTTAATTTGCTGTATTTGAGGTCATTTTAATATAATTTCTTATACATATCCCAGCACATACTGGGGCCTGTTGCTCAGAGCTTACAAGCTCTTGTAAGATAAGTAAGATAGTTGTAAAAAGATGCTAATTTTATATATATAATTTAGTTTTATAACTATTTTACTTTGATGATACATATGTGGATATAAACAGTTATTAAGCCAAGCGAGCTTTAAGTCAAAAATAAATAAAAATATTTATAATTGAGTATGCTTTCTTTTATATTTTATACAGATTGGTGCGTTAAAACTATGCTATATTTACTTTTGGTAAGCTTTTGCATTGAATTTTATATTTTTATATACTAAAAACGAACAGCTGATACATTGCATTACATAAAAGTTCGGCTAACGAGCTTTTAAGGCTCCAGTTTAGCACAGCGGCAAAAGCTGATCTAAACAGGCCAAAATTGACACTATCACACTATCACACTAGCACATTTGTTCTCAATTTGATAACGAACCGGTATAAAGATAAAAATAACACTTACGTCTTTCACTAAGAATGCAGCTTTCTTGTTGTAACATGCTTTTACAACAAATTCCCACATATAATGTATATTGGGTTACATACATTTTGACTGAGAGATGCACACCAACTCAATTAATGTACAACATTATTGTTTTGCTTATGCCGAGTATACATCTGGCATTTCTTGTGCTGTCATTTTGTGGTGTCTTTTCAAAGCAATGCCACACAACGAAAAATGTTGTAAATTACAAACGTTTCCACCAGTATACACTATTGTGATGTCACTTAATCCCATAGTGAGCACTCGGCATAACATTGTTTGTTGAAATTAGTGTTGTGGTGAGGATACCCAGGAATTCTCATTCAGTTATTGAGAGGAACTGTATAAGGCTTCAGGTTTTAAAGGACACGAGCACCGTATGAATGTTTTTTGCTCCAAAGCCGATACATAGAGCCATAACCACCAAAAAAAACTTAAGCGACATAGTTTTCTAACTTTTTTTAAGAAAATCTTTTATTTTCCATCTTAAGTAATCGATTTTCATCAAAAAATTAAGTACGAAAAGTATGTCGTCTGAGCTTTTTTGGTGGGTATGATACGACATGTTGTATTGCTAAAGGCACCTGGACAAGTAACTAACAAAATTTACAATTGCAATTCCAGCAACAAATTTGCATCAATTCTGTGGCAATAATGAAAAAGTGCTTAAGTCATATTTTACTGTTTGGCAGTAGAGCACTCAGTAGAGCTTTCAAGTTAATTTTCAGAAATTTGTTTCATTTAAAGTTAAATTGGGACAATCGGTATTCATAAATATTTTTTTTAGAAAAACATCATTCTACACATTATAGATAATACACTTAATTTCAAATATATCAAAGTATAAGCTTAATTAAGCTTTTACCCCATATGAGATTATAAGTTTAAAAAATATAAGCTTCAAGTCATTGCTCTATAACTTCCTAAAAAGTCACCCAAAATAATTGATATTTTGCCCAAGGGTACTTTCAAATATGGAGATTATAGAGATGTCATTAACTCAAAATCAGCTTATCTCGACTTTAACACTTTTTCCTTTTTACCACAGAATTAAAGGCCTAATTTTGTAAAACACAATGCTAAACGTTGAGAAAGTTTATATGGAAGAAATTTACAAAAATATTGTAAAATTTTATCAATGTTGCATTTTACAAAATGAGGCCTTAAATGTAAATTTTACAATTGGCATGGGTTAGATTCAGCTTTGAGATTTGTTTCTATGTAGTTAAAATAGTTTCGTTTAATATAAATTGTGTTTCAACACAAAAGTTTGCTGGGTTTCACATTCTTTGCTCTTTCAGTTACGTCTTAATATAAACAAACATACTCGTATGTATGTATGCTTTTATCTTTTGTTTGTCAAATTATCACATAAACAAATTAAATACATAGAATGTAACTTTCAAGGTTGCTTGGAAAACATAATGTAAATAATGCAAAAAGTTTTACTTATTTATGATATTAAATGAAATAGTTAACAAAAGCTCTTTTCATCCCAATATATAATTTATAAAATGAACAAAAATAGCTCACATGTGTTATAAAAACAAAGATATTAAGCTAAAAGTGAGTATAACTCTTAAATTAAGAGTTTAATTGGAAAATAAAGCAAAAGTCAGCTAAAAATTTAATTGTGCCAATTTAGCTTATTAATTTGTTAAATTTTTAAACAAAAGTTTTGTTGGTCGGTTGGTTGGTTGGTTAACGTGTCTGCTGGCGACCTACAAGCAATTAAGTAAAATTGAAAGATTCGATTTTGATAGGTTACACTTTACTTGTCTGATTTCTAACTTATGAAAAAGATTTGAAACCAATGCTATATCCAGTTTTCAATCGTTTTATACGAGTATACAAACCCTTACGTTGATGTACAGCACGAGGTCTCCTATATCTATCTGTGATACCTCTTATAGATCGCTTAGTATGTGTTTTCCTAGAAGTGTATATCGTGTACTATGCAATGCCAAACTATCGCAGACTTGGTGACGAACTGTCTCTCCTTTATTCTATTTTTAACATCTGCAACAGAATGTATTATAGGGAAGACCTAGCCTACTAGCACATCTGGGGATCGCCCAGTGCTGCGACCAACCAAGGAATGCTATTCCTATTTTTGCTTCTTAATTATTCTGGGCGTTTATCATGGAAGAATGTTCACATTTTCTTTACGACCTTACGACCTTCTGCTTTCCGAAGATAGTGCTTGAGAATATTATTTTTGATGTTGCCTAATGACACTGGAGCGCCCTTGCGAATAATATAACATATATTATAGTTTTTTTGTTAATAGATGGTATATTATCTTCCTATGTGGAGCATAGTGCTTTGAGTGCTTTCGGATGCATCGCAGGTTATGAAGAGTGATACGTTCCGTAGATATACGGAATAGTTGCTACTCGAGGCAGTCGCCTACTTTAAGCGATTTCGAGTGGAGACTCTTGTTGGGTCCTTAGAGTTCCCACAAATCCTGAGTATGTCAATGATCCTTAAAATGTTATGGCCAGTAATTGGTGCCTTAACTAATGGCAGCTCCGTTACCAGACCCGGATTCAATCGGCATATTCCTGGTTCATATTGATACCTTTTAATAATGAAACTCCAATGGCACCTTAAAAGATTTTATTTATATAATCTGAGTAACAATGTATTAGAGTCATAGCCAACATTGGCCAGTTCATCCGCCTGCTATTTGCCGCTGAAATTAGGTTAGTTTAGGAAGGATGGTGGTATAACACACCTTCACTTGGAGACCTACTTGGGTGCAATGTGATTCCCTTCTATTTACCCTCGTGCCGCTAAACTTACTATGTGCAGGACCCTATTTAAAAGGATCATTTTAAATGGGCTCTATGAGAGGGGTCGAAACGTCAGGAAATTCCTTCGTTTGCCGGAATACAGCTCAGTTTTTCAAAAGCATTAAGTGGTTAAGGGTTTCATCCGTTTTTGCACGGACAGCAAAGCTATTGTCAAGGCTTTAATGAAGAAGTAATTGAAGTCTTGGAACGTCTTTAAATGTAAAAATTAAATGAACTCATACACATAATGTACGAGTCTACAGATTATATGAATACCGAAAATTTAAGGTATAACAGGAGGCCAAAGAGTCTAATAGGCTTGCAAAGATGGAAGCATCTTTGAATAATATCACACTGCAGAGCATCAAAACTTTTAAGACACTCAAAGCAGAACTCAAGCATTGAATGATTGGAGAATATGAAATAGTTTGGTCAAATGCTATTGTAGGAAGAGTAAGTAGAATCCTATAGGGTAAACCTATAGGGTGGCGTTTGCTGAAGTAGTAGTAGCACGTTGACTACAAACCCCAAGGTCCTGTATTAAATTCCGGTCTCCAATAGTCTTTAAATAGCAAAATCACGCATTTTTATGATATACATTAGCGTTCCTTTGCAACACTTATTGTAGAAAACTTCAAATGACGGAGGCACTTAACATCGGAGCACCCTTCTTCGTCGGTATTGTGTAGCAGAACCATCAGCAAAGTAAAATAACCAATGAAATGGCATGCAAAACACATATTTGATGATTTAATACCCTTTATTGACACCAAAGGCGCTGCAATACTGCATTATTGAAAACGTTCAAAAAAGCAGACTTGCAAAGGAATTAAGCTTTCCTCTATCTCTTAATTCACCACTTTTCTTCTCTATCACTATCCTTTTTCTAAACAATGTAACATCTAGCAATAGTAGTAGACATTCATTGGCTGAAAGTTACTTCTCTTTCAAAAAAAAAATTAAGAGATTCTAAAATTGAAGAAGAGATAGAGGATACCACATGCCGAGAATTTGAGCAGGGAGACGAAGCATTAGAAAACTAACTGTTTTCTTGTCCAGTCAGCCTTGAAGATAAGTTTTTCATAGGGAAAACTTAACGGAGTTGGAATGTTTTAGCTATACCGATTGAAGACACCTAAGAGAATACATGTAACAGACTGGCGTGACTGGCTTATGGAATTGGGTTTTCTGGGCTAATGGATACGATACGGGATACCCCTCGTCAACGGGTAGAGCAGCGCACAATGCGCTGGCTTGGGCATAAATGTAATCCCTTATGAGATTGGGTAAATGCTTCTCTTTTCAACCGAACTCTCTCTTTTCTATATTCACTTTATGTTGATAAAATTGTAACCCTTGACTTGTGTAGAAAATTTATATGAAACGCACTCAATTTTTTTTTAGTGATTTTCATACAAATTTTCTAGACAAATCGCCTGCAGTGTTTATGGAAACGGTGGGGAGGGGGGAGTTTAGTTGTGACTAAAATAAATTGGTGGAATGAGAATTAAAATGGCAAAGTTTAATGGTCTGGCCCACAAACTTGACAGAGCACGTTTAATGGACAACTTGTATTGTAAATGTAAAAAATTTTGTTTTGTTTTCAGTATAAGTAATAAATCAAACATTTTCTGTCGACATTTTGGGTCAGTCTGTAAATTAATTTCAGACTTAGAAAGCTGCTCAGTAATTTCTGCTCAATTAATTGTTCTGTTAATTGAGTCTGAATTTATTAGGCATTAAATCTGTATATAAGCGCTGCCTTGAATGGTGAAAAACTAACAAGATTGTTAAAAGCTTTAATTCCAATAAGTCGTATAGGCTTTTCTAGAATTGAACTGGACTGGATGATATTTGTATAAAAGGACTTAGGTGCCTAATAGATAGTGTTTCAAAAAGTCTGCTTCTCAGCAGTGTTTTTTTTTTTTTTTTTTTTTTGTAAAATGATATTGATTGATTGGCTAAACTTACCTTTAAAATTTTTTATTTCTAACTTAACAATAGAATTTGTATTACGGATTTATGGATTTAATTATTTGACCACCAACCATGCATTGGTTAATTTTACCAACTTCCATTAGTAGTGCAACTTAAATAATCGAAATTGATTAGATTTACCTATAATCATGTTTCTGTGTTTTATGTTTCCCAACATGGAAGACAGATGAATTAATGATTTATTTGAAAACCCAGTCCTTTCTCTATACCTCTAGGAATCGCTACCACCATCCAGTACAGTGCTTTGCATCAAATGCATACGCAAATAATACTCTGCATTAAAATGGTCTATTATAGGATAGTTTGTGCTTACTATTCCAATTGCACTTAATGTTAACTGATTTTCCAATGAAATCCTACAAGTGTTATTTTTTCAGCTTTTCGTGCAATTACAAAATCAATTTCACAAGTCGTAGACTCTTTATATAAGTGCATGCGTGTGTGTGTATGTGTATCTGTGTGTGTGCATGTAATAATTGCAAGCAATATAACATTAAATTGTTAGCCTTTTTTGTGGAATTTTCTACACACTCATTAATCACACATGTTGGTTTGTGTGTAGAGAGCAAACGTTAGGTCATGCTCAGAGGTCAAGGTTTAAGAACAGCACAGCAGGCAGCATCGGCACACGTGCGTGTGTGTGTGTGTGTGTGTGCAAAAATTAGTTTATAAATTGGCTAATTAATTTTTTTATTCATATGTAAACATATTTATATACGATTGAGCCCTTCAAAAACAAAATCCACACCTTGACGCCATTAATAGTTTCCTCTTCAATTTCAATTAAATAACATATGTATTGATTGTGTAAAAATCGAAGTGTTTTGCAGCATGAGTGGAAATTTAATTGACTTTATTGTCATTAACATTCGCTCATTTACTTCAATAGTGGTACAACTCAAAAAAACCAGTTTTGCAGAAAACGCGTTTTAAGTTTTTATTTTGCATACAACTCAATGGAGAAATGAAAAAAAATTCTTCTCTCAGGAGGTGATGGTACAAGCTATTTATATGAAATTTTTACACAAGATAAAATACAAAATGCCGCATCTTTCTGCATTATTAACTCAAAAAACTAATTTTTTGAGTTATGCCACTATTGAAGCAAATGAGCGATATGTATGTATGTATGAATAGCAAAATAAGCAAATTGTTTACGTTCGCTTAAATGAAACAAAAAAAAATATTTATTACAATAGCATTAAGAAAATTTAATTAGTTTTTATTGTTTTCATTATTTTCAAGTGTCGAATAGTTATTTTTAATTAAATTCTAACGAAGACACTTAAAGGAATATACATAAGTATGTGTCAAAAAATATTAATATTATGTGTGTGCCTTAACTATTTAATAATAAATAATAATGGCGCATATTCAGAAATCGTAACCAAAGTCGAAACTAATAAAACAGAAACGAAAATATAGTTCATAGATAGTCATAGCTCTTATTCGCAATTCATAACTAGTGCAGCAACTGCTTTCAGCTGGTAAACGAAATCCAACCTTGCATATTGTTATGTAGAGAGAATAAAATGTCGATAATATTTTGAACGAAAAGCTTATGAATCTATTAAAAAACAGTTTCATTTCCTTTAAAAAAAATTAAAAAATCTATAAAAGTAATTTTTTGGTTATAGTCTGTATATAAATCAATTAAAATATGGGCCTGTAAAAATAATATTATTCAATAGAATTTTTTTGACCAAAAACACATCTCTAATTTATTATTATTATTATTATATTTATTATTTTTGGACGCAATAGACATAAATGCAAGAAGGAAAGATAAAAAGGAAAGCTTATTATATAGAACAAGTAAGAGTGCTATATTCGCCTGTGCCGAATCTTATATACCCTTTACCAAAGTGCGTTTATGTAGTATAGAAATACATACATAAGCACATAGTTACTTTAATGTACAAAGAAAAAAATAATAATTTTCAAACCCTAGAATCATAATTTTAAATTTTACTGATTACTTATACCAATCTAGTAGTTCTTAAAAAAATATAGAAAGTGTGTTAAGTGAAAAAAAAGGAAATTCCAAAAAAAATGTTTTATTTAGTTACTTTAAAGTTCAGAAATAAAATCATAGTTTCCAGCTCTGGAGTGTGGTTTCCATTTTTATAATTTTCTATACCAAACTCTTCTTTCAAAAACGTTAAATAGATATAACTTATAAAGGAAAAGATAAAAATTAATTAGACTTAGTTACTTTTATATATCAAAAAAGTGTAAGTTTCCCAAACCTGAGATCATTCTTTTTGATTTTCTGATTTCTTACACCAATCTCTTTTCTTTAAGAATTTAAGAAATGTTTAATTTATAAAAAGAAGGAAAAATTTGTTTTAGTAACTTACTTTTGTACAAAAAAAGTTAAAGTTTTCCAACCCTGGAATCGTTTTTTTAATTTTTTTAATTGTTTTATTTATTTGAAATACCAATTTTATTCGTTTTCAAGCATAAAATAAGTTTATTTATTAATAAAAATAGATAAAAATTAGTTTTTGGTAGTTAATTTTTTATATCACAAAGAGTGTAAGTTTCCCAACCCTGGAATCCTCCTTTATGATATTTTATGATTTCTTACACCATCTTTTTTTTAAGAATATAAGATATGTTTAATTTATAGTAAAAAAGAAAAAATTTGTTTTAGTAAGTTACTTTGTTTAAAAAATAAGGTTTCCAACCCTGGAAACATCGTTTTAATTTTTTTTATTTTGAAATACCAAATTCATTCGTACCGAAATATTAAAATAAGTTTATTTTACAAAAAAAAATTAAAATTAGTTTTCGGTAGCTAATTTTTTATGTCACAAAAAGTATGGGTTTTCCAACCCTGAAATCAAAATTTTTAATTTTTATGATTTCTTATACTTATGTCTTTCTTTTAAGAATAAAAGAAGATATCTTATATTATAGAGAAAAAAGGAAAATTTGCTTTAGTAAGTTGTTTTTCTATAAAAAAAAGGTGAGGCGTTCCAACCCTGGAAACGTGTTTTAAACTTTTTTAAATTAAAATACCAATTTTATTCGTACTGAAGTATAAAATAATTTTATTTATTTAAAAAAAAAATTAGTTTTCGGTAGTTAATTTTTTATATCACAAAAAAGTAAGTTTCCTAACCCTGGAATCATCCTTTTTAATTTTTCTGATATCTTACACCAATCTATTTCTTTTAAGAATACAAGATATCTTCAATTTATAGAGAAAAAGGAAAAATTTGCTTTATTAAGTTACTTTTGTATAAAAAAAGTTAAAGTTTTCCAACCCTGGAAACATCTTTTTAATTTTAGAAGATTAATCTTTGATTTTAAATACCAATTTTATTCGTACTGAAGTATAAAATAATTTTATTTATTTAAAAAAAAAATAAAATTAGTTTTCGGTAGTTAATTTTTTATATCACAAAAAGAGTAAGTTTCCCAACCCTGGAATCATCCTTTTTGACTTTTCTGATTTCTTACACCAATCTTTTTCTTTTAAGAATATAAGATATGTTTAATTTCTAAAGAAAAGGAAAAATTTCATTTAGTAAGTTACTTTTGTATAAGAAAAAAAATTAAAGTTCTCCAATCCTGGAAACGTCTTTTTAAATTTTTTAATTTTTTCTTATTTGAAATACAAATTTTATTCGTGGTGAAGTATAAAATAAGTTTATTTAACAAAAATAATTAAAAAAATTAGTTTACGGTAGTTAATTGTATATATCACAAAAATCGTAGGTTTTCCAACCCTGGAATCATCCTTTTTATTTTTCTGATTCCTTACATCAATCTGCTTCTTTGAAGAACATTACATATGTTTAGTTTATAGAAAAAAGAGGAAAAATTTGTTTTAGTAAGTTACTTTTTCATAACAAAAAAAGTTAAGGTTTTCCAACCCTGGAAACTCTAATTTAATTTTTTTAATTTTTTTTTAATTTTTTTTAGTTAGAAATACCAATTTAATTCATACTGAATGGCAAAATGAAGTTTAAGTTTCCCAGCTCTGAAACCGTCTGCTCGATTTTGCTGGTTTTCAATACCAATCTTATTTCGACCATTTCTGACCCACCAGTCCAAGAACGAGTCTCTAGCTTCTCTGGGAGCTTAGGAAAACCGATTTCACGTACAGACAGACGGACAGACGGACATCGCTTAGTCGTCTTCCCTATATAAGGATCCAGAATATATTTACTTTATAGCTCGCCTGTTAATATTCCAGAAATTACAAACGGAATGACAAACCTATATATACCCTTTTACCATTTTTTGGTAAAGGGTATAAAAAATGTTAGAAAATAAAGAGTATTTTTTGTTTTGTGCATTTTAAAAAGCCACAAAATGATTTTACTTTTCAAATAAATTGTAAATGAAATCAGTCAGTTGTTCTTTGAATGTATTAGTTAGTTGGCACTTAGTTACAGCTTTACCCATAATTAAGTGTAAACTTTTACTACTGAAAGTAATCAACTATGAATTAGTCTCCTGCACAAGACATCTTATAAGAACTTTTAAGACATGAGGGATTTTTCAAATGCTTTACTACAGCGATATCTTATAAAACAAATGATAACAACATTGTTTGCAAGAAATTTGTTTGAGTATTGTAGGTATAAGAGTAAAGAAGAAAACACTTCGTGACGGAAGAATTTGTGATACTTGCTTCTTTCTACGCATGAGCGCGTATACAAACGTCATGCATGTATGTGTGTATGATTTTTTTATTTTTCTGCGCACATGCAAAAGCACACACATGCATTAACATTAGTTGTATGCGGTTAATCACATAATAGCTTACTATCTACATATTACACACACACTCAAACGTACAATATGAAAAATAACAAGCATGCACTAATCAACAGTACTTCTTTTGAGTGTTTGTTACAAATAAGCTGTCTTGCGACATCGCTTGTTACAACTGATATACACATACACCAATACATCCATCGTGCTTCGCTTATAGTACGACAGCATTTATTATTGGTTTAGTATAATACATGCGACGTGAATACATTTAAAAATCATGACGTTTTTACATTTCAAGACTGTTTACGCAGCTGTCTACTATGAATAGCTTAAATAGGTACTTAAAAAAGTTAGCACTTAGTGATAATTTCTGAATATGCGCCAATATTTTTGAAATTCGCAAAAAGGAAAAATAAGCCTAGTAGGCTTAGAAACTTTAACAAAATAGATTCATACCGAATATAAATTATTTGCTGGGTTTTCTTAAAGTTTCTAAGCCTACTAGGCTTATTTTTCTTTTGTGATTTTTAACGGAGTGCGATGAGCCTCTAACACTGAATCAAGTAAAATTCACAACAGGTAAAATAAAAACTTGTAGTAGTCCAATTAATAAAAACAATATAGTAAAATAAGAAAATAAAAAACATGTTGATTATTGAGTTCTTGTTTCAACTTTGTTATTTATTGTTGAGCTTCTCGATTGCTTAAATGAAAGTTTATAACATAATAACTCTAGTTGTTCTAAGAAACTTTGGATAAAGGTTCCCTGATGATCTGCATAAAAAATACTAAATATGGTATTTTGTTGTTGCTTTGGGTGGCACGTATGATTGAAGATACTAAACCATGCAAAGACTACAATTGTTCCTTTCACAAGGAGGAGAACACTTCCACGTTGGAAAAACATCCAGGTGGGCAACGTGCAAATAGAAAGCTCATCGGAGGTCAAGTATCTGGAAGTGATATTAGACTAAAAGCTGTTATGGAAACAGCAGTTAGAGGCGACTGTTGACAGGGCAACAAAAGCACAAATGGTTTGTAGATCCGTTGCAGGAAGAACATGGGGCTGTACACCCAAAATCTTGAGATGGATATACACCATGATAGTGAGACCTATCATCACCTATGGTGCTGTTGCCTGGTCGGACAGGGCCAAGCTGGCTACGAGCAGAAATCGGGTAGAGAAAATACAGAGGCTGACATGCCTTTGTATAACAGGGGCTATGAGGACGTGTGCTACGGCGGCTATAGAAGTCCTCACTGAACTCACACCTCTTACGATTGTGATAGAGGCTGCTGCCAGACAAAAAGTAATAAACATCGCGGTGAAAAGCACAGACAGGGACGGTCAAACTAGCCAATGGGAGCAATCATCCCTGGCAAAATGATTTCCCGTACTTGTGCAACCCTCTGACGTGATGAATAAAGTGTATTACTTCGATAAGAGGTTTGAAACAGTTCTGGCCAATAGAAGGGAATGGGGGAAACAGAACGCAGGTATTCCTTTGAAAATGGCACCATCAGGTGGTACACTGATGGTTCCAGAACGCCGCCAGGTTCTGGTGTGGGAGTTGTAGGACCAAGGACTAACTACCATGAGTCGTTGGGAAAATCTACTACAATTTTTCAATCGGAAGTTTATGCCATTGAAAGATGCGCACAATTCAATCTTGATAGGGGCTACCGAAGAAAAGAAATAGCCATTTGCTCGGATAGTCAGGCTGCCATCACAGCGCTGAGCTCATATGAGTTTACCTCGAAGTTAGCGTGGGAATGCCGCATTAAGCTAAATCAGCTAAGCAACATGAATAAAGTCACACTCTGCTGGGTTCCTGGACACACCGGTGTGTTAGGAAATGAAAATGTAGACAAAATGACCAGAAGGGGGGCTAGTACACCCATGGTCGGACCAGAACCGTTTTGTGGACTCGGATTGGACAAAATACGGGAAGATATGTCGACGGAAATCAAGAGTAATAGAGAAAACCTTTGGGTCAATCTCCCAGGATTAAGGCATGCAAAACTAATGATTGGAACGTATAACCAAAATCGTTTCATAGCTTTCATATTCCTGAGTAAAAACAATCTAAGAATGCTCACAGGCTTCCTCACAAGCCGTTGTAGACTAAGAAAACACCTCAACAGACTTGGCATCTGCCTATGCAGATTCTGTGATTAGGAAGATGAAACTCCAGAGCATATTCTGAAGGACTGTGAAGCGTTATGCCACAGAAGATATAGCCAATTGGCCAAGCACCTATTGGATTATTGGGAACTGCCAACTCCGGACCCACTGGAAATCCTGAGATTCATCAGGGGAGTAGGTCTAGATCAATAATTATATGTATTCGTCCTGAATTAGGCAAACAAAAAGCAGATCAGCTGTGTTTTCAACTTGACCTTATTAATCGGCCTTGCACTGAACCATGTGCACAATTTGCTGCTATTAACGGCCAGTGTATGCAACAAAAAATAAACGCTAAGCTGATTAGTTTGAAGGATAGAGAGACGTGTACATGTCTGAAAAATAAGACTTGCATTGTGTGAATGCCGATGAAAGTTCAAAGCAGAAAAATTAATAAGCTTAGCAACCAGACTTGAGTAGTGTGAACTGGGACTTGGTACATATATTAAATTCTTACTATAATGATGATGAAGAAGAAGAAAGGTGTGCAGGGGTTTGTATAGTTATCGTATGTGTTGCCAGGTTTTGTGGAAATAAAATATTTCTAAAATAGCAAATTTAAAAATAATTTTTTAAGCAAAACTAAATAAAACTTAGAAGAAGGTATCTTCAAAATCAAGAACTAAAATGTTAAAAATAATTTGATTTAGTTTTTAATAAAAATAAATTTAAATTACATTTAGCTCTTAAATGCTTATTGTGGAAGTCTGCTTAATTTATTTTAAACATTTTTGCAATGCATGAAAATATGTGTGTGTACATATTTTCATTTTCTATAAAATTTCATTGTCTTACTTGCTACCTGTGAAATTTAAATGAACAACACTAACATAATTAAATACCAAACTAAATAAATACGCACCCACAAAGTTTCATTTGGAGAAATACCATTTGCAAATGTTTACATTTGTGCATCCTCAACTTTAATTTGTGGTTTATTTCCTTTTGGATAAAAATAAACATTATAAAATGTTTTAAATAAAACAAAAATTTGTTTGTGTATGATGATGTACTAAGATAACATTTTCAATATTCTATAAACAAGATAAGAATATTTCATTAATAATTTTGTTTGAACATGGAAAAAAGTCAAGAGCAGCAAATAAGGAAATTTTGTGAATCTAGGTACTCTACATTAAAAATAAAATTTGTCCAATGCGTAAAAAATTTCCTTTAAAAGGCTCATCTACTCATATACGTATAGCCAACAGCAAATATGGGCATTTCCATAAAAAATTCCATTCCATGTCAAGTCTCGTTTCTTGGTGATGTGGAATGGTTTTCAGAGGAAAACTTATATTTTATACATACACACTACACTACACTTAGAAATCGAGCAGCATATCTCTTAACTACAAGCTTAATTATTTGGTGACTTAACGTGACATAAGGTGAACTTTTCTGTGGAAATGCCCATATAGATTTTAGCACAAAATAATAAATTCCATCAAGGTATTTTAGTAATACAGAACATAGTTACATAAATAGGTATAGGTTTGAATTATTACATGCGCTTGACCACATTGAGTATACTGTTCCGATTGGTATAGTTTCCGAATACATAAAGTTAAATTTACATTGTGGCAAATCGGCAGCATGGAAAAAACAAACAAATAAAAAATGAAGTCAATGACAGAAAGCTCACGTGTTTGACCTGATAGAGCTAAAATAAATTAGCTGAAAACGTTTCAAATTAGGTTTGTACCATGTACGTTACACATGCATATGTACATCCATACGTTTTGCGACAACCTGAGGGAACCCGATAAAAATTATACAATTATTATTTCTCGGTTGTATTTTCACTAAATATATCTTCGAGAAATAATAAAAGCCAAATTACTAAATAAAAAAGAAACAAAATCTGACCTTAAATTCATAACTAGCAATAAGACCCCTTAACACATTAATAAAAAAAAAGTATAAAATTTGCCAAAAAATTTAAATTTGGTAAAAACAATCGATAACAATGTAAAATACACAACAAAATCATGCTTATTTCAAGGAATATCTTTATTTTATTCCCTTATAAAACGAAAATCTTTGTGTAAAATGTTTCTAACAAAATTTAAATTTGAAAATTTTCAAATTTTTTGCCACAGTTAAAATGTTGAAATAATAAATTTCGAAGCATGTGCGAAATTTCGAACTTATTTTCGTTCACTTAAATTAAAATGAATTAAATATTTGGAAACTAAAATTTTCTTAATTTAAATTTTTAATTACACAAAATCAATGGTTTGCTGTATTCGAAAAAATCGAATTAAATATATCAAATTCTTAAACTCCAAAAACCAAACAACCAATTAGAAGAAAAAAAAATTATTTCGTACTTGATAATGAGTCTGTTAATACATAAATTAAATTTAGAAAAATAAACACTAAAGTTCAAAAAAAAATGATATTATGTACACACATATCGAGCCTGTGCTGCAAGAGAAAATAAAAAATAAGTTATTACATACTATTAAGGAATTAATCGTCATATCAATTCTTACACAGAAAAAAATGTTTAATGGAAAAAAAACAAAAAATCAATTAAAAATGTAATTGATACAATTAAAGTTTTACTTAAAAATTTAATTTAAATAAAAGTTTAATTGACTCAATAAAGTTTTTAGTTAATTTTTGGGTTTTTTCAGGATTAGTTATTGCAGGAACATTTTTTATCTGTGTATGTAAGCAAACTGTTTGACGCACATGGTCTTGGGAAAGTGGAAATGCAAAATATTGTGCGTATTGTTTGCATAATAACATCAAAATACACAAATTTGCAATTGTCATATAATTGTATAGCTTTTTGCATCTCTGATACCCGAACAGCTGACATTTGTAAGCAGTAATTTTGGAATCGGCAAATAGAATAAAATCTATGGAGCCGACGATTATAATTAAAAAAAAGAAAAATAAGAAAAATGATAATGCGCAACGAATGCTGAATAACATAATTTGTTGTTTTTGAAAAAAACTACTTAGATATTACTATGATTGGAGTTTTGTAATTCTCAATAATGTATTGAGAGTTTGTCTATAACCATTTGGGGGTTTGTAAGCTTTTTTGGATTGTGATTGAAGTCTATAGATCTGTTGCTTAGTAGCAATGCAATGCATCTAGACATTCTAAGCCAACAACAAATGATTTATTTTTAATTCTAAAAAATAATTAATATTAGCAATAAAAACTGTCAAATTCAGCAAACTGCCAAACATCAAAATTTAAAAACCTTAACAGAAAATGTATCTCGTTTTACTAAAAAGCGCTTTTGTTGGTAGAATCCAAAAATACAAAGTTTTAAAGTATGTTCGAATATTCGAACTTATATTCGAATTTTCGAATTTATTTTCGAATATTAAAATTTTAATTAGCTTTGAATTAAAAGGGTGAAAATGCACAAATTTACACTATTCCAATCTCCGAAAATCAAGCGCAAGTCAAAAACTTTAGAACAAGCTACCGAACTATAAAAATAAAAACACAAATTTAATTAAGAAGCGCAAGCAATCTTAACTTCGCTAAATTATCAAAAATAGAGCTACGATGTGTTTCTTAAAAGATAGAATACAAGAATCATAAGATTCGAGGCGTGTTCAAAATTTCGAAATTTTTCTTCAATATTCAAACAGAAGGGAAATTATTTTTTAGAATATATTGAGAAAGCAAAAGTGCAAAGTACATTATATTAAAAACTAACGAATGGGCACAAGTTCTTTATATTTAAATATTTATATTAATTTTAATTGTAATAATACATAATTTAAATAAATAAAAAATAAAAAACTATTAATGAATTATATAGATACAATAAAACAATATTGAGTAAAGAAATATTTTCGCTGCATTAAGCTTTAGAATAACTTCTTCGCCTTATTTTTATGTATAAGAAATTTCTATTTTTTAACAATGTTACCTTTTGTTTTAGGTGCGTCCTGCCAACCACTTCTGTTTTAATTAAATTATTTTTTAGTTGAAGTTTTTTTTTTAATAAATATATATGTAATTTTTGAATTAGTGACCATATCATAGTAATGCTCCAATACTGCTTATTTTATTTTACATATATTAAAATAAAATACTATTGCACTATTTTACAATTTTTAATACCTTTTTTCTATTTAATTTGCATAAATATTTATGATAAACATTTGATACTTAATTTAAATATTATTTTTATAATAAAGTTAAACTGCACACCATAGTTAATAACTTATTTATTTTCTCTTGAAAACTGCCAACCCGGAATCTTCATTTTTATTTTATTTTTCCTCCAATCAACACTTGTTGCGCTTCATTTAACACACATACACACACACATATACACGCTTTCAAATGCATACACTGACTGATTGCAGCCATGGGTGGGACTTTGACATTTGTGTTAAATTGCTTAACAATATTAAACTGCTTGCCCTTAAAACTGAAAGATGCTTTTAAAGTGGACACACTGCAGAATCTGTTAAAATCACACACACGGCACACGCAGAAATGTTGTACGAGTATTTTAATTTTTTATTTAATTTTTTTATTGTATTTTATTTAACGTAATAACTAACTACTATAATAAATACTGTTTTATCACACGTCTAGCAAAAAAAAATAAGTATCGAAAGTTGCGTTCTATCTTTCACCCACGACGTTTCGATAGGCAATGATTTCAATGTTTTACATGTTACACACTCGTTTGCTTACTTATTGTGTTCGATTTAATACAAAATGTTCAAAACAGAACAAAATAGCTTTAAGTTTCGTTTCACAGTAAAAGTTACCGAAAGTATGAAAAAAGAGCTTTTTTCCTATTTTTTTTTTTTTTGCTTTTTTGCTAGTCGTACTCAATTCGTTTCTTTAATATGTGTCATGCAGTTATAAACTTTGTAAAGTTATATGTATTTATGTAAGCATGCATGCATGTGTTGCAGTGGCTATAATATGTCAGTGTGTGCGTGTAAAGGTTGCTTTGTGTATGTTTCTGTGTGTTTTTAAAATAACAGCAGGCAGCTACTTGTTGCTTGTACTCAGTTATACGGAGCTTATAAATATGATTTGTATTAGAGGATATTCTTGGTTGCAATTCTTTAACTGCACTTAACCTTTCAAAGCTTTAATGCAGGTTTTTGATAAAAGTAGTTTAATAATTTCCTAGTTTAGATAATTTTTTAAATAAAATAAAATAGTATAAATAAAAATTGCTTGCTTCCTGTTGCCGGTTTGCTAAAGATTTTAGATTAACTTAATTATATTTTTTTTCACACGGCCCAAGAAATTTAAACTATGAAATTACCATTTTCCCAGTATTAGTAAGCTTCGGGACCAAGTTAAGTTACATACTCCAATGTACACAAGTACGAAATCTTTTAGGTATTTGTGTTAAAAATTAAAAAAGGAAACAAACAAAGTTCTTAACAACTTCGCTAGAACTTCATTTATTGTCATTATAAAAAAATATTAAATAAAAATATATTAAACAAGGTCGTTATTATCTAGCAAAATTCTAAAAATAGTGTAAACTTTGTTTAGTTACACATAGTTGCAATGATTTCTCGTTGACCTCTCACATAACAGCTAATTCTCTGGAAATTTAAAAAATGGGTTACATTAAAAAAAAAGTACTTCATAAGATACTTAAAGAATTCTTTGAAATATTTGTAAAATATTTAACAGCAAATTAATATAATTAGGGATATTATTCGTTTATATCGCCTTATATCCCTTAAAATCTTACGGCCGTATTTATAGGTAATATTTTAAGCTTACACTCAGGGAAAAGCTGCAACGTAAAAATAAGAACGCTTCAAATTAATTCAATTATTTTCAATATAATAGAAAATGTATGTTGAAATACTTAAAAACAAATAAAATTAATAAATTAATACTGTAAATTAATATTTTTCCATATTAAAATAAGAAATTTCAACATGACTAGACTTTCGTTAATGTTTCTTATTAATTCAATATGGTTTTTATTGATTTTAAGCTGTTTTTTCTCTGGGTGTATTACAAGCTTATTTAACAAATTTCTCCTAAAAATATCCCGAACAATTCTTTAATAAATCTCAAATATTTTTAATAAATAAGACAGTTAAGCTTTACAGTAAAAAAATATATACACAAAAAAAATTATGTAAAAAAAAACTTTCTAAATAAATTTCAAACCGAAATTAAATTTAAAAAAAAATTCAAAAATTCACCCTTTTAACTAATTACATTCCAAAAAAATTTTCAGTTCTTGGAAAAAGTGCTTTTTGAAAAACACTATTTTGAAAAGAGTACCTTTGGAAAGAGTACCTTTGAAAAAATTACCTTTTGAAAAATATATGGTTTAAAAATAAGAATTTAGTAAAAATAATTTTCAAGAGTACTTTTTGACGAAAGAACTTTTGAGAAAAAATTACATTTTTGTGAAAAAAATGTTTTTGAAAAAAGTACTTTTTGAAAATTTTAAATAAGCCAAGCCACAAAAAATATTTTTTTGGAAAAATAAAACTAATTCACTTTTGTGAATAAAAAATTAGATAAAATTTTGAAAAAAAAATAAAGTTTTTTACAAAACATTTTTAAAATTTTAACTAGGTTAAGGTACTTTTAAAAATCGTTTTTTAAGAAATAGGTACACGTACTTTCATTACATTAAAATTTTAGGGAAAAAGGGGTATGTTATTAAAGTACCTTTTGAAAAAAGTACTCTTTGAGAAAGTACCTTTTGAAAAAAGTACTCTTTGAGAAAGTACCTTTTGAAAAAGGTACTCCCTGAGAAAGTACCTTTTGAAAAAAAGTACCCCTTGAGAAAATACCTTTTGAAAAAAAGTACTCTTTGAGAAAGTACCTTTTAAAAAGAAATTAATAATAAGAAAAAGAGACAAGTTATTTTAAGTAGTAACTTTAAAAGAAGTACCTTTTACATAAGCAATTTTTGAAAAAGTACTTTTCAAAATAATTTAAAAATTTCAATAAGCCCTACAAAAATCGCCTTTTTTTAAAGTATCTTGAATAAAGTAACTTTAAAATGAATATCTTTTTCAAAGAGTACATTTTAAGAACAGTACCTCTTTTAAAGAAAGGTACTTTTATAACAATTAGTTTTGTTCAAGCAAATTTCAATATATGTATGTATATGATTTTAAGAAAAAGTACTTTTTGAACCAGTATCTTTTGCACAAGTACATTTTTTAAAGTATCTTTTTAAAAAGTACATTTTCAGAAAGTACATTTTGAAAAAGTACCATTTGAATAAAGTAGCTGCTGAAAAATTTTCTGAAAAAAGTACTTTTGAATTCTAAATTCTGAAAAAATTACTTTTTGAAAAAATCAAATGCTCCAAAAAGTATCTTCTGGAAAAAGTATCTCTTAAAGAAAGCTCCTTTTGAAAAAGTATCTTTTAAAAGTACGATTTAAAATTAAAAAAGTTAAAATAAAACAAAACTTTTTAAATTAATAAGCTTTCAATTTAAAGAGAATTTTTTAAAACAAGTGTATTTTAAGCATTTATTTTTCGATAAAGTACTTATTTAAAAAGTTATTTCTTTAATAGATCGTTCTGAAAAAACATGACTGAGAAAAATATTCCTAAAAAAACTGAACAATTAGCTCAGAAAAATAAATTATTTTTTTTATAATCGATAAAAAAAGCTTAAGCGACACATTTTTTGGACTTCGTTTGTTTTTACAAAAATTGATTATTATGATCGCAAATAATTGACTTTAATCAAAATATTAAGTTCGAAAATTATGTCGCTTGAGCTTTGGCGGTTAAGAAACGATATTTTGAAACAGTACCTTTTTAAAAAGTAACTACCTTGTGAAAAAAGTATCTTTTAAAATAGCATCTTTTGAAAAAAAGTACCGTTTTACAAAAATCATCTTATTGAAACAGTTTTTTTTTGAAAAAAATTCTTATTGAAAATGTACATACTGAATAAAGTCTGTTAGTAACTTTTCCAAAAGTAGATTTTGGGAAAAGATACTTTTAAATATTTTTTGAAGAAAAAGTTTATAAGTTAAAATATATTTTAAATAACTTATTTAAAGGGAACACTCATAAGAAAAATTCTTAAAGCCTACTTGTTTAAAACTATTTCCAATTTATTTTGCATATTATAAGGTTTTTAGCCAATGTCCATTTTCAATGTGTTGGTAGCAGTAGTTCGTGTGGTTTGCTGCTATAAAGTATAAATTTGCTTTATTTATTAGCAATGTTGCTATAAATAGTACAAAGTACAGCTGCAAATAAATCTGTGTCAATAAGGAAAAAGTGATTAAGTCTAATTTAGTAGTTTATTAAGAGAACGCTTTTAAGATTTAAGTGTTTTTTTGGTTTAATGTATATCTCTTTCTCTAAAAGATATTATTTTGCTACTGTAATTAAAATTTTTGATTTATGTATGTAGATTTAACTAATTATTGCAAAATAAATGACCAGGGAAACCAGAAATATGCTCTAAGAAAAAAAGAGTTTTATGCGTATTTAATATGCAATAAAAACTGGATAATATGTTCTAAAAACTAATAATATGCTCTTAGCAATAACATTTGTGAGTTGGTTTACATTTCATAATGGAAATTTATTTTTATTCAACAATGCAATAACATTTGCATATAAAATTATCAAAAAATAGGAAACCATAAAAAAATTCATTACAAAAAATAAAAGTTTAAAAAAGAAAATAATTTGGGTTTGACGGTTTGATCTCAAAAGAGATCACGATATCAGAATTAAAACTTTGGAATTGTATTTTGCATAAAGAAGACAAACTTTTTGTCTATAATTGTTATTGCAATAAACAACAACATATTGACCTGCTTCATCTAACCTCGTCCTGCCGTCACAAATAGCAAAACCAAATTTTATTGAAATTAACGTCCGTAATAACGTAATAACACGAACATTGAAAATTAAATTAATATAGCGAAAAATATAAACAAAAGTTTAAAAGTTTTGACCACCAGATAGATGGCTTGTTAGCATATTAAAATAAAAAAATTCAGTGAAGTGCGACTTTGACCCGCGCACGAAGGGTTCCGTACGAATACCAGATATGTAATTCAATACGAACTATAGCCTATTTGAAATATAGTTTTGACATTTTTTTTTTTTTTGTTCTTGGGTTTTTTCGGTTTTTTGCGTTTTTTTCGGTTGTGGCGATTTTTTTTTAAGCTTTGGCGCCTTTTGTAGTTTTGACACATTTTTTTCTCGTTTTGGCGATTTTTTTGGGTTTTGGCGTTTTTTTCATTTTGGTGATTTTTTTAGTTTTGACGATTTTTGTTAATTTATTTTATTTTGGTGCCTTTTTCGTATTTTGGCCATTTTTTCGGTTTTTGGAGTTTTTTTCATTTTGGCGATTTTTTTTTCATTTTGGGTGATTTTTTTTGAATTTTTGGAATTTTGGCGTTTTTCTCCGTTTTGGCGATTTTTTTTAAATTTTTGCGATTTTTTTTTCAGTTTGGCGATTTTACAACTTTGGCGATTTTTGGTTTTACCGTTTTTGAAAATTTCAAGAGTTTGTCTCTTACGGTTTCCAAGATATAGCAAGTTCTCAAAATTACATAGACAAAATTGCATTAACTGATGGACCACCCTTTAATTAAAATTCTTTTAAATTTTAATGTTAATTGTTGTAGTCTATATAAAAAACCACAAATTTTAGAAATTTCAAGGGTCAATATACATATGTACATACAATTAATTGTATGTATATTACATTGGATTTTAACATATTTCGTTGCTCATTTTTGAACGCCCTTTAATTTTTAACTCTCATCTCTTGTTGTAGCGGCTAAAGTGTTACATACTCTATCCAAATTTCAGGTCCGTAGCTTTTACGGTTCTCGAGAAAATAGCCCGTGACGAACAGACAGACAGACAGACGGACAGCGTAGGGAAAGCAATAGAGTTCCTTTTTACCTTTAGTGTACGGAACCCTAAAAATCTAAAAAGTATCAAAATATGCCCTTAAAGCGTCAAATATGCTCTAGAAATTTAAAAAATATGCGTGAAAGACTGAAATATGCAAACACATGCTGTAAAGGGTAAAATATTCAAAAATATGCATTAACAGAACGAAGCCAAAATTCATAAAAAGTTCTGAAACGAATAAATATCTTATATATGCAGTAATACGTAACACCAGAAAAAACATACAATTGCATATTTGCGGTTTCCCTGCCAATGACATATTGAAATAAATAACGCAAAAATAATTTGACTTGAACTCTCTTTCAAATCATACAAACAAACTCAAATTTCGACCTGGTACTTTTTAATTGGGAAACTGTAATGGTGCCCTTATCTCAGTTTAAGCTTAAATCTACTTAAGCATTTCTAGTTTCTTACCACGAAAATTTTTTGATTTTTTTAGGGTTCCATTCACCAAAGGTGAAAAAGGACTCTATTGTTTAAACTACGATGTCAGTGTGTTTATCACAGACTGTAAGAGCTGCAGCCTGAAATTTTCACAGAATATGTAAAACTTTGTCAACTTGCTTCATATTGAATAATACGATAAGATTAAAAAATTCCAAAATAAAAAAAGTGCCAAAAACCGAAAAAATTGTCAAAAACTAAAAAATTGCCAAACAAAAAAAGCGCCAAAGCTAAGAAATCGTTAAAACTAAAATAAATTGCCTAAAACTGAAAAAAGTCGAATTGTATGATGTGGTGACCGATATGGCCCATAAGCTAGCTATACATTATGAATAAATAAATGAAATGAAAATGAAAAAAAAACGCCAAACTCTGAAAAATCCCAAAAACGGAAAAAAGCGCCAAAACTAAGGGAAAGCTCCTAGACACAAAAAATATTACCGGGTACTTAATATTTACATCAGGTAAGATACTCATTCGATTGTATAGTCTAATGTATGTACATATAGTATATCGTCACCTAAAATCCAAAAGGCCGTAACAACCAAAAATTCAAAATAGACTTTTTAATTGATTATGATGTGATTAACTAAAATACATATTTTCCTAAAATTTTACTCACATATGTTCAAAAACACCGATTTTATTCGTTATTCAATTTGGCAACTAACATATAAATAGTATTAAATTTATGAAGTTTTTTGCTTCTCCTGTAAAATAGTAAAAAGTGTACTTACGGCCTTTTGGATTTTAGGTTACGATATATTACATATTATTTAGATATGTATGTAATGTCAGTACGGAAGCCTTCCTATGCAAGTCAAAGTCGCACTTTACCGCATTGATATTAAAATAATTTTATATTCACGTGACAGGCATTAAATTTTAATTATAAATATTTGTTTATTAAGTTGTTACTTCATTACACACAAAAAAATATAAGAGGTAAGTAATATTAACTAAGCTTGCATAGGTAACTTTTTTTTATATGAAAGTAAAAAACTTGGGTTTTATTAACTATGCAGTTAGGTAATTTGTACATTACACATTACCTAAAATCCAAGTTAATATAAACTATTACAATAAGGTACATACATACATACATATATTTTTCGAAATTATTTTTATTGAAACATTTTATATTTTATTGTCAAAAGTAAAAAAAAAGGTATGTATACATTAAATTTTTAAAATTTTTAAATTTATGTAAAATAATTATTTTTAATTATTATAGATGAACTAGCTGAACCCTGCAAAAGTCCTCTCTCTTGCTTGTATCCTGCATATACATAGGTGATTCCTTCGGAAGCTGCAGACGACCTATTCCTTCGCATAGGAAGATCCCCATCCCAAGTTTTAATGGTCTCCACCAACTCAGAGCTGCTTTACGATTGCCGGCAAACGTGGTCTTATGCAAGAAACACAACTGGGAAGAACGACGAATTTCGTGGACGGTGACGAATTCGTCGATAGTAATTCGCTGAGAAAATTAGTCGTGTGAAGCACAACAACGACGACTAAATAATAGCTCTTATAATTCATAAAGTTGCTTATGGTTTGTGCTGAAATATATCGGAGATTTTGTCACGCACGACGAGTTTCGTTCGACGGCAGTGTTGTGTTAATTTGCATATGCATGAATGTATTTTATTTTTTATGGCCAAAGCTCGCTACGAAAAATTCGTCGTTCGTCCCAGTTGTGTTCCTAGCATTTCCTTCAAATGTTTTATTTTCGTGGTATTTTTTATTTTTCATTTTATATATGTATACATGTATGTAAATATATAAATTAATAAATAAATAATAAATTTTTTTTAGAAATTCAAAAACTCTTTAAATACATGACAATTATGGAACTATAAATAGTTATATTCAGCCCAATCATGAACAAAAATTCCGCGCGAGTTTTTTCACTTTTCCCTTTTCTCCTATTATGAATTTGTTTTTTCCCTTTGTTTACCAAATGCGGGAATAAAAAAAATCCCCGGGAAAAAAGTAGGTATCATGAACGCAGTTGAACTTGCTTTTTTCACTAAAAATCTTTCACTTGCAAAACACAGAAAAAACTAAATTTCGTTTTCAGTAACCAAATTCATTGAATCAGTAAATTTTTTGTGTGAATGTGGACCTACAAAGAAATTTGTAGATTCTGATAACAATTTTGTAAATATTTAACTGAAAAAAAAAATTTATTTTTAGTTAACTTATTATGGATTAGAGAAAAATGTTAACTGAAACTCAAAATATTTTCAGTCAAATTTATTAATAGGAACAGAAAAACATTTTTGCAGATTTTTTTGTATTATTCAGCAAATTTTTTTTTTATAATTTACAAACACATTCACTAAAATTTTTCGTATTATCAGAAAATAAATTAACTGAATCAATAACAATTCTTATTTTTTTTTTTTTTTTTTTAATTAGTAGAAGTTTTATTTGAAAAAAATAACTGAATCAAATGTAAGGTTCAACTATTTTTTATTACTTTCAAAAATTGGATTGTTTTTATGGTTAAGCATTTCGTTCCCGCTTTTGGAACTCGTCAGTACACTTCAACCCAAAAAATTTTTAATTTAGCTAACGAACTCCGTATGTTTATAATAAGACTCTGAATACTATATTGAGAATCACAATATAGAAACATAATAAGTTTGAAAACCGCAAACAAAAATCTTTAATAAAAATAAAATCTTTTTTATATCTATAAAATAATTTGTAGAAAAAAATTAAAAAAAATCAGACAAATTTTTTTATAGTAAAGGTATTCACATCAGATTTTTTCTTGTTGGAAAAATGGAAAAATTTAAATTTCTTACAACAAACACAGGAAAAAAAATTCCACCTAAAGTTGAGTTTTTAAATTCAACTTTTGGTGAAATTTTTTCCCTGTGTTTGTTGTAAAAATAATACATTTTTCCATTTTTCCAACAAGAAAAAAAACTGATGTGAATACCTTTAGTATGTATATGAAAATAACAAATTTAAATATAAAAAAAATAAATCTAAAAAATTTTTTTTTACAAATTTTACTTTATATAGATAATTTTCATTCTATACAGTTTTTTTTTACATAAAATAAAATTGGAACAAATAATTTACTGGAACAGTAAAAAATATTTACTGAAACTAAATTATATTTCAAAACACACGTTTGTTTGAAAATTTTTTGGGAATAATTTTTTCTGTGAGCAGAAGGGTGTCTACATAAAAATACACTTAATTAAATTAAACATTAAACAAGAATTTATATACATAAACTTCTATTTTATAATTCTTGTGTGTGGAAAAACACAAATAGTGCCCAAATAAATCATTTATAAACTTATTTCTACAATTTGGTAAATGTTAATAATTTTATTTACCCTTTCACTACAAGAAAAGGGAGAAACAAAATGTCAACAAACAAGCAAAACAACGAGCTTCGTACTGCGGTGA
Organism: Tachina grossa; assembly: GCA_949987645.1. Taxonomy (NCBI): domain Eukaryota; kingdom Metazoa; phylum Arthropoda; class Insecta; order Diptera; family Tachinidae; genus Tachina; species Tachina grossa. The sequence continues at coordinate 36,497,420 of OX465274.1, read as the reverse complement.
TGCCACGTATTACTCTTTTTTGTTCCCAAGAAATTTATGATTGGAGGAATGTTTTCTCGAGGAAATTATTTTCCGTGAGAAACGAATTCCGAGGGAATATTCATGATTGGGCTGATTAACTAAAATACATTATAATTTGCCGCATTATATGTGTATAAATTTACTTTGCTATTTAGATAATTCAAAGAAGACAAAAATATGAATTTACCTAATCGTTAAGGAGTTTCAACTAAAATTTTAGTTGATTTTTCGAACATAAAAATCAACTAAAATTTTTGTCAAATTGCCTAAAAAGCTTTGTAAGTGCCATTCTACCCTTTCACTTAGTTAAAATTATACCATATTTTAGGAAATATAACCTATGATTTTTTTTTTGTGTGTACCACAGTATTATTTTCACTTCATGGAATATATGTATATATCATACATATGTGTATGTACGCAGATATGTTTGTAGATACATCATCTTTTTTCCTTTTCTTTCGTAAAAAAATGCTCTTAATTAGATATTGAAAAGAATTTACACATATTACTATCAGTTCAATTCAGAGAAGAAAATTACGCCACAAACATAAATTTTATAATAAAAGAAAATACTTTTAGACATAAAAATTTTTTTTACCCAACCTCATCGTTTAAATTGCTAAGTTACATACAGGATATGCCAATAATATTTAAAAATTCAGAAAAGTGCGACTCTAACTCGTAGGGTTCCGTATGGACACCAGATATGTAATACTATACGAACGTTAGCCTATATAATATATAGTTTTGGCATGTTTTTCGTTCTTGAGATTTTTTTTCAGTTTTGCGCGTTTTTTCATTAAAGCGTTTTTTAGTTTCGGCGTGTTTTTCGGTTTCCACTTTTTTTGTTTTTGCGGTTTTTGGCGTTTCTCTTATTTTGGCGATTTTTTTCATTTTGGTGATTCTTTTTTCATTTTAACAATTTTTTCGGTTTTTGGGTGATTTAGTTTAGTTGTTGAGTTTTATTTAATATGGCGCTTTTTTCGTTTTGGCGATTTTATTCGGTTTGGCGATTTAAGAATTTTGGGAATTTAATTTTACCGTTTTTGAAAATTTCAAGACTTTGGTTTCCAAGATACAGCAAGTTGTGAAAATCAATAGTACTTAGTCAAAATAACCTTAACTGATACAACACCCTTTAATTTTATTTTTTTTAATTTTAGTGTTAATTGTTGTAGTCTGTATAAAAATACACTAACTTTACAAATTTCAAGTGTCTATCTACAATTGTTTGTATATATATTACATGGGATTTTAAAATTTTTCTTTGCTCGTTCTGGAACACCCTTTAATTATTAACTCTTATATATTTGTTGTTGTATCGGCCAAAGTTCTACATACTCCTATCCTATGTCAATAACTGTTACTGTTCTCGAGACGGTGACGGACAGATCGACAGACGGACAGCGAACGAAAACAACAGGGTTCCTTTTCACCTTTGGTGTACGGAACCCTAAAAAGGAACTTTTAGTACTTCAACTGAAAATCATAAGAAGTACATTCAATACACGAATCTCATATTGAACGGCAATCAAAATGCGTAATCACAGGGCTCTTGCATCCATTTAAGGCCACGACTCACTATCTTACACAATTACACGATCTACGAGAAAATACAACATTATCTGATGAATTGTTATTATCTATTAAAAGTTTGCACAAGCTCCATTATACTAGGGTTGTAGTTTCAAAAATCGCACGACTGTGTATGATAGTGTATCACGGCCTTTAATATAATTTTGGTAAGTATTTGTTTTGAAAGTTTTTAAGAAGGTACTTTTTTGAAATTGTATCTGTTTTAAGTTGTACTTTTTAGGATACTTTTTTTAAAAAGGGTCTTTTGAAATGAGGGACATTTTCAAAAGCATAATTTTTTAAAGAGTACTTTAACAAAAGGGTACTTTTTTAAAAGGGCAATTTTTAAAAGGTTAACTTTTTAAAAGGATACTTTTTTAAAACGGTATTTTTTTAAGGGGTACTTTTTAAAACGGTACTTTTTTAAGGGGTACTTTCTTTAAGGGTACTTTTTAGAAGGGTATTTTTTTAAACAGTAATTTTATAAAAGTGTAGTTTTTAAAGGGTACTTTTTAAAATGGTATTTTTTTAAGGGATACTTTCTTAAAAAGGGAGGTTCTTTTAAAGGTAATTTTTTAACAGGGTACTTTTTTTTAAAGGTACTTTTTGAAAGTTATTAATTTTTAAGGATACTCTACTGCTAGTAAAAGGTTTTTCAAAAGTACTTTTTAGTAAAAGCTCTAAAAGTACTTTTTAAAACATTTATTATTAAACAAAATACTTTTAATGCATTTTTAAACAAGCATTTATTTTAAAAGTATCTACTTTTTTAAGGTAGTTCTTTAAAAGTTATTTTCTTGAAAAGTACTTTTTTGAAAAACTTTGTTTGGTGTGATTGGTAAGCTTTTTTCGAATTGTGATTGACTTGCTTAAACAGCAACGAGATGCATCTAAACGTGCTGAACAAACAACAAAAAAAAAACTTTTTTAAGTTTGTACTCATTTTGATACGATTTAAATAAAAATTAGATATAAAGACCAGGTATTTTTTAAATAATATCTTAGGCGGGCATTTTATTTTTATTTATCACACTCAAATAAATTTATATAAATTCCATTTTCATTAAGTTACCAACGATTTATAGTCACGTTTTTTTTTTTTTTTTTTTAAAGTCGTAATAATGTAATTTGTTAATTAACAAGCTTAAAGCAAAAACAGCTTTATTTAATAAATAAAAAAATAACAAATATGAAACCATTAACAGAGTAAAATAATTGGCTTATATAAAAAAAAAATATATAATTTCGCACCTTTAAATAAAATTAAAGTTTGATAGTAAACGGAAATATAAGGCGTACATTTACAATATTTGTTTCTGCTTGTACTTTTTTTATTTACCTCAACTCTAGCGCAAACAATTGATATAAGTATGTAGGTATGTAAGTACGCTATCGGAAATTTGGCTAGCTTTAAACTAACTTTAAGCTAACTATTTCGAAACTAGTACTGACTGACACTTGGATTACTTTGCAATGTAATCAACTGGCTATTTTAACATTGCGATGTCCTAGGCGGTAGTCAATTGTCTCACTCTGCACTACTTTAAGCCAACTTAAAGTTGATTTTTTTAAATCACCTGGTAGTCAGTAAATTAAAATATTTTTTCTGAGGCTCGGACATGTAACATCACACGTTGTGTACTCAAAACGCTATCACTCAGCTAACCTGCTATCTAAAATAACAACAGCAAAATGTTAATATAAAACTGAAATGAGTTTTAAAGTAGCTGAGAATAAGTTTGTTGACTCTCACCAAATTCGATTACTTATTCAACTTAAGAATTAATTTTGGGCTTGTTCTGGATGACTTTGCAGCTAGCTTTTAGTCAGTCTAAGAAAAGTTAACTATAAGTTAACTATTTTTGTAGTCAACTACACATTCTCCGACAGGGTATGTATGGATATAAATACATACATATGTACGTCTACATGTGTGAATTATTACCCAATACTTTTATCAATTTATCAGTGATTTTGCGATTTAAAAGCAATTTCAAAATAATTTCCCGGCTTTGTTACAAATTGTATGTGACGTTTGTTAATTAATTCAGTTGCACGCTACAAAAAAAAGCTTTTAATCCAATTTAAGTTCGATGCAGGCAGCAATTGCAAAATTAATTAAGTACTGAATTGAGAAGGAAAAAAAATCTTAACTTACAACATTTTTCCCATATTTGTTGCACAATGGGTACAGTTAAGAACAAAGAAGGTACATACATAATACGTTGTCATAAGTATACATATTTATGTATATATGTATGTTGTATATAGATAGAAAAACTTTGAGAAGATTCTTAAAGGAGATGGGATCAGTTCTGGTTATATTCCATATATATTTCCAAAAATTTCACTGACAGTTTTCTGTCTGTAAGCATTAAGGCCTTGTGGTAGGTATCTGGTTGAGCTGCCTTAAGTCAGAATAAGAGTAAAGGTACCAATAGACTACATGTTTTTGCTTGTGTTTTTTCAAGTTTACAATTCACATTTTTTTTGTGTCTGTCAAACTTGATTAATTTACATACGGTTTTTAATTTTTGGTCACCAACTTGTACATATGTACAATTACACGTGACATCGGCCATGATTGTTTGCAACAGCTTTTATTATAACATTAAAGCCGCTGGAAATTTCTTTGGTAGCGTTGCTGAAGTGCCGGCGTCACTGAACTGCCGGCGTCACCGAAGTGCCGGCGTCACAAATATTTATTTAAGTTTTTTTCTTTTTAATCTGCAAAATATGGAGCTTGTATCAACACTTGTTATATACTTTATATCATTGTTATTAAAATTTTAAAATGAGATAAAAAATAATTAATTTATCACTAATGCAAATACTTTTAACGGACGGCTAATGATATCGGAGACATTCAACCGTCGATAAATGTTTTCACATGGCATAGACATTTGAAAACACATGTGTGAACATAAGAAAAGAGAACATGCTCTAACTGAAAATTTGTTTTATGTTTTTGCTTGTATATTTTACACAAGCAAAGTTTTTGAGGTCACCAACTACATGTTTTTACCGAATTATCTAAAATTTGGCAGCTGCAATGTAAAAAACATGTAGTGTATAGGCACCTTAAAGTTGAAATGTGAATAAAATGCTTATGATTGATCTAGGGATTTTTTGGCCTTTCAAGAATGAATGCAGTTTTCCAATTCTGTGTCGTGTTTTCGTATAACTTTTCATTAACCAGTACGTTTTCTGTTTATACCTTAGTTTTTTATTCCAATAAAATGTTCGCTCACAGCTCATTCAAGTACATTCAACAAATCATTAAAACTTATTCGAATAAAATTAAAAATCTATATAAATTTTTCATTGCTTATTCAAATTCATTCAACGTGAAATCATAAAAATTTATTCGAATAAAATTTAAAAAATTATTCGAATAAAATTATCAAATCGAATAACATCGAATAAATGCATTTAACATAAAATCATTAAAATTTATTGGAACAAATTTTGAAATTTATTCGATTAAAACTAAAAATCTACAGAAATTTTTATTGCTCATTCAAATTCATTCAATGTGAAATCATCAAAATTTATTCAAAACAAACTTAAAATTTATTCAAATAAAATCATCAAATCGAATAAAATCATCAAACACATAAAAATTTATATAAATTTTTCGTTGCTCATTCAAGTTCATACAATATAAAATCTTCAAAATTTATTCGAGTAGAAATTAAAATTCATTTGAATAAAATTACCAAATCGAATAAAATCAACATTAAGTAAATAATAAAGCAATATAAAATCATCAAAATTTATCCGAACAAATTTTACAATTTGCAATCTCCAATAAAAAAAAATTGTTATTTGAGGAGCTGGCGAAAAAAAACTAGACATGTCCTCAATTAATGATTTTTTTTTAATTTTTTTTCCGACTCTCCAAGTACACATCTATGAAGTCAGGAAATATTTTCATGCAAAACCAAGTTCGATTCTACCGTAAAAAAAATAACGAAAACTGAATTTTCCTTGCTTGTCTCTATCTAAAAAGTTCAGCAATTTATGTATTTGACTGTCCTGTAAAAAACAGTTAACGGGACTAGTGTGATTTTGTTCGCCAGCTCCTCAATTATTTTTTAAACCTTAAGCGATTAATAAAAATAGTATATGTACATACATACATACTTTCTTTCATAAATTGAATTACTTATATAAAATATGCACAATTTTAATTATAAAAATAAATATATTTACTACAAATAAATACATATGTACATACATACATACGTATGGTGTGAATAATTCAAATAAATTAAAATTGACAAAAAAAACAGCTGATCAAATTATCAAAATGCATAAAATCAAATGTTTATTTTATTGCAGAAAACATCTAAAAAAACCTAATAAAATATTAAAAACTATTTATTTAAGATTTGTACGAGTACACGACAAGAAAAAAGGTTTTTATTAAACAAATAAAAAATAATACATTTACATTAATAAATTAAATTAACATTCAATTGTTAATTAGACGAGATACACATACATACATACACTAACAATTTCAAAGAGATCAAAGCGATCATAAATAATAGACATCTGCATGAAACTAAATAATGATGTTTATGAAACTTTCGCTATAATTTTTAATTCGTTTTATTTCTATTTCATACAGATGAATAACTATGAAACAAGAGCAATGAATACTCAATAGTTAGGAACGCAGTAAAATGATGTTGGTTTGTTTACTTATACAAGAGCATACTAACATTTACAATGTGAAACAGAAATGCAAGGCGAATTGATACAAGGTGGTCTTAATTTGCAACTCTGCGTATTCGCCTTGTATATTTGTTAGTGTAAAATTTCCTGCTGTCAAAAGATTTCTTAACGTTTTGGTTCATTTGACAGCAGGGAATTTATGTCAGCTGACGAATTAAGATCACCTCATGTGAATTCGCCTTGCAGAAATGTGTTGAGTAAATCTCGATTAAGTTCATGCAAAAACAATATGCTTTTAAAGATCAGTGTTGCCAGTTGTAGGAAAAGGGAAAATATAAGAATAATCGCCGAAAAGGAAGTTAAAAAATTACACATAATTATCTTTCTTTTCAATGCAATATTATTGTTGTTTAAATTTCGTATTTTTACATAGGGTGATGATAATCAAATTTTTTGAGTTTTATTACAAATATTAATTTCAAAAATAGTTGTTAGTTATATTTTTGCTTGGAATAATATAAATAGTTAAGTTCGCTTGGAAACGAGTACTTTTGTTGTGTTTTGTTTAATTTTTGTCAATTTCAATTTTTTATATCATATGAAATTAAAAAAAACAAGCACGTGACCAAAACCGTTAGACACCTACACAACTAATAATCAAATTTGCTTAAGAATATATTCATTTCTCATAAACCAATTCCTTTTTTTTAATTTTTCATCTAAAAGTGTGTGTTTCTTTCCATAGCATTTCATTTCAGGGTTGTATGCAGTTCATTACAAGAATATATAATATATTAAAATAGTTTAAAGATTTATATTATTTAAAAATGAAAATGACAAATTAAAATATGTATTACTAATATGTATGGTATATACATATGTATGTACTTAGTTATGTATGTATGTGTAAAAGTTAAAACTTTAATTTAAAAGTGAAACCTATTACACATGTGCGACCCATACAAAAAATTCCATGATTTCACTATATTGGCAACATTGCTATTGCGAATTAATACCAAAAGATGAGATGGGAGAAAGCAGCATGAACAAAAGTCGTTTCCAGGGTGACCGATGACATTTTTCCAAAAGTGGCACCAAATAGGGATTTATAAAAAAAAGGGGCAAAATTAAAAAAACGAGAAAACTGCACTAAACTTTTTATTTTTAATGTATTTTCATATAACTCACCCTAAATAAAGAGGGTCAAAAAGTGGCAAGGCAGTCGAAAAAGGGGAAACGCAGTCGGAAAAGTGGCAAATTGCCACTTTAGTCGGTCAAACGGTCACGCTGGTCGTTTCAATGAAGAATCTCTTTGTGTTAACAGTACGAAACGAAACGTTTTCACTCACAGTATGATAAAAGCAACATATTGTTGAGTATTAACATATTTATTCGAAGTTGGGCTTTATTAAACAAACATTTCAGTAGTTTCATGGATGGAATTGTTCATGCAACTCTATAATAAATAAACACGAACTCTGCCATTTATAGAGTGGAATGAAACGCGAGTATATCTGGTTGCATTGTTACCACCTTAGCTAGAATTATCACATTCTTTCGTAAAAAAGCATTCAAGTTTTTCAAGCATTTTATTTATTTTCCTGTAGAACATACTAGCAGAAATTTTGAAGCGATTTAGCATTCCCCCCTAATAATTTTCTGGCAACGGCAACGGCTTGAAAAGCCGTCTGTGATGAGCAGTGTGACCAGATTTCAAAATTATATTGATGTAAATAGCGTTAGAAATAGAGCTAAGAAGGGAAATTTAATGCCTGTCACACGATGTCACTCGCAAACGTTCGATCGACAACTTGTATTGCAAACAACAATAACATTAGAAAATTTGTTGTTGTTTTCAATATAAGCTGTCTTTCGAACGTTTGCGAGTGACATCGTGGCACAGGCAGTTAAAGCTAAAAAATACTACTAAGATTTGTATTGTTCGCTAATAAAAATTTTTATTTGTTTGATATTTTTCATAGTTTAAATAGCCATGTAAAAATATATTTTTTGTTGGTTTAAATAAAAAACTATTAATTTAATCTTACTAATAATATATATCGTTACCTTAAAATATAAAGACCCCAACTCATTATTTTTTTGCAATGGAGATTTTTGCATTTTGATAAATTAGATATTCTTCTATCGAAATATATTTCTACCCGATTTCTAAAAGGTAATTTCTTTATTAAAGTAACAATATGTAAATGTGAAAGTTTTAATGTTTGTACGTTTGATCCGCCTTAACGCGAAAACAGCTTGATGGATTTGGATTAACTTAAGTAGACTTGCAGCATTTACTACAGATTAAAATAAGAGTACTTTTTAGGGGGTAAAAATTTGTACTCTTGACAGTGTTTGTGTTATTGAGGTAGTTTAGACGAGAACAATTTTTAAGCCGCATAATTTTTGTTATTTTCCAAATTACACGAGACTAATTCATCTGGCACAAAATGTATACGTATACACAGCTTTGTGTGTGTGTAAGCGTTTTTAGTATTCATTTAACATTTGCTGTTTTTTAAGTTGTGTATGTATTGGTTTTATGCTGCTAATGCGAGGTTGTAGCTGGTTGAAAAGTTATGGCAACCGCAAAACCGCTCTCTTTGCCTCTCTCACCAACAAACTGGCATGTTATGCCCAAGAATGATAAACTACAAGATTACACCAGTGCAAAAAAATAGTAGACGTGTGACATCACGCACACTGCGCTTCTATTGGCTGATAATTTGGTTTATTTTTTTATACAACTCTTTAAAGTTATTTTAACTGCAGGATTGCCAACCGCTATACAAATAATGCTAAGTTCGGTGAAGAAAAGTGGACATATAATAATCCCACTTTTCTTACTTTTGCAGCTACTTACCAACAAGAATACAATATTGTTTTTGTTGTAGGTATTTACCATTTTTTTAATACTATCCGTAATTAGATAATTGATTTTTAATCGATATACAAAGTCTTAAAATGTTTATTTTTGTAGTTTTCTGCACATTTTCTCCCAACATTTCATCCCAACATTTAACAAAAAATATCATCTGAAAGAGTTTTTCAAGCCGCACCCAATGGTGCATTAAACTTTACCATTTATAACATCAGCAATACGTTAAAAATTAATATTTTTTAAGCGTTTTTATAGCAGCGTATATAGAGAATATTCTCACAAAAGTGCAAGCACTTCTTAATACAGACTTATGTACATACACACATATTTTTATAAATGTATATATACATATAAATATGTCATTCCTTTTGTAATTTGTATAATGTACCTGCTAGAAGAGGTGTTATGCCAACAAAATATTAGTGCCGTTCACACTGAATTTGTTATTTGTTTACTTGGTAAAATTATGTACCATTTTTGGTGTTTTAAAATTTAAAATTTTACTTTCTAATATTTTAAACAAAAATATTATTAAAAAAATATTACTAAATAAACAAATAACAAATTCAGTGTGAACTATATTATAAAATAGATATTTAAAAATATATCATAGTTAGAGTCCTTAGTTTTATATGTTTCGATTTGGTGCTATGTATTAACACAGAAAATATTAAATAACTAATAAAATTCAAAATTAATAAAACAAGTTTAAATTCAAAAATTACAAGAAACTCTCAATAACAAATAAGAAGAATATTTTTGTAGAGGAAATAAAATATTAGAATAGAATTTGTTTGTTGCGATTTCTTTGTTTAAATTTCTTAGTTTCCCATACTTCTTATTTTTTCCCCATTTCTTATTTTCCCAGCCTTTATGGCAACTCTTACAATAGACGTGTGACGTCACGTCTAACGGTAAACTCTCTGATTGGCGTAATCTTGTAGTTTATCATTCTTGTGTTATGCCAGCACAATTATGCCCGTGTAAATCAGCGCTTTGATCAATTTGGTGTAAATACAGTATATAGCCTGCGCTACCAGAGAACAATAAACCTTTAAATGTTGTCTATGGGAACACATAATGCTCATTTACTCAAACAACGTCATAACTAAAAAGATTTTTTAGTTACTGATGCAGAATTAATCCTAATATCGTTATTCATAAAAAATCTTTTTTATTCAGCTCTTGAAAGCAAAATAAAATTTTCTTTTTCTATTAAGTTGAAATTGAAAACTTTAAACTCGTTTTCTGGCAAACTTGATTTTTTTTTCAGTTATGACGTTCTTTGAGTAAATGCGCGATACATTAACATAAAAACAGATGTGAAACAAGTTGCAGGAAGATGCCAGTAAGTCCCAAATCACACTGTGCAAGTCTTATTGCTAAGCTGATTAGTTTCAGGGAGAGAGAGACGACGGGTACAGCAACGTTTCTTTTCACCCCGTCTCTCTCTCCTAATAAACTAATCAGCTTAGCAATAAGACTTGCATAGTGTAAATAGGGACAAACAAAATAAACTTACTGACTTATTAATGTTTACAAAATAAAATAAACAGAAGATTTAAAAAAGTTTTATTAAGGCCCAAAACTATAGTATGTATGTACATAAAATAATTGTTCTTCAAAAACATTTCCTTTTAATATATAACAAGTAAGAGTGCTATATTCGCCTGTGCCGAATCTTATATACCCTTTACCAAAGTGCGTTTATGTAGTATAGAGATACATACATAAGCACATAATTACTTTTATGTACAAAGAAAAAAATTATGATATTTTTCAAACCCTAGAATCATAATTTTAGATTTTTCAGATTACTTATATGTACCAATCTAGTAGTTCATAAAAAAAATATAGAAAGTGTGTTAAGTGTGTTAAAAAAAAGAAATTCAAAAAAAAATGTTTTATTTAGTTACTTTAATGTCCAGACAAAAATTATAGTTTCCAGCTCTTGGACTGTGGTTTTTATTTTTATAATTTTCTATACCAACCTTTTCTTTCCAAAACGTAAAATATATATAATTTATAAAGGAAAAGATAAAAATTAATTAGACTTAGTTACTTTTATATATCAAAAAGGTGTAAGTGTCCCAACCGTGAACTCATCCTTTTTGATTTTCTCATTTCTTACACCAATCTCTTTCTTTTAAGAATTTAAGAAATGTTTAATGTATAGAAAAAAAGGAAAAATTTGTTTTAGTAAGTTGCTTTTGTACAAAAAAAGTTAAAGTTTTCCAACCCTAGAATTGTCTTTTTAATTTTCTTAATAGTTTTTTTTTATTTGAAAAACCAATTTTATTCGTTATCAAGCATAAAATAAGTTTATTTAATAAAAATAGATAAAAATTAGTTTTCGGTAGTTAATTTTTTATATCACAAAGAGTGTAAGCTTCCCAACCCTGAAATCCTCCTTTTTGATATTTTTTGATTTCTTACACGACCTTTTTTTTAAGAATATAAGATATGTTTAATTTATAGTAAAAAAGAAAAAATTTGTTTTAGTAAGTTACTTTTGTATGAAAAATAAGGTTTCCAACCCTTAATGGCAAAATGAAGTTTAAGTCTCCCAGCTCTGAAACCGTCTGCACGATTTTGCTGATTTTCAATACCAATCCAGAATATACATATATACTTTATGGCTCGCTTATTAATATTCTAGAAATTACAAACGGAATGACAAACCTATATATACCCTTTTACCATTTTTTGGTAAAGGGTATAAAAATATTTTTTAAATGATAAATATTTCATCAAATTACTACTCCAGAAGTCTGTCAAAAATCATTTGTTAAAAAATAAAATTTTTTATTAATATGTATTTTAATCAAGTCTATGTTGATTTTAATTGAATTTACCGGTCTATCAAAAAATTTGTTCAACAGATTTTAGCTTAAAATATTATTAAATGGTTTATTATTATTACATATTAATTGTTTTTAAGTAATATAACTTTTGTTTATGTGTGTGGGAAAGCTTCTTACAATATGCCACATTGTCTTGAAAAAAAGTTTTCATATTAAAAACGCAATACCTTTTATTTATAGTATTTACATATTCTACAAAGTAAATTTGCAGAATATGGTTGCACAAAAATGGGCGGGTGACTAAGACCATATGTCCATGATGTTATTAACAGTATTCTTCAAAAAAATTTTGTGACTGACTGTACACGACCTATGCCTTCACATAGGAAGTAGCAACGTGGTTGTTAAGGAAATTCCACAAAGGAACCGCAAGATTATACGGTAGTCCGTGGCAGATCAATCAGTCAACCAGTGCGAGTGAGACGCAAAACTCTCGAAGGCCAATAAACAACAGTGGCCTGGTTGCATTTAAGAAATAATTGCCAACAACGCGTGATGTTGACTCGCCCAGAGCACAGAATACACAGAAGTGAAGAAAGTGACAGGAAAAAAAAAGCTCCAATCAGGTTTTTGTTAAAATTCTGGAAAAAAGAGAAAAGCATAGTGTATTTGATACTGTAGTGTATTACTACTTACCAATTAACACAGGTAATAAAAATTTATTGCACTAGAAAGACGTAGCAAAACAAAAACGACGACAAAATTTGAGGGAAAACGAGACAAACAGAAAAATACCCGTATCTTCCGTCTCGTCTGTATGTTTTGTGCCCAGAGCTGCTTTACGACTGATACCTTTTATATTTAATTCATTTAAATCATGATACAATTATAACAGGTACATGTACAAGCCCAGCCTGTTAATGTATACAATGCAAATAGTTGTCAAACTTTGTTTACAAGCTGCGAAAATGTTAGTGTATGTGTGTGAATAAAATGATTACAGTGTTGCCAATGAATTTACACATCGCTGTGTCTGCAATTATATATCGCAGAAAATTACACTACACATCTTTTGTGTAGGTTAAAATTAAAACAAAAATAAATAAAAATAGAACCCAAAGTAGAATTACACACAGATTATACAAGAATTTAATTAGATGGCCTACACATGTGAGTAGAAATTACACACTGTCTAACTACACAAAGATTGGCAACACTGAATAACTATAATCATGCAGGAATGCCGCGTCTGCAATTGTACTTTAGTTACCCTGTAATTGTTGTTTTTAAAAACAAAAGGCATCTGTTTCTGACAATTATTCGTTTGTTTATACCAACAAAATGAATGTGTTTTTTGGTGTTGTAATTTTTTTGTAGTCGTGCATGTACCTAGTATAATTGTACCATGATTTAAATGATTAACCAGAATACCGTCTTCAACACATTTTCCATACAAATTGACTCAAAAAAACAGCCGCAGAAACCGGTCCTGAGATAGAATCTATTTTATTTTGAGAGCGTTTTTTCTTACACTCTCACATATCTCACATATTCATTCTCACAAAAATGTTACCATATTTTCAATAAATTTCATACATTTTGTACACAAAACTACCAAGAAAAATAAGCACAAAAGAAAATAAAATAAAAATTAGAGAGCATTTGAAGTTACTGCCGTCGATGTTATTATGGGCTTGATTAATTTGTCAGCGATTTTCCTGAAGTTGCAGACTTTATTCTGTTTCTACATTAACTCTTTATTTAATTTAATTGATTTTTTGATTGGTTTTGATATTTTATATAAGAACAAAATATAAGATTGAGTTTATTTTGTTCTCTTCTCTCTTCACAAGCACAACATTAAAGCAGGGTTGTCAGGGTTTTCTGCCCTATTTCGCCAATTTGATTTTAAAAATCGCCAAAAGTCGGCAAAATAAATTTTATGTGATAATAATAATACATAATCATAATAAATTTGTTTTTATATAACATTTTTTTGATATAAAGTTTTAGAAAATAATCGTTAAAATATTTTGCAGAAAATCGCCAAAAATTATTTCTGGTAAATTTTTCTCATGCAAATTCAAAATCCCTTAATTAATGCAATTAATATAAAAAATTATTACAATCAAGTTGTTTTAATTTCTTGCAGACGAGTTTTGGTAGGATTTATTTTTGAAACTATTTTTTCAACAAATTAATTTTCCTGAATTGCAAAAATTTTGAAGTTCAATTTTGTTTTAAAAAATTTATTTATCGCCTGAAAAATCACCATGTCGCCAAATTAAAAAACTAAAACGCCAAACAGGCATGATAAAGTTAGTACAATTGTAATCTTTTGTACCATTCGAACTTTAAAAATAATGCGATAATTAATTTTTTGTACAATAGAAAAATGCTTTATTTATTTTTTTAATTTTATATGACAACTTTTTATATTTTTTGTTTTTATTTTTATATTATTTGACTTTTTTTTAATCTTTCATTAATTTTTTAATTGAATCTTTAAAAATATTTCAAATTATTTTTTTATTGAATCTATAAAATATATAAATTTAACTAACGTATGAATTAATTGTGTACATGGCGTTGAAATGATATAAAAAGCTAGGAAAGGTAAAATTCATTATTAAAAAAGATTAAAAGGGGTACGAACGAACTAAATGCTAAGTCAAAAAATTTTAAACTAAATTTAGTTCAAAAAAAAGCTAATGTGGTCACACTAATTATAAGCGAAACGGCATCAAATCAAGTTACAACTTAATTGTTGTTAAATAAATAAATTGTATAGTAGTAGAATAAATAAAAACATTTTAATTATAAATTATAACAAACATGACTTTAAAAATAAATGAACTTGTAAATAAAGTGTCACAAATATTATTGAAACAAAATAAGCAATAGTTAATAATATTTAATTTAAACACATCACAGTGGAAAAAGAGAGCATCCAGAGAAGTAAAATTGCATACAAACTGTTTTACCATCAGGCCCAGAGCGGTTTAGTCTTTCGTTTTAATTTGCTCATGCAATCAATTTTAATTAATTTTGATGCCTTTTTTTCCTTTTTGCGATTTTTCATTTATATTTTTACAGTTAATGCTTTCCTAAACTTT
This sequence comes from Tachina grossa, assembly GCA_949987645.1. NCBI lineage: Eukaryota > Metazoa > Arthropoda > Insecta > Diptera > Tachinidae > Tachina > Tachina grossa. The sequence continues at coordinate 36,482,334 of OX465274.1, read as the reverse complement.
CGATATGATCTCATATTAACGTCTCAGAAATAATCCAAAAATTGTTCACCTTCTCATAGGTCAAGAGTTTTTAATTATTTTTTCAATTTGATAAGATTAAGATATTGATTGACTATATATGCATGTGTATATTATAGGGAGGGGCTAAAACCTCTAAAATTTCAAAATATTTCAGTAGATTTCTTATAGAAAAATTAGAAAGTTTCGTTCTGTATTGCAATTTTTGTTATTTCCTTTCCAAAAACTATTTTATATTAAAAATGCAATAGTAAATTAAAAATTTTATAATAAAGTAATTGTATATCGATATTTTCAAGGAAGTCTTTAATCGTAATTTTTAACTACTTTCCAAAGTTTTCTTATGATTTTATTTTGAATAGAGTTATTTTTTGCAATAACTTAAGACTTTCTTCAGACTGACGGGGATTTTTAAACTATTTCAAACCTTTATCCGAGTAGAAAAATATAATATATTTTTAAACTATATTATAAACATATTTTTATTCCAAAAGGTGATATTTTCAAATTTTTATCAATTTCGGAATTTTTCGAAGCTTAAGATATTGATTGACTATATATGCATGTGTATATTATAGGGAGGGGCTAAGACCTCTAAAATTTCAAAATATTTCAGTAGATTTCGCATAGAAAAATTATCGTTTTGTATTGCAATTTTTGTTATTTTCTTTCCAAAAACTATTTTATATTAAAAATGCAATAGTAAATTAAAAATTTTAAAATAAAGTAATTGTATATCGATTTACAATTTTCATTATAAACAATATACAATAGTAAACTAAAAATGTTAAATTCAAATAATTGGCTTTTTAAAAATCTTATTAAAGACGCCATTTTTTTAAATCCATTCCTGGTATCTGGTGACTATCACAGCTTAAGGGTTTATTGCTGTAAGTAGATAAATACTGATTAGTATTATTTTTTTTTTAATACATATGAATGAATGAAAAAATCTTCTATATAATCGTAAGCAAAACATATTCATATGAGATAGACTCGCCCCAAACTCTCTTCGAAAAATTCGTGAGCATAAAAAAAGTTTAAATATAAAATTTTAACAACAAGATAATGAATATATTCAATAGTTTATGATTTAAATGACTTTAGCAATTATTGAAGCAAGTTTGCCAAAACGCTAGAGTGTCAGAACATACCTGCTAAGCAACACTGGGTTATAACAACCACACGCAAAGAAAAAATATAGTTGAGGTAACCATAATCAAACAGCCACAGACTATGGTTGAATTATATGGTTGCAGTTAAATCACGTTATTGTTAATAGAAAAAAAATTTATAATATTATTATGTGAGTTAATTATAATATTATCTGAGTTAATTATATTATAATCTTAGTATTGTATATATGACAACACTATTGTTAAATGTGACTAAAATATAATTGAGACCCACCATACAATGTTTCAATATAATAATAATATTTTTAAATGCGACCACAGTATTATTTAATACAACAATAATATTTTATTTTTTAATCATATATTTATTGGTAGATCTTTTGTTTAAAACAGCTGTGTGTTAAATTCGAAATAAAAATAAATTAAATTGTTGAAATAACATGTATATATAGAAATGTATACTTACATATGTGTGTATACACGAAGTACATACACGTCTGTAGAAAGAGATATACATATGTTTATACATATATTTTTATTGATCTACCCTTTTGCTTATACTTTATTTATTTATTCATTTACTGACTGACAGATGTTTCTGAAAAAGATTTTTTTTAACTTAATTGGATAACATTATATTGTTATTTACATTATATTATTTTTAAATAATAATACAAATTATGTTATAGTTATAAATTTTTAACAAAACTATATTGTTAAACTGTAATCATATCACAATTTTTTATGGATGTGATAATGTAATTATTAAATTCAAGCATTACTCTGTTTATCGTAACGAAATTAATGTTTAAAATAGCAATAAGTAGTTTTCAACGACCACACATTTGTTTCCGAGAGCATAATATTGTTTTCTCAACCATTCTACAACCATATCTTTTCTTTGCGTGCAGGGGCCTAATAATCATTTTCGATAACGAGCTGATTCGATGACCTTCTGTTTGGGATTATGGCATTCGATATCGTTCCATATTATTACATTGTAAGATATCGTGTGCCATAGTCTCAAACTGAAAAAACGTGATCGAATAAACCCGTTATCGAAAGTGACGATTAGATCCTAGGGTTTTCAAATTTTTTCCGACCTATTATGCCAAATTAATTTAAAAAAACGCCAAAAGTCGCCAAAATCAATTTAATGTAGTTTTTTTTTAATAAATATTTGATATCAAATACTTTTTTTATATAAATTTTTAAAAATTAATCGCATGAAAATTTAGCAGAAAATCCCAAACGTAAAAATAAAATAAAGTAAAATTTAAATAAATTTTTCTCATCCAAATTCAAATCGCATTAAAAACTATAATTAAAGCCCCGTTCAGACTATTATACAAGTATTAATACTTTCATCACATTTTACGATACAGAAATCTAAATACATTCGTTGCGACTGTCAAAAAAATCTAACGTAAAATCACATATTGTGTTCAAACCATCACACTTCAAATCAAATGTGTAATACAAGTAGAAAACAAAACAGCTGTTCAATGAAAATGTCTGTGCTATTCATTTACTAGCGGCGGCAAAACGGTTTCATGCAGGCGGGGACGTGCCGACACTTGAAAAAATTCAGCAGTTAAAAATATTCTATGTAAATAAAAGAAAAAAATTTAAGAAAAGTAATTACAAAAACGTTAAAAAATTACGCCAGCGAAATATACTTCCATACGATACACTTATTCAAAATTTTGAGCCGATATACATACATATGACAAAACATTACATCAATGACGACACGCTATCGGCGGCGAAACAGCCGACTTGGAAGTTTGGTTTCTGTGAAAATGCAACCCTGATCTAATGAAAAGTATTATCGTTTAGAAAATTTTCTAAAAACGAAAAAGTCTTATGGGATGTCAAAATTTTTATCGTATTATTTGCCATTTTGAGGACATTTTGCGTTCAGACTATCACACTTGCACGTATTATTTGAATTTTTGACAAGTATAAGTACAAAGTATAATAGTCTGAACGCGGCTTAAGAAACATCATCAAAATCAAATTGTTTTAATTTCTGGCTGAAGAGTTTTGGTAAGTTTTATTTTTAAAACAACAACAACAACAGCAACAACAAATTAAATTTTTCTGAATTACAAAAGTTTTGAAGTTCAGTTTTTTTTAAAAATAGCCAGAACAATTGCCAACAAATTTAATTATCGCCGGAAAAAATCACTAAATGCCAAATTAAAAATTTACACGGCAAACAAGTTGAAAAATCGCCGCTTTTGGCGAGAACTCGCCTTATCTGACAACCCTGATCGCAACTGCTTTGGAGAATTTTTAATGTATGGAAGAGAGAGGAGAAAATAAAGAAGAGAACAGCGATCATATTTACCTCTCTCGCCCATGAACTAAAACCAGGGTTGCCGTTGAAAATTTCGAAAAAGTGTCATAAAAAGGATATTTAAGAAAAAAAGGGTCAAGAAAAGGGTATTTTATAGTAAAATAGGTTCAAGTTTTTTGTGAAAAAAAAATACATTTATTTTAATTAAAAACAAAGAAACACGAATTTTAACAATTAATTAAAAACATTAGACTAAAATAAAATTAATTAACACACTTTAAATGTAAATCAATTTTAACCTCCTAACCGGCCAGATCGTAAAAATGATCGGATGGAGCTATTTTTCTTAAAAGTGGATATAGTCAAAAGAACCGTAAGTTTTAATTTACAGATGAAAAGACGTAAGGAACGAACTCCATGTAAAGAATAGTGAAGACCTGCTGTAGACGGTCTTGCCGGTTTGCAAAAGTTTTATTTATAAAAAGTTTTATTACAATTGAAGATGAAAGTAAGTTAAAATACATATTTTTTTATTGAGATACTCCCAGAAATAATTTGCATTTGGATTTGGAATCAGGGTTTTGGGTGTTAGATTTTTTGAAATATTTTCACCATTTATTGGCTTTTGTATCGACGAAAACAGTAAAATGATCGACACCATCGAACCGAATATCGCTAACTGGACGAACAGCACTTTTTCCAATACCTATGCTATGATATGCTAGACTATGCTTCGACCAATTTTTGAGCACATGACTGCCCCACGGCATACATTTGGTTAAAATGATACAAAGGGATAAATTAAAAAAGGGTCATAATGAAATGTGTCATTGGCACGAAAAAGGGTCAAAAGTGATACTTTAGTGTCACAACGGCAACGCTGACTAAAACTAAAAAGTTGCTCAACTAAAAGTTTCGTATGTGAAACCAGTTCTACTTGTGCGTTTGTATTATTAAGACTGGGTTCACACGTAGCAATTTTTGTTTAGCAAGTTCTTAAGTTAGCAAAGTTTAGCAAGTTCAACAAGAGTTTAAGCAAAAGTATGTGGGCTGTAGGTTTCATATTAATATGTTAAAACAGAATAGTAACGACATGCGATTTCACCAACGATTTCTCAAAACACTTTTCATTCATTTGTTTAAAAATGTTTCTTTTTCAATCAGCGCAAACTGTTTGTTATCTTTTATTACTCACCCTGGAAAATCTGCTCTCACAAATGCCATTGGTGGCACTTCGGCCAATGTCAAATGATCAGCATTATCACAAATGATTCGTGCCATATTAGCTTTACGTATTTCCTGCAATTGATCTAATGTGAATGCACCCGGATTAGTCGAACTACCATACTCATAATAATAGCGATCGCCTTGCTTTGAGCGCGAAAACTGATCGGCTATTATTTCGGAAAACGTGCTGCCAACAATGCCATCATCCAAAGCTTTTTCGAATAGGCCACCCACCCATAGATCAATATCATCGGGAGAATGATAAACGTCAGCAAGTTTGCTGCCAATCTGGAGGGAGAAAATTAATTTTTGCAGGGATATTAAATATGAATGAATGAATGGCTTTATGCATAAAAAATAACTTGATTCCATAAAAGGTTCATTAATCAAATTTCTATACAATGTATGTTTTATGAAACAAAAATATTTTTTTATGAATAAAGGAAGTACATATGTACATACTTATATAAATTTGATATATTCTTTAAGCAAATATTAATTAAAAATGTATTTCTGCTTTAATTATTAGCTATTTCTTTCTTTTGGAAAGTTGAACTAAGACTGAACTATTAAACAATTTTATGAACGTATGTGTGTAAATATAATCGTGCAATATTTTTATCTACCTCCACAGGCATTTGACTAAAACTTCGTATTTTATGATTTCCCATCACTTCCAAATAGTCATTGTAGCTACGTAGTCCATGGTCTCTGCCGCGCTGTATATTAATTGCTGCCAAATCTAGGCCAAATGGATTATGGCCACGAAACAAAAAACGACTCAACTGTAAAGGAAATTCCAAAAAAAAAAAACAATCCTTTGTACTGACTCTTCTCCCTTGCAACTGCTTTAAGCTAACTTACCCCATGTGTTATGGCACTATCTACCTGCTGCATTGGCTGCAACAACAGTGTCCTCAATATATCATCCAGAAATGTTCTCTTACGCATACGTGCTGGATTAAACATGACATCGGGTATTTGTATGATTTCATCAAGTTTTCCATGCTCTTGATGCATGTGAAAGCGACCATCAACACTTGAATGGCCCATACGAAAAGCAGCACCTGAAAATTCACTTGTTACACCCGGATTCACTTCACCATTGTAGTCAGTGCTATAGCCATGATGTCGACTGGTGAGACGGAAACGTTTCATTTGCATGGGCCCTATAACTATTGGCAAATATTCAGTGTAGACAATATGTTGCAATTCGGCAATGACAATGCGGCGTGTTTCCTGGAACAGCAGTTCATCGCTGGCATGAGGATTGCGTTGAGCGAGCACATGGGCAATGCGATTGTGTTCGCGTGCAAAGAGTATGTGCAAGGCAATTAAGGAAATAATTTGATTAGTGCGACCATCACCTGTATTTTGTTAGAAATTTTTTTGTAGCACATAGAAGTCAATTTAACATTGAAAGCTATTTACATAAGCTTTGAAATTTTATGGCGTTTGCTTTTTTGAAAAATTTTCTCTTTTAAGTAAATAAATATTAAGTGGCATAACTCGAGAAATTATATGGCCTTTATATATATGATTTGATTAGGCTAAAGTTCGCGTCGGTGTGTAAACCAAATTACATGTGATAATTATTAATGACCAAATAATTGTTAATATTATGACAAACACTAGCAGAACGGAACAACTAGCTGTTTTCATTACAAAAAAGCTTTCAGCAAATTGTAATACGATAAATCAAATCAATTCACATGTTCCATTTGCACTGAAAAGCTGAGCATATAAATTAGAAATCTACATCAAGTGTGGACCAGACGCAAAGAATGCTGATTATGCAGATGCAACGACCTTCGAAAACAGCTAGTTGTTCCGTTCTGCCAGTGCTTGGCATAATATTTAAAATTAGTTTTCGCATTATTATACCCTTTACAGTGTCCAGGAGACGTACAAAAAACCCATCAATCACATAGTTGTGTGCGGGCAGTCGTTTCTTTTCGGCTACACGTACACGTTGTCGGCACTGATTGATGAGAATCAAAAAATTTTGATATTTTTATTTGACGGCTGATTATTTGTACGTCTCCAAGTCTGATTGACGAAATAAACGTCATTTGCTTTGTGTTATTTGTTCTGTGACGACATGGAGAAGTGCGCGGATGAAAAAAATTAATTTGCACTTTATGAAAATGTACCATTGATCTTTGTAAAAAACCAAACAATCAAAAGTCTACAAACAGTTGTATGATTATTATAAATACTATATTATATTATCTAATTTTTCTAATCTTAAAAAAAAAATTACTTAAAAATTATTTTTAATTTTTTTTTTTTTTGTGTTTAAAACAAATTTTTAACTAAAAAGCAAATACATACGAGTATGTACATATTTTTTTTATTTACACACCTAATGTCTTGTTTTTATATTAAAAATCGTTTGTTTGTTTCGAATTTTTTTTAAGGAAAATATGTTTGTTTTTTTAGAGTGTTTTGAAGAACTAGAATTATTATTATTATAAATAATAATAATAATAGATGAAGAATTAGTGTGGAAGATAGAAAAATTATTATTTAGCAATGTATATTTGTTTCATGTGCTTTTTATACAAAGATTTCATAAAGTTTTAATGCCGCTAATAACAAAAAATCATCATCCGATGGAGACATATATGCCATCGCACACAACGAACACAAAATTAAAATGCTGATTGACGATTTTATTTGTACGTCTCCGAAAAATCATCAATTAAACGACACTAACACATTCTTACCGATTGATGGCATTTTTTGTACGTCTCCTGGACACTTACCAAAAAATGGTAAAAGGGTAAATATAGGTTTGTCATTCCGTTTGTAATTTCCAGAATATTAATAAGCGAGACATAAAGTATATATATTCTGGATCCTTATGCATAGGGAAACGAATAAGCGATGTCCGTCTGTCCGTCTGTCTGTACGTGAAATCGGTTTTCTGAAGCTCCCAGAAAAGCTAGAGACTTCGTTCTTGGACTGGTGGGTCAGAAATTGTCGAAATAAGATTGGTATTTAAAATCAGCAAAGTCGAGCAGACGGTTTCAGAGCTGGGAGACTTAAACTTCATTTTGCCATACAAAATAACTACTGAAAAGTAGTTTTTATTATTTTTTTATTAAATAAACTTATTTTATACTTGAAAATGAATAAAATTGGTATTTCACTTTAAAAAAAATTTAAAAAAAAATCAAAAAAATTAAAAAGACGTTTCCAGGGTTGGAAAACATTAATTTTTTTCTTATACAAAAGTAACTTACTAAAACAAATTTTTCCCCTTTTCTACAAATTATACATATATTATGTTCTTATAGTACAAAGATTAATGTAAGAAATCAGAAAAACAAAAAGGATGATTACAGGGTTGGAAAACCTACGATTTTTGTGATATATAGAGTTAACTACAGTAAACTAATTTTTTAATTATTTTTATTAAATAAACTTATTTTATACTTCACCACGAATAAAATTGGTATTTCAAATAAAAAATTAAACTTCAAAAAATTAATAAGATGTTTCCAGGGTTGGAAAACTTTAACTTACTAAAAGAAATTTTTCCTTTTCTTTATAAATTAAACATATCTTATATTCTTAAAAGAAAAAGATTGGTGTAAGAAATCAGAAAAGTCAAAAAGGATGATTCCAGGGTTGGGAAACTTACTCTTTTTGTGATATAAAAAATTAACTACCGAAAACTAATTTTATTTTTTTTAAATAAATAAAACTATTTTATACTTCAGTACGAATAAAATTGGTATTTAAAATCAAAGATTAATCTTCTAAAATTAAAAAGATGTTTCCAGGGTTGGAAAACTTTAACTTTTTTTATACAAAAGTAATTTACTAAAGCAAATTTTTCCTTTTTCTCTATAAATTAAAGATATCTTATATTCTTAAAAGAAATAGATTGGTGTAAGAAATCAGAAAAATTAAAAAGGATGATTCCAGGGTTGGGAAACTTACTCTTTTTGTGATATAAAAAATTAACTACCGAAAACTAATTTTATTTCTTTTAAATAAATAAAATTATTTTATACTTCAGTACGAATAAAATTGGTATTTCAATTTATAAAAGTTTAAAACACGATTCCAGGGTTGGAAACATTTACCTTTTTTTATACAAAAGTAAGTTACTAAAGCAAATTTTCATTTTTTCTCTATAAATTAAAGATATCTTACATTCTTAAAAGTAAGAGATTAGTATAAGAAATCATAAAAATCAAAAAGTTTGATTTCAGGGTTGGAAAATCCACACTTTTTGTGATATGAAAAATTAGCTACCGAAAACTAATTTTTATTATTTTTACAAAATAAACTTATTTTTATACTTCGGTACGAATGAATTTGGTATTTCAAAATAAAAAAAAATTAAAACGACATTTCCAGGGTTGGAAAACCTTACTTTTTATACAAAAGTAACTTACTAAAACAAATCTTGTCTTTTTTACTATAAATTAAACATATCTTATATTCTTAAAAAAAAGATGGTGTAAGAAATCAAAAAAAAAATCAAAAAGGAGGATTCCAGGGTTGGGAGACTTACACTCTTTGTGATATAAAAAATTAACTACCCAAAACTAATTTTTATCTATTTTTATTAAATAAAGTTATTTTAGGCTTGATAACGAATAAAATTGGTATTTCAAATAAAAAAAAAACAATTAAAAAGACGATTCCAGGATTGGAAAACTTTAACTTTTTTTGTACAAAAGTAAGTTACTAAAACAAATTTTTACTTTTTTTTATAAATTAAACATTTCTTTAATTCTTAAAAGAAAGATATTGGTGTAAGAAATCAGAAAATCAAAAAGGAAGAGTTCACGGTTGGGACACTTACACTTTTTTGATATATAAAAGTAACTAAGTCTAATTAATTTTTATCTTTTCCTTTATAAATTATATATATTTTACGTTTTGGAAAGAAAAATTTGGTATAGAAAATTATAAAAATAAAAACCACAGCTCCAGAGCTGGAAACTATGATTTTTTTTCTGGACATTAAAGTAACTAAATAAAACATTTTTTTTAATTTCCTTTTTTTTCACTAAACACACTTTCTATATTTTTTTAAGAACTACTAGAGTAGTATAAGTAATCAGAAAAATTTAAAATTATGATTCTAGGGTTTGAAAATTATTTTTTTTTCTTTGTACATAAAAGTAACTATGTGCTTATGTATGTAATTATCTCTATACTACATAAACGCACTTTGGTAAAGGGTATATAAGATTCGGCACAGGCGAATATAGCACTCTTACTTGTTTTTTCATTAATAATTATCACATGTAATTTAGCTTACATCGCTCTGTACTCTAGCCCAATCAAATCTTTAATTCTCCTGTTAAGTTTTCACTTCCTAATGAACAATTAAACTTATTTCCTTGTCTTTGAAATGGCGAAAAGCATTTTATTTTTATAAAATAAAACGCCATTACATTGGGTGCCTTTGTGGCTGAGTGATAGCGATGCTAGCCTCTCAGCCCAGAGGACGTAGGTTCGATTACCACCATAGACTATGTGTGTTTTTCGCAGACAAGTTAATCGCTTTTTGTGGGTTGTGTTTGTATTTGTTATAAGAAAAATAAAAAAATCAATTTATACAAATTCCCTGGCTTTGTGCCAGAAATACATATAGCGAAATCACATAGTTTTTCAGCAGCTTAATTTAAAATTATTTATGTTAATAATCGATTTAATTTAGCTTAAAAAAAAGGTCACTTACCCGACTTGAAACATATTCTTCCCGATGCTTCACTATCACATGCATTATTTTCATTAGTCAAAGGCAACAATGGCCGTTTGAAATCATTAAACATACGCAATTTTCCACCTTTAAAAGCACGTAACTCACGTGCCGCCTGCAAACTGGAACCATAAACTGGTGAAGCATCTATATAATGGGTGACTTTGTTGCGCTGCTTGCCATAGCTAGCGCGGCATTCGGTATTGGGAGCCAACGACAAGCGAACAAAATTCATACATCGTATACCGAAAATACCATAGAACTCATCCTTCGGATCGACTTCGATGGGGAAGCAGGCAAAATGACGACGTTCGGGTGGCAGGGCGGCCTGACTGTCGGGTGTACAGCATTGAACCAATTCACCGTTTTCTGCGAAAGTTGTAAAATAAAAAGAGAGAGGGAGAGGGATATAAAGAGAAAGAGAGAGAGAGAGAGAGAGAGAGAGAGAGAGTTAAAGAAATGAATGAAATGCTAAGATCTTGTTAAGATGAAGGGTAAAGTAGCTGCGACAAAGCTTACGCCTTTGTGACGTATGTATATCTTATATATATATAAATGTTTTTAATGCTCTCAAGATTAGCCGAATAGTTTCGGAGAGAGAGAAATCATCTTCTGCTTCTTATTGGTCGTAGTACTTATTTTAAAAATATGTAAAGATTGTAAGTCCTTTTAGGCGCTGATAAATCGGTTGGAGTGCTCCGAAGAGGTAGAAGTTACCCCCTCCCCCTTCTTCTACCTAGTTTATATTATAAACAATATATAAAGCTTGTACACTTATCCCTCGATTTACGCGATACTTTTTTTACACGATTTCAATTTTACACGATTGTCTTGGTTTTCGTGTAAATTGAGAGATTTAAGAAATTCTTCGATTTTCACGATTTTTTATGTGTTTTAAGTAAACGCTTCTGAAATTTTTGATTTTGTTTTTGTTTTTATGAATAGCATTTATTTTGTTTAATTAATAAAGGTTTATTTTTATGTACATATTTTGAGTAAATGCTTCTGATATTTTAAAAACTAAGTTGAAATACATATATAATTTCTTAATAAAATCAATTTTTTACATGATTCTGCCTTTATTTTCGATTTACATCAGCGTCTAAATGGACGTTCACCTATCCCTCGATTTACACGACTTTCTCTGGAACGTGTCTATCGTGTATATCGAGGGATAGGTGTATGTCCTTTCAGACGCTGATGTATCTATTTTTAGAATTTCATAAAAATATAATAGATAGTTTCGGTGACACGTAAATTTCCCCCTACCCCCCTATAGATCCTAATTTTTAAACAAACATGGAGACTGTATATCTGTATGTATTGTATTTCATCAGCTTAACGCTGTTAAATCGTAACAAATCAACAAATTTACTTTTGCATTGCGGGATAAGACAGACAGATGGACTGGAGAGCAGACAGTTGGAATGGAAGCAAACAGCGTAATAACTTTAATATGGCTCTGTTTTTTCTTTTCGGAAAGGAACCCTAAAATACTTTTTATTAAATAGATACCTACTAAAACGAAAATAAATATTTTCTGCTCAAGGGAAGCATAACGCCCTGCGACCCTATCTTAAATATATTTTGCTGAAAGAACTTTAAATGTCAGACCTGTAGTTGCGTTTCTTATAATATTAATAAAATTTATGACTCACATTTACACTTGCATCAACTCAAATGAAGTGTTGCCACAACTAGGATCAAAACTTCAATGTAAATTAAAATTGTTTGAAACAACTTTTCATTCCAAGGTAAAAGTCCAGTATTCGCAGGATTACATCTGACAAACTTCAAAATTAATGCCCAAACTTACCCAACCTTACAGTGGCCGATTGCATAATATCATGAGCCAAATACTGGCCAAACTGCATGAGCATTAAATTGTGCTTGGCATGAGGACGATCGGCATCATTCATCAATACACGCGATATTTTCCTAGCACTGGTTAACAAAGAACCATCTTTGCTATGCTGGCGTGGTGTCCAAATACCATCCTCATAGGCAGGCGGCAACAAGCGTTCCATGGCCTGGCCCGCAGCTCCCCAAAGCGAACGAGATGAATGTGGATTATTGCAGGTACCATCAAATGAACGATATTTTGCATTTGGATTCAAACAGCGGCGTGGTGGCTGACAGTTATGGGCCAAAGGAGTCTTCTTAAATTCAAATTTAATATTATTGGTGATAATATCATCGATGGGTATCTGTTCTCTAAATTTAAAGATGAAGAAAACATTTATATAAAGAAATTGTTCAGTTGAATTGTATTATTTGCAAAAGTTTCTCATCTATTTACTCTTTGCTTAGCAATTGTGTTGTTATCACTTGTTCCATGGCCGAATTGGTTAAGTGAAAATTTTGCGCATCCTCTTGCGGAGACGAATGAAAGACCAGGCTATGCGTAAAATCTGGACGTCCCGGCATCAAAGGATTAGCAGCTATTTCATGCGTTAAATGCTCCAACTTAAAGAGTGCCTCTTCCACAACATGCTGTGTGACAAAATTAACAATTGGAGCGCGCGCCTCATTCAAATGTGTCATACCTTTTGCATTGAAATTGCACATTAAAATAAATTTTTAAGTGAGTATCAAGTGTACGAGTACATATGGATTTTAAAATGCTTGAACTAATCACCTGTATGGTTTTGTCCAGTGACACAACAAAAACCATATTTACCGCCAGCCAAATCACATGGTTGCGGTTTTTCATCATCTCTCATGCGCACATGGGCTGGGCATTGGATTTGGGGCACACACAATATGTCTTCAGGGCAAGCATCGCATTTTCTCAATAAACCAGAAGTTGCATGACTCTTACGATTTGCTGTCAAATACATATAAAACAATGTTTAATATTGTATATAAATTAAGAAAATTGTTTTATATTAATTTTTAAATGCATTATTATTCATGTGTATAATAAATTTAATTCATTTAATTTACTTTAATATTACGAGTAAATCATTTGCAGTACATTAATTTTATTTTTGTTTTAATGAAAAAAACTGCTCATTGACAAATAAAATAAAATAAAATCTGTGCTTAAAGGCGATAACAGCATAAGTCGACTTAAGACAAAATCGAGTTAGTATATATGCCACAAAATTCTACAAACGAAGCTTCATATTTACGTAAAATCCCCATGTCTCTAGCGAAATTTATTATATGTAAAGATATAAACAAAGCAGTATTGATCTAAGTCTTTAAAAAATTCTAAATTGTACTAAAACTTGCATTTTCATAAAATGTTGGGTGCACTTAAAAACAAGTCTAAATTACATTACAGGGTGCCGCTGAATGAGCTATATGTTTTGAATTCTTTATAACTTTTTTAATTATTATTCTTTTTTTGTTTTTTTCAGCATTTTGTGAAAAAGACTTGGGGAATTAATTATGAATCATTACCCGATCGAACAACGTACAAAATTCAATTTTATTTTTCAATTCAATTCAATATTTAAAAGGAAGAGTGCATGGTACAATTATACTAGGTACATGCACGACTACAACAAAATTACAACTCCAAAAAACACATTCATTTTGTTGGTATAAACATACGAATAATTGTCAGAAACAGATGCCTTTTGTTTTTAAAAACAACAATTACAGGGTAACTAAAGTACAATTGCAGACGCGGCATTCCTGCATGATTATAGTTATTCAGTGTTGCCAATAGGTGTGTAATTATACAGAGTGTGCAATTACTCTCATTTGTAGGCCATGTAATTACATTCATGTATAATCTGTGTGTAATTCTACTTTGGCTTGTATTTTTATTTATTTTTGTTTTAATTTTAACCTACACAAAAGATGTGTAGTGTAATTTTCTTCAACATATAATTGGAAACACAGCCATGTGTAATTTCATTTGCAACACTGTAATCATTTTATGCACACACATACACTAACATTTTTGCAGCTTGTAAACAAAGTTTGACAACCGTAGGTATTGTATACATTAACAGGCTGGGCTTGTGCATGTACCTGTTATAATTGTATCATGGAAGAGTGTTAGTTAACACACCAAAAACTATACTCCAACTAAAAACCGACCTTCGAAATTAAATCATGCCCATTACAGCCGAAATTTTGCTAAATATTGTGGAAAATATGAGATGTATACTCTCTCTCTCTCTCTCTCTCTCTCTCTCTCTAAAAATCATTTTTCAAAGCTAATTGCAAAAAATTCCCCAATAATATTCTGTATTTAAAAAAATATATACTTATCGCATAAATAAAAAGGTTATAAACCATTTAAACCATATAACTCATTATGCGCCACCCTATAAAACTAGCATTTTCATAAAATGTTGGGTGCACTCCTTATACAGGGTGGGCCAAAAGAAACCAAGGGGTGTAAAAGTTTAATAACTTTTTTGTTTATTAACTTTTTTTTATTTTTTCTTTCAGATTATATAATATACAAAATGGAAAATTTTTTACACTAAGTATGAAAAATGATGTCTCTTAAATGACCACCGTTTTCAGCTTCGCACTGATGGGCTCTTTTTAGAGCATTTTTCAAAACTTGTGGCCGTAGCGTTCGAATTTCTGCAACAATGTTTGCCTTGAGTTCAAGGATTGTCTCTGGCTTGTTCACATACACTCGTTCCTTCAAAAAACCTCAAAGAAAATAGTCGGGTGCTGTCAAATCTGGCGATCGCGCTGGCCAAATAATTTCCGAATTTCGAGAAATTATTCGCTCTCCAAAAATTTGACTTAAAAGTGCCATTGTGTCTCGGGCAGTATGGGCAGTGGCTCCGTCCTGCTGAAACCACATACCAGGTCTGTTTTCAAGAGCAGGACGTAAAAAATTGTCTATCATAAACCGATACCGCTCTCCATTTACGGTTACAGCACTTCCATCTTCATTCTCGAAGAAGTAGGGCCCAATGACATTTTCAGATGTGATCCCACACCATACTGTACACCTGATGGGGTGCAATTGGCGTTGATGAATGGCTCTTGGATTTTGAGAACCCCAGAACCTACAGTTCTGCTTATTAACAAAGCCATTCAAATGAAAATGAGCTTAAAATAATTGATCTCTGGTTTAAATAATAAAATTCTATTGTTCTGGTTTTCTGTTCAGTTGTGAACCTCTCCATTATAAATTCTCCAAGTGTTGTCTATATAATCTGAAAGAAAAAATAAAAAAAAAATAATAAACAAAAAAGTTATTAAACTTTTACACCCCTTGGTTTCTTTTGGCCCACCCTGTACTAATCTTTATTTTACCACAAAATTTTTCTAATTTTTTTTTTCCTAAAAAACGTTTCTACGTTAAAACTGGTTTTTGTGGAAACTATGTTTTTCGACTTATGCTGTTATCGCTTGTGACCGCAGATATTTATATGTACCTAGCATGTACTAGAGACCTGCGTAAACAGTCTTGAAATGTAAATACCTCATGTTTTTTAAATGTATTCACGTCGCATGTATTATACTAAACCAATAATGAATGCTGTCGTACTATAAGCGAAGCACGATGGATGTATTGGTGTATGTGTATATCAGTTGTAACAAGCGATGTCGCAAGACAGCTTGTTTGTAACAAACACTCAAAAGAAGTACTTTTGATTAGTGTATGCTTGTTATTTTTCATATTGTACGTTTGAGTGTGTGTGTAATATGTAGATGGTAAGCTATTATGTGATTAACCGCATACAACTAATGTTAATGCACGTGTATGCGCTTCCATGTGCACAGAAAAATAAAAGATCATACACACATGCATGCAAGACGTTTGTACATGCGCTCATGCGTAGAAAGAAGCAAGCATTACAAATTCTTCTGTCACGAAGTGTTTTCTTCTTTACTCCTATACCTACAATACTGAACCAAATTTCTTGCAAACAGTGTTGTTAACCTTTGTTTTATAAGATTTCGCTTTAGTAAAGCATTTGAAAAATCCCTCATGTCTTAAAAGTTTTTATAAGATGTCTTGTGCAGGACACTAGCATGTACATACATATGTATGTGTATATGTATATATATACATGTGTATGCATTATAATTTTATTGTGGTAAATGAAGAATATTTTTTTTTATAATTTCTTCATGTCTCTCATTGAATTAACAAAAAAATTAAAAAGTCTAGATAATATGTACATATGTATGAACATACATATTTAATTATTATTACATACATAAATCAATTATTATCCAAAATACCCATTATTTTAATTTCATTTTAATTTTAATACAATAATGTAAACAAATAATGGAAGTGATAAAAAAATATTCTAGCGCACAATGGACCTGTTTGAATAACATGATATTTTGCTATACATATGTACATCGACAATTAAAGAACATTTCTGGATATTTTCGCCTCACAATCATATATGTTGCATTTTTTTTTTAACAGAAAAAAAAATTTAACAATTAATAGTCTAAAAGAAATAACGCCCAAAGCAAAGTAAGTTCCAAAGAAATAGTCCCAATGAAATAAGTCCCATTGCAATAGGACCTAAAAAAATAAATAAGTTCCCTCAAAATTTAATGAAATAATTCCCACAAAAATGAAATTAGTCCCAAAACTAAAAATTAAATAAAGACCAAATATTGGAACCTATTTCATAATAAAATAAATATCAGGGAAATATAATTTCCAATGAAATACAATCCAAAATATATGAAATAAGTACCGAATGCATAAATATTTGAAGAGAAAAGGCCCAACTATAATATGAATAAGCTAGCTTAAGCAACTGTGCGGTTACATATAAAACGTATGTGGCAAACTATAATGTACTTAACAAACTTTTCGTCAAGTTTCGTCAAATGTCATTTGGTTAAGTAAAGTGCCAAACTGAACGCACATTCCGTAAGGAAACAACTGTTTGTGCATTTTTTAAACTCAAACAAGCAGCAGCAGAAAATATTCATCGATTTAAAATATTTTTTTATTGTTTCTTATTTTAAACTCGGAAAATAAAGCAAAACTTTTATTTTCATTGTTTGTTTTACAATACACATATACACACATCCACATGTATTTAATTATGTATATTCACTGTTGTACTTTTTAGTAGGCAAAACAAATAAAACAAGTAATAAGGTGATGGATATATTTATATGTGAATTTTTAATAGATTAGGACATTCTTTCAAGTTAGTTTGATTGAATTGCATTCATTTAGGAGTTATTAGAAGAAACAAAATTACTACAAAATTATTGACAATACCTAGATGTGCAACTGTGGCTAAAGAATACTTAAGTGCATGTAAGTGCATTATGGCCACCTAAAAGTCACATCTGAATTGTTTAAGCATTTGACAGACTTATCGTTCAATTCTGACATTAGCTTAAGCCAGCTTATTCATATTATAGTTGGGCCTAAAATCTGCCGGCAATGCAGAAATGCTTTTGAAAAAGAAGCCGGGTTTCTTCATACCTCCGAGTAAAAAATCCTTTAGGACGGGAACGCGTAAATACTTCGGAAAGCTTAATTTTAGTTTAGGGACACCTCTTCGAATAAAAAATTATGCTTATATAAAATTTAATTCTAAGAAAAAAAAAAACTTAAATACAAAAATCCGAAGAAATGTGTATTTTGGAAATGGGATCAATAAATTTGTAAGCTTTAATTCAGTGTAAGAATATGGGTATCATATCAAAGATTATGACGAATACTAGATGATAAACATATTCTAACAGAGCAAAGCTAACTAATTGGGGCAGTAATTTCCTTCCCATTTTTTTTTTGAAGTTGTAAAATTAAGTATACTTTTAATGAGTAAACATAACAAATTATGCATTACGAGCCGATGTATGTATGTACATGTATGTATATGGACATGTAAAAAATTTTTAGTAATAGGAGCCGTGTCGGGATATACCATGGTGAAGAAAATCCCTTAGCCTGGCTGAAGGCCGCCTATGCAGGACCTCTTTGGTAATAGGCGAAGTACAATATTCTTTGGAGGCATATATTATATTAAATTTTTTGGTATAACTCCAAAAAAGAAATAAAATTATTTCCAAAAAATTTAACAAAAAATAACTTTTAAAAGTGTGAACAATTTTGGGATTATTTCACTTTTTTTTTTTTTTTTGCATATTATGCATTTGTTTTGGGTATTTTTTCATACAGCCAATTAAAATTTTAAATTAAGAATTTTATTGAATCAATTACATTTTTAATTACTGTATGTATTTAATTCAAGTGGAAGAACTTAATTGATATTATTAAATTGTTTACCGTGCGAAAATCTAATTAATTTTTTTAGTGATTTTACAAAATTTTTATTTGTATGTAGGTGTGTTTTATTCGAACTTTATATAAATATTCAGAACAAATTTAAGTGTGTATAAACTTATAAAGTAGCTATAGCTATAGCTGCTTAAAAATTAAGTAGGTATATGTTTCGAATAAAACATACCTTGTGTTACAAAATTGTTCACATGAATTTTTTCTGAATTGGAACTGCAAATATTTTTTCTTTTTATACTCCAAATTTGACTGTTTTCTCATTTCCAACAATCTGCGCATTTTATGTTTATAATTCATAAATATAGTTACCTTAATATAGAAAGGTTCTAATTCATTACATTTTTGAAATTGAGATTTTTGCATTTTTCGATACATTTCAAAAAATAGTAAGTTAAGGCCTTTCTATATTAAGGTAACGATATGTATGTATTTATGTATATATCCACCAACCTTTTGTATTCTGATATGCGACTTCTTCTGGTTCATCAAAAACGTTTTGTTCCTGTTTAATCTTTTGGGATATTTCCGTAATTGCTGTAGATGCTTTAGTTATATCAAACTTTTTCACAGGTTTCACCAGAAATCCATAACAATAAAAACTTGCACTAAATTGCAGGAAAATCCAAATGCTAAATATAAATTTTATTTTAAAATTTTCAATAAAATTAAACATTGTATGTATTTTTCTGAAAATAAATTAAATATTGAAACCCAAAAGCAAAACATGTGTATGAGCAAAATTCTAATTTGGACTAAGCTGTGGAAATGTTCGACACAAAAGAAATTTCATAAAGAAAAAGTAACGGATTTTTTATTTATTTATTTTTTGTAACAAGAGAACGAGAGTAAATTGTTGTTGAAATTGTAAATATTTTTCAAATGCACTCAAATACAGTAGTGGGTTAGTAAAGTAGGCACATTTGAATTAAACTCATCCTAAAGTCACTACATATGTACATATATGAAAAAAAATAACATTTTGAAAGGTTCTTTTGCAGTTTTTCATGATATTTATATTTAAGTTTAGTTTCTTATACTTTCTTTTGTTTTATTTTATTTTCCTTTATTATACCCAGCTCATTATATTTAATCTTGCAGCCTCTTGGTTGAATGCGACAAAGCCGACTCACGAAGAGCCAATTGATGGACGAATACGTAATGAAAAGCGTTTGTATAACGCGACTCGACTTTGTCGTGCAGGTTACGTTAATTCGCCCATATGTCAAATATGTACTAAATCGTACTGTATTCGACTCACGTTCTACAAACAGGCTGTTTTATTTTTTTAATTACTTTTATTCATTCACAAGAAAAACATCTATCTATCCTTTAAAGCTCAGTTAGCCAACTGTAATGTAATGTAACTGCAACAGCAAGAAACAGCTGATCGATTTTGTTGTGTGAAAAGTAATGAAAATGGTTATAGAGATGTAATGTAACGTAACCTGTTTTTCATATAAAAATATCAATCAGCTGTTTTCTACTTTACAGTTACATTACATTACAGTCGGCTAACTGAGCCTTTAGTCCATAACTGCTTTTCTGGAAGAACTTTAAATGTTATTTATTCTCATTTTGCTTTTTTGTGATTGCATCCATGGAAATTAACACGGCAATATATCACAAGCAGTGTTGCCACCAAAGAGTCTACAAATTGCAGAACACCTGAGCAAAAATAAAACAAAACGAAATAAAATAAAATAGTGCAAAAAAGTTTCCGACAAACGATTTTCTTAATATTTTTTTTACTTTTCAGCAATTCGTAAAATAATTACAAGCAAATTTCATGGTACAAAAATAATTAAATAAAAATTAATTAAAATGTATTATAAGACAGAAAGTGGCAACGCTGTTCACAAGTCAATCAAAATTCAATCACGTTATAGAACCTTATTAAATTTAAATACCATATGCTTAATAAACCAGACAGAGGAACTACACAACAAGATGGCGCTGTGTACAGGAACACTGTCTTATCGCGAGTTAAATGATAATACAGTTCTATGTTAAGAACAGTTCTAAGTTAAGAACAGTTCTACATTAATTTTACACGCCGTTCATGCCGTTAAATATAAATAATAAGGCATTGATATAAAGTTTTTTAATTATACTAATTAAATTATATTTGAACTAGTTTAAATAATATTTGCTGTAAATATAAACAGTGAAATAAAGAATAATAACAAATATATATTAAATGTTACCATCTTTGGTATAATGATTCCTTGAATGATGTTGAAATATTATAACACTATATTTTCGCTTTCATTCAATCTATGTTATGAACTAAATTTATATTAAAAAACTAGTTCATAAAAATTCATTTTTAGTTTTCATTTTTAATTGTAAAATAACTCTTTCCTTAGGGTTTTTTTTTTTTTTTTTTTTTTTTTTTTTGCATGAATAGTGATATTTATTTAGTTTTAAATTCAATTAATCAATTATTCAAATAAAATTAATTTCTTAGTAAATTCTTCTTTTCTTATAAAAGTATTTTTTGAAGATTTCTGATTAAATTTTTTAAAAGGGAACTAAATGTTATTACCTTATTTATTTACTTTCATTATACATGTTTTTTTGGCATATTATAGTACACCGAAAGTGAAAGCAGAAGAATGATGAATATAAATTAAGAGAGATTCCGCAAAACAGTTGAATTGGATAGAATAATAAAGTTCTTCAATCAGCAACTTATAAAAGGCAAATAATTTCTTCTCAAACGATTTATGTGCTTGCCTCAAAGCCAGTACAAACGAAAAAGTAATTAAAATACTTAAGACGCTTACCCTGTATTTTAACTTAGACCTCTAATAAAAGCTGATATAAAAGGATTCGCAATAAAATCGAATAACAAATTATAATTTTTCATCTAAAAATTATTTAGCTATTTACTGAAGTGTATATGAGAAAAATTCTTTGCACTCAAATTCGCATAAAAGACGCTAGTTCAGTGTGCACACTTATTTTTTTTTTTAAATTCGGTAGAATCGACAAAAAAACATCGGTAGATTTGAATGAAATTCGGTAGAAAATTTTTTTATTCAGAGAAACATAAAAATAACAATTCAAAGAAACAAAAAATTACAAAATATATGTACTTATATATAAAGGGTAAGTGCAAGGAGTATCAAACTAAACAGGTTCCAAAAGCGCATTTAAAACTTCACATGTGATTGGAAATTAAACTGCCATAAACAGTGAAGCATTTCCAATAAAAAAAAGTGTCATTCCCAGTTATTTTCTCTTACCCTTTATATAGATGTGCCATGCATACATAAAATAATATACATAAATAACAGGAATTCAGTTTTTGTACATAGGTTTTATAAAGCTACTAAAATAACTTTTATTTGACAAACATTTTGTAACTACAAAGATTATATGTAAGATCCATTTATGAATTTAAACTTTTGTGCAAAAATTATTAAATCATTGGTAGGAATAAATATTTCATCCCCAAGGCACAATTCTTTGGCAAATATTAGGTTACTTATAGTTTCAGTGTTTAACCGATTTCTTTGTTCTGTTTTAATGATTTTCATGACAGAAAATGACCGCTCAGCGGCCGCACTCCTGTGTGGCAAAATAGGCAATTTACACATATATCGACTTAAATTACTAAATAACAATATTCGGTAGATTTCAGGCCTTATTCGGTAGAATTGATAGATTGATAAATTCACAACCATATTCGGTAGAATCTACCGAATATCGGTAGAAGTGTGCACACTGCGCGAGTTGCGAAAATATAAAATTGTTTGCATTTTTTCTCAAAGCAAATTAACATTATATCGTAGTACGCCAAAGAAGAAATATGTGTCCACATTGCTTCCAATTGGGTGATTAGGAATCGTAAAAGTGAACTGCTTGCAATGACAAGGCTATGTAAAAATCATTAGAGATGATGTAAATTTTTACTACTACCGGATCGAAAATTCTACATATTCATTATTCAACTGAAAAAAACACGTATGCCACAACGTGTTAACTCAAATGTCATTCGGTGTCATTTGCAATTATTTAATATCATGTTAACCTGAATGAGCTACATACACAGAAAAGATCAGAAAAACTTGAAAATTTTCATATTGTAGTTTGTGTTGAAAAATACTATTTTTAATTTTTTGTTTGGAATCGTTAAAATTATTGTAAATAACATTTGCAACTCCTAACGATTAACATTTCATTATATCAATTTATTTACGATAAATAATTTTCAATTATAGTTTCATATGAATGTAACGAGTCATAATATGTTCAGTAAAAATTAGGCCAAGGTTGTTCTTAAACATAATCCATATACAAAATTATCCTTATTGATAAATGTACTTATATACATTTTGCATTGATTTTAATGTATAAAATAAATTCAAAAAACACACAACCAGCAAGATTATAACCACGACTTAAAAAAATTGGCACATACTCACATAGTCAAAACAAAGTATACTTAAAGAGTTCAAAACCAGTATTTTGTATGGTAATACTAGTTTTGAACTCTTAGAGTATACTTTGTTTATTACTATGATTATGCGCCATTATCTTTATGTACAAACAATATCATTACAACGGTTTTTAAACTGCATAACCGTTTTACTTTAAAAAAATTGGCATCACTATAACTTAACTCGTTTCCTTCATTCTACCGACATTCGCTCTAGTGCAAGCAACAGTGTTGCCAGTGAGAGCTTGGAAATTACACATGACTATTACCCTGCGTTTACACATGCAAGTGACTTGCATGCAAGCTCTGTGTACGTACTATCAACGAAAATTTCTCACAAATGCCCGACTGTCTTGCAACTTGCATGTTTGCCTTTTAGTGCAGAGTTGTCCATAATATAAAAAATTTTAATTTTAAGGGAACCAGATAGTGTTGAACTTTATTCGTATTGTTTCAATGTTATTTATGTCTAAAAAATTAATAAACTGCTCGATTTATGAATATTTAAGAAAAAAAAAATTATTAAATTAACTTTTAAATGTATTTAAAATGAGTAAAATCTCACTTAACACTACACTGAAATCCAGTTAATTTGTGCTAAACTATTAATAGGGCAACACTGTTAGCTAACTTTCCATTTACTTGCTACAAGTTCAACAAGTCACTGTCTTGTAAAATTCCTTGGCAGTTGAGTTGGAAGTAGGCTGCAAGTGCCGAAAGTGTAGATGTGTTAGTAAAAGAGTTTGAGTGTATTGAGTTTTTCGAACTTGCACTTGCACGTGTAACCCTTAGGTAACTCAATTACAAATTTGTAGAAATAGACTGCAAATTTATTAATTATTTTGCGTATACCACTGGTTTTAAATGACAAACTGATTGGGCGTGCAATTTCGTATATTTTGTGCTACAAAACTTATTAAAATAAACATAATTTATAACATAAAAAAATATATGTATATATGTATATATTATTTGTGAACAATTATATAAAATACCTTATAAAAAATACTGATAAGGTTTTCTATACAGAAGTTTGCACAGTATTATTTTCGCAAGTTTATTCTACAACTGCATGGATAAACTTGTAGTACTTATGCACATGTAGTATTTTTTTTATTGTTACGATAACATAAAGCCTTATGTTAGTAAGATTATTATAATATTTTTGCCAAGGCATTTGGTATAGTATAGTTCAGTGATGGGAAACGTGGCACAATTGTGCCATTTTTGGCACTATTGAATGTTGCCTGGCACTGTGGCACTCTCGCTCCTTTTCTGGCACTTTTTGTCCATTAAATATGGAAACTTTTCTTATTGCAGTAATAAGTACTATTCTTGTTTTTTTTACGTTTTTAAGTAATGAAAACTTAAGGCTCAGTTAGCCGGCTGTTTCCTACATTGCAGTTACATTACATTACAGTCGGCTAACTGAGCCTTTAGTAGCATTTGAGGCTGACAACTGTTCGGTTCTGATAGTTAAAAGTAATGATTTGTCCAGAGACATTGAGGAATTATTAAAATGAATAATTTGTTTGTAACAGCTCATATCGTAGAGATGATTTTATGAATGTTTAGAAATATTTCAACTCTGAAATTTATGAAATTCTTAAGTATTCCCCAAACCGTTGGTGTCTGGTCAAGTTGTTGCAGATAGAGTCTTTTAACAGTGGGTCCCCTTCAAATATTTCTTCACATTATAAAATTTTCATTCATAATGCAATGATAAAACTTAATTCATATTAAATAGTTTAATGGATAATATAAGCAAAATGTATTTTTATCTTATGTCCTTGAAATAGTAAATTATCGAAATTTAATCTAATCTAATCTGTGAGACTACATTTAATTTTAAAAGGGCTTTTTTATTTCGTCAATTATGTAGACATTTTTTGACAATATACATAGATCAAAATTATCACTGAAATTTAACTGTAAATAATCAAAGACAAGAAGGGAGCACAGTGTCCGGGAAAAATAGAATAGATAACAAAACTTGGGAAGCACATCCAGATGCATTTCATATCTGCTCAAGCAACTCATCAGTAGATTTAAGACAGAACAAATAAATTAGTCTCATTAATTCTAACATGCATTAAATAGCATTAAAATATTGCCATATCAAATTTAATTTTAATACAAAATTAATTTTATTCTTAAGATAAATAATGGCATTTAGTTTTGAAAATAATTTTGTGCATATGGAATAAAGCGCATTCTGGACTTCCACTTCCGGGAGGTTTTTTATGAGCATTGCTGGCTGCATGTTGCGCGAATAACACCAAAAATTTTGGGATCCTAGATGTTCATTTTTGCTGATTTATTAGCATAAGCCAGCTGACCGTTTTACCGACTAATGTGGCGAATTGCCACATTTTCGACTGCGTTTCCACTTTTTCGACTGCCTTGCCACTTTTTATCCCCGTTTTTTTAGGGTGAGTTATATAAAAATAAATTATAAATACAAATTTTAGTGTTTTTTTTTTAATTTTTCCCCTTTTTTGATAAATCCCCTATTTGGTGCCACTTTTTGAAAAATGTCATCGGTCACCCTGGCATAAGCCAATGACTTCAAGAAAATAATCGAAAGGTGTCTGGGTGCCTCTGTGGCTTAGTGGTAGCGATGCTAGCCTCTCAGTCCAGAGGACGTGGGTTCGATTCCCACCATAGAGCCTGGGTGCTTTTCGCAGACAAGTTAATCGTTTTGCGGGTTGTGTTTGTGTGTTTAAAAAAAAAATAATAATTTATTAAGAATTCTAGTTGATGATTTAAAAATCGTTATTTGTCAAAAGTCATAATTCAACCAAGCGTACAATCATGGTGTAATTAGATACACCTTGCGTACAATATATACTGCGTCATTATAGAAGTATTTTCATAGCGCACATTGCAATAACATCATTTATGAAAATTAGTTCCTTATACATCATTTGTGCAGATTAAAATGTTTAAGAAATCAATATATGTTTGTAGGCATAATCCAAAGTAATTATACACACAGATTACATATTAGTTAAACTCATTACAAATGGGCTATACTTGCCAGTAAAAATTTTACATGGACTGGCAACACTGACAAGTAACAGAGAGCAAAGCAATTCCAGTGAATTTAGTTGAGAAATGTCTTTTGAACAAGTAAAACGCGCAAACGGATAAACGGTGTGAAATTCGTGCAAATATTAAACAATAGAAATTTTGGTTTATTTTCTTCCTTTTTCTCCCTATTCTTTAAATGTGTGTTTTATACTGTTAATGATTAAACAAAAGAAAATGAAAATTGGCAAATTATAAATATCAAAGTAGTAAATAAGTTGTGTTTGTTAACAAAGATTTACAAATTTCCCCATTGAATTGGGTTGAAAAAAGTGAAGGAATTTTCTTAAGTCTACACAATTTCAAGATTCTGAAAAAAATTGCGTCGACGTCAAATACGCGACAACGGCTGCGCAGGCGAAGTTGTCAAACTCCAACAAAACAGCTAAAAAAAAACAAAAAATATCAAAAGTTGAAGTGAAAAAAGCTTGAGTTCGTCTGAGTTTCCAGTGAATGACTGTGTGTTTTTGTGTAAGAAAGAGAAAGATGACAAGTGTTTTTTATATTAAGATGCTAAAGGCCAGAACAAGATGAAGAAATAATTAAACGTAAAATCAAGAAAAGAAGTTAACGACGCAACTTGTTTGAAAACAAACAAAAAAGCAACAACAAAATATATCAAGAAAAACAATTTTTAGAAAATTGTGCAAAATTGGAAGGTAGAAAAATAATCAAAGCAAAATAAAAGAAGAAAAGAAAGGAAAAAAGTGGTAGATGGAGTTTGTGAATTATTTGTGAAGAAAGTCAAGTCAAGCAATTAAAAGAAATCGTAAACCAAGAAAGCTGGAAGAATGTGTTAAAGCAATTTGTAATTAGAAAAAAATTTGTGGAATACAATTCATATTTTATTTACATATGTATGTAGTAATTACAAAGTTAAAGAAAATATAATAAATAGAATAAAATTTAGTGAAATAAAATTTTAAGTTAAGCCAGATAGATATACCGACTTCGTATAATAACAACAAATAATACAACTTTAACGAAAATAAACTAATAATTTTAGTAATTTGTTGCTGTTTTCCATTGTACAAACGAACGGAGTCTTGAAATTCAAACAACACAAAAGGTAAATTTATTCTTATTACTTTTTTTTATGTCTTTAGTGTGTGATTACACTACTCGACAAATTTGAGTCTACTAACGCCTATTTTGACACAGTAATAATAGTCTCAGCATGGCATTTAAATCTAGTTTAGTGAACTCCAAATAAAATAAAACTCATCTAAAATGATGGAAAATTTAATTTTAAGAAAAAACTGTTATGTCCAAAAATTCTCGGAAAGGCATATTTACGTAGTTGCGAACATCTAAGGTTTTGAATGTCTCATGGTAAACAAAATTTTAAGGAAAATCAAGTTGTATTTTTTCCCACTTTTTTGTTTGTTCTGAAGTTAAAGATACTGCCGGTAGGTATGTAACTTTTGTTTTAAAATATAAAACAAATTTACATATAAAAGGCATTTGTATGCACAAAATCTTTACTATTACGGGTCGTAACGTTAAATATCATAGAGGAGAAAATCTCTGAGCCTGGCCAAAGCCCGGCTGTGCAGGAAATCGTTACTATTACCCGCCGTGTCGGGAAATATCCTAGAGGAGAAAATCTCTGAGAGCAGTGAAAAATTTCCAAATAAATTAAATTAAAAACTTTTCAATTTGAAATTTATTCGCTGGTGGTGGTGAATTCTCAAATAGTTTTTGAATGTCTTTGCATGAGATAAGAGGTTTGTGGCTGTTCAAAATGTGTGGTTGAAGTCTACTGATGATTTGTTACTGCAACAATGAAATGCATATAGACAACGCTGAACCACCAGCAAATAAATTTCAAATTGAAATAAACTTCTGACAATATGTCGAATAATAATTTTCTTTTAAATGTTAAAAACTTTACGGGAAATTTTTCAATTTGCGGGTACCTAAGCGATACCTAAATGCTTAACACCATTCCTATAGGAAAGATTTTTATTGAGATCTTAGGTACATTTTCGAAGTTGATTGTTTCCTTGAATTTTGAACGGCTTGCTACCTATGGACCTGAAAAAGGTAAAAAAAATTGAATTTTTTTAATTTTTTGCAATTTTTTTTTTTTCATTTAATATATTCACAATTTTTGTTCTTTATGACAGGAGCTACAATTTTGCCTCAGAGGCTAAATCAAAATTCCGAACGTTTTGCAAGATATGAACCTGAGAAAATGCAAAAATGACACCGAGGCTCCAAATCTTTGGGGCCCATAAATAAAAGGGCATTACTTGGGGCAAAGCTGATAGACACGGCTCACTTTTTCTTTTTTTTTGTTGTTTTATACGTTAACCTCTATTTTTTAGGCAAACATCGTTAAATAATACATTTAAGTTGAAATATACCAAAGTATAAACTAAATTAAGCTATTATTCGAAATGAGATTTGAAGTCTAAAATAGGTAAGTCGCCACTCATAATGCTATAACTTCCTGGAAAATCATACAAATTAATTGAAATTTTGACCACGACTACTTTCGAATATTCAGATTACGCAGTTACCATTAACTCAAAATCAGCTTATCTCGACTTAAGCACTTTTTCCTTTTTGCCACATATATTTCCATGACTTTCCATTACACACAGTGCTACCTACCGATTGAATTTTCGTTTTGATTGAATAGAAACAACTCAACCGTCCACATATCATATTATATATATACATACATACATATGTATCTATGTATGTATGTATGTATATCTATATTGTAATAATGTAACTCTTACCCTGTCGGGATTTGAGCTCACTTAAAAGTAACTAATGGTTAATCAGAGGGGAGTGACAACTAACTCAAAAGCTAACTCATTTTACATGTTAAACGCTATTCAGTTTTTCAACGTCATGTCCTCAGAACGAGTCAGTACTCACTCACGCTGCATAAGTTTCAAATAACCACAAGTTAGCTCATTTCTGATAACATGCATTTTGGCTGATAACATGCAAGTGCACTATTAGTTAACTGCGAACTGACCACATAATGGTTAGCCCATTATGACTTAGTTTGTGGCTCATCAAAATAGAAGAAAAAAAGGTTTTTCTTTAGCCAACCATTATTTTTAGCTCACTAATGATTAACATTTTTAGTCAACTAAAATTTGAAAGAATTTTTAATTTTTTTTGAGACGAGAATGGTTATCAAACCGTGATCAATTTGTTTGTCAGCCATCATACTTAACACTTTGCTATTGCGCCATATAAAATAAATACGGCACAAAAATAACATAAACATGAATTTTATGCTGACATCTTCTCGATAAACTTTGACTCATCTCTGCATCAGCTTTGAGTTAGCTAAAAGTTAGTTCAAAACTTATCGAGGAGATGTTAGTTGTATAAAAACAACTCACTAATCTCAGCATCAGTTTTCAGTTAGCTTAAAGTTAGTTCAATACTTATCGGGAAGAAGACAAAAAACAACTGACTCACATCTGTATCATTTATGAGTTAGTTCAGAAGCTAGTTGTAAATGAGTTAGCAAAAAGTCACCTATTTTTTGAGCTAGCTAATAAAAATCCGACAGGGTATTTTTCAAGAATTATGTGCCTCATTTTTTTTTATAATTTACAGCTGAGACGTTTACAACACAGTTATTGGCCCTTATGATGAATTCATTTGATTTTCGATCTTATCCAGCTATGGAATATTGATTTTCAAACTCAATTATAATTACGTGTGTGAAGATAAATTTCGAAATTTAAACCCAAGACACAAACCAATTGCATTAACAGAGCTATGTTAACCTGATAACAGAGCCCTGTTAGACATGAAAATTTTGGAAGAACATACTCAAAATGGAATCCTGGCCATATCTTTCAACAAAATGAGCTAAAAAAATCGAAACATGCAGACCATTATATTTTTCTATACTAAAACAAAAAAAGAAATAAAAAAACTAAAAGAAACTATAAATTTTTAACTATCAAATAAATTAATTTTTTTTATGGAAATTTTTGAATTCCTAGAGAACGAACATACCTGGGCGGCTAATTTTTTTTGGAATTTATGTCTTTTGTGCCCTTTTATAATATCCAGATTTCAAAACCTTTAACATTATAAAAGGGCACAAAAGACATAAATTCCAAAAAAAATTAGCCGCCCAGGTATGTTCGTTCTCCTGAAATTCGTCCTTTAGTGAAAATCGAAATTTGAAAATTTAGAAAAATCAAATTTTTTTTATGAAAAACGCAAATGTTAAAGGTTTTGAAATCTGGATATTATAAAAGGGCACAAAAGACATAAATTCCAAAAAAAATTAGCCGCCCAGGTATGTTCGTTCTCCTGAAATTCGTCCTTTAGTGAAAATCGAAATTTGAAAATTTAGAAAAATCAAATTTTTTTTATGAAAAACGCAAATGTTAAAGGTTTTGAAATCTGGATATTATAAAAGGACACAAAAGACATAAATTCCAAAAAAATTTAGCTGCCCAGGTATGTTCGTTCTCCTGAAATTCGTCCTTTAGTGAAAATCGAAATTTGAAAATTTAGAAAAATCAAATTTTTTTTATGAAAAACGCAAATGTTAAAGGTTTTGAAACCTGGATATTATAAAAGGACACAAAAGACATAAATTCCAAAAAAATTTAGCCGCCCAGGTATGTTCGTTCTCCTGAAATTCGTCCTTTAGTGAAAATCGAAATTTGAAAATTTAGAAAAATCAAATTTTTTTTATGAAAAACGCAAATGTTAAAGGTTTTGAAATCTGGATATTATAAAAGGGGACAAAAGACATGAATTCCAAAAAAATTTAGCCGCCCAGGTATGTTCGTTCTCTAGAAATTCAAAAATTTCCATAAAAAAAATTAATTTATTTGATAGTTAAAAATTTATAGTTTCTTTTAGTTTTTTTATTACTTTTTTTTGTTTTAGTATAGAAAAATATAATGGTCTGCATGTTTCGATTTTTTTTAGCTCATTTTGTTGAAAGATATGGCCAGGATTCCATTTTGAGTATGTTCTTCCAAAATTTTCATGTCTAACAGGGCTCTGTTATCAGGTTAACATAGCTCTGTTAATGCAATTGGTTTGTGTCTTGGGTTTAAATTTCGAAATTTATCTTCACACACGTATTATAATTTTAATTTAATTTAATTTAATTTATTCATTCATAACACGAAAACCTAGCCTCATGGCCATAATCAGTTTTCACTAATACTACTACAAAAGGTACTACTACAATAGTTTTATATGTAAAAATATTTATAAATATTTAACCAATATAATAATAATATAACAGATAATAAATAAAAATCCTTAACGTAGTAACCAAAATTATATAAATATGAATGTATTCATAATAGTGATAATAAAAAATAAAAAATAAAAATAAATAATAAAGCACAAGTTATTAGCTGGAAGACCGTCATCCCAAGATGAAGGAAATAGAGGTATGAAAGCTGGCGTCAGTCAGTGGTCCAAGGTATACTGCCTATAAACCATTAATATTAACACCCCAAAAAGGTAAAAGAAAAAGAAGGAAAAAAAATAAAAAAAATAAAAAACTACAACAATACGCTATTTTGACGCACATGTAGAAAAATTTTCTATCGACGAAAAACATAATTTTGCTTTCTTATGGCTTATTAAAATAAAATATATATCAAATGAAACTGTATTTTTATTTATTTTATTTTTTTTAATGGGAGATAATTGAGAAATATGTGGTGTACAGATAGTTATGTCGACAACTGTAGTTGAAAATTCTACTATCATGAAAGAAAAATCTGAATTTTTTCAATCAAAGGCTTTTTAATATCTCAATTTCTAGTTTCTAAAAAATTAACAACTTTTTGTAGCAGCAGGATTAAACAGCCGCAGGTGTAGCACACTATTCTTGTTCAACATAAAGGCGCAGTTGTCTCCTTAACCAGCCCTTATAGCCATGTACACATGTATGTATGTGTAAATGTGTGTGTGAGCGAGCCTCACACAAAATGTATTAATGCATGTCTGTAAACATATCACTTAAAAAAAGTAAACAAAAAAATACGTTAATTTTAATTTAATTTAAAACGTCGGGATGTGGTTTTGAAAAGAAGGAAAAATGTCGTTTGAAAAAAAAGAAAAAAAAACATTCAGCCAGTGTTGGAACAATGAAAAGTAAGAAACACAAAAGGGTGCGTCCGACAATTGTTGTGTTTAAAAAAAAACGTCTTTGTTTGTTGTAGCATATTTTGTTAAGAAAAAAGGAAATAATATATATTTTTTGTAATGTTTAGGTTATTCCTCTTATATTCATTCCATATCATGGAAGTTGTTAAGGTGTAGTTTTCTCCTACTACAATAGCAATAAAAAATATTTTTTTTTATGAATACTTGCTCACCTTCACTTCTTATCTTGAATTATGTTTAACTACAATTTTTGCTGCTGGTTATTTTTTAAAGCGCGCATTAGAAGAGCACTATATGCATGACTGTGTAGAGCAAAACAAAAAAGTTTAAAAAAAGCAATAACAAACACATCAACAACAATAGCGATACACAACTATTGACTCTTCCCAGAATATTCAACGAACTTAACTAACTATTCATGCATACCTGTTTTCATTTACAATTGTTTTACAATTTTTTTTTTTTCGAAAACCTTCCAGTATATGAATAATAAAATAGTATTGTAGTGTTGATATCTTGGAAGATCGGTATGCAACAGAGAAGTTGAAATAAATAGCACAGCTCTTTAAAAACAATTTAATGGAATAAGAATACTGTAACATTTCGTCGGTTGGTTTCTGGTTTGCTGCAGTCTTAATGTATTTTGAATATACTGTGCCGCAAACCAGAAATTAACCGACAATTTAGCCATTTGCTGTTATCTTTTATATAAGAAAAAATGATATTAAAGGCTCAGTTAGCCGACTGTAATAACTGCAACAGTAAGAAACAGCTGATCGATTTTGTTACGTGAAAAGTAATGAAAATGGTTAAGGCTCAGTTAGCCGACTGTAATGTAATGTAACTGCAACAGTAGGAAACAGCTGATCGATATTGTTATGTGAAAAGTAATGAAAATGGTTATAGAGATGTAATGTAACGTAACCAACTTTTCATACAAAAATGTCAATCAGCTGTTTCCTACTTTACAGTTACTTTACATTACAGTCGGCTAACTGAGCCTTTATAGAGATGTAATGTAACGTAACCTACTTTTCATATAAAAATATCAATCAGCTGTTTTCTACATTTCAGTCGGCTAACTGAGCCTTAACTGAGCCTTAAGTCAGGGGCACATTACGTTATTCTATATCGACCGAAATTTTCATACTCGTACAAACTGAATTGAAATTGTAAGAAAAATTTTTTCAACATCGAAGGCACCAGCCTGTTTTTTCTTTCTTAACAGTTCAACCCAAGGTTTTATTTTAACGACCTGTCCCACGATGTCAATAGAAATTGTTCGATCGACCACTTGTATTGCAAACAACAATAACATTAGAAAATTTGTTGTTGTTTTCAATACAAGTATTCGATCGAATGATTTCTGTTGACATCGTGTCACAGGCTGTAAATATTGGGAATTATTATTAATTACGTTCCGCGATTGCGAAAGCAGCATTTCGTCGGTTTGTTTCTGCTTTGATGTATGGGACATTTAAAAAAAACTTGAGTTATTGATTGATTATATATGAATAATGTGTCCTCTTTCCAAATTCGTTATCAGTTTTCCGATATCTTAAATATATCTGGAGATATAGATGTGGAAATTTGCGTCATTTCCACAATTGTTGAACATTGTAAAGTCTGTTTTACGGTAATCGAAAATTTTTTTGATATGTGGCACATTTCCCATGTAAAAGTATTAATATTTTTATTTGAAGCTGTTATAATGCATATTAATGCATATTCTACTCAAAGAACGTGAATCAAAGCAAAGTACAAAAATTTAATTATTGTGAATGAAATTAATTGATATTTATTTTTTATTATTAAAATTTCTTTTATTTAATATATTCACCGTCTTTTATATCTTCCTTTTTTTCCTCTAAAAGTCATGCTAAATGAATAAAACTGATATTTTCACTTTTTTATCTACTGAAATATATAAAATAATGTAACCTACTTGAACAAGACATGTTAAAAGTGAACAATATTGCTGTTATGATTGTGGGATGCGTTGACAAGGATTTTTGTCATTTTTTCTTTAAGTCCTAATAACTTTTCAAGTTGGATGTAAAAAGTTTATCAACTTTATGCTTGAATAAAAAACATATGTATCTATTACTTTTATTATTAAACAACAAATTCTATCGCGTATTTTTATAAAACTAATGAACTAAATATTCTTCATCGATTCTCTCGAAGACACATTTTTGTCCCATACATCAAAGCAGAAACAAACCGACGATTTATGCTGAAGCAAAATTTTTAATTATTGATGCAGATGCGGTATTATTTATGGCGCTGAATAATGTACGGAAAGAAAATCGATTACAATTTGATAGAGAGCAAACTTATGTCATTGAAGATTCAAGTAAGAAGTTATGTTAATGATTGCTGTACTGTGGTTTTTACTGACGAAAAAAAAACTTTGATATGGAACCTAGTTTACATTAAGCATTTTTTTCATGAAATTTCATGAATTTTGTTGCACGAAACTTTTTCTATTTACTAATTGTAGCGCTATAGAAGAGAACTTTGTATAAAAAGGAACGTATAATGAATCTCTGATGAATTTTTTGCAACTTTTTTGATATGAGTTGCTCCTCCAGTCCTCCTATTGACAAATAAAATATTTTCATACAACTAATTTCATGAAAAAAATGCTTAATGTAAATTAGGTGTTACTCAGCAATTTGTTTATAGAAAAGAAAAAGTCCGGAAAACTAAACTTTTAGATTAATTGGTACAAGACTATGGAAATGCCCATATACAAACATAAACGCGGGACATTATTTTTATATTAAAATTAAATTATAAATTTCTTTAGAAAAACCGATTTTTTTTAAAGCATAAAAACCATGGGCCTAATTACGAGTGTAGTATTTCGACTTTGACTACGACAATTTTGTACTAGACTAAAGAATATTGCAAACATTTTTCTTTAATCTTGTACAAAATAATCGTAGTGAAAGTCGAATACGACACTCTTAATTAGTCTATATATTTGTCTTTCTGCTGATTATCTCCATATTAAATATATAATTTTTTCTTGGAAGTAATGAAATTGCTTAACCCTCTTCGAATAAACGTAGATACCACGGATCAAAATTTTCAACGAAAATATATGCTATAAAATTTTACTAGATGTCTTACATAAATGACCTTAATACTAGAAGTTAGGAAAAAATTCGAATATGCTTAATAATTCACTACAGGCAGCGTGTAATGAACTGAAATGTTTCATAAAAACATTCTTTATGAAATTTTATTACAAGTCGAATCAGATCGTTAACGAAAGCGACACTTAGACCCCAGCTCTCGACACATTGTAATTATTTCTTAAGTCCCAATTTACACTATGCAAGTCTTATTGCTAAGCTGATTAGTTTGTTAGAAGAAAGAGAGACGGGGGGAAAAGAAACGTTTCTGTTACCCTCGTCTCTCTCTCCCTAAAACTAATCAGCTTAGCAATAAGACTTGCATAGTGTGATTTGGGACTAAGTGCGATCAGGCTTGCGTGTGTTGTCGATAGTTTTGCCTCTCACTCGCACTTGTTATGGTTACTACCAGTGATGCCAACTTAGCCCTTTTTGGGCTAGATTTAGCCTGTTTTCGGTCACTCAAAACGCGAAAAAAATTTTTGGCATCAAACTAAAAAAAAACTTATAAATCTAGCACTTTTTACAATTATCTTTTAGCCCCTTTTTACTTTTTGCTCAATATGGCTACATTTTAATCTTTGTGAACTTTTACTTCCTTAAATCTACTCGTTTTATTTTGCTAGTTTGCTGTACCAATTTAAAAAAGAAAAAGAATATGGCATAATTTTCTATTTCTTCCAAACTTTTGGTACTTTGAAAGATATTCAGTATAACCTAACAGATAATGTATGTTTTTGGAAGAGCGAAGGATCGAAATTTTATTTAATAACGTTGAATTTTAAATGTACATACATACATACATACATACATAGATACATATGTATATATACTACTATTATAGGTCTGTTCCAGATGCATAACAAAACAGTCCGAACTTGTACAAAGTGATCCAAAAGCTTTCCAGATAACAAATTTCGTATTTCGTACAGTTTTGAGAACGAATGAGAGAGTAATTTTTTCATTTCCTGTACAAACTAGTACGAGTTTTTTCTTCTGGGTAAGTTCGGACAAGAATTAAATAATCAGCTGTTTTTTGTTTACATGTCGAACTGAAAAACTAACCAGAAAATTTGCAAATATAGGAAAAAAGTATTTGCATACAAATTTATCACAAATCAAAATGGAAGGGTTTTTGAACAAAGTTGAAGTTGTAAGTACATTTGTACACATTTCTCCGTTTATTTAATATAAAAAATGCTGTTTTTAAATAATTTACTTTTTAGAACTAATTTTCATTTGCTTTTTAAAGCTGTTGCCAATGATGCAAAACTTTTGTTTTTATAATGTAATGCGTTTTAAGCGACTAAAATCACTTAAATTAAATTTAATTTAAAAATTAAGCAGCACTAGTATTTTAAGATGGGCAATTATGGTTTTTTGCGTTCCAGCAATTTTGGATAACTTTTGCACATTCAGAGAGTAATTTTCTTTTTACTCTAATTAGTCCGAACTTGTACGAAATCTTGTGGAACACACCTTATGTATGTATGTATATTAGACCGTCTCACTTTAAATTTTTTTTTGAAATTCCTTCATGAAAATCGATTTTCTTAATCTACTCTAAAAACCAAGAATTTTGGTGCATAACACTTAAATATTGATGAACGAGATAAGTAGTCTCACAAATCGTTTTCTTGTGTTTTTTTTTAAAGAAAAATGCCTTTTTTCCAAAAACTTATTATAGCCTTTTCACACTTATCAACATCTAACATCTACCATCAGTTTGCGATGATGTTGAAAATTTCCCATAAGAAATGTACAGGGCTAAAAAACAACATCTTTCAACATCTTTGTAAAATGTTCCTAACTCATTTTGTTCCACTCAACATCTTTTTATTATTTTAGTGCCATCACTGATAAATGACAAAAATTTGTAGTGGCATCACTGGAATTTTTGACATTTAATGACATAAAAAAATATTTACAAAGTTATTAAAAATGAGCGAAACATCCAAGGCGCATTTATTAGGTGGCAGCACTACAACAGGTGACTATTGTCATTATACCAATTTAAATGTCAAATTTGGATTGTGTAGGTATAAGCCTGAAAGCATGCTTTTTTTTGGGTATCCATAAACACCTTTCGAATATTCAGTTTTGTATGATGTTTGGCATTTCCTACAAGAAACACGCAATCTGACGATACTACCCTGTTTTGAAAAGTAAGAAGGTAATTTATACCAACAAAGTACATGTGGTTGTTGTTGTTGTAATATTTGTTGTAGAATCGCGGGTACCTGATTGATGTGCCTTGGAAACATCTAAAGCCCCGTTCAGACTATTATACAAGTATTAATACTTTCATCACATTTTACGATACAGAAATCTAAATACATTCATTGCGACTGTCAAAAAATCTAACGTAAAATCACATATTGTGTTCAGACCATCACACTTCAAATCAAATGTGTAATACAAGTAGAAAACAAAACAGCTGTTCAATGAAAATGTCTGTGCTATTCATTTACTAGCGGCGGCAAAGCGGTTTCATGCAGGCGAGGACGTGCCGACACTTGAAAAAATTTAGCAGTTAAAAATATTCTATGTAAATAACAGAAAAAAATTTAAGAAAAGATGTTACAAAAGCGTTAAAAATTACGTCAACGAAATATACTTCCACACGATTCACTTATTCAAAATTTTGAGCCGATATACATATGACAACACATTTACATCAATGACGACAAGCTATCGGCGGCGAAACAGCCGACTTGGAAGTTTGGTTTGTGTGAAAATGCAACCCTGATCTAATGAAAAGTATTATCGTTTAGAAAATTTTCTAAAAACGAAAAAGTCTTATGGGATGTCAAAATTTTTATCGTATTATTTGCCACTTTGATGACATTTTGCGTTCAGACTATCACACTTGCACGTATTATTTGAATTTTTGACAAGTATAAATACAAAGTATAATAGTCTGAACGCGGCTTAAGTATTTTTATTTTTAAATATTTGTACATAATTATTCCTTGTATATACAAACATTTTGTTGTATGTACATTCTTACATATGTATCTATTTTTTTGCAGTAAAAAAGAAAACCAGTCTCCGAATTTGTTGGACGGAAGCTATGTTGCTGGATAAGATTGTACAAAACTATGTCTTCATCATCTTCTTCCTCCAGTAAGCTTTTTATGGATTCTACACACTGCATTAATAGTAGATATTGCTCTTGCAAATTAACAACTAGTCCTATTATTAATTTCTCTTCATTATCCATTTTTTTTTTAATTTTTATTATTTTTTACACAAAACGTGGCCTTATTTATTTTGACAGCTAAATATGATGGTTGATGTTAGATGTTGTAATGTGAACGTATGTTTCACATTTTCAACATCTTCCACACATTCCACGAAAATGTGGGCAAGTGCGAAAAGCATATTAAAAATCTTGCTTTAGTAATTTGTCTCTCACTCGAGCAGTTCTTAACGGATTTCAACCTAATTACATGCATTATAAAACTTATTAAATTTCCTAAATATTTCATAGCATTACAAATTCAGATTTTCGAATGTCCACTTATTTTTTTTTTTTAATTTTTCCTTACCTTTTCTTATATAAAAATTGAACGAGGAAAAATTTTTATATTCTGGAAATACAGTATGGTATGAAACTTTCACATAAAGATTTTAATGTAAATAACAGTAGTAGTATTCTGTTAAGAAAAACTGCAGTTTTAGGCGAAATGCCGAAATGACTAAAGTTGTTTATATTTAAATTTGCGATCGAAAATTCGCATTCAAAACTAATCCAAGAATAATCGTTTCAAACTCTAAAAATTAAACAACTAAAGTAATCCACATTATTAAGTCATCATTTTCTTTGCTGAATTTTTGCTCTTAGTTGCCGCTTCTATCAAGATATTTTTTGAACCCATCTCACATATTCTTACTCCACACTTGTACATATTTTGCCACAAAAAAAAGAAAGGGTTTTAACGAATTTTTTGTTGAGCCACTAAGGCTAAGAGGAAAAAAACGGCAAGAAAACAACCTTTTACAGAATTACGAATGAAATTAAAAGAAGAATTGTAATAAATTTCTATTTCTTGTTAAAATACGAGTATCTTAGTACTGCTAGTCTTTCTTTCTCTATACGGTTCGTGTTGTGTGTAAAGCGGTTCCCATTCCCGCGGTCTTTAGGAGTGTGTCATAGTATTAAAACATGCGCTACCACCTTTCCTTTCAGGTTTTTGTTGTTGCTGCTGTTGGTACGATTGTTTAATCATGTAATACTTGTTGTTGTTGTTGTTGTTGTTGTTGTTGTTGTTGTTGTTGTTGTTGTTGTTGTTGTTGTTGTTGTTATTCTTGTTGCTGTTGTCGGTTTGGTGTGGCTGGCAGTTGCTCTGTTTAATTTTCTTGCAAAAAAATATGTTGCTGGCGGGGCTGGGAATAAGAAATTTTATTAACAGCGAACGCTTTGATTTAAAAAAATAATTTCTAAGTTTTATTATTAATTTAATTTTAATTTGCCTTAATTTTTCACCGCCGTTGTAATCATTGGCGTAGCTAGACATTTTTTCTCGGGGGGCGGGGGGGCAAACACAATTTTTTTTAATTAGTGTTTTTTATGGGAATTGTTAAAATTTAAGCTTAAAATTTTTTAAACGCACTAATAATCCCAAATTAATATTTTACTTATTAAGTTAAATATATATTTTTTATTAAAAATACATTGAAATTGGAAATTAAAAAAATATATTTTTCTTAATAAGTAAAATATTAATAAGTAAAATATAGGTTTGGGATTATTAGTGCGTTTAAAAAATTTTATACAGATTTTTTTTATATAACATTTATTTTATTTAAGTTAAAACATAAATTAACAGTCCAGTATCAATAACAAAAATTAAGTTATAATTAAAACTAAAAAAACAAAACATTCAAAACAAAAACAATATATAGACAAAAAGTAAAGTATGTATTAGAAAAAAACTAAATAATAATAATAATAATCTAGTAATAATAAACTAAATAATAATAAAATTAATATTCGTTTCCAACAAGTTTATATGTTCATATGGAAAAATTATTTATGTATATAAAGGGTGTTTTTTATTGAGGTATAGAACTTTAAGTTGGCATCACTTTTTTAACTGGCGGCCATTTTGTCAGCTGTCAAGTGATTAATATTTAGTTTGGTTTGCCATTTCATCATGAACAGGTTGACAAAAGAACAACGCTTGCAAATCGTGCAAATTTATTTCGAAAATAATGGTTCAGTTCGCGAAGTTTACCGCAAGCTCCGTCCATTTTATGGTCGACATAATCGTCCATCAGAGCAATTAATTCGGTTAACCATGGATCGTTTTCGCACTACGTTTACTCTATGTGATAATACGCATCCGCAGAGACGTCGAACAGTGCGCACCGAAGAAACAATTGCCGCTGTAGAGCAAAGTGTTGAAGAGGACCCGAATGAATCGATTCGCCACCGTGCACAGCAATTGGAGCCGACTAACCGACTATTTTGTTCCCGAATTGGATGGCATGAATGTGGATGAGTTGTGGTTCCAACAAGACGGCGCTACATGCCACACAGCGCACGTCACAATCGATTTATTGAAGGAAACATTCGATGAGCGCATAATTTCGCGGAATGGACCTGTCAATTGGCCACCAAGATCGTGTGATTTGACACCATTGGATTATTTTCTTTGGGGATATGTGAAGTCGCTCGTCTACGCCAACAAACCAGAAACGTTAGGGGACTTGGAAGCCAACATTCGTGGCGTTATTGCCAACATACCATATGCCCATATGCTCGAAAAAGTGGTTGAAAATTGGACCTGTAGAATTGGCTTTATTCGAGCCAGCCGCGGCGGCCACATGCCCGAAATCATATTTAAACATTAATGGCATAAAATTATCCTTCCAATAAAGCCAAATTGATGGACATTAAAACGATTTTCTTGTGTTTTATTTCAATTCGAAGTTTTATACCTCTAAAAAAACACCCGATACTATATTTGAATACAATATTTTGAAAAGATACAAGCAAGAAATGATTTCATTCATCATTCATGATTTCATTTCTTAATAATTTATTATTTAATTTAAAAAATAGAAAATTGCCATTTATTATTTAGTTACCCTTCCAATATTGAAGTTCTGAATCAATAATATATTGTGCATATATATACATGCATACATATCGATAGTTGAGTTTTTCAGTGATTTCAATAAATTTCACACTAATACACCTCATCACAAAAATTTATTGCAATAGTGTAAAAAATAGCGCTTTTACAAGCAGTTGTACAAAAAAGTTACATTTTGAATATTACACTTTCTATTATGTTTTACCTTCTCCTGTAAAGTTACAATTATTTGCGTTAGGGCCTTTCCATTTTAGACCAACGATATATTGACCTGCGTAAGTTGATATCCTATCAAAAATATCGGTCATCACAAGTACTGATACCAAAATTTGGACCTAGGAATATTTTTCACAAGTTTTCCACTAGTCTAATAAAGTTGTACATATATGAACATGAATTGTTTTGTTTTGTTTTCTAATAAAAATAAAACATATGTATACATGTTTAAAGAGGAAATTTTGATTTGTTCGATTTTCTGACTATTTTTCGGACATGAAATGACGATTATTTTATATTTTATCGGGATTTCGGCGATTTTTCCATAATTTTATCTGGCAGCCCTGGATTGAACCATAAATATGCATACATACATACATACATGTGTGTGTACGAGTATATATAGTATATGAATATATACAAGGTATTTGCAGATCATAATTTTTCGCTATTTTTTTAATTTTACTCTAAAT
The DNA here is from genome assembly GCA_949987645.1 of Tachina grossa. Taxonomy (NCBI): domain Eukaryota; kingdom Metazoa; phylum Arthropoda; class Insecta; order Diptera; family Tachinidae; genus Tachina; species Tachina grossa. The sequence continues at coordinate 36,440,097 of OX465274.1, read as the reverse complement.
AAAAATTGGTGGCTATTGTTACAAACAATTTGACAGTAGAAAATCTTAAGAACACCTTAAAACAACTTGTCTTGCTACTAACTACGTACACTAATACAATTTTATTAAGAATTTGTTGAAAGCTACATACACACATACATATCTACACACATGCACAAGGCACATCAATCAGGTACCCGCGATTCTACAACAAATATTACAACAGCAACAACCACATGTACTTTGTTGGTATAAATTACCTTCATACTTTTCAAAACAGGGTAGTATCGTCAGATTGCGTGTTTCTTGTAGGAAATGCCAAACATCACACAAAACTGAATATTCGAAAGGTGTTTATGGATACCCAAACAAAAGCATGCTTTCAGGCTTATACCTACACAATCCAAATTTGACATTTAAATTGGTATAATGACATTAGTCACCTGTTGTAGTGCTGCCACCTAATAAATGCGCCTTGCACATGCATTATAAATTCACATGGAGTTTACTATTTGTGATGTTTTGAAGTGCTGTAAACTTATAGTTTTTTCGGTATTTGTTATCTAATAAAAGTATGCATATTTAGCGATTATTCGAAAAGTTTGTATAAAAATTACTGGTGATTTTCATGAGTAATTTTAAAATAAATAAAAAATAGAATTTTTTAATATTACAAGCAAAAGAATATGTTTTAAAAAGAATTTGTAATAAATCCTGGGGGGGGGCAAAATCAAGTCTGGGAGGGGCATTGCCTCCTCCCAGAAAGGCCTAGCTACGCCTATGGTTGTAATGCACAATAGTGTAATTTGCAGTTGTTCCTTTATTATACTTATTTGCTTAATTACGACTGACTCTCGATCCTCTTACTGTCGCTGTCACTGTTGCTTCTGTTTTTGCTACCTATACGAGTATATTCAGTTACCACCGGTCGGTCATTGTACTTCATTTTTAATTTCCGAATATTTTATTTCAACAATGCAAATTTTATGTATGTATGTATGTATGTATGTATGTATGTATGTATGTGTGTATGTATGTATGTATGTATGTAATGTTTGTTTCTTTGCCTTTTCTGTTTGTTGTTGGATGGATTTAATTCATTTTTAGTTGTTACTAGAATTTTTTTACACTATCTAACCACTATTGGCTCTTTCAGTAGTTACTATTTTTGTTTTGTTGTGCTTCAACCGTTCTTTCAGGTGATTTCTCAACCTGGAAAAAACAAACAAACAAACAAAATGTTGATTTTTGGCTTTGTCGTTTGATGTTGTTGTAGTTTAATGGCTTCCACTGGTTTTGCAAAAAACGAATAATATTTTTTTGTTAATTTTATATTTTTTTTTTTTGCTTTGCATGACTTGTTTAGAGTTTTATTTATTTCAGGCGTTTTAAAGTTCACCTTTGTAGTTGGACTTTGTCTGGTGACTCAAATTATTAAAAAAAAATAAAAAAATATTTTTTAAGTTAAATAATTATACTAGTCTACAAATTTAGAAAAAAATTTGACTGCGGAAACGAAGCATGTTTTTAACTAATCTGGGTGGGCTGAATTCGAATCTGGCATAAAATTTGGGCTATCACGTCTTGTTAATTTTTTATCGCATGTTGGCAATACTGTGAAACAGTCAACACTGGCACTCCAATTCCATAATTTTTAATTTGACAGAAGCCCACATTCATTCTAAAGGCGGTGTCAGATACAACTTCAACGCTTTGCGTGACGTTTCTAACTTTGGTAAAAAAGCGTGAAGCAAAGTGTTCATGACACAATAAAAACTTTGACATCACTCACTGTTTGTTTCACTATTAGGTTTTATGTATGAAACACAGCACAATTCAATTACTCTGATGCCACGAACTCGTTTTTTATGTAAATTTACAGACATTTTAATAAAAATTTCATATTTAAATACGAGTTTGGTCAAACAAATTAAGAAAAGTATACCAACTGATTGTCAAAGCACGCAAAAAGTTGAGAGTTGCCTAACTTTTAGCTTCGCTTTGTGTTAAAAGTTCTTTATATAAGCAAAAGTTTTATCTGACATGGGCTTAAATGTTTTGCAGAAAACGCGTTTTAAGTTTTCAATTTGCATACAACTCAATGGAGAAATGAAAAAAAATTCTTCTCTCAGGAGGTGATTGTGCAAGCTATTTATATGAAATTTACACAAGATAAAATACCAAATGGCGCATCTTTCTGCATTATTAACTCAAAAAACTAATTTTTTGAGTTATGCCACTATTGAAGTATATGTGCGATGTGCTACTGGGACACCGACAATATTTTGCAATAGTTGCAGAACTACAAGTGGTCAAATGACAAGAATATCTATTTCGATTTTTCAATTCCAGCATTTTGGAGAGAGTCAAGTAACCACCAAACCAATTGTTATTTCAGTTTAACTGGATTCAATATGAAATATCGAAAAAAAATATTACGCGAATGTCCCATCGAATTCCAAAGCAGTTCAACGTCCACCAAATGATCTTTTACCACTCATTTCCAGAGCTACCAAGATTAAATGAAAATTAAAAAAAAATCAAGGATTTTGGGACAAAAGCATGCTGGGAGACTATTGCTGGACTCTAATACGTGAAACCGAACCAACAAAATACAAACGATGTTTAAATAACGCCACTCACTAAATACATACATATAATATAGTAAACTAATGATACGAGGGTGGATCGTTAACTCAGTGTCTTTTTGCATTTCCCGCCTCTTGATTGAAATGGCAACACTGCTTCTGTCAAGAGGCAACTGTCAGTTGACTCCTGTCTAACTTTGAACAAGCTGTGTCATTTAGTTTGTGTCAGAGAAACAAGTCGAGGCAAAATTAGCGGCGGCGGCGGCGCAGTAGTTTTGATACCGGCGGCGGCGCGCCGAGAGAATTTTCGGCGGCTCTAATAAGCATATGAAAATTTAGAGAGAAAATAAAAATTGAAAGTGAAAATTGATTTTCAAAATTTTTTCTCCGAAATTTGTCTTTTGGAGCAGATAAAATTTCGGCTGGTTTTGAGACGATGCGAGCCGATACAATCGGCGGCGGCTTGATACACAGAAAAATAACAGGCGGCGGCGCGCCGTCGGCTTCGAGCCGGTCGACTTGTTTCTCTGGTTTGTGTTTGGCCACGAAATACACAGAAGTGACGAAAGTGACAGGTAAAAAAAGCTCCAATCAGGTTTTTGTTAAAATTCGTGGAAAAAGAGAAAAGCATATTGTATTTGATACTGTAGTGTATTACTACTTACCAATTAACACAGGTAATAAAAATTTATTGCACTAGAAAGACGTAGCAAAACAGAAACGACGACAAAATTTTAGGGAAAACGAGACAAACAGGAAAATACCCGTATCTTCCGTCTCGTGACACTTCTGTATGTTTTGTGGTTTGGCAGCCATTGATAACAGACTACCTCGCCTTTTGGGAAGAAAATGGAAAAAAGTTAATTTCGTATGTTCATTAAACATTATTTTTTGAAAAAAAAAAATAACCGTCAATCAAACCAAGGAAAACCTCGATAAATACTATGGTGACTCTGCATAATCGATTTCAATGCTAAAAAAGGGGTTTACTGACTTTCGTTGTGGTCGCAAAAGTAAAAATGGCACAGAACGTTCTGGACGGCCAATTGAGGTCAGTATACCCGAAAATGTTGGCGGATCGACGAGTAAAAGTGCGTCAGATTGTTGATGCCATATGCATTTCATATGACCGTCTGCTTTCGATTTTAAATGATCAGCTGGTTTTAAGAAAGTTGTCTGCAAGATGGGTGCCGCGTTTGCTCTCAATTGACAATAAACGTAAACGTGTGACAACTTCAAAGGATTGATTGGAGTTGTTTAACCGAAATCCGCATGAGTTTTTGCGTGTTTTGTAACTGTGGATGAAACATGGATCCATTACTGTACTCCGAAGACTAAGCAGCAGTCTAAGCCTGCTCTGAAGAAGGCCAATGCGAGTTTGTCGCCCAATAAGGTTATGCCAACAGTTTTTGGAATGCACGCGGGATAATCCACATTGATTACCTTCAAAAGGGAAAAACAAGAAACGGTGAGTGTTATGCCAACTTATTAGACTGATTTAATGAGGATTTAAAAAGAAAACGACTCTATATGCCCAGAAAAAAGTTCTTTTTCATTAAGATAATGCATGAGTGCACACGAGTGCAATTTCAATGACAAAACTCTATCAGCTCAATCATAAATAAAATTCCGCGTGAAATTTTTCTCGGGGAACAATTCTAGCTAATAGTAATAGGGAAAACAAAAAATTCTAATTGGAAAAGGAAGAATTTCACACGGAATTTTATTCATGATAGCCCTGTATGAATTGGGCTACGAATTGGTACCTCATCCGCCATATTTTCCGGATTTTAAAGAAATGGCTCGGTGGAAAGAGATTTAGCTCCAACGACGAAATTATTGCCTATTTTAAGGACCTCGAAAAATTCTATTTTTTGGAAGGGATACAAAAACTGGAGAGTCGTTGGACTAAGTGTTTTGAGTTAAAAGGAGATTATGTTGAAAAATAAATTTTTGTTTTGCAAAAAAAAAACTGTTTCATGCAAAAAGTCACGAACTTATTGATCCGCCCTCGTATTTTATAAAAAAAAGAAGAATAATAAAATCATTTTTCTTCGTATGAAGCAACAAATCCATTGAAAGTTTATCAAGTTATTAAATCGTTTATTGGAGTTTCTGTCCTCACAATCAACTAGTGTATTTACGGCACGGAAAAAGCAATATTACTATCAAATACCTATTTACTTAGTTATTGAATTATATTTAACTATAGTTAAATATAGAACATAACATACTCCTTTCATAAAAAATCGTTCAGGCACCATTATTACTCATATCTATAGTATGCGCTTAAAAAATTTTAATCAGACAAAAAAAATTATTTACAAATACAAATACAAAGAAGCATAAATTCCATGTACTCGTACATACTAGATAACGAAACGTAAAGTAAACAGGTGCTTGCTAAATAAAAACCACAACTCGTCTTACCAATAATAAGTACATTCTTATATGGAACACTTTTGCGCGATAACAAATTTTGAACAAATGTTTGTAAATAGTTTCGTAAAGGAACAATTGAAATAATTGTTGCGTGCCTGTCTTAAATCAATTTTAATAATTGTTAAAACGCCTCGTTTGTGAGGTAAGTGATTCAATTTTGTTTGTTTGTTTGTTTGTTTGTTTTATTATTTCATTGGTTCAGATATTTTACAATTCGATAAGAATTCAACTTTTAAGTTAATTGATTTTTAAGTGCACCTCATCATCATATTTCATACATATATACGAGTACATACATAAGCATGTTTGTTCATATATTAGATTTTTAGTTTACTTTCACCTAAACAATTAAAATGAAAATGTGGTGTCTTATTCTTGAGAAAGTTGTTTTTGGGAATTTATAAATATTTGTTGAATAAATATTTGCTTTGAATGACAATTTCTTTGGGGTCAGTAAATTAATGAATTATTCATTGATAGATATGTACATAGATACATATGTGTATGTACATATTTATGTACCAGACAATGGGTCTCATGCATAAAACGTGAGCTTGAGCTCGGACTCGATTGTTTGAGTAAAAGGTGCTTGTCATATGCATAATAAAATTTGATGTATTTGCTTTTACTCACTGCTCACGTTTGATCTCGTGTTGCTCAGTTTGAACTAATTTAAATGAGCTTGTGCTCATTTTCATATGCATAAAAACAAGCTTTTGCTTTCTTTTGCGAGCTCTCGCTCAAATTTTGTTGAGCCTGCCTTACAGTTGACTCGCGTACACTAAAAAGGAATCATGGCTGAAAATTTTGTGCCACAAAGAAATACAAAATGTTATCAACAGCGTAAAAAAAATTTAGCAAGTGAGGATAAAAAATTATACAGGTTTGTATTCTTAATTATTAATTTTTTTTTATATAATTAATAATAAAATGATAAATACATAGGTTTGATGATAGTAGCATCTGCTGGTTGGCTTATTATTTTTTTGAGGAGTCAAAAGAAACACGTGGTGCCCTCAGCAACATTGATAAAATTCGACTGTTTTTAAGATTTTGTGCAGATCCTGGATCCCAAAACTTTATAGCCACAGATATTGGAGTCCATCAATCCACTGTGTCGCGAACTATTGCAGAAGTTCCGAAACTTATATCTGCCAAAACAAGCGTGTGGATAAAATTCCCGAAAGATGCAGATGAAATAAAAGATGCTCAAATGATGCAAGTTTCTTTCCACAAGTTTTTCTTGCAAAATCTTGCATTTTTGTAGGAATCATCCATTTTTGCTTTAACAAAACAAATGTTTATTTTGTTTTATTTTTTCTGCTAAAAATTTAGAAATGTCAGTTTGTATTGTATTATTGTTATTATTTGATTCTACTTCTACTTCACTTTCACTTGACGAAATGTTTGCACTTCAATAATCATTAGACGTTTGATCTCCCTTTGCTCAAGTAATTGCAATTGGTTTGAACTCATTTTTATGCATACGAAATTGAGCAAAAGCTGTTGCTGTTTGATCGAACTCAACTTACGAGCAATTGCTCACCTGTCTCAACTCAGCGCTTGTACTCGTTTTTATGCATGAGACCCAATGTTACAAGTGCACCGCAATCATAAGTAGACTTCGTATGCACTCGTATGTTTTGCACACCCGTGTGTTTTACAGCCAAACCTAAATTTTAGCGTTGCTCGTTACGTTATCAACAGAGTACATTTTTTTCACTAAGTAGTGTTTTTTTATGGGAATTGTTAAAATTTAAGTTTAAACTTTTTTTAAACGCAAAATAATACCAAATTAATCACACCTCTTCTGCGTTTCGAAAGTTTCTCCGTTTGGCAACTTTGGTATTCTGCGTTCCGTTCTTCTATTTCTCTTTCGATTCTATGTATTCTGCATTTCGATCGTAACTACGTTTTTGTAAGTTGTTATTTTATTGGCGGAGCGTTCTCAATTTTTGTTTGTTTAGCTTCAAAAAGTGATTAATTCAAAAAATAATGCAAGTATTTAATGGAAAATAATGACCTACACAGTTTGTTTTGTTTTTCTGTACTGAAATGCGATTTTTATTTAGTTTATTACAGGTAGAACAGTATAAAAAGTTGACATACCTATTTAATGGCAACGAAAAACGATATTGTCTACGGATTTAATTAAATTTAAACAAATAAACTTTATTTTTGAGTTACAATTATGTGTAAAAAAATTAAAATATCACCTTCAGACTGGAAAAGTTTGGCCACATATACCTCTTGCTTATCTCGTTTTTTTTAACTCTCTGTACTTAAATTTGCAAGAGTTTATTTAATTAAAATTTTCACAATATTTAATTATTCACCCTTATTCCAATTGTCGGCATCGACGTCACTTTAACACAATACCAAAAAATTGGGGCTTGTGTACTCGTTGTCGAAAACAACTGACTCCTGTTGGCAGGTTTATGCTATTTTGTAGACCTTAGGGAACGGAAATAGATTGTCAGTTGCACAAAATTGATCTTGAGAGTGAGTACACAAGCGCCAATTTTTTGGTATGGTGTTAAAGTGACGTCGGTGCCGACAACTAGAATAAGGGTGATTATTTCTTTTAATGTAAAATCACTGTTTTTTTGCACTAAATTTAACTTTTTGCTAAAAATTTTGCAAAATTGCTTAATTTTTCTGTTCCTATTTCACCCGTTTCATAGCAAAGCAGCTGGTTTAAACATACTCTTCCCTTCTTCTTTTTCTTTCTATCGTAATCGAAACGCAGAATAGGGGTGAATATTTTACTTATTTAAGGTCGTGATACACTATCATACAAAGTCGTGCGATCTACGAAAAAGTACAACGCTGGTATGATGGAGTTTACGAAAATTTTCAAAAGACAGTAACAATTCATCACACCAGGGTTGTATATTTTCGTAGATCGCACGACTTTGTATGATAGTGTATCACGACCTTAAGTAAAATATTTTTTTTATATTAAAAATACATTGAATACAATAATTGAATAAATTGAAAGTACATTGTAAATATATTTTATATCTTTAAGGGCTATTATTACAATATCATCTTAGAAAGTTAAAGATAAGGATTTTATCGGAAGTATACAAAGTTTTTCATTATTACAACTTTACTTTAACCGAAAGTAAGCGATAAGTTAAAGCCAAATTCATTCTAGCTGGAAAGTTAAAGTAAAGTTTTAAGAATAAACAGACAATCTTGCATTTAAAAAAAGGGCGTAATCACGCCCATTACAATTTAATTTTATATATCACGTAATTTTTCTTATCTTGTATCAGATCTTTGCATTGAAGTCGGTTTTTTTTTGCAGAAAGAATTATTATTTAATAACAATCGTTAACAATCGCGACCTAAAACCCAAGAAAAGAAAAACGATAACATGTTGGAGCTTATTTTTAACAAGTCGCGTTCTAAAAACGGGTTGTAACATTTCGAAAGTTTGACAAAAAAAAATTGTCAATTTTGCATAATTAGAATCGAATTACACATTAACTGAATGATATGTGCCGCAGAGTGCTGCGGAATCGGTTTTCATAGGCCAAAACTCTTTACCATTTGAACTGATGCAGACTTTTTTTTTGTAATATTTTAGTGGATAGATAGACATCTTAAGCTGTTATCCAAAGTTGGTTTCATTAGAATCAGTACAGTTGTTGTGATGGTTGTTGAGAAATTTAAGGTTAAAGTTGAACTTCAGATTTTTTCTTTAATTTTGCATAGAAATGTGCGCTTTCAATTTCAATTTCCTCACCCATTTTCAAAAAAAAAAAAAAAAAAAAATGATAAGTCGAATTACAAATGAATAAGTTATTTGTTGGGGGGGGGGGGGGAAGAAAATTTCCCCATCGATTTTTAAAAAAATATTATGGGACCAAACTGCAAGCAACCCCTTTCATATAGAAAAAGAATTTTTAATTGCTTTAAAAATGGCAGGACTATGCATAAGGGGAGAAAATTTTTCCCATCCGACTTCCACAAAAAACGGGACCCAACTGTAAACAAACCATCTCAAAATAAAAAAATAAAAAAAATTTTGCAAATCGCTTCACAAATGTTAGAGTTATGCATAAGGGGAGTAACTTTCTCCTCCGATTTCGAATAAAATTATGGACCCAACTGCAGACAAACCATTTCAAACAAAATAAATATTTTTTTTAATTGCTGTACAAATGGCAGATTTATGAATAAGGGTTGAAAATTTTACCCTCCAAATTTCGACAAGAAAAGTTATAGGACCCAACTGCGGACAAACCATTTCAAACAAAAAAAGAATTTTGTCAATTTCTTTACAAATGACATAGTTATGCATAAGGGAGAAAATATTCCCCCTCTACGAATTCCGAAAAAAAGTATGTATGGGACACAACTGTAGACAAAGTATTTCAAACAAAAAAGAATTTTGCAAATTGCTTTAAGAATGACAGGGGAGAAAATATTCCCCCTCCTATTTCCGGAAAAAAGTACGTATGGGACACAACTGTAGACAAATTTTTTTTTTCCAAATTGCTTTACAAATGAAAGAGTTATGCTTAAAGGGAGCGAATTTCCCCCTTCAAATATCGAAAAGACAAATTAAAGGACCAAAGTGCAGGCAACTTCTTCCAGAGAAAAAAATCAATTTTTAAAATAGCTTCATAAATGACAGAGTTATGCTTAAGAGGAAAAAATTTCCCTCCGAATTTCAAAAAACGAATTAAAGCAGCAAACCGAAGGGAAACCCTTGCAGAAAAAAAGAATAATTTTTAAAATCGGCTTACAAATTAAAAAAAAAATACTAGCAATTACTATCAATTTTGATAAAATTTTTTGTTTCATAATTTTTTAATAAAAATAAAAGTGTTCTACAGGCGGAATGCGGCGGGTGCAAAAGTGCGTATGGGCTTAAAGAAGATGCTTTCATCTTGCTCTGTATGGTTTCATATTTTTTTATTCGTTTTGATCTTCAAAAGTGATACACTACTAAACTTAAAATTTTACGAAAATATGGGGTTTTATAATTTATTAAATAGCAACCTAACTACAGGATCTGTCTGATTAAATGTTGAGGTTTCTGCTCCAAGATAAATTACTAAAATAAATTCACTTGTATACATCACCAAGAATCGAATTGTCCTCTGCCCCAATGTTAGCAATTGCTCAACTTGTAAATTTGTATAAAAAAAATTAAATCGATCATGTTTTTCTAAATACATATGTGACGCGCAAAATAGAAAGGGACCTAAGGGTAAAAACCGGTTTTGTTCAGGAGAGCCATTTTAAAGATTTAAATACGTGTATCTTTGGTGTACCATCACATCATAAAACGCGCATATCTCTGGGAGGGAACACTTTTGGGGCATGGGATCGGTCTTATTCGATGCTCAGATGTTGTCCACATAAAAAAAAGTGAAAATTGATTTTTTTTTTACCCTTAGTTCCCTTTCTCTATGCGCTGTCACATATATACATACATATGTATGTATACTCGTGTGTAGTACATCTGGCCGTCGTTTGAGTGAATTAAACTGTGCTTGTGTATTTTGTGTTTGTCGTTCGTTCGGTTGAATAGGATTGAAATTGAAAAAACTTGTTTTATTTTTCAAAACACAATATTTGACCGTGATTTTCATGTTAGTCCGTCACGCCCGTCTCGCTTTCTGAAACGAGTTGTGTGACTCCGAGTGTCGTACATGATGCATGATGTTCATGTACATAAACACACACACACACACATACATATAAATAAACGCATTTTTCAAAGTAATTTTTGTGTTTGCAATTTTCTTTTTTTTATTTTTTTTGCCACACCGCACTCCCCTTTTAATGTTCTTGATGAGATGAGTTTTAATTTGTGCACGTACCCGTTTTTTCCTAAAGAATGCAATGAAATCGTTGCAAGATCATCATATTCTCTTCCATCAGCTTTGTTTTGATTATTATTATTGACGAGGGTTTGGCGATGATACAGAAAACCAAATAAGCAAAACTATATGAAAGAGTGTGGTGGTGCATTGCAGGCAGCAGCAGCTTATGAATGATTTAGGCGAAGGCGTAAATTGCTAATGAAGATCATCATCACCAGCGTTGTCAACTTGGTGCGTTTCGCACCATTTTGGGTGCTTTTTGAAATTGTTTGTGCGAAAAATTCCTTAGTTGGTGCGTGGTGCGCTTTTTTAAAGATTTCGGTGCGTTTTTTAATTTTTGGTGGCACCAACGCAAATTTAACACAACAATGGGTTAAAACCGCAAAATTCTTGTTGTGAAACTTGCCAACTTCCTGATAGTGTTAACTACCATATTAAAGTGATGATGTTTATAACACATCACAATTTTGAAGGAAATTTGTCTAATGTCCCGATGATAACAATAATGATGAAAATATTAGCTTTATTAATTTGATCTCTTTTTAAAAAGTTTTAAGCATAATTTATAAAATTAATGTACAAAAATGTATCATCTTGCAAACATATGTACATATGTGCCCTTAATGATGAAAGTTCTATAAGTCATTATATTTCTTTGGTCGAGATATTAAGTAGATTACATTTGAACAAATCCAAAAATATATTTTATTATGCAATAGTTTAATTTAGAGTTGTACTAGTCTCGATTAATATAAATTTATTTTACTATATCGAATCAAAACTGCGTATGACTTAGACCGCTTCCATAATTAAGAACACATGTGTACATGTATGTACGAATTTGTTTACTTTTTTTGTTTTTTTTTTTTTTAATTTTGTACATATATTGTAAAAGGCTGTTTGTTTTTATTGTTGTATTTTTAATATGAGTAAGGGCCATTTTCACAACTTACCTTTAGCTAAAGGTAGGATTTTGTCTGCCCGATAAATATTGTTTGCATTATTACAACTTAAATTTTTTATTGGTATTATTATCAACAATAATAATATTTAATGGATAAAATGGCAGACAAAATCCTGCTTTAGCTAAAGGTAAGTTGTGAAAATGGCCCTAAATGTATTAAACTTCTGATAATTTTTTTTAAATATTTGAATAAAAAAGTTTAGTACTTTTATTAGTTTTGAATTCTTGCTATTAATCGTTAATCTCTTTAAAAAGTTTTTTACAGAATTTATTTATAATAAAAATTAATATAAACAAATTTTTTAAGTTCTTAATTTTTTATTTTTTTTAACCCTGAACTGTAAAAGCCTGTTTAAGTGTTAAATTTTTAACACAAAAAAATAATATTATACTTTTTTTGTAAAATTAATTCAATGAACATTTTAAACTAAAAAAAGAAATTCTAAGCTGGTGCATTTTTTTGTAAATGGCGCGTTCTTCCCCCATTTTGGTGCGTTTTGAAATTTCAAAGTTGACAACGCTGATCATCACTGTTCTCGTCATCAAAATAAGATTTTTTCTTCCCTTATATGTACTCCATCGAACTTTAACGAAAGGAAAATGGCTATTTGATTAATGTTCGTTCCAGTGCTAAATAAAATACTTAAGATGCTCCGCAATGCTGGCAATGAGTATGACGTAGCAAAAATTTTTGTGCCTGTACATACTTGTAATACATACATCGATTTTTTTGTATATCTCGATAAAAGAAAAAAGATCGAAAAATGCAAAAATCTCGATTTCAAAAACAAACAAAAAATGAGTTAAGGCCTTTGTATATTACGGTAACGATACATACTTATGTATCATACCCTCATCTTTATTTTTGTAATTTTCAACGGCTGTTGCATCTTATCGGCTATGAATTTCTTTGTTAATTACATGAATGGCTGCTTCAAAACTTCGGCGCATAAACTAGCAAAAAGTTGTAGTACATATTTGCAGGATATTCTAGAACAGTTTAAAGTGCTTGTATTAATTACATGTCTTTTATGCACGAATGATGAGAACACATTAGTATTTAGTAATAGTAAAAGTTTTTTCAAAAACTTAATTGTGACATACATATGTACATATCGAGAGCCTGTATTCAAAATACGTCAACTCAAATTTGGTCGAAATGAGTTTCCGATGGTAAATACCTCCCCTATGTAATAATATTCATCTGTAGTATAAATTTCGAATCAAAAAAAATGATTTTTCCCCGGTTTATATCAATTTTTCTTATTCTGCTATCTCAAAGTATAATTTTTTTTTGTGAAAATACATAAATGCTAACTCCCATGTAAATTTCCAATATTTTTAAAAAATTAGTAATTTATTATAAATCTACCTTATATCTTATTGCTCTTGGCATGCTGATCACGAATCTGCTAAGGATTTTGATATCCTATGGCTAGTTTTTGAGATATGGTAACTTTTAATATATTAGTACGGAGGGGTTGAGATAAAAAAAATTTATATTACATGTATAACTTTTAAACTGTTAATCGAATAGAAACATTATGTATGGACCGATTATAGTCAATGACATAAACTTTCGAAATTGATAATTTGGAGTGACCCCGTTACACTATAGTGAGTTAGAGAGTGCAAAAACTGACCTCTAAATGGAAGAGACTTTCAGTCGGACTTAAGTTATTTTTTATGTTATTTTAAGTTTTCTCTTGTCGCTTTTCAATTTTTATATCTAGCATTGAGTAAGAGATTTAACAATTTGATTAAAAATAAATAAATTCAAAAAAATCATATATTTTTTCCGAAAAAATATGCCAACTCTAAAAAAATACTTGTTTTTTGATCGACTAAAATATGCTATCTCATAAAAATACGCAAGCCAGTACAAAATAAAAGATTTTTTACAGACCTCTAAATTTGTAAGCATATTTAAAACATATTATGGAAGGCACATAATTTATTTTTACAATAATGATCGAATTAACTAGTTTTTCGCTCTACTGAAAAGTTTGCTTTTTTCAGTTGGCGTATTTTGAATATGGTCTCTGGATATATTCTTTATTAACATTTAAAATTCCTAGAACTTTTTTTTTGTCATCGTAAGCGATATGATGCTTGCTTTCAACACTTCAATTTGTGCAGACTTTTGTTTAAATATTTCAAGTTATGAAGATGAATAATTAAAAGTAGAGTAAATATTCAAAAAGCAATTATTTATGTATATACATAGTTATGGACATGTGCCACTAGTACATTTTCTTAAAAAAGTTTTAAATAAAATTTTATAAAAATATTAAATTTTTTAATAAAAAATTATTTATGATTATATGATTTATATGATTACAATTTGAAAATATAAAATTAAACAATAACTATTATAAATTTAACAAAGTGCATATTAAAAATAAGTAGACTATTGTTGTAATCACCTACAATAGTAATCTGGTAAGTCTGTTTATTGTTTGTAATTATGTAATTGTTTTTTGTATTATGTAGGTTGGTAACTCTGAAAATAACGGTAAATTATATTTTTTAAGCGTATTTTTTGTTAATATTGAAATAACAGTGATACTCGTAAACATCCAAATTATTTTTCTTTTAACATTTGTTAACACACTAATAATCCCAAATTATTTACTTATTCAGTAAAATATTGTTTATTAAAAATACATGCAAATTGATTAATGAGGGGTTTAACTGCATCCTATGCGCATTTAACTTCAGATACAGAGCACGAAGCCGATGTAGACTGGTGATCGGCGGCGGTTAAGAGCAAATATCGTCGGCGGCGGCTAAAAGTCTGCTGTGAGCCGAAAAATTTTCGCCACCGGCGGCTAAGCAAATGTGCCGGCTAACGGTCGGCTAACACAATAATTTGGTTTTTTTTTTGCTTACATGCAAGGACTATGGATAACGCACCTTCCCTGCCAACATTTTCTATCGCGGAAGTGACTCAGAAGTGACGCTAAGATACCATTTTCTCATCGTAGAAGCGTCTTCCGTATTGAGAAGTTGAACCCACTGGAAGTAACTTCAAGAAGTCACTTCTGCGTTACTTCAAGAAATCTCTTCTGCGTTTCTTCAAGAAATCACTTCTGCGTTACTTCAAGAAGACACTTTTTTATTATTTTATTCGCCTCTCTTTTGCTTTTAATTTTTTTTGCCTTTACAGATAATTCACTCATATTGACTATGGGAAAATTATCTAATTAACAATTATGTAAAAACTACAACAATAACAATAACAAAACAAAGTCACACTTTACCACTGGCCGACCACAGCAAAAGACAAAAAAAACTAATCTCGATGATGTCGAAAACTTCTTTTTTGCATTCTTTTAATTTTTTTAATTTTATTTCGCGGTCACTGCGACTTTTCCAGAAGTGCGTGCATAGTGTTGTTTTTGTTTATTATATCCATAACGGCACATGTCATTTTCGGCTGGTGTTGTACCTAAACAACAAACTATCTTCCAAACGTCGTCTGGATGATTAAAAGACGACTGCAATGTAAATTGTTATTGTGAAATTCAAACTATCTTCCAATTAACGTCTGGAAGTGAGTAAGACGTAACGCCCTTGACGATGGACGATGAAAGAAACTTCAAAATGTTGGAAGGGTTATTAAAACCTACATAATTCGAATATATACAACGGTTGCAACGTATAAAAAGGAACTGTATTTTCACGTTTGCTTGAAAGTGTGTCCTGGTTTAGAACGTTACAGCTATATAAGTACATATATCGCTTGTGTATCTCTTGCAAGTATAGATATATATTTTTATTTTTTATGCTGCTTTAAGAAAACGACCCATTACCGCCAAAGAAGCTAAACCCACATAATTTTTGAAATTTATAAAAATCAATAACTTGTTATCATTATCATTATCTGTCAAAATTTTATAACTATAGGATATACCGTTTCAATTTTATGGCAAAGACAATTTAAGTACACATTATTGTTTACAGTTTTTGTAACAGTAACTTGTAACTTAAGCTTTTCAAAATAAAGCAAGTAAGAGTGCTATATTCGGATTAGCCGAATATTATATACCCTCCGCCGATGTCGTAGGAATTATATGCATACATACAATATTACATACATACATATTTGTTTTATGAAAGACAAAGAGTTTATTTTTTCGTGTATTAAAATTTTTCTACTAACCAACTTGATTAAAATATTTTATTTTCGATATAAGAAATAGTTGAATGTTTTATTCTGCACTTTTTCATTATTAACATTTTTAAAATAGTTATCTAGAGAGGACTTTAACATAGATCAGTCCTTTCTGATAGCAATTTATGCACCCATATCTAAGAAACTTGAATACAGATTAGACCACCCAAATTGCCGAAAGTATTTATTTTGTTCGCTCCACCGGCAGTTTCTGATATAATGGCCATGAAATATCATATTCACTGAAAGCGTGCATACCTAAGGGCCATGCGCATTGCACTTTTCACCTAAAAATAACATTTCCTGGCTATAAACACTTTTAGCACGATAACTTTTAAATGCCACGTTTTTCGGAAAATTTTTATAACCATTTTTGTTTAGAATAAATACCACAACACCTTTCTTCTATCTAATTTTCCACATGGTTTTTTAATGTGACTTTTATTAACGGCTCTCGCCAAATTTCGATAGCGATAATTTTAATTAGTTTTCATTATTTTATAAGGTAAGATCTGTGTATAATATAGCTTTATTACATTTGGATCAAATATGTATGTATGTATCATCTAATAATACAAGAATCAAACGTTATGTATTTGGGAATGATCGTACATTTCGTGATCAAATGCATACATATATCTCAACAAAACTAATATAGACGATAGAAGAAAACATATTTTCGTATAAAGAAATCTGCGTACATACTTGTATATATTCTGTAAATTCACGAAAAAAAAACCATTAGAATTCTTTCAACAAAAAAATTAAAAATGAATAGTATTTCGGCAAGAAAATTTTGCTATATATACTAGTGGTCGGCTGAGCCGTGCGCCGATCACAGCCGCATCCATCGGCGGCGGCGCAATTTCGAGATAAAATTCGGCGGCGGCTGTTAAGCCGGCTATGCGCCGAACAGCTTCGTGCTCTGTTCAGATATTAAGTGATTTATGTTTAGTTTGGTTTGAAACATGATACAATTATACAGGTAACCGCGAAGAGCCAGCTGTTTTGTTTGTTTCGTGAGTGCCTATTAAAACTGTACTAATACAAACATGCTTTGCAAAGCCAAGAGAAAACGCAAATACATGTATATTGTTTTCTCTTGGTTGTCTCTCTTGTCAATCACAAAACAGCAATAAAAATCACTGTTGTTTTATTTGTTGTACATTTGTTGTAGATTCGCGGCTACCTGCATTATTGTATCATGGTTTGAAATTTCAACGTGTATAGACTCCCAGAACAACGCTCCCAAAAATGTGCGCGAAATACGTATCGCGCACTATGCCCATTTTACGGTCATCAGAGTAATTGATTCGATTGACTTTGGAACGTTTCGCACCCCGTTTACTCTAAATGATAATATGCATTCATAGAGACGTCATACAGTGCGTACAGAAGAAGCCATTGCTGCTGTAGAGCGCAGCGTAGAGGAAGACCCGAATCAGTCTATCTATCCACCGCTTTAGAGCCATGATTACTGACTTCGTTCATTCATCAATTGAACAAACAATATGATGCGATTTAGCGGTGCTAGACTATTTTCTGTGGAGAATGTGAAGTCGCTAGTATACGCCGATAAAAGTATACAGCGATACCCACAAACTTTCCTCATTTTTTCCTGATTTTCTAATTCCCAAAATCGACGCTTACTCGTCGACGCTATCTAGCCGAAACCAAGGGGCAAATTACGGCATTCGATACGATTCGAAATTTAAAAATATTGCCATATGGACATGGAAATAGCAGTGCCACTAGTACATTTTCTTAAAAAAGTTTTAAATAAAATTTTATAAAAATATAAAATTTTTCAATAATTTAAATCGTATCCACAAATACAAATTAGAGAGCTGCGTAAACAGTCTTGAAATGTAAAAACGTCATGATTTTTAAATGTATTCACGTCGCATGTATTATACTAAACCAATAATAAATGCTGTCGTACTATAAGCGAAGCACTATGGAATTATTGGTGTATGTTTATATCAGTTGTAACAAGCGATGTCGCAAGACAGCTTGTTTGTAACAAACACTCAAAAGAAGTACTGTTGATTAGTGTGTGTGTAATATGTAGATGGTAAGCTATTATGTGATTAACCGCATACAACTAATGTTAATGCATTTGTGTGCCTTTGCATGTGCACAGAAAAATAAAAGATCATACACACATACATGCATGACGTTTGTACACGCGCTTATGCGTAGAAAGAAGCTAGTATCACAAATTCTTCCGTCACGAAGTGCTTTCTTCTTTACTCTTATACCTACAATACTCAAACAAATTTCTTGCAAACAATGTTGTTAACGTTTGTTTTATAAGATTTCGCTTTAGTAAAGCATTTGAAAAATCCCTGATGTCTTGAAAGTTCTTATAAGATGTCTTGTGCAGGAAACTAATACAAATCAGACATATGTATAAGTCAAATAGGCGATATGCGAACGACTTTCCCATAATCATAATTGAGAATAACTTTTTTTCAGGAATAAGTGCTTAATTAGGTGTAACTCATGACAAAAAGAAAATGACGGTCATTGCTTACGTGACTGGTCAGCAGAATCACGTATGGTAACGTGAGTCATAGCAATATGGTTTTGATTGGTTTCAATGGCAATATGTTAAACTTATTTTATTTACGCAAATATTTTATGAATATTTATTACTTTTTGACTACATTCACGTCGATTAAAAAAATCATATCTGAATATTATTCATATTTTGTACATAATACCTATAGTTTATAGAGTAATTTAATTACTGGCTTTAAAGTATAATTAAAATGCAATGTAGTCTCAAAATTGAAAGTATTAAAGTACATTTTGTAATGCTCTATAATTTTTGTAATGTTTTGCAATTTAGATGACCACTAACTAGTTGTATAAAAAGCCATAAAGAAATGCCATGAAATTTGTATACATAGTTATGTAAGTAAATCTAACTTTTTTATAAACAATTTTATTGAAAAAATAAATTAAAAACTATTGTTTTCTTGTCCAGCACACATTGCACATGTTAGACTAAACAAAAAACAGTTGTATAAGCAGTTTCCAATTACACTTGTAAGTAATTTTATTTATTTAATTTGCAGGCATAATTCCTTTGGATTGCAAAAAAAAACTAAATACTCTAACAAACTTGCCTTGTAGCTGGAAAATAATTGCTATACTCGTACAATAATTTGTAAAATAACACTTGTTTTCTAAGTTGTGTTGTTTATAATGCGAGAAAAGTATATATTCCAGCTAAAGTCCAAAAGTAAATATTTTACTTTAGAAATCGGAGACGTTTTATGTACTTGCTTTTAACTTTTTACATAGTACATGAATATATCGTTCCTTTAATATAGAAAGGTCCTAACTCATTATTATTTTTTGAAATCGAGTTTCTTGTATATTTCAGTAGATGAACATCTAATGTATCGGAAAATGCAAGAATCTCGATTTCAAAAAAAAAAAAAAAAAAAATTAGTTAGGACTTTTCTATATTAAGGTAACGATACGTACATATACAGGGTGGGCCAAAAGAAACCAAGGGGTGTAAAAGTTTAATAACTTTTTTGTTTATTAATTTTTTTTATTTTTTCTTTCAGATTATATAGACAACACTTGGAGAATTTATAATGGAGAGGTTCACAACTGAACACAGAACCAGAACAATAGAATTTTATTATTTAAACCAGAGATCAATTATTTTAACGCAAAGAGCATATCGTCGACATTTTAACGTCAGAATTTCTGGTGTTCTGGGGTTCTCAAAATGCAAGAGCCATTCATCAACGCCAATTGCACCCCATCAGGTGTGCAGTATGGTGTGGGATCACATCTGAAAATGTCATTGGGCCCTACTTCTTCGAGAATGAAGATGGAAGTGCTGTAACCGTAAATGGAGAGCGGTATCGGTTTATGATAGAAAATTTTTTACGTCCTGCTCTTGAAAACAGACCTGGTATGTGGTTTCAGCAGGACGGAGTCACTGCCCATACTGCCCGAGACACAATGGCACTTTTAAGTCAAATTTTTGGAGAGCGAATAATTTCTCGAAATTCGGAAATTATTTGGCCAGCGCGATCGCCAGATTTGACAGCACCCGACTATTTTCTTTGGGGTTTTTTGAAGGAGCGAGTGTATGTGAACAAGCCAGAGACAATCCTTGAACTCAAGGCAAACATTGTTGCAGAAATTCGAACGCTACAGCCACGAGTTTTGAAAGATGTTATGGAAAATGCTCTAAAAAGAGCCCATCAGTGCTAAGCTGAAAACGGTGGTCATTTAAGAGACATCATTTTTCATACTTAGTGTAAAAAAATTTCCATTTTGTATATTATATAATCTGAAAGAAAAAATAAAAAGAAGTTAATAAACAAAAAAGTTATTAAACTTTTACACCACTTGGTTTCTTTTGGCCCACCCTGTACAACTGCTCCCCAATCACATTTCTGTAAAATGTTGCTGATGTGATTGGTGAAATATTTTTTTTTTTTTACTTAAAATGGTTTCACACGACATGTATTTTACATCTGACTATCCGACTCACATGCTCATTTACTTCAACAATGTCATAACTCAAAATAAAATTTAGTTTTACAGAAAAGGAATTTAAAGTTGAGAGTTGTGTATACAAGTTATGTATTTGTAAAAAATAAAGAAATTATTAATTTTTCAAGTCAAAATTAGTATGGAATTTTTTTTTAACATACACTTCCCAAAAAAATTATTTTTTTTAGAATACGGCAGTAATTGTGGATTATTAACTCTAAAATTACATATTTTGAGTTGACGTTGTTGAAGTAAATGGGTGATGTGTCTTTCAAAATCACCAATTTAGAGATAGCTTATAATTTTTGCTTTCAAACGTGCATGTTTAGTTACATATGACATTTTCCTTATAGTTTTGTTATCACGCCCACTGTTGTTATACCAAAACAGCTAATGTCAGATAATAAAACGCGTTCTAATTTTCGTTCCGCGTTTCCCATTTCCGTCTGACTTTTGACATGTCAGAATTAAAAAAAAAAACAATTGGGCCTGTCCCACGATGTCGACAACGTTCGACTTGTCGCACAGTTACATAGGAAACAACAAAAAAAATTTAAAATTTGTTTTTGTTTTTGTTTTGAATGTAAGTGTGCAACAAGTCGAACGCTGTCGACATCGTGGGACAGACCCTTTGTGTAAAACTAGATTTTCTCTTACATTTAGAAATTTAAATAAATATTTTTTTAGGTTTACCCGCCAGGTCCCCCGATTGATTCTTAGTTTTTATTTCTTTAAAAATGATGGAGAAAGAACTTTTCCCACACCCATTTTGAGTGTTTGCTTATTTTTTTCAACACTCTGGGAGGTATTTGTTTATATTTCTATGAAATATTTATGCTTATATACATATGTACATACATATCGTCACCTAAAATGCAAAATAACGTAATATCACTTTTCATAACTTTACAGGAGAAGCCAAAAACTGCATAGAATTGAAACTATTCACACAGAAAAAAAAATACCAATGTAAAATCACCATGCCAAAAGGTTGATTCAACTTCATTAAAATCACATTAATTTTACAAGAAATAATATGTTGTTTGAGTGTGTTGGTATTTATTTGTTTGGCTTTGTTCATAGCTGCAATACACTTTTGTGTTTAGTTGTGTAGGTTGTTTTTGTATTGTTGTTGTTTTTTATGTTTGTAAACAGCCGACAAACTGCTGCTGGCAGGTAGGCAGTGTACTAGTCTTGCATCCGGAGGATCGCAGGTTCGAATCCTGGAGTCAAGTCAAAGTATTTTGTATTTTTTTTTTTAACTAAAACTTTTTAAGACAAAGCATTTTGTTTTTTTTTTTTTAACTAAAACTAAAACTTTTCAAATAAATTGTATGTTAAATGATAAGAAATAATGTTAAATTATAATATAATTCAAGATGGTACATTTTAATGTTATCTAAAGAATATCTAAAGTTGTTGTGGCTGCAGTGGTAAACACGTTGACTACCACGCGATGAGCTCCGAGTTTCAAATCTTGGCCGAGGAAGCCAATTTAATTTATATACAAAATTTTTTCTGATGTCTATGTCAATCACACGTAAGTTAAATAATTAATAAAATAAAACTACTACATTAAATTAAATTCATGTTGATCTAACTTGAAATAACTTTGATTCAACATGATTCATTTTGATTTTAACAGTACGTAAATGTTAATTCAACGTGAAATAAAGTTATTTCAAAAGGAAAAATTTTCTTTGACAATTACTATAAATCATGTTAAATTAACATGAAACACATATGTAGCAAAATCATTGCCGAAAAATATTAGATTAACCTTGTTTTAGTAGATTTTAAGTTGAGATTTTTCTGTGTGAGAGATAGTACGTCGAAATTTTTTATATCATGGTTTGAATAAAACAAGAAATTCATTTTGAATTTCGAAGTAATATTTTTGTGTGTTTTACCTTTGCATATAATGTATACAATACTAATTGATAGAAAAAGAATTTCTTTAACTTTTATAAGGACAAGAAAAAAAGTATTTTAATTTATTAAGATAGAATAAGTTGATAAAAAAACAAGATAATCAGCTATTAATTTACTAGTTACTCAAAAGGTATACTATCACAGAAGACATGACAGTCAGCTGGAAGCAAAGATTTTAGATTTTGCATATCTCTTTGGAAATGGCTGTGCCTTTGCGAATGCAATCGATTAGATTGCTGACTTCCAGAATTTCTGGTAGTCCTTTGTCCAAGAAGCTGATAGGCGTCCTTAATATTGGTTTTGTAATATATGACTCCTGTTGGATCGTACCCCAAACCGTACAAATATTATTGATTTCTTTCCACTTTTCAGAATGATAAAAATTTGTACTAAAACTAAGATAAAATTGCATTGAATATACATAACTTAAAATTCAATGCTTACTTCAATTAAAAACAGGAAAATAAATGTTCCGTAGTTTTTTTTAATTCTTATGAGTGATGGATGATACATTATATATTATTTAAGAAAATTATGTACTTGATGATACGTTATTTTGAATTTTGCTTATGACTTTTGTATTTTTTTATATAAGACCTGCAAAATTTTGTACACATACGAGTACTTATGGAATATGATGTACGAGCAGCGATGCCAACTTGGTGCTTTTGCCACTATTTTTAGTGCTTTTTGAAGACTCAAAACGTGAAATTTTGAGCGTTAGTGCCAAACTAAGAAAAAGCACTAAGTAGTGCTTTTAAGGAATTTGTATATTTCTTAAAAATTACTTTAATAAAGACTTAGTGTATTTATTTTTTCAGTCTAAAGAATACCTTTTTCATCTGATATACATATTTCATTAAATATAGAATACTTTAGAAAATATTAAACATTATTAGACTTCACTCGTTTGAATCTTAACTCCTTTTTCACATTAGTGCTTTTTACGCTTTTTAAATCTCAAATTTACGTTTTTTGTGTTTTTTTTTTAAATTTTGATGTGCTTTTAGAGCCAAAAAAGTTGGCATCACTGTGTACGAATTTTTTATATTTTTTTTTTGATGATACATAATTTTTCATTTTAGGTGACGATATATTTTTTAATAACAGAAAACCGCACACTGATCTTGCACAAAATTAATATTAATTATTCCCTAGAACTTTGTTTATATTTAATAATATTTTTAGTCTCAATTTTCAGTTTGTTTTGATTTCTTCTTTCTTTCTTTATCGCGTTTTCATCATAAATTAAATATGTTTCTTGAAATCAAAAAAAAAAAAAAAAAAAAAACAGTAAAAAATAAACAAAAGAAAAAAATTATCTAAATACCTACAATATGCACATTCATACACATTTACTTGCAGTGATCAGTGATGTCAATTTGTACTTTTTTTTTTAATACATTTAGTGCTTTTTGAGTCTAAACAGTGCGCACCAGAGAACAGAAATGAGTAGTGAAAAAGTGAGTAGCGTTGAATCATGACTTATAAGGTGCAATCAGACGTGACATAACCATAGGCAAAGAAAACAGCCTTTCGAACCAAACTAACTGGCAACACTGTATTCGATTATAGGTGACTCGCCATAACGCCATATCCATTACTATAGAAACCAATTGAGCTTTGGTTTGGTTATGGTTATGGCATTATGGCCATGTCACGAAATCACACAATTACATCCTAGCGTGCTTTTTAATGTAAAATTGTACGGCAAAACACTGTAAGACCATGTTCAATTTGCCAAATATGCTAACTTCATGGCAATTTTTGATTATACATACATAAGACAGTAAATTTTTAAATAAACATACATGCATGAGTTGAGTGAGCTGAATCAATGTGAGTAGTATATGTAAGTATTTTCCTGAAATTAGAAATCAAACAAAGGCAGAGCTGCCCACAAAGAGAAAAGCGAGAGAAATGTATAAGCATTTGTATAAAAAGCCGATTGATGTTCGGCACTCTGGTGCCAGTTTGAAAACCTGGAACTAAGCTCATTTATGAGTGTGGTATGACTATGATGTCGACGTTGCATTCATATTTATTTCAACCTATTCTTATAAATCAATGTCATCGTGAGTATGCGTAAATCAGAGTAGTTGAGTATAAATAATGTCTACTCACTTACATATATTTAAAATTGCATGAGTCAATATGAATAGCGAAAAAGCGATTCATTGCCGATCACTGGTGCGCACTTTCAATTTGGTGCTTCTTCACTTTTACTTTTAGTGAGTTTTGCTACTCAACTAATGCATTGAACACACTCACCTCAACCCAGCAGGCTAGACGAACACACGACTTCTAAAGACGCTAGCTGCATTTGTCGCCTTGAAGCCAGATAATTCATTATTTTTTAAACGGCAGCAACATCATCAAGCATACGAGTAAATACACTGAATCATAGTGAAATCGGACCAACTTCAAAAACTAGTTGCTAAACTATATTTTGGACGTGTTAATAAAACAGAAGAAAATGCAGAGTATGAATGAATCAGCTGTCGGATCGTCTACCAAATTAATAATGGGCTGAACTGAATTTCAATGACATGCGAAATGATGTTTGGCGAAAATGAAGCGCAGCAAAAAAATTAGTATGTCTGTAAACGAAGAGAACACAATGAGAATTTAAATAAAATCGAATTAAAATTTTGCAAAATTTTTTTTTTAAATAGATGATAGGTAGTATTAATATCACTTTATTATACATCAAGCTTTTACAAAAATATTAGGTCTGTTGTGAACTTTTCCAATAAAATCCAGTAACTGAGTAATATAAATATAAAATTACTTACAATAAAAACTTTTGTTGTTCATTTTGGAGCTAAAACATTAGACATATCGTTGCCTCTGAATTGGTTTTAGTAGTTTCATCAAAATATACCCTATAGAAACCTTTGTATTTTCATCACTGCTTTTGACATACAGTGAATCACAGCGAAATTGGCCCACCTACAGAACTAATAATTTTTTAAAATAAATTTTATGAGATATTAAACATTTTGGATTAAAACACACACAATTTAAAAGACGGTGTAGCTGGTATTAAAAGAAGTATATAAACTCAACTTATGTACAACTACAACAAAACTACATAAGGTTAAAGAAAAAATATAAATTTTTTATCTCGCAGTGAAGATGGCCCACCTAAAAGTCTTATTAATGGTTGTTGTATAACTGCCCAAGGGTCATCAAAATCCCACCACAATCTCCAGATTTAAACATAATAAATTGGTGGCCTAGGCTGGATATTGAAGTTCGAAAACACCGAATTTCCAATGTAAACGACCTCAAAGCGACTTTAGAGGAGAAAATTTGCTCCATATTTAAAAAAAATATTAATTGAATCCATTTTATACACCTCTATAATATACTTATATAAGCAATCAAAATGGATTCCCTCCAAAAAAAGACTAGGAAAGCATTTAGTACTTCCTAGCGCGTTCTTTAAGTTGGCATCACTGCTTATTGTGTAAATATTTGCATGTTTAATTAAAACTGAATTTTAATTTGAATTTTTTTCCGTTGGAGCAACACCAAGTTTTTTCTCTGTTAGGTATTTGGCCGGAAGCTTGTGAATTTTTTGTGAATTCATTTATGTTTTTTATTTTTATAGAAACCTGTTTTTTCCCAAAATCTCTGTAAAAAAAGTTACTTAATAAAATTTAATGAAGTCGTTTTGTTTTGAGCCATTTTTTTGCATGTTTTGTGATTTATATTTCTTTGAAAATAAAAAAACCCAAACCGTTAGAAAATTAAGTAACAGTAATTACATATTTAGTCTGTAGTTATCAAGAGTATACCAAGTTTTTTTTTAAGTTTAAATATAATAATAATGAATATAATAAATTATGGTTGTACAGCCTTAAAACGTTTATGAGTTTTCGCATGAATGACATTTTTGAAATTTATTGTAATAACGGCCTTTTTTTATTCGATATATTTATGTACTAGTGATGTAACGAATGTCAACTTTTGATATTCGCGAATACGAATGCGAATACGAATATTTGAAACGATATTCGCGAATACGAATATTTTATGCGACATTAAATAGACATTAAATTAGGATTCTATTTCGCCTGCGCTATTACATATTAAAAAAAAATTGTTTTGAAAAAGAACTTCATGCTCCTGTTGGCGTACTTTATTTAAAGTTAATAAAAACTACCCAAAATATTAATGACCGTCATAAATAATATTTGAAAATGACACAAAGCACATAAAAAATTTAATGGATTCGTACAAACTAATATTTTTTATCCATTTATTTAAATTTCGTTTAGGATTTATGCATTTATTTATTTAATTTTTTTGGAAAAATATTCTTATTCGTATTCGCCTGAATTTGACGAATATGAATATTTAAAAATGCCGAATATTTTGCAATTCAAATACGAATACGAATATTCGTGCATCAATAGTATGTACATACATATTTCTTTATTGTGTAAAGCTTGGGTTACACGATTGGCATAATGCACTATAGGGAATTTCATCCATTTTTTTTTGGCCGAAAGTAAAAATTTTAATTTTTGCAAAGTTCATTATTTTTGCTTTAATATAATAAAAAATGTTACAAAATAAATATAGCTTGTTAAATTTTTCAAAAAAATTAATTTTGTTTACTTAAACAGTTGTTTTGATTACGATTTCTAAAGCAGTTATCAGAAAACCTTGAAGTGCAGTGAATTTTGTGACATCTTCTAATAAAAGTTTTGGTTACAAAAATTTAAATTTTTGAAAAATTAAAAAATGGGAAGTAATGCCGAAGGTAAGTACTTTTACATTCCATAGCAAAATGTTGGTAAACTCATCTATAAAATCGATTAAATTGGAAAAATTAAAGTGAGCTTAAAATTAACTAATGAAATTATGAATTTGAATTTTATGTAAACTTACAAAAAAATGATAACACATGTTAGACATATTATTAT
Source organism: Tachina grossa (assembly GCA_949987645.1). Taxonomy (NCBI): domain Eukaryota; kingdom Metazoa; phylum Arthropoda; class Insecta; order Diptera; family Tachinidae; genus Tachina; species Tachina grossa. The sequence goes on along the minus strand of OX465274.1, from coordinate 36,412,702 downwards.
AATATTTCTTTAGAACAATCGATTATCTTCCAAATTTAATATATTTCATCTGCGAATTTTTTGCGAGTTTAACAAAAGTAAACTTTTTCAACTGCATGCCAAATTCAGAATTATTAAATATATGGCTACACGACGAAGTTGACAAAATTGCGGCTATTTACGCCCATTTCTGAAAATTGATTGTTCCAAAAACTTTAAACAGTACTTAAAAGAGCATTCGCGATTATTTTATACAAATATGAATATAAAATGGAGTAATAGTTCCAGAAATTTTAAAGTTTTTGAAAAACATCATGCTGTTTGTCTTAAAGAAGAAAACGTGATACGCAGTGTGCCTCCATTAAATCGAAACCAGAATGAGCGCAAATACCTTTTTGCCAAAAATCTGAGAGAACAAAACGACAAGTTGATGAAGATGAAGAAATGGAGAGTGGTGGCATTTTGAACCCATGTATATTACATTTAGTTGACGGTTTGGAAAATCAAATTATTGAATAAAATCATTTTTAAAAATGACTTTGTTTGTTATTTCATTAAATTGGTAAAATTAATTTCTACTGTTACATTCGAATGGTTAGTGTACACTCGAAAAAATTTTTAGAAAAAAAGCAGTTTAGAAAAACCAGATTATCTATCAAAGATCTAAAAAAATCTTGGATGCGGGAACCTATAACCCGTAACTCCTTCTTAGAGCTAAATATTTGTTAATTTTTTAGTTAAATTTACTTATCTTTTTTTTTTTTTGAGTGTATGAAAAACTTTTTCGGTCACCCACTCTCTCAAAAGTGTTCACCAAAAGTCAAATCGAAAAAATCGTTCAAATCAGTCCACCCGTTTGGCTGTAATTAAGTTTGGTCAAAAAAGGGGTAAAATTTCCTATAGTGAAATGTACCAATTTTCGTCGGCTCACTGAAATAAATTCATAAGTAAAAAGGTAAATTTGCCTTACTTCTCAATTAATTGAAATATAATTACACAACTGCACTTCACTGCATTGGTAATAAAGCCATATGGACTTATTCAAGAATTAATTAAGTAATAATGTCATTTTGGCTTATTACGTATGACTTAATTGCAGTGAGCCGACGAAAATTGGTACATTGTGACGATCGTGTGATCCAGCCTTAATACGAAGTGCGTTTGTGGACCTAGTGTATTTGCTAAAGAAAAAAATTAAATGCGTTTAAATGAAATAATGATTCAGCGGATACTAATGCTAATGTAACATCAGGACGCCCTCCTTCGTCGGTATTGTGTAGCAGAATCATCGGCGAAGTAAAATAACCAAGCCAATAGAATGGTTACTAAACAAAGCTTTGAAAATTAAATACGCCATATTTAACACCAGAGGCGCTACAATACGTGGAAAAGTAATTCGATATGAAACGGAAACTGTTCGAATTTGTATGTTATTAACATTACAATTCACCACCTGTCTTCTCTATCACTATCCCTTTCCTAAAAGAAGGTAACAACTAGTAATAGAATTAGGCTTTCATTGCCTGAATGTTACTTATCTTAAAAAAAAACACTATTAATATTTTATTTTTTTTTTTAATTTAGAAACTTCTAACGACTGATTCTGGCCAAAACGGAGTATTCGACCTATTCTAAAAGTCAAGTTGAAATCCCTCACCCGTTATGTTACATATATCAGTTTCAAATGTTTTGAACACAACTGTATCTTAGCTGCAATACTTTCAATCGCGTGCTCCTCTCTATTTTAAAATAACTGGTTTTACACGCATGCATAAATCATAATTCCTACACTTAAATGACTTTGAAGATTACTCATAAAGTAAAATGATCATTTTAAGAAACACCATTACTTATTACCTTTAATGCCAAATCATTGAATAGTAAGTACCTAGTAAATTAAATGAGTCCTTTCAACCCTCAGAGACTCTTATATATGTATATGTCATCCCTCCTCCTATCAATTCAAGATCATCATTTTGCACTTGGCAACAAGATGAATATTTTGTAACATTGAAATTGTTTGCTACAGAGCATCTTCTTTAACTTCAAACGCTTTAATTTTGAAGTACATACATACATACGTACATATGTAAATAATGTCTAAATATAGCAAAAATATTTTTTCGAGTAATTCTAATAAATACATTTATCTATCTTTTACGCAAATGTCTGCTGTTTTCGTTCTCCTCTTATTTATAGTTTTTTGTATTGGAACTTATTTTTAAACTTATGCCTTAAAATTTGCGTGAGTTTTGCTCTCTTTTTTTCATATGATCCTATTTCATCCACTATTATTTTTCATTTATCAAATCTGTGCTTTCTTAAAATTATTTTTTATTACTTCCAGCACAATTCTATATCTAGCCTTGTAGAATTTTTTTATGGCCTTTGGTATATGGTAATTTTTTCAGGGTGTCATTCGTAATACATTTGTGTCTTAAAAAAAAATCAATAATTGAAGTGAAGCCAATATGCATAATTTGGTAAGCGTAAGCATTCTTCAAATGTAAACACGTTTTGCTTTTTAAATGTATTGCCTTGGCATGTACATATTATACTAAACCAATAAAAAATGCTGTCGTCTAATCAGCGAAGCACTGCTGGGATATTTGGGGATTTCAGCTTAGTTTTTGGGAATCTCCAATTAGGTTTATGTATGTGCTAAAATGTTCGTAACTTGGATAAGAGTATACACACAACTTATTTGTGAATGTAAGTACATACATACATATATGTGACGCGCAAAATAGAAAGGGACCTAAGGGTAAAAACCGGTTTTGTTCAGGAGAGCCATTTTAAAGATTTAAATACGTGTATCTTTGGTGTACCATCACATCATAAAACGCGCATATCTCTCGGTCTCATACGATGCTCAGATGTTGTCCACATCAAAAAAAAAAGTGAAAATTTATTTTTTTTACCCTTAGGTCCCTTTCTCTATGCGCTGTCACATATGCATAACGTTTGTATACGCGTCCATGCGTAGGAAAAAGCAAACATCACAAATTCTTTCGTCACGAAGTATTTACAGTGGTGTTCAGTGTTTGGTTTTGATGACTTCGTTACAGTACAGCATTTCAAAAATTCCTCATGTATTGAACGTTCTTTCAAATGGTCTTATGCATTGCTCTAATACTGACATATATCGCTCATTTAGTCAAAAACGTCATATCTAAAAAAAAAAATAAAAAAAAACAAGCTTGCGAGAAAACGAATTTGAAGTTTTTAATTTGGCTCCATGAAAAAATCGCCCAAAAATTGTTCAAACATTTAAAAATCCAAGTGAAAAATGCACCCAAATACCATGGTGGAGAAAATTCTTAATGCCGGCAGTGCAGGAAAATGTTATCAAACAAAAAAACTTGGCAAAGCAGAATATCTTTATTAATCAGCGCCGTGTGGGGAAATACCATGGTGGAGAAAATCCTTAAGCCCGGCCAAAGGCCAGTAGTGCAAGAAGACGTTCTTAAGCAGGAAAACTTTGCAAGGCAGAAAATATTTTAGGCAGCGCCGTGTCGGGATACACCACGGTGGAGAAAATCCTTAAGCCCGGCCAAAGGCCGGCAGTGCAAGAAAACGTTCTTAAGCAGGAAAACTTTGCAAGGCTGAAAATATTTATTAGGCAGCGCCCTGTCGGGAAACACCATGGTGGAGAAAATCTTTGAGCCCGGCCGAAGGTCGGCAGTGCAAAAAAACGTTCTTAAGCAGGAAAACTTTCAAGGCAGAAAATGTTTATTAGGCAGCGCCGTGTCGAGGAACGCTATGGTGTAGAAAATTCGGGAACGAACGAACATTATTTACGCTTCTCTATAACTTTTCTTTTTTCATTTTAATATAAAAATGAAATTAGTATAATTTTAATTTTTTTCTGGTGTTTTTTAATTTTGGGCGATATTTCATTTTTTTTGGGCGATTTTTAATTTTTTTTGGGTGATTTTTCATATTGAAAATTTTAGGCGATTTTTCATTTTTTTTTTTTTTTGGTGATTTTTCATTTTTAAATTTTGGGCGATTTTTTATTTTCATTTTTGGGTGATTTGGTTTTGGGCGATTTTTCATGTAGCCTTTTAATTTATGCACATACCTAAAACTTAATGGAAAAAGAAAATTTTATTTTTCTCTCAAGAGTTGAATTAACAAAATATTTGTATAAAATGTTTCCACAATATGAAGAACGATATGAGGATTTATTCTTCAGCATTAATTCAAAAATTCCATTTTTTGAGATATGACGTTGTTTTAATAAATGAAATATATACATAAATATGTCTAATTTTTTAGCTCCAAAATGATCAGCAAACGTTTTTATTTGGAGTATTTTTTTCTCTTTATATTACTCAGCATTTACCCAGTTACTGGATTTTATTTGAAAAGTACTGGAGCAGACCTAATATTTTTGTAAAAGTTTGATGTGTAATAGAGGGCTGCGTAAACAGTCTTGAAATGTAAATACGTTTTGATTTTTAAATGTATTGTCGTAGCATGTATTATACTAAACCAATAATAAATGATGTCGTTTAATAAGCGAAGCACGGTGGATGTATTGATGTTCGTGTATAAAAGTGTTTACAAGCGATGTCGTGAAAACTTCTTGTTCGTGACAATCACTCAAAAGTTAATGTGTGTATGCTTGTTATTTATGCATATTGTACGTTTGAGTGCGTGTGTAAGATGTAGATGGTAAGATATTCTGCCTGATCGTAGATGGCGTTTGTCAAATACGACTACGACAGTTTGGCACTAGATTAAAGAACACCTGTGGAAGCCTTCGTTAATCTGTTACAAAATCGTCTTAGTCGAAGTCGAAATACGGCAATCACGATAAGGGGGATTATGTGTTTAAGGGTAGTTTTTAAAGCAAGCGCATACAACTAATATCAATGCATTTGATGCATAAAAAATCATACACACAACGTGTCTGCGTATGTAAAGGGTGTCCCAACAAGAACGCAAGATTTAAATTTGGCGCCATTCGAAGTGTCATTGTTTGACATTTGAACAATTGTTATTGTTTGCTAGTGGAAGGTACGAGGTTAGTAAAAATGGAGCGCTACACGAATGAACAACGCATTCTCATTGTGAAATTGTTTTACCAAAATGGTGAAAGTTTTGCGGCTACAGTTCGCAAATTTGCGATCAATTTGGGGTCACAATAATGCACCAAAAGAGTCAACTGTAAAGACATTAATGGATAAATTTGCCGAAACTGGGTCTGTTAGTGATGTAAAGACAACAACGCGCCTTCGACCAGGTCGATCGACCGAAAATGTCGCAGCTGTACGTGATGATGTCGCTCAAACGCAGGTCAAGCGCAAACAGTCAATGGTGTTCGGTATCGTGAAATGATAACCAGTTTTTTCATGCCTAGAATTGAAGAAATGAATGTGGAGGGCATGTGGTTTCAACAAGACGGCGCCACATGTCATACAGCCAGAGAAACAATTCAATTGCTGCATCAGTCATTTCCCGGTCGTGTTATTTCGCGTTTTGGAGGCCAGAATTGGCCGCCTAGATGGTGCGATTTAACACCATTAGACTTTTTTCTTTGGGGTTTTTTGAAGTCGATGGTTTACGCGAAAAAGCCGACGACGACTCAAGCCTTAAAAGAGGAAATTGGACGCTGCATTAATAAAATACCGCAGAATTTATGCAAAACGGCCATTGAAAATTTCATTAAAAGATCGCGTGTGTGCCAGCAAAGCCGCGGCGGCCATCTGCCCGATTTCTTGTTCCACACATAACCTCATTTTGTCTACTTTACGATATAATAAAGTTTCACGATTTTTTTTTTAAATATCTGTGTTTTATTTAAAATTTAAATCTTGCGTTCTTGTTGGGACACCCTTTACATGCATGACGTTTGTATATGCGCCCATGCGTTGGAGGAAGCAAACATCACAAATTCTTTCTTCGCGAAGTATTTTCTCCTTTACTCCTATACTTGAAATAAGTGAAACAAATGTCTTGCCAACAGTGTTGTTTAGCGTTTGTTTTAGAAGATTTCGCTGTAGTAGTAAAGCATTTGAAAAATCCCTCGTCTTAAAAGTTCTTGTAAGTGGTCTCGTGCAGGGGTCTAATGTGTAATAAAATGATATATATATGTATAATTTTTTTTAAATGTGCACAATTTTAATCCGATTTTATTTAACTTCTCATTGTCTTCTTTATTTTTTGCTCCGTTACATTTTCGCCAAACATTTTGCATGTCATTGAAATTCATTTCAGCCCATTATTAATTTGGTAGACGAACCGACAGCTGATTCAGTCGGATTCTACATTTTCTTCGGTTTTAACACGTCCCAAATAGTTTTAGCAATTAGTTTTGCATCTTTAAGTTGCCGGCTGTCGGCTGATTTATTTTCATTATTGTCACTTATCCGTCCTTCACCGGCAGGCAGTTGGCTGGATGGCTGATTCCCAAAAACCAAGGAACTCTCAACAACCGTTGCAACAACAACAACTACAAAAACATTATAATGATGGTAAAACATCTGGTTTGTTGGTATGTTGCGGCTGTTGCAACAGCTAGTGCGTTTTGCAGTAAATACTGTCGTATGTATATTTTTCAGCAAAATCTTTAGCAATGTTACGCTTTGGGATTTCGACTATTTTTTGTTTGTTTTAATTTTTGCACTGTAAATAATGAGTGTTAATTAAGATTGAACACATAGCAAATCATTATCTCGTTTTCAATTTTTTTTCTTTCTTTCTAGTTTTGCTTTGTAAGTAAGTCATGTAGTATTTTAGAGTGTAAATTAATACTTGTTTTAACATCTGCAGCCAACGAATATATTTTCTACATCTGAAATATTTGCCAAACGAAATCGTTATGACGGTAAATAATGTAAATGATTTTGTTCAAAGAAAATTAAGTTTTTTTTTTAATAAAATACGTTTGAAATTCGCAGGAATATCAATTAGAAGTTAAAACTCGTTCTTGATTGGGATGTATAAAAAGTGTTTGACAGCTGTAAAGAGGATCTTTAGTTCCAGTTATTTCTCAAGTTTAGTGAAATTTTTTAAGGCATTTGCTTATTATTTTTATTAAAAAAAGGAGAAGTTGTTGCAAAGCGTGTGCTCGTCGTCAAAGTCAAATAATTAGTGGGACCCATGTGTGCGTAAAAGGTGAAGGGGATACATACATACATACACATATATGTGTATCGTCACCTAAAATCCAAAAGGCCGTAAGTGCACTTTTTACAGGCGAAACAAAAAACCTTATAAATGTAAACCACCCCATACACGTTTCAATTCAATTCTGAATTGAGTCTTTCAATTGAATTGATTCTTGGCCACACACTTCATAAACTGAATTGAAAGATTTTCATTCAACTGTCAAATTTATATTTTTTTTCACAATTGCAAATTTAAAAATTTAAAACTTCTATTGCATTCATTCATTAATTTATAAATTTTTTATTTAAAATTCAATGAAATTAAATACAATTTTAAGAATACACAACTTTTTCTATACAAAATATAGCTACAAACATAAATTTTAACAACTAATCAAGAGACTCGAGCACACACAGCACAATCGAATTGAAAGATTTACTAGTCAACATGAAAAGTCAAAATCTTTTGATTTTTCTTCAACCAACTCGACAAATGCCAAACTAATCAATTGATAGAGCCATACACGCTTTGATTTGGAAAACAACAGAATCAATTGAAAATTGAATTGAATCGTGTATCGGGCGCTTAAGACTATTTAATTGTTAGCTGCCAAATTTCAGAATTATCATTAGAAAATCAATGCGGATTTGGTTTAATAAACAAAAGTTATAAAATAATAGTAGTTTTTTAGTAATGGTTCTTAGGGCTTTTCTGAAACCAAAAAGCCGTGTAACCTCTATTCACAACACAATTTTCTCGGATCACATTGTTTTTTTTGTATAGTGCAAGGCTTTATAATAAAGTGTTAAGACATTCTGTTGCATATTTTACACTTAAATAAAGCCAATGAGGTAAAAAGTCCAACTTCTGCCTTTAAAACTGTGTTCAACTTCTGCATTTAAACGTGTAAGTGATAGAAGTTTGATGGGAATGCAACAGTGCAACAGTGCATTATTAAAAACGTGCATAAAAGCAGATTTGTAAAAGAATGAAAATTTTCTCTATCTCTTCCTTCACCGCCTGTCTTCTCTATAACTATCCCTTTCCTAAAAGAAGGTAACACCTAGTAATAGTAGTAGGCATTCATTGCCCGAGTGTTACTTCTCTTTTCTAAAAAAAAAAGAAAAATATCAAGGCTTGTGCAATCTTAGTCGAATTTTTTTAAATGTTCTATTTAACTTTTTAAATGATAGATTTCTTTAAAAAAAAAAAAAAAAAAAATAAGGAAATTTCTTTTTGAATTTTGGGCTTAGAGTCACGAAGCCAAAAGCACCAAAAGTTAATTTAAAAAAGCACTGAGCACTAACTTCAAAATTTTTTGAGTCGAAAATTTCAAAAAGCACTAAAAACTGTGCGAAAACAAAGAGTTGACAACACTGAATACTAACATACGAACTTTAGCCTATGTAAGGGAATATCTTACCTGATGTAGACTTTAAAGTCCTGTATAAGAACACTTACAAGAACTTTTAAGACATGAGGGATTTACTACAGCGAAATCTTCTAAAACAAACGCTAAACAACACTGTTTGAAAAAAAAATTTATATCAGATATTGCAGGTAAAGTAGAAAATACTTCCTGACGGAAGAATTTGTGATCTTGCGTCTTTATACGTATGGGCGCGTATACAAACGTCATGCATGTACATACGCCCATACGTTGTGTGTATGTGTTTTCCCTGAAGTAAATGTCAATGGTGAAAATGTACAGAGTTGCTTTTGACTTTGTCACCAATACTACTCTCTAATTATTCCCCATATAATACTTTATGCCATAGACATTTAGCATGTGCTTGTCATTGAAAATCTACTAGTATCACTAAAACAATTGACTAGGTACTGACTACGTAGTTCCTATGGCAACATGGAGACATACCAACCAGACATTTACTGGTACATTTCTATACCTTACGTGCATTCACATTTATTTATATAGACAAGTTGTTGCAAAATCCACCAGATATAAACCACATTTGTTTTCTCTCTTTCTTTCATACTGACGAATAGAATAGAATTGTAGACAATGTAACTACTACTGGAATTTTAGTGTTGACATAAACACATTTGGCCCCAGTCTAACTGCAGGGTTATTTTTCTGCGCATCAAAAAAGAAGAAAAAAATGCCTTTTTTTAACTAACCATTATTTTTAACTTACTAATGATTAACATTTTTTTCAACTTAAACGATTTGATAAATCGTGTTAATTGGCTGGGGTTCAAAAAATACCTTAGTAGTCATTGTACGGAAAATATTAAGCTAAGAACACCAAATGATATTGAATCTAACATTGCCAATCTCAACGAGAATATTAAACAGGCTGCTGAACATGCCACTACCTCCCATCCACAGACAGGGTTTAATAAAATTTATTCTACAGACATCGTACGTGAAAAAAGAAGAGCTAGAAGGGAATGGCAACAGCACAGATCACCCCAAAATAAAATTAGATTTAAAGAGTGCACTAAACGACTCCAAGAGTTGCTTGCATCTGAGAAAAATGCATCTTTTAAAAATTATTTGGAAGGTCTTGATGTCACAACAGCATCTAATTTCTCTTTGTGGCGCGCTGCTAAAAATCTTAAAAGACCCGTTGAGTTTAAACCACCTCTGCGCAGTTCGACCGGTGATTGGGCAAGAAGCGATACTGAAAAAGGTAAAATATTTGCTGAGCATTTAAAATCACTATTTACCCCAAAATACATGTACTGGTGTTGCTGACTTGTCGAGTGTAGTTGCTCTTCCCCTCAAAATGAACATTGGTATCTTTTATGATGACATTTAAAATATTTCGGCTCCAGCTTTGACCTCTCGTGAGCTGGACCATTTTGAAAAAGGGTCTATTTTTTCATGTTTTGTCAATTTGAGAATCTGTTTCCTTACCAACATATACAATATGAGTATCATAAGAAAGGTTTTTTTAAGGCGCGTCGAACTGTGTATACAATTTGTCCAAGGACTATCATCCATGTCCTTTTTTTAAGGATATTCTGTTAAAAAAAATGGTTTTTGAATTTTTTGTTCGGGATTGTTTGTAATAAAAATATAAAATTAACATATTTTTATCTTTGGTCGATTTAATTAAATGCGGGTCTCAGCTTTTTTTGAAATTCGCGCTAGTGTTCGCGTTTTGACAAAAATGCAATGGGGTGGTAACCCTTCCTTTTAAATAGGGCAATATGGGTATCGATTTTTTTCTTTTGCCAAGTACATCATCTTTATATATAAATAATTTAGATGTTTGCAAATAAGATGCATTTTACACGGTGCTCTGGAATATATATAAATGCAATTTTTTGGTAACTATAATATGATAGCGTATTTAGTTTCTAGATCATGTATGGATAGGGCTTAGTAAATGAGTCTTAAATGATCTGTATAAATTTTTTTTAAATATGTTACAGAATCCAAAAAAAATAGAAATAGTTAGTATATTTTAAATTAAGTAATTCTTTTTTATATTAATTTTTGAAAACAACTTTTTGGGACTTTCTTTTATGTTGCAAAATTCGAAAGCAAATGTTACAAAGTTTTCTAAATAGTACACTAAATATATTACAAATGTTAGTAAATAATATGCTAACACTTATTTTACTTTATTTTTATTAAAATAAAATTAAAATTGAATTATAAAATTTTTTATAAAAAAACGCTCGCATTGTGTTTTCATTTGGAACAAAAGTAAAACCATATTGTTTTACAATTCCAAAATACAGATAATTAGAACATCTTAACTTTTTAAGAGGATTTTAAGTCTACGATAAATTCAAAGAGTCGTTTTTTTAGGAAAGTTTTGTAAATATAAACAATAAAATTTAATAACTTTTTTAATTTGCGAAAAAATAAGCCGCCAAAAAGTCGTGGATCATTTCTTTTTCCTTCCTTTAGTCCTATTTTCATCCATACATGATCTAGAAACTAAATCCGCTATCATATTAGAGTTACCAAAAAATTGCAATTACATATATATATTCTATATATTCTCAGTTCTCGTGGTACCTTCATAGCGAACAGTCGATTAGCGGAATTTTTCTTACAAAAAATTAAACAAACAAAAAATATTCGTAGTACATATTATTCGTAATAGGTACATACTGTCTTTAATAAATAAGCTTTATGCTTTGCTAATATTTTTACATAGTAAAAATAACAAAAACAAAAAAAAAACCGCAAACAAAAAAAATTAAACAAAGTGATATTGAGGAATGCTATATATGTGTACCTCTAAACAAATAAACAATCATAAATAACAAAAACAAAAAAAGACCGCAAACAAAAAAAAAAAACACAAACGAATATCCCTTGAGGAATTCTTTGTATGAGTGCCTCAAATACAAAAAAAATTGAAGTGAGTTCTAACGGCAGAAATGCTTATTTTACTGTGAGTTCTGAAACTCTTAATGGAAAAAATATAAATAATAAATCTGATGAAAGTCTTTTTTTAACGTCAAAGCCAATTTTTCGTCAGCGATCAACTTCGCTTTGTCCAATGCCAAATAGTAATGATGCATTAACATTACAGTTGCCCAGTACTTCTTCATATAAGCCAGTAATATCATCCCCTTCAGGCTCGTGTTCATCACTTAACAAAGTTATCACTACAGATAACAGCGGCTCGAAACTCAAGGTACAAGTCGGAATGGACAGATATATAACCGTGGTAAAGCGTGGGCGAAGCCCGAATTCTTCAAAAATTTCATCTGCTCCAAAAATGTCTAGGGATAACAGCGCAGCCTCAACTAATCGCCAAAACCGCTTCGAAATTTTGCAAGATGACAACGACAAACCCGAGGTAGCCTCGAATAAAATATCCAAGCCGCCACCAATATATTTGAGACAAAAAAATTCAAATGCCCTTATTAAAAAATTGATTTCGGTCATTGGTGAGAATAAATTTCACGTTGTTCCAATAAAACGTGGCAACATCGATGAAACTAAAGTCCAAATTTATGACGAAAAAGATTTCCGCAAAATGGTTGCTGAATTTGAAAAAAATAAAACAAGCTTCTACACATACCAGCTTAAGAGCGCTAAAGGCATGCAGATCGTATTGAAGGGCATAGATTCTTATGTTGTTCCCGAAGAAATAAAAGATGCACTCGTCCTCCAGGGGTTTAAGGTAAAAAATGTGTCCAATATAATAAATAGAGAGAAGATTCCTCAACCCCTATTTCGTGTTGAACTTGAGCCTAATGATATAAAATTGAAAAAAAATGAAACGCATCCAATTTATAATTTGAAATACCTCTTGTACCGAAAAATCACAGTTGAAGAGCCACATAAGCGTTCAGGTCCTGTACAGTGCCATAATTGCCAAGAATATGGCCATACAAAAACATACTGCAATTTACCCTCTGTTTGTGTTGTGTGCGGCGAATTACACGGCACTGCTAGTTGCAATAAGCCAAAAGATCAAAGTGATAAAAAATGCAGTAATTGTGGAGGTAATCACACCGCTAACTACAGAGGTTGTCCTGTGTACTCTTTCGTAAAGAAGACTATAGTGCAAAAACCTAAATTAGCTCCAGCTCAATCAGCAAACGCTTACTCTGCCACTTTTGCGCAAATGAGCCAACCAGTTACTTCCCGTGTATCGTATGCAGATGCTGCTAAGACAAATTCAATTCCCACACAAAATGTTTCCTCGCCAAATAATTCAAAAAATACTGACGCAAGCTTTAATTTTAATCGCCTTGAAGCTACTATTGAAAATCTGGTGCAAACTATAAACAATTTTACAACAAATATGACTAGCATGATGCAAGAAATGCTGCGAATGCAGAATACTCTGCTTCAAGCATTAATTAATAAGCCATGAACACGTTAACAATATGTTTCTGGAACGCAAACGGCATTCGCCAACATAAATATGAACTTGAGCACTTCCTCATGGAAAAAAATATTGATGTAATGTTAGTATCTGAGACTCATTTGACTTCGAGAAGTCTTTTTAAAATTTATGGCTACACTATATAAGATACAAAGGACCCTAGAGGAAGGGCTTGCGGTGGATCAGCAATTCTAATAAAGTCAAGACTCAAGCACCATGTTCTTGATAACATTTGTGAAGAACACCTACAAGCAACAAATATTGGCATTGAAAGTTTTTGTACAAATTTTGTTATATCATCAATTTACTCCCCTCCCAGATTTTCAATCACTGAGAATCAATATGAGGATTTCTACAAATCTCTTGGACCTTGTTTTGTAGCAGCTGGCGACTACAATGCTAAGCATACGTTCTGGGGTTCGCGTCTTATTACCCCCAGAGGTCGAGCAATGTTCAACACTATTTCAAAAATGGGCTTGGATGTCATTTCGAGTGGGGAGCCCACTTATTGGCCTACTGACATACAAAAAATTCCGGATGTTATAGATTTTGGCGTCATAAAAAATATCTCTAGGGATTTAATTCAAGTTCAAGCTTCTATTGATCTTTCGTCCGATCACTCTCCGACGATCATTACAATTTGTAGTCCATTAAGAAGTAACTTACCTGACCCATATGTGAAGATGATCAATCGTGTTAATTGGCTGGGGTTCAAAAAATATCTCAGTAGTCATTGTACGGAAAACATTACGCTTAGAACATCCGATGATATTGAATCTAACATTGCCAATCTCAGCGAGAATATTAAACAGGCTGCTGAACATGCCACTAACTCCCATCCGCAGACTGGGTTTAATAAAATTTATTCTACAGACATTGAACGTCTCGTACGTGAAAAAAGAAGAGCTAGAAGGGAATGGCAACAGCACAGATCACCACAAAATAAAATCAGATTTAAAGAGTGCACTAAACGGCTCCAAGAGTTGCTTGCATCTGAAAAAACTGCATCTCTTGAAAATTATCTGGAAGGTCTTGATGTCACACCAGCGTCTAATTACTCTTTGTGGCGCGCTGCTAGAAAGCTTAAAACACCCGTTGAGTATAAGCCACCTCTACGCACATCTACCGGAAGTTGGGCAAGAAGCGATACTGAAAAAGGTAAAATATTTGCTGAGCACTTAAAATCCGTTTTTACGCCAAACATATGTACTGGTGTTGCTGATTTGCCGAATGTAGTCGCTCTACCCCCTCAACACATAAAGTTTAAGACGCGTGATTTACAAAAATTAATTGCAGAACTCAACCCGAAGAAAGCTCCGGGTATTGATGGAATTAGTAACCAGATGCTTATGAACTTGCCTCGTATTGCAATGAGAATCCTATTATTCATATTTAATGCCATTTTACGACTGGAGTATTATCCACACAGCTGGAAGCTTGCCAAGGTTAAAATGATCCCAAAGCCGGGCAAAGATCTAACCAAGGCTGAGTCATATAGGCCAATAAGTCTACTATCAACTATGTCAAAGCTTTTCGAAAAACTGCTCAAAACAAAATTGTCCCAAATTCTAATTAGTAGTGGGTGCATACCAGACCATCAATTTGGTTTTAGAAGTCAGCATAGCACCATTGAACAAACTCACAGACTGGTTCAATTTATAAGAAGAACTTTTGAGGAAAAAAAGTATTGCTCTGCGCTCTTTATTGACGTTTCCCAGGCATTTGATAAAGTGTGGCATGAAGGCCTAATTTTAAAATTGAAGACTTACTTACCAATAAACATTTTAAATCTTTTGGAAAGTTACATTATTTCCCGTAAGTTCACTGTTGTGGAAGGAGACTTTACGAGTAGGCCTGAAACTATTTCATCCGGTGTGCCACAGGGGAGCATACTGGGACCAGTTTTATATTTGATTTATACTTGTGATATGCCTGTGAGCAGTAGTATCCATACTTCCACATTTGCCGACGATACAGCCTGCCTTAGTATGCACGAAAACCCTGATGAGGCATCCCGCAAACTCCAGGAACACATTAGCCAGATGGAGCTTTGGTTAAACTTATGGAGAATTAAAGTCAATGAACAAAAGTGTGTCCATATAACGTTCACCCTAAGAAGAGATGCTTGCTCCACCATTCGGATTAACAATCAAGTTGTTCCTCAACATTCACATGTGAAATATCTTGGCATACACCTTGATCGACGACTTACATGGAAACAACACATTGACTCTAAGTTAACTCAAATGAAACTTAAATTAACTCAGGTACATTGGCTGATTGGTAGAAATTCAACACTTAGCCTAGACTGCAAACTTTTAATATACAAGTCGCTTTTAAAGCCAATATGGTGTTACGGAATTCAACTATGGGGCACTGCTTCAGCTTCAAATGTAGAGAAAATTCAACGAAGGCAAAATAAAATTTTACGCATGATAACATCGGCTCCATGGTACATCAAAAATTCAAATATACATCGCGATTTGAATATGCCACTAGTGACTGAAGAAATTGCAAAATACGCAGGCAAATACCTAACAAAACTCGAGTCACATCCTAATCCGCTTGCTCGTAATATTTTGAACTTTACTGGACACATCCGCTTAAAAAAGAGAGATACACGGGCTCTAATATTCAACACTCTAGATGATGAAGCTGCTTGAAAACACCTTTTTCTTTTTGTTGCTTATCACTACTTATGTATTATTAATAACTATCACTAAGCTTATGTCCGACATTGGTCGGGCCTAATAATTTTTTTTTATAGATTTAAGATTTGAATACTTATTGTTAGTTCATATTTGAAGATACAATAAATAATAAACATGCATTTAAAAAAAAAAAAAAAAAAAAAAAAAATATATATATTCTAGAGCACCGTGTAAAATGCATCTAATTTGCAAAAATCTAAATTATTTATATATAAAGATGATGTACTTGGCAAAAGAAAAAATTCGATACCCATATTGCCCTATTTAAAAGGAATGGTTACCACCCCATTGCATTTTTGTCAAAACGCGAACTAGCGCGAATTTCAAAAAAAGCTGAGACCCGTATTTAATTAAATCGACCAAAGATAAAAATATGTTAATTTGGCATTTTTATTACAAACAACCCAGAACAAAAAATTCAAAAACCGTTTTTTTTTTTACCAGAATATCCTTTAAAAAAGGACATGGACGATAGTCCTTGGACAAATTGTATACACAGTTGGACGCGCCTTAAAAAACCTTTCTTATGATACCCATATTGTATATGTTGGTAAGGAAACAGATTCTCAAATTGACAAAACATGAAAAAATAGACCCTTATTTTAAATGTCATCTTAAAAAAGTCCAAGGTTCATTTTTAGGAGGGTACATCGAGCACTTTTTTTGGTGAGTCGCTCTAATGTACATACATACGTTCATATTTTTCAAAATATTCTTGATTATTTTTAAAAAGCATTTAAAATATAACAATTTAACATCATAAACTCGAAATGAGAAATATACCACATAGGTTGTTATTCATGAAAACCACAGATTTTGCCCAGTTGCCAGCAGGGCGAATTGATACCAGCTGGTCTCGATTTGCAACTCTGCGTATTCGCCTTTTATATTTGTTAGTGTAAAATTTCCTGATGTGAGAAAATTTCCTAACGCTCTGTTTGATTTGACAGCAGAGAAGTTATGTCAGCTGGTGAGTTAAGATCACCTTATGTGAATTCGCCTTGGTTGCTAGAGTTGACTTGAATACTTTTGTTATTAAATAAAAATGCAGGAATAATTTTTCCCTCACTAAAATGAAAGTGACATTCGTTTTTTGTTTGTTTATGTTATATTTTTTGTTGTTTTTAATAATTCAATAAATAAATGAAATAAAAAAAACCCAAATTTGTTGAGGAGATATAGTTCAATACTTTTATATGTATGTCAAGCATGTGTGAATAGTTTTTTTCTTCTCTGTATGCATGAGACTGAAGTTTCAATTCCCACCAGCCAATCAAACAATTTACATTTTATATCAGAGTTATCAAAACTTGTTGCCTAATTTGTATTTAAATTTACACAACATTACTATGCCTCAAGAATTAACCCCTAAAAATACGTTAAACGAACAGGTAGAATATTTTTGTTAAAATACAATTCCTATAATAGAAACTATCATCGGTATGACTTAACTGCTATCCTACAGGTAAATTATACAAAAAAAAAACTACATTATAATAAAACTAAAGGGAGAAAGAAGAAAATGAGTACAAACTAGAAAACAAAAATATCGTTGAAGTCTGACATAATATACACAGCGAATCACTTAATTAAGGAATACATTTTTTTTTAAATTTTGAACAAATTTTTTTTATAAAGATAAAAAGTAAAATATTGATACAAGGTTGAATTCCATAATGCATTAAACACATTCACCACAGCAGGCTACTAGGGATGCCAATCGGGATCGATTTTTGGAAATCCTGGGATTCGGGATTTTGTAATCCCGATCCCGAAAATCCCGGGATTTTCGAGATCCCGGGATTTTTCGAGATCACGGGATTTTCGAGATTTCGGGATCTAAATATTTTTCGTAAAATAAATTATTTTTAACCCCCGACTAAAAAAAGGGGTGTTATAAGTTTGTGGTGTGTGTCTGTCCGTGTCCAAGTACAGGCCAAACGGCTGGACCGATTTTCATTTAGTTTTTTCTGTTTGAAAGAAAATATAACATCTTTTCTGAAAAAAGTCGGGGTTTTTAAAATTTTTAATTTTTGCTATTTTAAATAAATATTACTTTAATAACAATTTAATGCATTTTAAAAGGTTTTATGTTCATAATTTAATATTGCACAATTGTCTTTAAAGTGAACAATTTTCTAATACGAGTATGAAATAAAAATCAAAAGAATTTTTCTCATCTATTTTTAAGTTGATTAATCACATTTGATAATCAAATTCGATTAATTACGTCTAAAGATCACATTTTTATAGGCACATACATACATTAAAAGTTTGCCTGAGCACTTGAACAGTATTTTTGCTCTACTGAAAAATTTCAAATTCATACATAAGTTTTTTTTCTACAAGTTTAACAGATACATATGTACACATAGTTACTAAAGTATACATACGGGAGCCTAAGTCCTATTTTTTTGTAAAAAATTTAACATGATATATAAATGTTGAACTTAAAAGCATTTTATTTCATATAATTATTAAAACAAAATATAGAAAAATTTCAATTTCATTTAAATATGTATGCTTAAATATTGTAATTTTACTAAACTGCGCTTATTCGCTATGTGACTAAAGTATACATACGGCTATTTAATAATTCAAAAAATATATATTTTAGTACCTCGTATGGCTTCCTTTGGCATCCACTACAGCAGATAATCTAGCTGGCATGGACAGTGCCAATTTTCTTGTTGTTTCTGCCGATATTAAATTCCATTCTTGAATTAAAGCCTCTTTTAATGATGGAATTGACGTTACATTTCGTTTTTTTAAGGCTCTTTTCAGATGATCCCATAAATGTTCAATTGCATTTAAATCTGGTGATTGGGGTGGATATTCTAATTTATTTTTTACGTTATAAAGCAGCCACTCTTTTACCAGATTCGAGGAATGCTTGGGATCGTTGTCGTGCATGAATATAGCATTTTCTGCGAGACCAAGTTTTTGCGTGCTGGGAATGTAACTGTCCTTTAAAATTTCAATGTACATGGTATTATTCATAGTACCTTCTATAAACCTTAAATTTCCAACGCCACTTGCTGCCGTACATCCCCACACCATAAGAGATCCTCCACCATGTTTCACAGTTGCATTGACGTTTTTTGGCAAAAATTCCATATTTGGTTTTCTCCAAACTTTAGCGCGCCCATCTCCTCCAAATACCATAAACTTGCATTCGTCAGTAAATATAACTCGCTCCCAAAATGTTGGATCGCTAACATGGACATTTTTATACTTTTCAGCATATTCCAACCGTTTAACAACGTTTACGGCTCTCAGTAGCGGCTTTTTTCTGGCAACTCTACTTAAAAATCCATTCCTCTTAATGCAACGACGTACCGTTTGGTTACCAACCTCAATATCGTGATTCAACTTTATCTCATGATTAATTTCAACTGCACTTTTTTTTGGATTATCCTTCACAGTTCGAATAATAGTCCGCTCCATTCTTTCAGTGAGCTTACGTGGGCGACCTGATCGAGGTTTGTTCGCTAAGAGGAGTATGGTTTATTAGTGTCCTGGTCTTCTACTGTGCAGCTCGAATACAACTATAATTCAGTCGAACTCATTCAGTCGGTCGTTTTTGACTAAAACTATTTATCAAATCAATGTGATTTAAATGGGTTTGATCTTAGGTTTGTATCAAAAACAATCTAATGTAAACGAACTGCAATGTAAAAAACATACATACACACGCGAGCAGTTTTTTAGACAAAATACTCAGCATCATTCTATAAATATTTCTCGCTTTTACGTCAACCCGAAAATTGTAAGGAGGTGTCAATAGTACTCAATTGTTACCGACAAGTAGATAAGTTCTAATTTTTTTTTAGCGTTGAGGAGTCGACATACAGACTGCAATTATGAATAAATTTCCGCAAGAAATTTCTCCCTTTTCCAATTAGATTTTTTTGTTTTCCATATTATTTGCTACTGTTGGAAATTATTCCTCGGGAAAAATTTCTCGTGGAATTTGAATTATAATTGCCCTCATAATATAGAATTATGTTATTTCCCTTCCAAAGTTAATATGTTTCTTTAACTCTAAAATGTACATATATTGTAGCACCTTTGATGAAAATAACTGTAAGAAAGTAGTTTATTTATTTTGCTCTTGTTGTTAATTTATAAGAAATATGTGACGAATAAATAAATTGTATGGGACTTTTAAATATTATAAAAAATACCTTAAAATCAACGAAAATTTGAATTTATAAAGTTTTTATACAAAAACTGCTAAGAAATCTCGAAAATGAAATCTCGGGATTGAATTTTAAAAATCCCGAAAATCCCGGGATTTGCGTTTCCCGTTTGGCATCCCTACAGGCTACATACTACAAAATGTCAAGGATAGAATACACATGGTTGTATGAGAGTGATTCTTTTGAAGACAGCAAGGCAACAGGGCAGCAGATTTTTGTCTATGCTAATTTTGTCGTTGTAGTCCAATTAAACTAAAGCATTATTTTGGAGACGGTAGCAGCACCATCTGCAGTTGATATTCAAGTACAAATACATAGTTCAGTATTGCCACTTTTATATGTTTTGTATTTATAAAAATTAATTACTCTTTTAAAATGTACTTATTTCACGTAAAAGTGCAAAAATGAATCAATTTATTCTTAACATCAATTTTTGGATATTATTTCTGTTAAATAATATGAAATAATTGTATAAAATCATTCATTCAACATTTTCTATTATACTGGCAATACTGAATTTTCTTACTGTAGCCAAAGAAATAGAAATTAGTTTAATTGGATTAGAACGACAATATCAGCATAGACAACAACCTGTCGCCCTGTTGCTTTGCTGTCTTCAAAAGAATTATTCTCATATAAACATGTGTATTCTATCCTTGAAATTTGGTAGTCGGTAGCTTGCTGTGGTGAATATATTTAATCCATAATTTCTATTTCTTTGGCGACAACGAGAAAATTCAGTGTTGCCATCTAATACAAAATGTTGAATGAATGATATCGTACAATTATTTCATATTATTTAACAGAAATAATATCTAAAAATTTATGTAAAGCGTGAATTCATTAATTTTTATACTTTTACATCCTATAAGTTCATTTCGAAAGAGTAATCTAATTTTTATAAATGCGAAATATGTATTTGAAGGTGGCAATACTTAACTATGTATTTATTCGTAAATATGAGGTGCAGATGGTGCTGCTGCCGTATCCAAAATAACTAAGTAGTTAGGGGCAAATCACGGCTCGTAATTTAAAAATATTTCCATATAAACTCTATTGAAATATTTTTAAAATACGAGTCGTATCGGATGCCGCAATTAGCCCCCTGGCTACGAGGCGACAAATGTTGCTTGCTAGCGCCATTTGAATTCGTGTGTTCGTGTAGCCTGCCGTGGTGAATGTGTTTAATGCATAACTTCTAAAAGGAAGAAACATTTTTTCAACGAAGATACTGCAGGGAAGGCGAAGTTTTTGTAAAAAAAGCACAATTTTAAAATTTTTGTAATACCCCAATATCTGGTTTAAGCCTGGTGGTACTCTGTTCGAAATTGTGAAAAATTTTCCGTAACATTAATTGTTTCGCGTGAAAAATTTGACATGTACTAAATGTAGCCCAATTCGCGTTTTTTTTTATAACTTTCTCGATTTTATTGCTTTTATATGCAACATTATTAAAATTCCGTGCGAAAAAAGTATTACTCATGTTGTTTAGCAGCTGAAACTAAAATGATGAGAGATACATTTTGCGTGGAAAAACGCGCTGCCAGATAGCTTTTATGTACGTGTTTTTCGCAATTTGGAATTTATACCCAAATATTTCACACCAAATACCTTTTACGTGTATGTAGTTTGACAGCATTTCGCTCGAAATTGTGAACAGAGTATCAGGCTTTACACGACATATTCGTTTTAAATTTTTAAAATTAAAAACACGGACGGTCGACTTGAGTTGAAAAACACTCTTTTTTTGAATGATTTTCATAAAAATTTTCTAGGCGAGTCGCCTGCCTGATTTGTTTAAGTAATCTAAAATTAAATTCCTTATTTAAATGACTCGCAGTGTGTTTGTAAATATGTTTTTTTTTGTTCTGCTACAGGCTTTACTATACATACGTTTCCATTCGTCGTCGTAAAGATTCACTCAAGCATGACTGTTTTTAGAGGACAAAAAAGTTTTAGTTTTATTCGAAACGAAATATTATACCAATCAAAGCAATATCTAATAGTTTTTTTTTTGATCTCGTAGAAAGAAGTACAGTTTTGCTAAAGAAACCTTTAATGTTTCTATTGTAAAAAAAAAAATATTTTCTATTAAAACGTAAATTTTCTACGGATAATAAATATACTAAATGTAAACCCTTCTTTGAAATTTTTGCTTAGTTATTTCATGGGCTTCTGAATGAATATTTAAAAAATTTTATTTTCTCTTTTCGTATGTATTAACATACATACATATGTATGTATTTGGTTTTTTTTTGCGTTTGCAAACCTGAAAATAATAATAAAAACTTTCCCACATTAGTATGCATTTATGTATGTATTTCTATTAACATATAATAATTCTTTTAAAATGTTGTGTATAAAATGTATGGAAAATACATACTGGCAGTTTAGTAATGCGATTAACCCATTAAGGAAAAAAATATTCTTTAGACCTTTCACACGCCCCTTTAACCGAGTGTTTAAGTGCCAAAGAGTATCATTCCTTGAAAAGTTTTTTTAAGGCCGATAGAAATTGCCAAAAAAAACCGAATTCATTGCAAAGATCTGATAGAACATTTTCGAAAAAAAAATTATGTGACCAAGCTGGAAGTAAACTCTTTCAAACCAAAAAAAAAAAAAATTAAAATCTGTTAGTTAAGAAGAAGTAGTGAAATATAAAATTAAGTTTTAATGGGCGCCCATTTTTGAAATGCAAGAGCGTGTGTTTTTCTGAGCTGAGGGTGTGTGTTAAGTTTTGCAAAAATCGGTAAAGTAGAACTGCGTAAAATAAAATATTAAATTTTCCATTTTTTTTTTAAATGGAAGATTGTGTCTATTTTACGCCCCTTTTCACAATGTATGATTAAGAGTTAACGTGAACTTTAACTGACAGTTCTTCATACAAAACTTGCCGTTAAAGTCCCTGTTAGCTTTTAATTGTACATTGTGAAAAGGGCCATTAGAGATCAAGATGTGTGGTAAGCAGTGATGCCAGAATTTTTTCACCAAAAATAGCTAAATGTAGACAAAAAATGGCTAAAAACTAGCTAAAAAATTGCTAAGCGAAATCGAATGTAAAAATCATGAACTTTTGCAAAATAAGACGGTATTTCATATACTATTTTTTTAGAGCAAATCGGGAACTTTTCTAAAGTAAATAAAAACAATAAATTGAAGTAATATATAAAACAATTTTTCTTCAGGTCATCAAGAAACTGCGTCGCATATAGGAGCAAACTTGCAATACTTGGGGTACGCCTTCTATTCATCTGTACATTCTGCTATTCAGTCTTTATATTTTTGGGTTATTTATCCATTCCTTGTGAAATTTTTGTTTATACTTTTTATTAATTTTTATTTTTTAAACTTTCATTTGACCTTTAATTTATTTTTTATTTTCACTGGTGTAAAACAAAAATTACCCTTGTTTGATTGATGATATCATAAACCATCAATTAGACCCGACAACTTATTACAACATTGCAATGATTATAAGAACGGAGTAGCAAATCTTATTGTTGCCAATTTAGCCATCTCTTTCATATAAGCGCTTTTAAACTGCTGCAACAAAAATTGAAAATTTGAACAGCGATTTATTGATATTAATGCGAAAACAATAACGTATTACTCTGTTGTGTTTTTTGGTAGTTAATAAATGTTCCTTTGTTGCGAATTTAAATTTTTTATGAAAAGTCACATACAAATTTCATGTTTGGAAAATAGCTGAAAAATAGCTAGATTAAAATAAAAATGGCTAAAAAAAAATAGCTAATAGCTAAGCTCACTTTTCTTCCGGCTGAATGGGATGAAAAATGGCTAAATTTAGCCAGAAAATGGCTAAATTGGCATCACTGGTGGTAAGTTTCGTAAAAATAGGTCAAGTAGAACCACGTGAAATATAATATTAAATTTTAATGAGCGTAGCCCCGCCCATTTTTTCAACTTTAAAATTGTGTAATGGTATTTGCTGGTTTTCGTAGCAGTGATGCCAACTTTTTTGGCTCTAAAAGCACATCAGAATTTAAAAAAAGCCCTAAAAAGCGTAATTTTGAGATCTAAAAAGCGTAAAAAGCACTAACGTGAAAAACGAGTGCAATTTAACAATGTTTTCTTATGTAGCTATTCTCGATTTCGGTAATATTATCAACATCTTTAATGAAATATATCAGACGAAAAAGGTATGATTTACACAGAAAAAATAAATACACCAAGTTTTTTTATTAAAATAATTTTAAAAATACACAAATTTCTTAAAAGCACTACTTAGTGCTTTTTGTTAGTTTGGCACTAACGCTCAAAAATTGTCGTTTTTAGTCTTCAAAAAGCACTAAAAATAGTGCCAAAAGCACCAAGTTGGCATCGCTGTTTCGTAGCAATCTAAAAAAGCAGAATATCATAAAGTCAAATAAAAAAATTCGTGGGCGTATCCCCGTCCACTTATTTTACATCAAGACCAATATGAAGCTATACCCCCTTTAGACAAAAAATAATTTTTACAATCAGTCAAAAATGTACCGAGTTATGAAGTAACAATGTACAAAAAAAAATAAAAAATAAAAAATACGAACGAATTGATAACCTCCTTTTTTTTGAAGTAGGTTAAAAATAACACAAAAAAATTTAATTTTACATATGGCCACTGGCATTGACGGAGCTATAAATTATTTTTTTTGGGAAGCATTGTTCCTGTTGACTTTCATGAGCAATATTAAAATACATAGTTACCGGCAGTTTGTAATACTTCAAGGAGGCCTTTCTACGCCTCCAAGCGTCAATTGTTGATGGTTTATTAGACTAAACTAATTGCTTCACATGACCCCACAGGAAATAATTGAAAGGAGTCAAATCAGCCAAACGCCGAAAACCTATTGGCATACTTTTATAAAACTAAACTTAAAGCTTAATTTTTGGTTCCATAGTGATGGTTGCATTCACCTATTGCATGTAGCGCCATCTTGTAGATCAGTGTCATCAATATTTTCAAAAAAAAAAGGATGGTGAGCGTAACTCAAACTCCGGTTTTGTTTTTGAAGAAATAAGGTGCTGTTAAATCGCACCAAACGGTGCCTTTTCCTGAAGGATGCAGAAATTTTGCTTATTATCAAAATCGTTAAGCTAAAAATGAGCCTCGTCGTTAAACACAATTTTGCGATAAAACTTTGAACCAGTTTACAGCTGCTCAAGAGCCCAAATCGGCGAAAGAACGACGCATATGATGGTCTGCATCAGCTGGCTCTTGAACGGTTGTAGACCGCAATCATTGCGCAAAATTTTCCCCGTAGTGTACGGATGACGAATCGATAAATTTAGATCTTTTTCCACACTTTCGTTTACGGCGGCGATATTATCTTCCGTATCCACATTTTTTTAGATGTGTTGGTACTATTGCACTACTTAGAGAGTATGAGAGATGGAATCTATCCACAGTTCGACGGATATGTGTGTCATCAAAATCACGAATTCGTCCATAAGCTTAGCGAATCGAATCGAAAGAGAATGCTTTTGAACTTGTATGTTAATATAAGGAAAATTCGAAAGTATTTGCTTCGTCTCAAATTCCAGAATAGTCCCCCTAGATAATTTGGTGATAGCGTTGTTTAAGCGTCAATTTATTCATGATAATTTGCCAGAGTATATAGGTATTTGCAGATCATAAATAATGTCAACAAGTGGGTGCAGTTAACCCTTTCGTAAGCTCTATCAGACTTGAAAAACACCCTTTACATGTAATTTTTACTCAAGCTGCCTTACAAAAAGAAAAAACCTAGGGGGGACTCTTGCGAATTCATTTTATAAGCAGTATTTTTCGTGGCCAGTGAGTTTCCACAAAAATAATAATTCGCCGACTGTGATGCGTAAAAAATTCTGCAATATTAGAGGCTCAAAAAGTTTTAAGAGACCGGCACAACATTTTAAAAAATTCAGCAAAGTGCGACTCGCGCACGAAGAGTTCCGTTTTTGGATTTTTATTTTAGATATTTGACGTTTTTTTGGCTTTGATGTGTTTTTTCGTTTTGGCGTTTTTTCGGGTTTTGGCGATTTATAAGCAACTTTACTACTCGATTAAATGAGTGCCGCCAAAGCTAAAGCTTACATATCGAGCCTTTGCTGCAATAGAGCCATAACTAAAAAAACGTAATTTTTGAATTAATCGTCATAACGTTCTTCATATTGTTTAAAAATTTCATAAAAATATTTTTTTTTCACTCAGCTCTTGAGAGAATGGTCGCATGCATAAAACGTAGCTGTTGAGCTAAACAGTTGTGAAACTGTTGACAACTGTTGGCCCCAACAGTTACGTTTTAGAAACGGCTTGATGGATAAAATTTAATTTTATATCTTTATTTCGTTTCTTCATTGCATTTGTAATGTAAAAATTAACAAATATTTTCTCCTGCCACCTAATATAGCATAGAAAAGACATAACTCTATTCGATCAGCTGTTTAGGCTGAGCACAATATGTTGACTATAGGTAGCGAAAAAATTTTTTGTTGGAAAATTACTCAACTGTTGAGTGGAGCGAAACTACTCAACTATGCGTTTCTAAGACAAACACTCAACGGTTGCGCAATAGTTACGTCTTATGAATGCACCCAATAATAAAATTAGCTTTTTCCATTAAGTTGTTGGTAAATTCAAAATTTTCAACAAGTTTTTCTTTCGAGTTATGACTCTATTGTAGCAAAGGCTCGATATGGACAATATTATTTGTAAGAAATAAACTTTATTGCGTTAAAGAACACTAAATCTAAACTTGCATTTGAGACATAGGCGCATATTCAGAAATTATCACTAAGTGTTAACTTTTTTAAGTACCTATTTATGTTATTCATAGTTGATTACTTTCAGCAGTAAAAGTTTACACTTAATTAAGGGTAAAGCTGTAACTAAATACCAACTAACTAATACATTCAAAGAACAGCTGGTTGATTTCATTTACAATTTATTTGAAAAGTACACAGAGAAAACAGTGCCTAATAATTACCTCATAAAATAGAACAAAATTAATAGGAAATCTCTATGGTTTTTTTTTTCAATAAGGAAATCTTATTAATTTCATAGAGAAAACCTTTTTGAAAAAATCAAGAAGAAATCTTTTAGTTTTTATGAAGTTATCTTATTGATTTTTTTAATAAGGTTTTCTTCTTGATTTTATGAGGCGACCTCATAAAGTAAAAAGAAATTATGTCTTTCTTTATTCTGTGTGCTTTTTTACTTATATATTTTCATCTAAATTATATACCATATATTTTGAAAGGACACAAGTATTGAACCAGCAAACTTCTGACTGAAAGGCAAACACTCTAACCAATATGCTAACAAGCAGTCTAAATAACCATTGAAATAATTTTGCAAACATGCTTATACAAAAACGAAAAATATCATGAAAAAAAATTGTCTGTGTCTATTTATAGATATGAAATAACAAGACACCTCATAAAATCAAGAAGATTTCCTTATTAAAAAAATC
The DNA here is from genome assembly GCA_949987645.1 of Tachina grossa. NCBI lineage: Eukaryota > Metazoa > Arthropoda > Insecta > Diptera > Tachinidae > Tachina > Tachina grossa. The sequence goes on along the minus strand of OX465274.1, from coordinate 36,385,409 downwards.
AATAAGATGCTTTACACATAATCATATAGGAACCTACTAAAATCAAGAAGAAAACCTTATTGAAAAAAATCAATAAGATAGCCTAATAAAATCAAGAAGAAAACCTTTTAAAAAAAATCAATAAGGCAACCTAATAAAATCAATAAGAAATCCCTATAGTTTACAATTTATAAGAAAACCTAATAGAGTCAAGAAGTTTTTCTCTATGGAATGTTTTTTTTGGTGCCAAAAATAACGGAAATTGAGTAAAAAAAGTTGGGAATAATAAGATTTCTTCTTGATTTTATGTGGTTTTCTTCTTGATAAAATTAATAAGATTTACCACATAAAAACAATAAGGAATCTCTATGAAAAAATCTTCGCTTCTTTCTGCTGGGATACCCCTTAGCCTAAAAACATTTCATAGAGAAAATCTTATTGATTCTATGAGGCAGTTTTTTCTCTGTGTAAAATCAATTTGTGGTTCTTTAAAATGCACAAAACAACAAATATTCTTTATTTTCTAACAATTTCCTATATAATAAGCTTGCCTTATTGTATTTACTTCTTGCATTTATTTCTATTGCGTCAAAAAAAAAATATATATATATCCATATAAATTTGAAATTTATTTGCTGGTGGTTCAGCGTTGTCTATATGCATTTCATTGTTGCTGTAACAAATCATCAGTAGACTTCAACCACACATTTTGAATAGTCACAAACCTCTTATCTTATGCACAGACTTTCAAGAACTATTTGAGAATTCAGAAATAATAATATTTTTGAAAATCACAAAAGAAAAATAAGCGTAGTAGGCTTAGAAACTAATACATAAGATAAGAGGTTTGTGACTATTGAAAATGTGTGGTTGAAGTCTACTGATGACAGCAACAATGAAATGCATATAGACAACGCTGAACCACCAGCAAATAAATTTCAAATTAAAATAAACTTCTGACAATATGTCGAATAATAAATTTCTTAAATGTTAAATTTAGATTTTATTTTTCATTTTGCCTTATAATTACTTTTATTGTTATCCAATGGATTTCTAGTTGTATAAAGGTGTAGAAAAATAAAATAGATTCAAATCGAATATAAATTATTTGCTGGGTTTTTTGTATTAGTTTCTAAGCCTACTACGCTTATTTTTCTTTTGTGATTTTCAAAAATATTATTATTTGTGAATTCTCAAATAGTTCTTGAAAGTCTGTGCATAAGATAAGAGGTTTGTGACTATTCAAAATGTGTGGTTGATGTCTACTGATGATTTGTTACAGCAACAATGAAATGCATATAGACAACGCTGAACCACCAGCAAATAAATTTCAAATTAAAATAAACTTCTGACAATATGTCGAATAATAAATTTCTTAAATATCCATATAAAGCAATAAAATAAATTAGAGATGTGTTTTTAGTCAACAAATTTTTATTGAATAACTTTATTTTTACAGGCCGTTATTTTAATTGATTTATATACAGACTGAGATTAAAAAATTAATTTTTTAGAATTTGTAAATTTGTTTAAGTAAATAAAACTGTTTTTTAATAGCTTCATAAACTTTTTAATTAATTGCAGAAATTATTGTTCAAAATATTATCGACATTTTATGCTCTCTACACAACAATATGCAAGGTTGCATTTCGTTTACCAGCTGAAAGCAGTTGCTGCACTAGTTATGAATTGTGAATAAGAGCTACATATAACTATCTATGAACTATATTTTAGTTTCTGTTTTATTAGTTTCGACTTTGGTTACGATTTCTGAATATGCGCCATAGTGTACGAAATTAATGATAATGGCTAAGATTTAGGGTTTATAATCGTGCAGCTAATGGGTTAATAATTTTGCATAATATGTACACACTTTGATATGTATCCATTTCAAATGTAGTTTCTTTAAAGTTATTTTCTTGTGTTTAATTGTTTCCTGGCCTAATTATACTTTTTTTTTTAACCGTTATAACACCTTTGAAAAAATACTATTTTTCTTCTCCACGTAAATAAAATTCAAACTGAATGCTAAAAAGCATAAATAAACTTTAAAAAACTTTAACGTCGAAAGAGACCACCATCTGAAACGCAATTTCGCAATGAAACACAGCATACATATACGCGGGTATTATACATAATAAAATTGCAAAAAAAAAAATTAATAACGTGCAAAACAAGCATAAGTTCCCGCCGTAATAAATTGCAAAAAAAAAATAAATATATGTAATATGTAAATTTTTTGTGTAATTCAATTATTTAACCATTTTGAATACTATAAAGCATTTTTCTTTGAATTATTTATCTGTTTTTTTTATCTACTTGACAGCTTACTTAAACTTAAATTAATTTATAATTCTTACTTTTCTTTAATTTTATTTTCAGGTGAGAAAATGTCGTGGTTTTTTATTCGGTTTTTTATCTGTTTACAAGATTTACAAGAAAATGCTTTCTTTCTTTTCTGAATGAATAAAGTGGTAAGCAGCAATTAAAGTTAATTTCTTTAACAACTATTTTTATGTTTGTTTATACGAGTAGTTTTTATTTAAATGGGAAATTTTGTCAATGTTTTTGTTTTTCTTGTAGGGATTGTTAAATTTTTTTTTTTTTTTTTTTGATAAAGTTGGCTTAAGAAGAAAGTTGGTTATTGGTGTGTAAACAATTTGCTTAGTACTTAATTTTTTGTTTAACTTCAGTATGAAATTTTAAAAGTTGTATAATAAAAAATATGTCAACACAGAAAATACGAGATTAAAACTTTCGAAAATATTTACATACATATCGCACTCTAAATCATAAACAGTTACAACTTAAAAATCCCAGATGCTCTGGAATAGCAAAAAAAAAAACAGTTAATACTGTATAAATGATGCAAGTATGTAACATAAAAACAGGCATAACAGTATTTTATACTGTTCAAGAAGACGGTGTTGCAAAAGAAATTTTCGCGCTCGTTAGAGATTTGTTCAGTGAATTGGATTATGAAAAAGTCAAAATTAAAAAAAAAAAAAAAACAAAAAAATCCGACTGTGGGTAACTTTAAGCCGTTAAAGATCGTCGGCAATGGTCATTAGAAATGAAAAATTATAACAGAAACCTAGAGATGATTTTCAAATACCTGTCGAATGCTACCCATTTTGATATAGTTCGTCTACTTTTTATTTTTTTCCTATACAAAAAATGTCGCCATTTTTGATGTAAGAATCATAAGAATCGGCCAAGCAAGCGTTCGGTTTACGAAGGTAGATCGTTAACTCAGTGTCTTTTTGCATTTCCCGCCTCTTGATTGAAATGGCAATACTGCTCCTGACAAGAGTCAACTGTCAGTTGACTGCTGTATAAATTTTAACAAGCTGTGTCATTTAGCTTGTGTTTGGCAGCCGTTGATAAGAGACTAGCTCGCCTTTTGAGAAGCAAATGGAAAAAAGTGAATTTCGTGTGCTCATTAAACAATATTTTTTGCGAAAACTAACCGTCAGTGAAACCATGGAAAAGCTCTATAAATACTATGGGGACTCTGCGCCATCGATTTCAATGGTAAAAAAAGTGGTTTACCGACTTTCATTGTGGTCGCTCAAGTACAAAATGGCGCTGAACGTTCTGGACGGCCAATTGAGGTCAGTACACCCGAAAATGTCGAAAAAATTAAAGTAATGGTGTTTGACTGATCGAAGATTAAAAGTGCGTGAGATTGCTGATGTCATAGACATTTCATATGGCAGTGTGGCAGGAAAGTTGACTGCAAAATGCGTGCCGCGTTTGCTCTCAATGGACCATAAACGTAAACGTGTGACAACTTCAAAGGATTCTTTGGAGTTGTTTAACCGCAATCCGAATGAGTTTTTGCGGCGTTTTGTAACTGTGGATGAAACATGGATCCGGAGACCAAGCAGCAGTCTAAACCTGCTCCGAAGAAGGCCAATGTGAGTTTGTCGCCCAATAAGGTGATGACAACAGTTTTTTGGGATGCACGCGGGATAATCCACATTGATTACCTTCAAAAGGGAAAACAATAAACGGCGAATATTATGCCAACTTATTAGACCGATTTAATGAGGATTTAAAAAGAAAACGACCCCTTATGGCCAAGAAAAAGTTTCTTTTTCATAAAGATAATGCACCAGTGCACAAGTGTGCAGTCTCAATGGCAAAACTCTATGAATTGGGCTACAAATTGGTACCCCATCCGCCATATTCTCCGGATTTAGCTCCTCCTTGTGACTAGTTCCTATTTCCAAACCTAAAGAAATGGCTTGGTGGAAAGAGATTTAGCTCCATCAATGAAATGATTGGATATGTTAAGGACCTCGAAAAATCATGTATTTCGGAAGGAATACAAAAACTGGACAAACGTTGGACTAAGTGTATTGAGTTAAAAGGATATTATGTTGAAAAATAGATTTTCGTTTTGCAAAAAAAAAAAACTGTTTCATTCAAAAAGTCACGGGCTTATTGATCCGCACTAGTATATCATAGTCGCTCAAAGTTGCACCACAGTGCCGAACTTCAATCGACTTATACAAATAAGTATACATACACACTCAATTTAAAAATAAGAATTCGTCATATTAATTCAATAATTTTCACTATAATATAAATACATTAGCCCAATTCACAATCTTGTGCAAATGGTCTTGCATCGTTGCATGTGCAAAATGGTATAGTATATTGAAACTCACCACTTAACAATTCTTAGTGGTGAGTATCAATATACTATACCATTTTGCACATGCAACGATGCAAGATTGTGAATTGGGCTATTAAATTAAATCAATAACAGTATGCAACAAATTTTTGTCTTTTTGCCATAACATCAAAAATTAAATATTTTCTTAGCTAACTTAGGGCCGCTGAGCACGAATATGGCATTCATTTATTTTTCTTAAGAAGTGTTTTCGAGATATTCGCGAATAACGTGTTTTTTTGCAGTTTACAAAATTATTTCAAAAATCTTGAGAAATGTTTATTAAAATTTAGCAAATTTAACACCATTGCAAAGATATGTTATTCTTTTATCAGTCCATATTTTAAATGTGTTGATCGGATAAAAATTCACTAAGTTACGACTCCTTAGATTTAAAAAATTTGAGTGTCATATTCGTATTCAGTGACCCTAAATTAGCTAAGAAAACATCTCATTTTAGAGGTTCTTATTTTTTTTGTTGCATAGTGTAATTTTCCACTTTGAAATAACGTTGTTGGTTTTTATTCCGTGAACTAGATTTAATCAATATTGTTTTTAAGTTAAAAAACATTTAAGTTTAAGTTGTTAAGCTTCTCATTTGTTTAAATGAAAGTTTATATTATAATAACTCTAGTTGTTCTAAGAAACTTTGGGTAAAGGTTCTCTGATGATCTGCATTAGCAACAGTGAAATGCGCATAGGATCCAGCTAAACCCCTCAATAATCAATTTCAATGTACATACATATTTAAAAAAATATATTTTACTTAATAAGTAAAATATTAATTTGGGATTATTAGTGCGTTTAAAAGTTTTAAACTTAAATTGTAACAATTCCCATAAAAAACAACTAATTAGTTAAAAAATATTATTTTCATTTTTTTAATTTCATTGATTTCTTATTTAAGTTAAAATTTAAATTGCAAAATTTTGAATTAATAAGAAACATATTAAAATCTAAATGACATCACTTTAAATGAATATGTAAACTATATTATATCAATAGGACGATAACATTGTTCTATAAGAATTCAATAATTCACATATTCACTTTAACATTTCATTACGATTAATCGATACAAAATTTTTGTAAGACATAATAAATATGTATATGTACTTTTATATTATAATTGTGAAAGCTGTTTTTCTTAAAATGTTGTTGTGATTATTTTACAGCACGTGATTTAAAGCCTGATTTTAAAGCCATTTTCGAAAACCAAAGATGTTGCAAAATGCGGGGCGCAGCACCTTAAAATTAAAACAAACTATAAACTCCACTAATATTGAACATGGAAAGTAAGCAAAAGATAAAAATTAAGATAGTAATAGAAAAAAAAAACAAAATCAATTACCACTAAATATTGCACGCAGTCAACAGATTTTTTTTTTTTTAATAATTAGTTACTTCACGGATTTCTTGTGTGCCACGAGTGAGTGAGTGCGTGAAAGTGGCCATAAAAATTAAAATTTTATGAGCAAAAACATTTATAACTCACGTTTTGCGTATATCTTGCGCTTAAAAAAAAAAAAAAATCAACAATTTAAAATTTTATGAAAACTTATTAGACAATATTGATAATTGTATTGAAAAAATGCATGTTGCTGGCATTTCACTTAACCTGACCATAAACAAGACAAATTGTCGAACCTTTAAATTTATTAAAAGGATGTGAGAAATATTTGTATTTCTTAAGGTACGGTCACACTTGTCAAACATTTGCCCAAAAAAGCGTAACCAACAAACACTAATAAAAAAGTTTTGAACCAGACGCTTGTTTATCAAATTAAACAGTTTCGAACACAACTAATAAACAATGTCATAGAATCCAACACTATTGGCTACTCTTTAACTTGACAAACTTTTCTCTGAATTGAAAGATTTTTCATTAGCATTTAGTGGTTACGCTTTTTTTGGGAAAATGTTTGACAAGTGTGACCGTAGCTTTAGTCATGCTTGTCAATTATGTTTCGCTTTTAAACATTTATCTTCTTGTTGTTGGTAATACACCCCTGCCACAATTTTCAACTGTCTGCCAACACCTATTTTACTATCATTGTCAAACGAAATTGCAACTACACAACTACTACATTACTACATTATTCGTATCTGGCTGTCAATAATGAAAAGAAATAAATAAATAAATTGAAGTTTAAGCAGTTGCTACTAACGTGTGTTTCGTTTTATGTATTTTATTATATCAGGTAATAATTCACACGTAAATTAAGGGAGTTGTTATCTATTTGAAACAAATTTAATTAAAAGTTGCGATTTTTTGGGAAATGTTACAATTAAGTTTAATATTTGTTAAAGCACTAATAATCTTAAAATATTATTTTGCTTATTCAGTAAAATATTGTTTGTTAAAAATACACTGAAATTGATTATTGAGGCGTTATTTAGCTGGATCCAATGCACTTGCCACTGTTGCTTATCCATATTGGGAAGCTTTAACCAAAAATTCCCTAGATCAACTAGAGGTAATAAGAAACTACGTATTTCAACTTAGCTGTCAGTTGAAAAAGGCGAAGTTTAACGGTCTTTACTTTGGTATGGTCCACTACTAGCAACCATTTTTTATTTTGAACCAAATAAAGGATTTTTTTATTTAAAATTACATAAAATTATGAATATCGCTATGAACTGCATCATAATGGCTTTTAAGGACATATTTCCTTATTTCCTCAAATCTTTGACAACATAAAAGTCTTTGTACATATGTTACCAAATGTGTTATTTATATTAAAATATTTTTAACCTATTATCAATTTGCAATAAAACACATGTGTTTGCTGGACAAATATTCTTGAAAAAAATATGTAAGCATCCGCCTCATATGCATTCTTCGCTGTCTCATCGACGACTAAATGAAAGATAATAAGAATACGTGTCAATGTTCTCAGCACAATTGTACAAAGAAAGGGCCATCAATGACCTAACATGATATCTGGCTGGCCGCGTCAGACCAATTACTAGGCCATGCCACTACTTCCAGCTAATAATATAAATAAATACTTATTTCATTCATTACCAACATGCAGTACAACTCATTACGTTGTAACACATGAAAAACCTACTACACATTACCAAAATTCCCCAGGTTTTTACTGAAATGTAGCGAATATATTTAGTTAAAGAAAAGTTTTTGAAGTTTATATAAAAATTATGTTTGCTTAAATGTTAGCAACAACTTTAATTTTTGGTGGTACTAAGATTATAATTAGACAAATTTCTAATGAGTTTGTTTTTTATCTCTTTAATATTTTTTTAATTCTTTTTTCCTAATACATATTACATTTGCTTTCAAATTGGTCACGCTTGTGTCACCACACTAGGGTGAGCGATTATTCGACATTTTCCAGAAACCAGGTTTCAAATAGTTCGGATATTTCAAATTATGAAAAATGTTAGTGACTGTAGGAAAGCCCTCAACTTGCTTATGGATAAGCATAGTGTCAGACTATGTTGGGTTCCTGGCCAACAGCAGTGTTGATGGAAATGAAATTCCCGATGAGCTGGCATGAATACGGTCGGCGTTAGATGAGGGAAATTACCGGTAGGTAATTGCTATAAAGAACTCACTAATTGGGTAGAAAGCAGGACCAACAGTTCATGGCGAAGTATGGAAAATTGTAGAGTCTCGAGGGGTTTTTGGCCAAAACTTGATTCCGGAAGATCTAAACTACTACTGGACATGAATAGGAAGGCGATGCGAATCATGATAGGCTCGTTGGCAGGCCACTGCTCGGTCAGAGCAAGAACCAGCATTTGGGAGACTGGCACTCCAGATTTTTGTAGGACGTGCGGGTATGAAGAGGATCCAGAAACCATTGAACATATTATCTGTCATTGCCCGAAGCTGCAACGTCATAGGCTTAGATGGCTGAGCAGCAGAGATGTAAATGAATCATTCTTTTTTGATTTTAATTCGTTATGAATTAGCAAATTTTGATTTAATTCTTTTCACACAAAAAATAAATTGAATTAAATTTTAGTCAATTCAAATGAATTTGGTAAAAATGAATTGCAATTCATTTTTAATTCAAATGAATTTGTCAAATGAATTGCAATTCGTTTCTAATTCAAATGAGTTTGTCAAAGTGAATTGCAATTCATTTTTTTCAATTCATTTGAATTGATTTTGAATTCGTTGAAATGAATTAGAAAAATGAATTGCAATTCAAATGAATGAAATCAAAAATGAGTTGCAATCAATCAAATTCAAGAGCAGATCTATTGGAATGAAAAATGGAAATTTCTGATCAAAGAAAACATGTTGTATGGAGTTTGTTTCTTCCAGAAGAACTGATTTTTATTTTGAAATACGCTGAACGACAAAACACATTTAATATTCACGAAGCAATTTTTTTGGTAATATTTCTTTAAACAAAAAACTATTTTTCTCTAAACAAAAATCAGGAAAAACTACAATGTAGAGATGTACTTCAAAACACAATTGTGTTTCATAAATATGCTAAGCATATCGGGCCTGATTTTTAGTTTTATCGTAAGCGACATGTTATCGAAAATAGACTATTTTATTGAAATTAAAATTTAATGGGCCTACTAGGGTTTCTAATTTCCCGGAATTTTCCAATTCCCGGGAATCGAGAAAGAAAATTTCCATTCCCGGGAATTTCAAAAACAATTAAAAAAGATAATTTTATGAAAAAACATACAACATTTAAGAAATGTATTATTTGACATATTGTCATAAATTAGCTGGTGTCTTTGATTTTCATAAATATTATTGTTTGTGAATTCCCAAACACTTCTTGAAAATGTCTCCATAACATAAGAGGTTTGTGACTGTTCAAAATATGTGGTTGAAGTCTGCTGATGATGTGGTTAAGCACCAATAAAATATATAGACAATGCTTAACCACAGCAAATAAATTTTAATTCAAATATATTTAAATTAAAAACAAAATAACTTCATTCGTTCATTTCAAGAACAACAGTATTTCAAAAACAATAATACTCGTAAATACATTCACATGCTGTGAGTTATAGCATGGATGGAAATTGCATCTACATCTGCCAATCTAATTAGATACTATTTCCTATAAAGAGTTTTTTGGTTGAAAATATTTCGTAACTCTTGAAGTTGTTGGAGTCACCTCGGAAACTTCTATTTCATCTGTTATAAAATTGTAATTAAAACAACGAACAGCAATGTAAAATAAGCAAATTCCAAAAACTTAAATATTAGATTCCCTAAAATTCCCGTTGAAAATTTCCCAGGATTTGTACAAAAATAATTCCCGGGAATTCCCGGGATTTTTTTCCCGTGTAGAAACTCTAGGGCCTACCCATAGTTTAGAATTATCAAAATGCCAAAATTATTGATAAATTTTTTAGTTGATGCAATTAATTCTTATTATATGTTGCTCATTTACTAAAAGAGTGTTATAAATCAAAAAACACAATTTTTGATAAAGTTCTGCGGAATTACTCGTTATATTCTGCTTCATATTCTGTCAAAATTTCATAATAACATCTTGCAAACTCTCCGAGTAGGAAAAGAATATGTGCTATAAGATTCCTTTTTTTCAGTGTAAATTGTCAGTTGAAAACTTTAAATGCGTTTGTGCATAATCGTGTTTTTAGGGTTCCATACACCAAAGGTGAAAAGGAACCCTATTGTTTTCGCTACGCTGTCCGTCTGTCCGTCACACGGTATTTTCTCAGGAACCGTAAGAGCTACGGACCTGAAATTTGGACACAGTATGTAGAACCTTGGCCGCTACAACAACAAATATATCAAAATTAAAAATTAAAGGGTGTTCCAAAACGAGCAACGAAAAATGTTAAAATCCCATGTAATATACATACAATTGCATGAACATATATGTATATTGAAACAGTTAATCAGTTAATGCAATTTTGACTATGTAATTTTGACAATTTGCTATATCTTGGAAACCGTAAGAGGCAAACACTTGAAATTTTCAAAAACGGTAAAACTAAAAAACCGAAAATTATAAAATCGCCAAACAAAAAAAAAATCGCCAAAATTTAAAAAAAATTTCTAACACTAAAATAAATCGCCAAATTCGAAAAAATCGCCAAAATAAAAAAAACGCCAAAATGAAAAAAACGCCAAAAATCGAAAAAAATCGCCAAAACGCGAAAATGTCGCCAAAACCAAAAAAAAAAATTAAATAAAAAAAAATCGCCAAAATGGAAAAAACGCCAAAAACCAAAAAAAAAATCGCCAAAACAAGAAAATAAAGTGTCAAAACTAAAAAAAGAGCCGAAACTTAAAAAAATGGCCAAAATCGAAAAAACGCAAAAACCGCCGAAAAAACGCAAAAACCGAAAAGACCCCAAAAACGAAAAAAATGCCAAAACTATATATTATATAGGGTGAAGTTTGTATTAAATTACATATCTAGTGTTCGTACGGAACCCTTCGTGCGCGAGTCAGAGTCGCACTTTACTGAATTTATTTTATAATAAAGTTGTTTTTCATACGTAATTGTCACTTACGATAAAATTTTACAGCCCGTATCTTAAAAGTTATCAATAATTTTGGTATTTTGATAATTCTAAACTATGGGGTAGACCCATTAAATTTCTCATTTAAACATGTGTATTCTATCCTTGACATTTGGTAGTCGGTAGCTTGCTGTGGTGACGTCCAAATCGAAGGCAACGACCATAAATTTCACACAATTAATCAAACCTAAATACAAAACAAAGGCGTTATAACAATATAGCATTAAACACATTCACCACAGCAAGATACCGACTACCAAATGTCAAGGATAGAATACACATGTTTATATGAGAATGATTCTTTTTAAAACAGCAAGGCAACATGGCGATAGGTTGTTGTCTATGCTGATTTCGCCGTTGTAGTCCAATTAAACTAATTTCTATTTCTTTGGCTATAATGAGAAAATTCAGTATTGCCAGTACAATACAAAATGTTGAATGAATTATTTTATACAATTACTTCATAGTAGCCCAATTCACAATCTTGTGCAAATGGCCTTGCATCCTTGCATTAGCAAAATGGTATAGTATATTCATACTCATCACTTAACAATTCTTAGTGATTAGTATCAATATACTATACCACTTTGCACATGCAACGATGCAAGACCATTTGCACAAGATTATGAATTGGGCTATTATTTAACAGAACTAATATGCAAAAATTGATCTAAGGAATAAATTGATTCATTTTTGTACTTTTACGTAAAATAAGTATATTTTAAAAGAGTAATTAATTTTTATAAATGTAAAATATATAAAAGTGTCAATACTGAACAATGTATTTGTACTTGAATATCAGCTGCAGATGGTGCTGCTTTCGTCTCCAAAATAATTAAGTAGCCGGCTACGAGGCGACAAATGCTGCTTGCGGCATTTGAAGTCGTGTGTTCGTGTAGCCTGCTGTGGTGAATGTGTTTAATGCATTAAAATTAAACAGCTACGAGTATCTATCTTTTATTTTTTTTTAACTTTTTTTATATGAAACGCACTGTGTGTAGTTCTGCTGCAGCTTTCTTTCTTTTAAGCAATTTTTTATGTTTGCCTGAACATTTCCTTTAATTAATGGTTATGAAATATTTTTTAAATGTTTTTTTTTTTTAATTAATTTTATTGTAGGTCATAAACTTCAACGATCTTTTGCTGTTGGTTGCGGTCAGTAAAAATTACATTTGGAGTTGACAGCAAAATTTAATTGAATTTAAAAGTACAAACATACATAAGTAAATATGTACATTTATATATACATATGTATGTATGTTCAATTAGTATTATTTATTGGTATGGAAATGCAAATGTTTCTGACCCACAAAAAATTATAAACTATATCGCATATTATACTTTAAGAGCTAAATTTACACAGAGAAAACAGTGCCTAATAATTACCTCATAAAATAGAACAAAATTAATAAGAGATCTCTCTGGTTTTTTTCAATAAGGAAATCTTATTAATTATAATGCGTTTTTTATAGAATTACTCTATTCAGGCTTCCAAGGTCATTCAAATTGATTCAAATGCAAATAAAAGACAATTTTATTTCATTTTTTTATATCCGACGTTTCGTTGGGATTTTCCAACATCTTCAGGGATACTATTTTTATTGAAATCTGGTAACATTAATAAATAAAAGAACAAATTTAATGCAATAACAACAATAATAATAAAACAATTAATGTTTTGCTTTAACTTACATATACTATCTTCTAATAAAATTTGCATTTAAGTTTTTAAAAATGTCATTTTACGCGACGTGACAACATACAATATAAAACACATAATTTAAAAATAACTGTAAAAATAATCAAAAAATTGTAAATATCTTATTAATTTCAAGAAGAAATCTTTTAGTTTTTATGAGGTTATCTTATTGATTTTTTTAATAAGGTTTTCTTCTTGATTTTATGAGGCGACCTCATAAAGTAAAAAAAAATATGTCTTTCTTTATTCTTTGTGCTTTTTTACTTATATATTTTCGTTTAAATTATATACCATATATCTTGAAAGGAGACAAGTATTGAACCAGCAAACTTCTGACTGAAAGGCAAACACTCTAACCAATATGCTAACAAGCAGTCTAAATAACCATTGAAATAATTTTGCAAACATGCTTATACAAAAAAGAAAAAGATCATGAAAAAAATTGTCTGTGTCTATTTATAGATATGAAATAACAAGACACCTCATAAAATCAAGAAGATTTCCTTATTAAAAAAATCAATAAGATGCTTTACACATAATCATATAGGAACCTACTAAAATCAAGAAGAAAACCTTATTGAAAAAATCAATAAGATAGCCTAATAAAATCAAGAAGAAAACCTTTTTAAAAAAATCAATAAGGCAACCTAATAAAATCAATAAGAAATCCCTATAGTTTACAATTTATAAGAAAACCTAATAGAATCAAGAAGTTTTTCTCTATGGAATGTTTTTTTGGTGCCAAAAATAACGGAAATTGAGTAAAAAAAGTTGGGAATAATAAGATTTCTTCTTGATTTTATGTGGTTTTCTTCTTGATAAAATTAATAAGATTTACCACATAAAAACAATAAGGAATCTCTATGAAAAAATCTTCGCTTCTTTCTGCTGGGATACCCCTTAGCCTAAAAACGTTTCATAGAGAAAATCTTATTGATTCTATGAGGCAGTTTTTTCTCTGTGTAGTAGCATGTAATTAAACAATTGCTTTATTTATTTATTTAATTGTTTTATTACCTTACTATATATGTGACATTCTCCGAGAAAAGGGACCTAGTGTGTGAAAATGAAGTTTTGAGAAAATCGCATTTAAAGTTTCATAAGGCATTATCACTTTGAATACACCTTCAGTTGGGAGATGCGATTTGGTATGGTTAGTTATGAAATCAGAAATCTAACTCATCTCATATTATTCTACACCCTTTTAGATGTCAGAATCCACTCTTAAGTCCAAACCCGTTTTTTGACGGTCCCTTTTCTCGGAGAAGGTCACATATTATGATTTGCGTAAAAACGATTTCATAGTACTATCTTCTTTAGAATACTAAAAGGTGACTTACTTTACTTTTTTTTTTGATAGTTGGTTATGTTGAGAATGTATATATCACCAGAACAGCAACCAAAAAAAATTAAGTTACACCACTTCTTCGCTGATAGCCTCAGTTTAAAACGATTATTTTTTATGATTTAAAATTTTTAAAGTATACTTTGTTTTGACTTTGAATATGCACTTGTGTTTTTAAAGTACATGTTAAACTGTTTAAACAATTGGAATCTGTTTTGTTTATTAAAATATTTTTGTTTTATAACAGTTTTAAAAATTAAGTTTTGTATGAAAATTTTATTTACAAACTGCCATAAATCAACAAGCCCGACTACATTTAATATTCGAATGCTTAGATAACTGTATAAATGAAACTTATCTAAAAAGATTTAACACTGATTTCAAATATACTCGTAGTCAATATATTTTTATACTCGTATTTTATAGGAATATATTTTTTTTTAATTCAAAGAAAAATAAGATAGATTGATATCTATAATAAATTATTTGCTGGGTTTTGTTAAAGTCTCTAATAGTGCTTTCACACTGAAAGTTAAAACCTGGTCTTAACGTTAAAACCATAAACAGCTGATTTTGCATTCACACTGCAAGTTTGTTAAATTCAGGTTTTAACTTACAGACTCAAAAATAAAATAAATCTCCTGTAGAAATGCGTGTATTTGATGTTGTATTTTGTTCTGCTTTTTATAACACTTATTTGACAAACTGTAAAACAACTGTTTTTGTTGGTATGAAAAACTAGGAAATTTTACAATGCGTTGTAAAATGGTAATTATTTTATATTTTGCGAATAAATATTTTAAAATTATGGAACTAGTAATACAAAGTGAAGAAGTGCTTGGAAATCAAGTTATTGTACGAGTATATTAAAAATGCACAAATACATCACAAAATAAAACTTTTTTATCGGTGGATCGATGTCAGTTATATCGTCTATTTTCACTTCCGAGAGGTCAATGAAAATATTTTCGTTGTTTTCCTTCCAAAAAAAAAAAAACGATTTTTCCATAATTTTTTGATTATTATTGTTGCTGCATCCATTTTTAAGTTGAAAATCTTTCAAGCGACATCTATTGTTATTCACTGGCATAAACATTATCAGCTGCTTTCGGTCATTTTAACTTGGCAGCACTGAATTTAGCACAGCGAAAACAAGGTTGCATTTCATAAAACCAACCAACTTAAAACCAATTCAAAAATGGTTTTAAGTTGAATTTAACAAAAAAAATTTGTATGGTAGAACCAGATTTTAACAGTTGGTTATAAGACAGAGAAGTTTTTATATATTTTGCTGTATTTTTTATGATGACAAGAAATAAATACTTAAGGTGGTCTTTGTTGTTGTTATTGTTACTATTATTTTTTTCGTTTTTTTTGTATTTATTAATCATACAAAATGATATTTCCATAAATACTCATACATCAAAAATTATAATATTTAGACACGTATGTATGTATTTAAAAAAACAGTCACATAAAATATTTATCATTTATTAAGCATATTAAAAAAGGTGCGGCAAATTTTTGTTTTGTCTTTAATAAAGTAGAAATTGTTTATTAATAATTTCATAGACAATAAAATCTGGCATAAAATTAAAGTAGTGAGAGAAAAAGAATGATAAAACAATTAATTGATGAGGAAAATCTAATGGGTTGGCTGGCGAATAAGCCTAAATACCTGAAAATATTTCTAAATTACTCACTTAAAATACTCGTATTAATAGTTTATTGTAATTACATACATACTAGAGGCCTGCCTAAACAGTCTTGAAATGTAAATACATCTGGTTTTTTAAATGTATTCTCGTGGCATGTATTATAATTACTAAACCAATAATAAATGATATCGTTTGATAAGCGAAGCTGGATGGATGTATTGGTGTTCGTGTATATGATTGTTAATAAGCTATGTCGGGAAGACTTCTTGTTTGTAACAAACAATCCAAAGAAGTAGTGTTGATGCGTGTATGCTTGTTATTTTTCATATTGTACGTTTGAGTGTGTGTGTGTGTAAGATGTGGATAGGTAAGCTATTATGTGTTTAAGGGTGGTTTGTTAAAGCAAGCGCACACAACTATTGTCAATGCGCAAAAAATAAAATAAAAGATCATACACACATCGTTGACGTTTGTATATGCGCCCATGCGTAGGAGAAAGCAAACATCACAAATTTTTCCGTCACGAAGTATTCTCTTCTTTACTCCAATACCTGCAATAGGTGAAACAAATGTCTTGCCAACAGTGGTGTTTAGCGTTTGTTTTAGAAAATTTCGCTGTATTAAAGCATTTGAAAAATCCCTCATGTCTCAAAAGTTCTTGTAAGTGGCATTTTGCAGGGGTTTAGTACATACATAATCGTATGTAAGTCAGCCTTTAACAAATGCCTATAATATTTCAGCACATTTTTTAAGCTGTAAGAATTTTAAATACAAATTCCTTAACAGTTGAAAGATTTCTTTACGTGTTGAGTGTTTATGTGAGTTTATCTTGTTTTAGGGTTTTAATTAAATAAGAAAAGTTAAAAATATAATTAACAAATGCATGCAATTGCCGTGCAGTTGCTGTTTTGTGTTTACACTTGTATTTCTCAATAAGGTTTAATGTTGTTTATTGACCAACAACGAACAAGTATTATTTGTTGTTGTTGTCTCTGTGAATGTTGCTGAATGATTGAATAAATTGCAACGTGACTTACACACTTTCTTGCATTTCTTTTTACTTCAAATAGCAGTACATATTTTTCAAAAGATTAGTCATTCTTGTTTTTGTTGTTGATGCTTTAACTATAAATTTAACCCATTTTTTGGGGAAGGGGTTCCAACTTCCCAGCAAAAAATATTCGACAGTAAAAGCTGTTAGAAGCAATGCATTGGTTCCGAGAAGCACTTGCATTAGTGCGAGACCATTAAAATATGTTTTACAATCGTACATAATTATATACATACTGTAATACACATTGTGTACATTACAGCGGCTATTAGTTGTATGGAGAATTTTGTTTGTTTGATTTCTTATATTCTCTCCCACCAAAAAGGGTCCAGTTTTATGTAAAAAAATACAAAAAAATTTCATAGCGATAAGTTGTGTTTTAGGGGGTGCGTCCGCCCCTCAAAGTTGGCCCTAAAGGCCATATATTCAATGTTTTTTTTTAGTTTTCTTTTGACTATATTTATGCATATGTATGAAATAATTTAATTGATATAAGCTCTTATGGTACATGCTTAATATAAATAATTTTAGTATATAAAATTTTTGGTATTTTGTTAGTTATTTTCTTCATTATTTTCTATAATATATTAATTTTAGCAAAAAATTTTCTTTGAGACTAATGTTGTTGACTAGAAGAGCTAAAATATTGCCATGCGTCATATACTTGTAAAATTATTTTTTAAAAAGATAGTCATATGCAAAAAATTACATTGAAAAATTGGCCAAAATTTAATGCCAACTTTGAGGGGTCGGACGCACCCCCTAAAACGCTATGAAAATTTTTTGTATTTTTTTTACATAAAACTGAACCGATAGGGGCGGGGGAGAGAGAGCATAAGAAAGCCAAAATAAAAATAATTAACGGCCAGTGTACACGTACACGTTTGGTGGATGATTTATTGCTATTGCTCAAGTGCAAGTGATTCCGCTTCGTTTTCTCCCTTACAAAAATGCTTCCAGCAAGTAAAAATTTTTGCTGGGTTAGTGCTTAGTGTCATACATTCATTTTATATATAACGGTATACCTCGAAAACTAGAACTGGGGTCTAATCGCCGCTTTCGATAACGAGGTGATTCGATCACGTTTTTTCAGTTTGAGATTATGGCATTGCATAACGAACCATATCATTATATTGTTCGATAGCGAATGCCATAATCTCAAACTGAAAAAACCTGAACGAATCACCTCGTTATCGAAAGCGGCAATTAGACGCCTGATTAAGCAGTGCGTGGCGGCACAGAAATATGCCGGTATTTTTCCTAGCTAAAAGACTACTTTAATTTTTCTTGTCTTCTTTAGAAAATCAGATTAATTAATAAAAATATTTCACAATAAGAATTGAAAATACTATTGAGTCGATTAAGAAATTATTCCTGATTAAAATACATTTTAGTTCAATTAAATAATAAATATGAATCACGTAGAAAAAAAAATTAAAATGAAGACATTTAAATAAATAAGTAAGCAAGTATATTAAGAATCAATTTCAGTTATATGATAAACACCTAATTTAAATTATGAATTTTTTTTAATGATATTTCATGAAATTTGTCGCACGTAACTTTTTTTATTTGCTAATTATGGCGCTATAGAAGAAAGCGATTTATAAAAGATGATTTAGCATGAATCTCTAAAGCATTTTTGGCAAATTTTTTGATCTAATATGCTTCTACGGACTCCTACTCGTATTGACAAAATAAAACATTTTCATGCCACCAACAACAGAGCGCCCTCCTTCGTCCGTAGTGTGTAGCAGAATCATGGGCGAAGTAAAATAACCAGTAAAATTGTTACTAAACTAAACTCAGCATTCCAAAAATTTTAATACGCCTCATTGGCACCAGAGGCGCTGCAACAATGCATTATTAAAAAATATTTGCAAAAGCAGAGATGTAAAAGAATCCACATTATGACACTTAAGACTATCGTTTGAATCCCCCCAAATTGTAATGGGTTAAGACTTTAATAAATTTGTTATACATAATTATAAAGTATTTTTTTTTTTACTTCTCACTAACTTCAAACACAATTTGTATACAAAATTAACACATTATTATAAATATTGTTGTACTAGTTTTATTTATTTTTATTTTTTGTTTTAAAATGATTTTCTCTTTAAAGGAAATTAATATTCAGTGCAAAGTAAAAACTCACTAAAAAAGCTTTCACTTCTTAATAAACGCAAAACAATAGTTGTTTATTATTTTAATTAAACTATTAATTAAACCTGCTTAATCTGGTAGTTATTATAATTTGGGGAGGACAATTATGATAAACTAAATGAGACATAAAACTCCATATCAACAAACCAAATACATACAAGTTATCGACAAGTTTGTTTTGTTGTATAAAATATTTACAAATCTTTAAAAATATTTAGTCGAAACTATTCCTAAACATATCTACTGTACATAAACTTGTTCGTTCATTGTTATTGTTCATTAAATTGGAAATTATTTAAGTTGCTTTTTGATTAAAAATCTAAAAAATATTTACCTTTATTTTAAAACAATTACATACATATTTATTTGCTTCTCATAAAAATTCATGTCAACATTTTGTGGTATTTAGGTCTTATATTATCGTGTCATGGTTATTTAATATTTAATACTCGAATATTTATTAAAGTAAATAAATACATAAATATTTTCTACATACATACATACATATATACTTACATACATATATCGAGCCATTACCGCCAAAGAAGCTTAACCAACATGATTTTCGAAATGCGTTTTTTATAAAAATGAGTAACTTGTTATCATTGCCATTATCTATCAAAATTTTACAACCATATATCCTATACCGTTTCAATTTTATAGCAAAAACAATTTAAGCTTAAGTACACATTATTTTTTGTTTACAGTTTTTGTAACAGCAACATGTTACTCAAGCTAAAATTTCCTTTTGAAAATAAAGCAAGTAAGATATAATATTCGGATTAGCCGAATATTATATACCCTTCACCGACATCGGACGACGTATATGCATACATACAATGTTAAATACATACATATTTGTTTTATAAAAGAAAGATAGTTTACTTATTTTTTGGTCTATTGCAATTTTTCGACCAACCAACTTGATTCAAATATTTTATTTTCGATATTAGCAATAGTTGAACAATTTATTTAGCATTTTTTGCATTGCTAATATTTATCTATTTTTAAAATGATTAACTAGAGACGACTTCAACATGGCACAGCCTATTCTGATAGCACACACCCACATCTAAAAAACTTCAATACACATTAGACCACCAAAAAATTTCCCAAAGTACAGGGTGGGCCAAAAGAAACCAAGGGGTGTAAAAGTTTAATAACTTATTTGTTTATTAATTTTTTTTTATTTTTTCTTTCAGATTATATAGACAACACTTGGAGAACTTATAATGGAGAGGTTCACAACTGAACAGAGAACCAGAACAATAGAATTTTATTATTTAAACCAGAGATCAATTATTTTAACGCAAAGAGCATATCGTCGACATTTTAACGTCAGAATTTCGCCCTCTGAAGCGATGATTCGTTGCTTAGTTAATCGTCATCACCAACATGGCAGCGTAAGAGATTTGCCTCGAACCGGTAGACCACGTTTAAGTCGCACTGCGGAAAATATTGAACGAGTACAGCAAAGTGTTAACGAAGCACCAGAAACATCTGGCAGAAGGCGTTCTGCTCAGCTAGAAATGATTTACAGATTTACAGTTATACCCATATAAGGTGCAATTGGTCCAAGAATTAAAACCCGCAGATCATCGGCAACGTCTAAATTTTTGGAGAGCGAATAATTTCTCGAAATTCGGAAATTATTTGGCCAGCGCGATCGCCAGATTTGACAGCACCCGACTATTTTCTTTGCGGTTTTTTGAAGGAGCGAGTGTATGTGAACAAGCCAGAGACAATCCTTGAACTCAAGGCAAACATTGTTGCAGAAATTCGAACGCTACAGCCACAAGTTTTGAAAGATGTTATGGAAAATCCTCTAAAAAGAGCCCATCAGTGCGAAGCTGAAAACGGTGGTCATTTAAGAGACATCATTTTTCATACTTAGTGTAAAAAAATTTCCATTTTGTATATTATATAATCTGAAAGAAAAAATAGAAAAAAGTTAATAAACAAAAAAGTTATTAAACTTTTACACCCCTTGGTTTCTTTTGGCCCACCCTGTATTTATATTATTCACTCCACCGGCAGTTTCTGATAGACCGGCCATAAAAAATCACATGTGTCTAAAAATTGCACTGATACCTCCCCAGCAAAAAATTTCAAAAAGGGTAATCGAGTTTGGAATTAAGCATTTTTGGTGGAAGCTCTTCCCTACTGGATTTCCAACTTAATGATTTTAACAAGGCGTGAAACTAAAATAATCGATTCTTGAGAAGAACTTACTTTTTTTTATTTGGCAACTTGTTGAGGTAATCTATTTCATCTAAAAAAATCATTCTTTTCATTTAGCAACTTGTACATCATTTTTTTTTTAAATTTTAGATAATGTGATTTGTAAGCGAGTAATGAAATTTGGCAATCAGAAAAGTAAGTCATTATATGGCAACTAGTTCTAATGGTAATGTCTAATTTTTTGCTGGGTAGCATATCTACCGGCCATGCGTATTGCACTTTTCACCTAAAAAATAATCTGTCCTGGCTATAAACACTTTTGGCACCAAAACTTTTAAATGCGGCGATATTCGGAAAATTTTTTATAACCATTTTTGTTTAGAATCTTTCTTCTGCATAATTTTCCCCTAAATATGGCCTATCATAGTCCTTTAATGGGATGAAACTAAGTTTTTTCCGACAGACTTTTTTCAACGGCTCTCGCTAAAAATTGGATAGCGATAATTATAATTCGTTTTCATTATTTTATAAGGTAATATGTGCATATATAGACGATAGAGGAAAACATATTTTCGTTCAAAAAATCTGCGTATATACTGGTATACAAATATTATGTAAATCCACATTAGAATTCTTTCTACAAAAAAATAAAAGTAAATAAATAAAGTATTTTTTAATATAGAACCAATTTTTTTTAGTCGAAGTCGAAATACGCGAATCACGATAAAGCCCATTATTCAAATCTATACCTAATCCAAAAAATATGATTGTATTGAAGTGAGTTACCATTGTTTTAAAGGCTATGTTTCCCAACTTGAAAAGAAAAATCATCCATAAGTCTTAAATATGGTTATTTTGATAACTCTGAAACAGTTTATTTTGATTTAAATTTGATTACGCGATCCAGGCAAAAAAAACTGAGATAGTCGCAATTTATTAAAAATTTATTCACAGAGTATATGGACTTCGAACTCTTTAATTTGAAAAGTGATAAGTCTGTAGAAGCTTCACTACATGGAGCCGATCAAAAAGCCAATAATTAAGCAAT
Organism: Tachina grossa; assembly: GCA_949987645.1. Taxonomy (NCBI): domain Eukaryota; kingdom Metazoa; phylum Arthropoda; class Insecta; order Diptera; family Tachinidae; genus Tachina; species Tachina grossa. Next base: position 36,363,106 of record OX465274.1, on the reverse strand, counting down.
TTGGAGACAAGTTTATGTAAAAAACTGATATTTACTTCTTCTTAAAAAATGTTTTTTTAGCTTAACCAACACAAAAATGTACACATTAGGTTGTCAGGGAGACAGCAAAAAAAGCTTAAGGGACAAAAAATACCGTTATCATAGTACTATTTAGTTAAAATTTGTTGCGTTACTTATATTTAGCATAATAACACCTAAATACCAAAATTCAATGAATTAACTGAAATAACAGCGAAGATAATTAGAAAAAACCTTCTCCTGTAAAGTTTTGTTTTTGTTACTTAAGCTTTTTGTGCGGTAATGACTCGATATGTATGTGTCTATGTATTTATATTTACACCATCCCTGAAGGAAATGTCGATTGTGAAAATGTACTGAGTCGCTTTTGACTTTGTCACCAGTACTACTCTACAATTATTTCCCATATAATACTTTGTGCTATAGACATTTGACATGTGCTTGTCATTAAAATTCTACTAGTAACACTACAACAATTGATTAGATAGTGAATTCATAGTTCTTATGGGAACATGGAGACATACCAACCAGAAATTTACTGGTACATTTCTATACCTTAATTTATGTATATTGACAAATTGTTGCAAAATCCACCAGAAATACACCACATCTGTTTTCTCTCTTTATTTTATACTGACGAATAAAAGAGAAATTGTAGACAATGTAACTACTACTAGAGTTTTAGTGTTGACATAGAGACACTTGGCCCCAGTCTGACTGCAGGGATTCCTACATACCTTTCAGATTGTAATTACATGCATCGCTATTATTTTACAATATTTTAAATGAAAAATATGAGCAAGTAAATTATATCAGTATTGACTCAAATGTTTAAATTTTAAGAATTCGTATAAATAGTTCAAATGAAATAAATAGTTGCACACACATGTCTACACACTATTGTACTCGTACTATGCGTATAAATTAAAAATATTTGTGAGTTTCGAATTATTTTTAGCCTCAATATTCAGAGAAAAATTTATAAATATTTTTATAAACTGATACATATTTATCTTTAATTGCACTAGAATGTATTTTAATCAGGAATAATTTCTTAATCCAGCTTAAGTTCAGTATTTTTAATTCTTAAAGAATGACATATTTTTTTTAAAATCAATGGGTATTTCCCCAGCTAAACTCTAGTTTAATTTTTCTTGTCTTTAGAAAATCACATTAGCATGGTGCAATTATACCAAGTGGCTGCATAAGGATTTATTGTATATACAAAAAATACGGCAACCATATGTAAAGAACCGAAAAATGTCAAAAGCACAAAAATAATTGTGTAGAAAGCAAATCAAAAAAAAGTTTTTGAACATAGACCATAAAATTATCACCACCACCTGGTTAAATACACCTTGCACATTAGTTAATAAAAATATTTATTTATTTAAATTATATTATATTATTCCTGATAAATATTTTTATAACCTTAAAAATAGCTCATCAAAACACTTTCTAAAAATTAAAAATATGCGTGAAAATATGCATTTAAATACAAAACAAGCAGCAAAAATAATCGGGCCCTGTTCTGTAAACCGATCGATTTGAAACAGCACGACTTTAGAAAACTAACTCTGACAATAGAAATATTTTTTTAGTTTTTTTTTTAATTTTTTTTACTATATACATAGATTCCCTAAAATCATATCGAGAGCCTATATTCAAAATACGTCAACTCAAAAAAAGCTAACTTTTTAGTAGAGCAAAAAAAAAAAACTAGGTAATTCGCTCATTATTTTAAAAATAAATGATGTTCCTTCCATAATATGATTTAAATAAGCTTACTAATTTATAGGTCTGCAAAAAATATTTTATTTTGCACTGGCATATTTTAGTCGATCAAAAAACAAATATTTTTTTAGAGTTAGCGCATTTTGTCGGAAAAAATATATGATTTTTTTGAATTTATTTATTTTTGAATCAATTTGTGAAATCTTTTAATCAATACTATATATAATAATTGAAGAACTACAAGAAAAAATTTAAAATAGCATAAAAAAAATAACTTAAACCTGACTGAAATCCTCTTCCATCTCAAGGTGGCCAGCATAGTACTCTTTAACTCACTCTCTAGTGTAACAGGGTCACTCCAAATTATCAATTTCGAAAGCTTATATTATCATTGACTATAATCGGTCTATACATTATGTTTCTATTCGATTAACAGTTTAGAAGTTATACATACATTAACAATTTTTTTTTATCGGAACCACTCTGTGCTTATATATTAAAAGCCACCATATCTCAAAAGCTAGCCATATCCCAGCAAAAAACTTTGCCTACTAGAATGCAAAAAAGTGTATATACTCCCCAGTCGTAAGTACATACTTACAATTTGACTGAATACCCCATTATTTTTGTTTGAGAAGTTCAAAAAGTATGCGGTACCATTTACTTTTTGCCTACAAATATTGAAAAGTTAATAGATTACTGATTGCCTAAAAGTATTAAAAATTTCATGGGTTATTTTTTGCTTAGAAATATGCAAAATTTTGTAGATTAATTTTTTCCTAAAATTATTCCAAATTAATTGGCAATTTTTTATAATTAAAAATTTGTAACAAAATTAGAAAACGTGTACCTTTTTTGGGATTGTTTACAATGATAATTTTACAAAAAAAAATATGTAAATATCTAAAGGGTGTCCCAACAAGAACGCAAGATTTAAATTTTAAATAAAACACAGATATTTAAAAAAAAAAATCGTGAAACTTTATTATATCGTAAAGTAGACAAAATGAGGTTATGTGTGGAACAAGAAATCGGGCAGATGGCCGCCGCGGCTTTGCTGGCACACACGCGATCTTTTAATGAAATTTCCAATGGCCGTTTTGCATAGATTCTGCGGTATTTTATTAATGCAGCGTCCAATTTCCTCTTTTAAGGCTTGAGTCGTCGTCGGCTTTTTCGCGTAAACCATCGACTTCAAAAAACCCCAAAGAAAAAAGTCTAATGGTGTTAAATCGCACCATCTAGGCGGCCAATTCTGGTCTCCAAAACGCTAAATAACACGACCGGGAAATGACTGATGCAGCAATTGAATTGTTTCTCTGGCTGTATGGCATGTGGCGCCGTCTTGTTGAAACCACATGCCCTCCACATTCATTTCTTCAATTCTAGGCATGAAAAAACTGGTTATCATTTCACAATACCGAACATCATTGACTGTTTGCGCTTGACCTGCGTTTGAGCGACATCATCACGTACAGCTGCGACATTTTCGGTCGATCGACCTGGTCGAAGGCGCGTTGTTGTCTTTACATCACTAACAGACCCAGTTTCGGCAAATTTATCCATTAATGTCTTTACAGTTGACTCTTTTGGTGCATTATTGTGACCCCAAATTGATCGCAAATTTGCGAACTGTAGCCGCAAAACTTTCACCATTTCTGGTAAAACAATTTCACAATGAGAATGCGTTGTTCATTCGTGTAGCGCTCCATTTTTACTAACCTCGTACCTTCCACTAGCAAACAATAACAATTGTTCAAATGTCAAACAATGACACTTCGAATGGCGCCAAATTTAAATCTTGCGTTCTTGTTGGGACACCCTTTACATTGAAGAAAATGCGAAAATATTTATATATTATAACAAAAACTGTAGGAAACCAAAGTAATATTTTATTGTTTTCGGTGTTCATTTTCACGATCAATAAATTTGTCTCTAGATATATTTCATTATTAACTAGAAAGTACAATAAGTACAATAAGTACTTTCACGTAATGATATAAATAAGTTGTTATTTTATTCATTACAGGACAGTCATTATTATGTACTTAAAATAATTAGATAAATAAGTATCACTCATTATATTGTAAGCCATTAAAAGACTACTACTACCCATTACAAAATCTCAAACATTTCTTGCTGGGATGTTATCAAAATCCTTACTAGATTCGTGTTCAGCATGCCAAATGCAATAAAATATGAGATAAATTTATAATAAATTACTAATTTTTTGAAAATATTGGAAATAAGAATAAGAAAAATTGATATGAAACGGGGAAAAATAATTTTTTTTATTCGAAATTTATACAGGGTGGGCCAAAAGAAAACAAGGGGTGTAAAAGTTTAATAACTTTTTTGTTTATTAACTTTTTTTTATTTTTTCTTTCAGATTATATAGTATACAAAATGGAAATTTTTTTACACTAATTATGAAAAATGATGTTTCTTAAATGACCACCGTTTTCAGCTTCGCACTGATGGGCTCTTTTTAGAGCATTTTCCATAACATCTTTCAAAACTTGTGGCTGTAGCGCTCGAATTTCTGCAACAATGTTTGCGTTGAGTTCAAGGATTGTCTCTGGCTTGTTCACATACACTCGCTCCTTCAAAAAACCCCAAAGAAAATAGTCGGGTGCTGTCAAATCTGGCGATCGCGCTGGCCAAATAATTTCCGAATTTCGAGAAATTATTCGCTCTCCAAAAATTTAGACGTTGTCGATGATCTGCGGGTTTTAATTCTTGGACCAATTGCACCTTATATGGGTATAACTGTAAATCTTTTTTTAAAATGCGCCGTAGTGACGTACGAGACATTTCTAGCTGAGCAGAACGCCTTCTGCCAGATGTTTCTGGTGCTTCGTTAACACTTTGCTGTACTCGTTCAATATTTTCCGCAGTGCGACTTAAACGTGGTCTACCGGTTCGAGGCAAATCTCTTACGCTGCCATGTTGGTGATGACGATTAACTAAGCAACGAATCATCGCTACAGAGGGCGAAATTCTGACGTTAAAATGTCGACGATATGCTCTTTGCGTTAAAATATTTGATCTCTGGTTTAAATAATAAAATTCTATTGTTCTGGTTCTCTGTTCAGTTGTGAACCTCTCCACTATAAATTCTCCAAGTGTTGTCTATATAATCTGAAAGAAAAAATAAAAAAATTAATAAACAAAAAAGTTATTAAACTTTTACACCCCTTGGTTTCTTTTGACCCACCCTGTACTACCGATGAATATTGTATAGGGGAGCTATTTGCCTTTGTAAACTCATTTTGACCAAATTTGAGTTGACATATTTTGAATATAGGCTCTCGATATCTGAAAGAAAATTAGCTTGTATGACGACTTAAAACAAGTCTGCAGAGGACCATTATTATTTTTTTTTTGAAAACGATTCGATTTACAGAATAAGACTGAATATAATGAAGTATGTGATGGAAAACGATTTCAATCCGATCGTTTTGCAAAGTCCCTCAAGCCCATATATTCAGTGTTTTTTTTAGTTTTCTTTTGACTATATCGAGCCATAACCGCAAAAATAGTTTAAGCTACAAAATTTTCGAACTTCCATTTCTGACCAAAAACGGCCATTTGCGATCGTAAATAGTCGATTTTGTTCAAAAAAAAAAAAAAAAAAAATCGAAGTGCAAAAAATATGTCGCTTAAGCTATTTTAGCGGTTATGGCTCGATATGTATATGTATGAAATAATGCTTAATGTAAATATAATAGCGCAGTTCGGTGTTTGATGCAAATTGTCTTGCGTAAGTGCAAATGCAAAATATCGTAGCTTTTCTTTGGATTGTGTTTGCATTTTGTTGTTGGATTTGAAAGAAAAGCTACGGTATTTTGCATTTGCATCTACGCAAGGCAATTTGCATTAAACATCGAATTCCGCTAATATAAATAATATAATAATTTAAATAATTTCCATACATGTAAATATAATTTGGTATATAAAATTTTCTTGTATTTTGTTGGTTATTTTCTTCATTATTTTCTAAAATATTAATTTAAGCAAAAAAAATTTCTTTGAGACTAATGTTGTTGACTAGAAGAGCTAAAATATTGTCATATAGCATATTCTTGTAAAATGATTTTCCAAAAAAATGGTCATATGCAAAAAATTACATTGAAAAATTGGCTTGAACCAACTTTGAGGAGCGGACGCACCCCCTAAAACACAACTTATCGCTATGCATTTTTTTTGTATTTTTTTTATTAGGCTTAAGTTTGTGTCGCTTTGTAATCCAAATTACAAGTGATAATTATTAATGAACAAATAACACCAAAGTTAGTTGTAAATATTCTGACAAACACTTAGCAGAACTGAACAACTAGCTGTTTTCGAAGGTCACTACACCTCCGTCATCAGCGTTCTTTGTTTTTGGTCCACTGTGTGTGGTGTCAGTTGATGTAGATTTCTGCTTTATATACCCAACTTTTATTGCAAATGGTACACTTTTGTTTTGATTATTGTTTTATGTTCACTATACTAAGTACTTGCACATTTTTAAGAAAACGAATGTAGTTGTAAAGTAAAATAGCAATAACATGCTGTTGCTGTGCGACCATTTTGTTGAATTCCTTTTTTTTTTTTTTTTTTTTTGTTAAATATGGTTTTATTTATTTTCATGTAAATGTTAGTAAGTTTAAAGAAAAAATCGCTAGAAATACTTGAAATTTACAAATTGGCACTACTTTAATTCAAGTAGGTTTAAATAAATCACTTCATAGTGTTTCCACCGAGCTTGTGAGTGATTTTTTGTTCGAATTTTCGTATGCAATGTATGCACGTTCTTGATAATGTGGGCGCAACAGTTGTAATGTGAATTTTATCCACATGAAGTTGACATTTAAAATTGATTAAATATTTCTTAATAACATTTTTTCGAAATTGTCAATCACTATTGATGGATGACCCAGGAATGGAGCTTTTAATTTTATAAGCAAAGCAGGGTTGTATAGATAAATCCAGTTCGAAAAATAGTATTTTCAAAAAGATTTAAACTAAGGGGTATGTTCTGCATTCCACGTGAAATTAAAACCAGTGGAATTGCCGTACGATTGTTGTTGGAAATATGTAATTGTAACAACAATACTATGGCAATTGAATTCGTTTTAATTTCACGTGGAATGCAGAACATACCCATATATCAACTTCTTTGATGTGGTTTATCCATATACAAAATGTATGGTAAATCATGTATAAATTAACATGATTTGCTCAAATTACCGATGGAAACATATTTAAAACAAGCAAAAAAATAACATACATACTAGTCTCCTGCATAAGACATCTTATAAGAACTTTCAAGACATGAGGGATTTTTCAAATGCTTTACTACAGCGAAATCTTATAAGAAATTTGTTTGAGTATTGTAGGTATAAGAGTAAAGAAGAAAACACTTCGTGACGGAAGAATTTGTGATACTTGCTTCTTTCTACACATGAGCGCGTGCACAAACGTCATGCATGTATGTGTGTATGATTTTTTATTTTTCTGCGCACATGCAAAGGCACACACATGCATTAACATTAGTTGTATGCGGTTAATCACATAATAGCCCTATCGGAAATTTGGCTAGCTTTAAACTAACTTTAAGCTAACTATTTCGCAACTAGTACTGACTGACACTTGGATTACTTTGCAATGTAATCAACTGACTATTTTAACATTGCGATGTCCTAGGCGGTAGTCAATTGTCTCACTCTGCACTACTTTAAGCTAACTTAAAGTTGACTTTTTTAAATCACCTGGTAGTCAGTAAATTAAAAAAAAAAAAATTCTAGGGCTAGAACATGTAACATTACACGTTGTGTACGTTGTGTAAAATAACAACAGCAAAATATTAATATAAAACTGAAATGAGTTTTAAAGTAGCTGAGAATAAATTTGTTGGCTCTCACCAAATTCGATTACGTACTCAACTTAAGAATTAATTTTGGGTTTGTTCTGGATGACTTTGCAGCTAGCTTTTAGTCAGTCTAAGAAAAGTTAACTGTAAGTTAACTATTTTTGTAGTCAACTACACATTCTCCGACAGGGAGCTTACCATCTACATATTACACACACACTCAAACGTACAATATGAAAAATAAGAAGCATACACTAATCAACAGTACTTCTTTTGATTGTTTGTTACAAACAAACTGTCTTGCGACATCGCTTGTTAACACTGATATACACGTACACCAATACATCCATCGTGCTTCGCTTATAGTAAGACAGCATTTATTAGTATTTAGTTTAGTTTAGTATAATCCAGGCGACGTGAATACATATAAAAATCATGACGTATTTACATTTAAAGACCTTTTACGCAGGTCTCTAATACATACATACATAATCATCAGCGGAAGAAAGCTGACGACATAGTGGAATGAAAATTTTTTAGAATTCGAGCGACTAGTTTTCTTTCGCCGAGTTTTTCTTTCGACATAGTGGAAGTGGCAGTGGCAGTTAATTACGTTCTATTTTTAAGTCCTACTTTCTTAAGCGAATGTCCGGGCTTTTTCCTTCTGCTGTCCTCTTTTTATAAATTAAGCCATAACAACCCTACCTTATTGCAATCACCTTGAGTTTGATTTCGTTTCCGCAATTGCGATTAAGCGCATATCGCAAGTTTAAATCGTCAAAGCAAAATTCTCCTTTAAATTTTGATGGTATACCTACACCATGGATATCTAGAGCTACCATCGTATCAAGCAAAGTTTCATATTGTGATGTTTCTGTTTTATCCGTTATATTTATTATGTATTTTTATGTTTTTATTGTTAAACGTTTTTTTACTTCATTGGCGTGACTCACAAAGTATGTAGTTAAAATTTTTTCAACATTTTTGGCCAACATACCAGAAACAATGAAGAGAAGAAAAAATTCATTAAGAAAACACAACATCAACTTTGTTTTTGCAATTTGCGTTAAAGCATAGAAAAAACAACAAAAAGTTTTACCATTCAAGCATGCTTTGTATAGAAAATTGGATTAAATTTGCTTTACTGTTTTTTTTTACCTCTGCACACTCCTCAAGCATTTGTTTGTTTTGTGAACTCTAAACTATTGTATTCAAGAAGAAGAAGAACATGCAGTATAAATACATGTGAAGCAAGCAAATGCATATGTATGTATGTACGTGTTACCGGTAAATAGTTTTTTAACAATGCTACAATTTTTATTTAAAAGCAAAAACGAACTAATGTGGGCTGTTGTATGCACTTCTTGTACTTATTGTACAAACAAAAAAGAATAGAGAGAAGGAAACATAAAAGAACAGCAAACTGAAATTGGAGATCTTTACAAAATTATTGCATGCGAACGAATCAATAACAGAAACAAAAGTTCTGCCGTAATTTAATCATTATTATTGCCAGTTACTGATGAGAAGCGTTGTCAACTCGGTGCTTTTCGCACCGTTTTTAGTGCTTTTTGAAATTTTCGACGCGAAAAATTTTGAAGTTAGTGCTCGGTGCTTTTTAAAAAAAATTGTTGGTGCTTTTTGTTTCTTGGCGGCAGGGTGACCGATGACATTTTTCAAAAAGTGGCACCAAATGGGGGATTTATCAAAAAAAAAAAAAAAATGGGCAAAATTAAAAAAAAATCGAGAAAACTGAGCTAAACTTTTTATTTTTAATGTATTTTCATATAACTCACCCTAAATAAAGTGGGTCAAAAAGTGGCAAGGCAGTCGAAAAAGAGGAAACGCAGTCGAAAAAGTGGCAAATTGCCACTTTAGTCGGTCAAACGGTCACGCTGCTTGGCGGTGGCACTAAACCCAAAATTTAAAAAGAATTTTCCTCATATCATATATATTTTTTGAAGAAGTCTAACATTTAAAAAACATAAGCACTGAAGTTAAATGGAACATTTGAAAATATTCTAATAAGATTATACAAAACTTGGTTGAAGAAATACGTGCATTTTATTCGCAAACTTTCACATTTTAAGCACAATTAATGGAAACAGTGTTTTGCCACACGACAAAGAACACATAATGCAAATATAGTTAGTCTAATAGAGAAATATTTTCTAGTATATACAGTAAATAGAGAATAATTCACTTAATGCAATGGAGAAACTTCGAGTTCGCTATCGAGTTTTGGGCAGAATTAAAGTCTTATAACGATTCATTTGATATAAACTCGTTTGGGGCATTATCGAAATTACATTCCCAACAAACTTTAATGTTTAAACGCAGAAGTTGATCATGTTTTTACCTTTATTACTTTATTTAAGTCTAAAATACATAAAAAGTTGTGCTTACACTTGGCTTTGTATAAAAGCGGTCTGAAACGAGAAAATTGTGTTGCTAATAGAGCTGCCGTTTTATGTTACATAAATATTTATAACCTACTTCGTTCCTTTTTTCTAAAATAATAATACATATAATTTAAGTTTATATAACTTGGTTAACTTGCAAATTACTTTTTTTTTAATTTTGTAACTTTGTTATTAATATTGCGTTTGCTTGTGAAAGAATGTTTCCACAGCATTGTTTAATAAAAATCAAATTTTGAAAGTCTTGATTTATAAAAAATTAATTACTACTCCCATCGAATTCAAAATCTAATCAGCAAGTCAAAAAGACTTGTAATTGCTGCTAATTTGACTAGTTTCAGGTGATTTGTTTCTTTGTTGACGAAAAAAATTTAATTTTTTACAATTTTAAAAAGGTTTCGTCATATTTATTTTAGAATTCACTGATTCTCATAGTTTTAGTGATAAAATGCAAGGTCAACCGATTTCTATATTTTTTATAAAACGAAAAATTTCAATTTAATGCTTTTTACTTAAATTAAGCGTTTTTTTCTGGTTTCAGAGCTTTTTGAAATATAAAAGTTGACAACGCTGCTGATGAGCAGCTTGTAGGTACTATGGCAACTAACTTGGTTGGTGTGACAGAAAATGAAAGTTTTTTTTTTAATTCTTTTTGCTATGATATGATTTTAAATTCCTGAGAATCCATGTAGTGGAAAATTGATTTTATTCTCTGGCCATTCTCTGATTTTATAACACACAGAAAAATATTTCTTTATCATGACATTTATCATGAGCTGGGAAATGTTTTTAGTGCAGAGAACTTTGAAGTTATGTAAAGAATTTTTTGTTTATATAAATACCTACTTATTTGTTCTCGTTTGAAGGAAACACAGATTTTTGTACAACAAATTATTTTATTTTTCAGCATAGTCTCCTTTTGAGGTCTATACACTTTTTTCAACATATGTACATATATCCATTTTTTTTTATTCATTCCAAAAAATTAACTTTGTGGAGGTCAGCAAAACAGGTATTGGCTTGTGAGATGATTTATTTTCATTGGAATCAAACCTCTTTCCGCCGAGCTATTTATATCCCAATTAATGGATTTTTGGCATGGCAACTGCTTATGTGTGCACTAGAATGTCTCGCCTCACGGGCAAAAAAAAAATTCACCGTACACCACGGAATATAAAGTATTGTTGCAAGGCAGTTTCGAAAAAAAATTATATTTTTTGCCGAAAGTAGGGTCCTACAATACATTTTTCATTATATCTTTGACATTTACAGTCGGATCTTAAAGTGTGATATATCGATGTTTTTGTCTCGAGGAGACCAATGTTTTGCTGCAATAGTCATTGACCTTAAATATCCCATTCTAGTAGCTACTCAAGAGATCTCAGTTCTTACCACCCTAATGTACCACCTTAATTTTACAAAATTAAAGCTCGCAGAAAATCATTAAACTTTTTTTAAGGAAATATTTCATTAATTCAAGCAGAACTATTTTAACATTTTTTTAGTTAAATGCTCTATTGAGATCATTGAATAAACAAACAGAAAGAAAGAAACAGAATCTGGCCAGGAAGTATCGGGGAAGGCATTCAAAAGTGTATACACTATTCTGTAAGTTTATTATATTAACAGTTTTTAACTAGATTTGATTGTGTTCCGCATACTGTACTTCAATGTTATTTTAAGCATTTAATTAATAATTCGGATGTTTTATTGCTTATTCCGTTTGATCAGGCCAATAAAAATTTCGAAAGCATTCCAATGGCATAAATGTCAGTGAACAATGTTCGAGGCGTATACCGGATAATTGGATGAGAGACTAGCCAGCAAGAAGCCATGGCTGTTACCGATGAGAAACGCATGGGCCAAACTCGAGAGCCGCCAAAAATACCAGCAACTGGAATCATGCAAAAAATGTGATTGATTAAAATTTCATTATTTGATCTTACATTAATTTTTTAATTCTTATTACATAAATTGAGATATGATGGGTAAATACTAGAAGAGGGTACTTGAGGTCAATGACTATTGAAGAAAAAAAGGGCTCCTCGAAGCAAAAACATCGATATATCCTACTTTAAGATCCGACAGTAAATACCGAAATTATGACAAACAAAATTTAAAAAGCAACCACTACCACTTCGTCGAAAAAAAAAAACACAAAACATTTTGTGAAATAATAGTTCTGCTGGAATTATCAAAATACTTCCTTAGCAAAAGTTTAATGATTTTTTGCGAAATTAGGGTGGTACATTACGGTGGTAGGAACTGAGATCTACCCCCGTATTCTGTAACTTGCTAAAGCTAAAGCTTAATTCCATCGCTAAAATGCAGAACAAATAGAAAATTAAAAATTTTTGGTGATGACATGAAATACTAAAATTTCGATGGATTAAATTTTTGATCCAATGCCTGACTTAGCGCTAAGCGTTTGAAAATTGAATTCGTAGCCGAAAATCGATAAATCGACTTTTTAGATTTTTAGCGATAGAGATTTAGCTTTAGCGAGTTACAGAATACGGGGGCTGGTGGGTAAATACTAGAAAGAGGTATTTGAGGTTAATGACTATGGAAGCAAAACATTGGTTCGTGACAAAAACATCGATATATGTATAACACTTTAAGATCCGATTGTAAATGCCAAAGATATAATAAAAAAATATATTTTGGAGACCCTAAGTTCGGCAAAAAAAAAAATAAATTTTTTATGGTCGAAAATTTTCTTTTCTTGGGTGAAAGCGAACGTTTTTTTATTAAGATACACATTTATAGGTAATCCCAATAAGTTGGCATAATATTCACCTTGAGGTTTTTACGTTTTGAATTATATCGCGTGCATTCCCAAATACGGTCCAAATGACTTCTTCCGCGCTAATTTGCCTCGAGAAACTATATTTGTAGAATATATTTTAAATATATAAAATCTTGAGTTAAATAAATTTATAATACCGAGCCATAACCGCTAAAGTAGCTTAAGCCACACATTTTTGGGTCTTCGTTTTTTTTTCGACGAAAATTTACTATATTACGATGGAAAATAATCCATTTTAGCCCAAAAATAAAGTTCGACAATTATGGCG